>CM033323.1:45881685-46484037 GCA_019359835.1 Pharus latifolius
ATCAACTTCAATGCCCTGTGAAGTAACAACATAACCAAGAAACGAAACTCGATCGGTGCAAAAGGTGCACTTCTCAAGGTTTCCGAACAAATGTGCATCACGTAAAACCTTAAAAATAGCATGCAAATATTCAAGATGTTCATCCAAGGATTTGCTATAGATCAAAATGTCATCAAAGTATACCACCACAAATTTGTTGATGAAAGGACGCAAAACCTCATTCATTAATCTCATGAAAGTGCTTGGTGCATTAGCTAAACTGAAAGGCATCACTAACCACTCATATAATCCTAATTTAGTTTAGAGTTGTATTCTTTATAGTCAAGAATGTCCTGAATGTCTCGATTTAAACCTCCCAAAAATCTAGCCATTTTAGCTTCATCGGTTTCTTCTAAACCACAACGTAACATACCAGTTTGCAGCTCTTGATAATAATCCTCGACAGAATTAATTACTACCTTGGTTCAGATGTTGCAATTTATTCAGCAAATCACGAGCATAATATGAAGGCACAAATCTATGTCTCATGACTCTCTTCAAAGCATTCCAAGTTCTAGGTATATTCTGGTTATTGCAACAATATTCACTCCACCAAACAGATGCAAATTCAGTAAACTCGCTAGTAGCAGCCCTAACTTCTTATCTTCAGAAACTTGAAAGCAAGCAAATTTTTGTTCTATAGCTAATTCACAAGTGAGATAGGCATCAGGGTCATACTTTCCAGTGAATGAAGGTATGGTCAATTTAAGCTTACTGAATGAGTCATCATGACCACGTACCTCGCGTGGTGGAATTCTTCTCATACCATCGCGATTGAAATGAAGACGCCAATGGTCACGATCATTGTTGATATTGAATCCTCCATCGGACTCCTTATTAGCAGCATATTGATTTCCTTCGGCATTGAAATCATCTTCAACCTCATCAGCCCATGCTTGGCGTCGATGCACATCATTGGCAGCCGGGGCAACCGATGCTCCTTTCTTCTCCAATTGCTCCACTCGAGTGGTGAGTGCAGCAAGTGCTTCGTTATTGCGGTCTAGAATCCCTTCAATACGCTCAGTGTGCCTATTTAGCAAGCGGTTGAAGTGTTGTACGATGCTCTTCGTACGAGGTGTAAGTGGGCCGTCGTTCTCCTCGCTTTGATTACCCGAACCTGACATGGTTAGTAGAAAACAAGGAACAAAATCACAGTGATATATCTGTAACAGCCCAAAATTCCATTCTTAAACCCTCCCTTTTTCAGATTTTCCCTTCCGGTCTAAATCTTCCGAAATTCTGTTTAATTATCTTCTTATTCCGATCAGCGAAATTCTTTCACCTGTTCAACCCTAAATCATCCCCCCAATATTTTTCTCATGCATGCATATTTTTAAGTTCATGGCATCATGATTTTACGCATCAAACAAATCATTTTTCCACATGAAATAATGATTTTCCTATTTGGAAATTGCATAAAGGAATATATTTGATTTGAAGTAATGCATTAAAAATTCTGTGAAAAGTTTTAAAATATTTTATTTGCACAAGTAACCAGGTTCCACAACTTCCCATGCACTGGAATTTTGCATTTCAGCCCTCCTATTTTCAGAAATTTCCACACAAGCCCCTAGAATTGACAAAAACACTATTTTATGTAAAATACCACCTCTACCCTCAACCATCCTGCAGCAAGTACAGTGTAGAGATCTTTTTACCCCAGCTGGATGCATTACATGTCAGTATGTCACTGTTACACCTCGTTTTCTCCCCAATGCCACTCTTTAAAGGTCTTGGCATGGCTGAAAACCCACTCAAACCAGCATATTTTCACAAGTCCTTCTGTAGAGTGGTAGAGAAAACACTTAGACACGCAGAGCATTCAAGAGTTTTGCATTGGATTGAAAAATTTCGAATAAAATATCAAAGGGGGTGATTTCTGCTCTTCTGCCGCTGGTTTGGCCGCGCTCTAGCGCCGGCCGCCGTCGCTTCGTCATTGTTTCCCTCGCTGCAGCCGTCTTTTGCTTGTCTGAACTTTGTCCATCAGGTGTGCCTCCTCACTCTCTTCCTTTTTCTCTTCTGGAGCTCGGCGAAATGGTCGCCGGAGCTCCCTCCACCGGCGCTTCTTGTTTTTCCTGCCGCCGGCCATCTTGGGTTTCTCGTCGTTCCGGCCATTTTCTCTCCAATCAGGCCATGCCATCGTTCTCCCCTCGTTTCCAGCAGCTCACCCACCAAATCCTAGCTCAAATCGTGCACCGCCGCCCGAGAACCGCCGCCGGCGAGCTCGTCTTCCTCGCGGCCGGCCGTGCGCCACCTTCTCCATTTCCGGCCACCAAACTCCGCCATTGTTGCGTTTTCTTCCTCCCCTAGTGTTCCTCCTCCGATCTCCACACTTCTCTGGCCTCCCCGCCCTCTCCGGCGAGCTCCCGCCGTGCATGCACCCGTGGCTGTGTCCGTGCGCGCCACCTCGCCTTGAAGCTCGCCGTAGAAGCCTCCTCCGGCCGTACCACCTTGCCCTTTTTCACTCCCCTTGCCGTGACTCCTCCACCCCTCAAGTCTCAGCTCCGGCCGACGTCTGGATCGTCGCCGGCGAACTCTTGGCCGTGGCCATGTCCTGTGTCGGCCGACTGACACTGCTACAGTGTTGTACACTTTTCCGAATGTCAGCCGCAACGACATGCCTTGTCGTTCTCTGTCTTCTGGACCTCCGATTGAAAATCCGTTCGCGTCGTTTTGTTCATTTCGCCGTTTTCCTTTCAAATGTGTTCTCTGATCCTTGATCCGCTGTCCAGATTTCCGTTTCGCTGTTTTGAACTCCGTCGTTCCTTCCCTCGATTTTGTCGATTTTATCGCAGAAGTCTCCGATCGAAGATCTATCTTCGCCATCAGATTCGCCTCGACTCAAATCTTCCAGATCTGAAATTTTTCTTCAGATCCGAGTCCCGGATCTTGTTTTCACCTTTTTTTTTCAGATCCGATTTTACCCGGTTTACCCTAAAATTCCGCCAAAAGTGGTTTTTCTCCGTCCGACCTCCAACTCCAGATTCGTCTGAACCACCCTACCACAAATTGCTCCTGCCACATATTCTCCTTCAGGAACCACCTCAGATTCTAATCCTAAAACCTTGATCCGCCGTTTTCAAAAACTCCTGTTTTTCAGTCTTTTTCAGATCCAACTCCGAGGCTGTTTTGCCTAGACTTATTAGGTTTTAGATTTTGCATTTGTTAGTCTCATACTTGTGCATTTTGTTTGATCGGTGCTCTTTTCATGTTTAGAAACCGCCCGTCCGGAAGCCGAGGAGCAGCCGATCGAGGACGTCGCGGAAGATCTTATCGCGGGAATTCAAGGCAAGTCACCACCACCTTGATCATGTTGATCCCATGTTTTCAAGTTAGCTAAGTATTTTGTTTTGCAAATATTGTGCATGTTATTTAAGCAAACTGAGTATGTTGGAATATACCTGTTTAGCTATTACCCCAAATTGAAAAGTCATTCTTGATTCTCAAACCTTGTATAATGTTCTTGATTCCCTAGGTTAATGTTAAAGTATAATAGCAGTAATATAATTTATCTACATGAGCAAACGAAATGGTTTTCAAAACTAAAAATGCCTTTTTAAAATGTCTATCCTAGAGAGGAGAGGTGTGTCAGTCGGAACATAGAAAATGCTGTGATGCTTATGATGATGATGTGATAACATGATAATGTTGGAAACATGAAATGTTGTGAATTGTGAAAAACGTGATTAGGGAAACTCCTCTCTAGAATAGCTTAAGGACCAACCAATTTGTGCTAAACATCTAGTAGCATGTTATCGTACCTCCACAAGCCTGGTATGGGACGGGCGCGACCAAGTATCCTTGCCGAACTATTACCCTAGCTCTGCATAGAGTCTCTAACCTAAATAATAATGTACACTAATACTGTTCACTGGTCAGGGAGGGAAGATCCCTCTTGGCCCACTTACACTGACGGCTGGGACGAGCCCAACCGATTCGTCTGAGCGAAAGATCGTGCAACTGATGTGGTTCCAGGGCACGAGTGCTGGATGTGGTTTCCCAGCACAAACCCCTCGTGTGTCCGCTCACTATTGGTGGAGAGGGTCTCCCACCGCGGCCCAATACTGAGTGAGGGGTAGGGTGAAGGTATGAGAGGGAAGATCCCTACAATGCTTCACAACTGTATTAGGAACCCAACCGGAGGTGAGAGTTCCGGATCACTGGCCGGTGGTGAACCTTTTACGGGGCAGAGCTAGCATAATGGCAAGGTAGGGTGAAAAGCGTGTTATTCTCAACTCAGTGGCGCGCTTAAAGCAGCGTGATCGAACCTGACATAGGAGACTCATATGCTTAAAGTAGCGTGTTGGGCAAAAGACCTATGCTCGTGGTCAACAGTGGTAGTTGAGAAGTCTTGTGGGTAAAGCGGTACCCCTCTGCAGAGTTGAAAATGTATTTAAATACTCCGTGCTCCCGGATTTTGGAGTGTGTTATGGTCAATGGGTTTTATCCATGTTGTGAGGCACAAGTAGTTTTTATGAACTGTTTTATCAACTGCTTTAAATTCTGCACTCTTGAACTGTTATATATATATAAGGTAAGTTTTCAAAGAATGTTTTGAATGCTTTTCATGGCTATCAACTGTTAGGTGATGAAAAAGGTTTGGAAAAGAACCTCAATCATTTCCTTGAATTCCCTATCATGTTATATATACTTGCATTTGTTAAGTGGTGATTTGCTGAGTACCCTGTACTCACCCGTGACTGAATTGTTCCATCAGAAGTTGAAGAGCCAAGCGACTTGGGTTCACATGAGTGTGAGCCTGAGCCTTATGAAGACTTCTTCGAGTATGATCCGAGCTTCTAGGCGTCGCGTACCCCGGTCGAGCGACTGTGGGCAAAGATTAGCATTCCGCTCCTTCCGCGTTTTGTTGAAAAACTGAACCGTTATTTTGTACTTCGTTGTGTTACTATTGTAAGGCCCTAGTGCCGTCATCTGTGAACCTTGCAATATTTTGTGGATTATTTATGTATTGTGCTGGTTGTTGTGATATTCATTTCTGGTTCGCAACTGACTCCTGGGAAGTTGCGACAGGGGAGTGCTGTTCCGTACCGTGGTGTTCGGTACGGGGCGGGGTTCCCCACAATATCCCTATCAACTACTAGGTGTAGGTGGCTCAAACTCTCTCACAGTCAAGCTTCTTATCAAGCTCTTACCAATTCTTACCAAGAAGCAGGTGGTGACCGGTTGCTAGTGAAAGTCTCAAACGCTCCAAAGATTGGTTAAAGCGATTGCAAGCGATCGGTACCTGTACGTAGGTAGAAAGTGTAGCTTGGATAGGCTCAAGTATTTAGCAAAGGTTAGCAATGATCAGTTCAGAGAATGCAAAGTTGAAAAGTTGCTCAAAGTACTAGTCACTAGTATGCTTGCCTAGGCTAAACCAAACTAGAGACGCGTGTGTGGGCACAAAGGTAAAAAGCTCAGATTTTTTTTTGACGTCGGCAACAGCAAGTTAGCAAAGTTCACGAATGGCTGTGGGAAGGCTGTGGCGACGATATGGTACAATGGTCGAAAAAGTGGAAATTTGCAGGGGTAAATTGGTCACAATTGCAAAATTTGATCCTTCTCGGATTTTTTTTATTTTGATTCTTTTCTTTTTTTATATATATAGATATTTTTTTCGAGCCAACAACCTTCCTTTTTTTTTTGAAACCAACAAGAAAACGGTGACCGATTTTCGGAGACCGATACGAGATTGACTACCTTCCTTTTACCAATCCGAAACCACTGGGAGTCGCATTCCCCCTTCCTTACTGGCACACACAGATGCAAGGTAGATGAATGCAATGGTAGGCAGGTGTGGTAGCGGCCTGAGCAGAGGTGTGATCTCAACTTGAAACTCTAAAGGTTATGCACTAAGACCAACAACTCGACACGACGATGCAGCAAAGAATCAACCGAGCAAAAACCAAAAAGATGTTGCAGGCGCAAATTGGTTTGGAGAAGGATGATATAACCCTAATTTTTTTTGTGGACTTTTCGGTATAAGACAACACTCAAGAAAAAAAGTAGGATATTCTCACCGATCAACCATGCTCTGATACCAAATGATGCGACGTGGGCGGTCCGATCTTTCGATGAGAACAAGAACTGTCGATTTGTGACGACGACTCTCACGATCCGACTACCAACCGTACATGACTGATACGCCCTGGCAATCGCTGAACCAACTTCTGATTGTTATCGACCGAACTAGAAGCATGATCGACCTGATCACGAAGATCTATTCCTGCAAGCAATCGAAGAACAAGCAAGAACAAGATAAACAAGCAATCTGAAATTGCAAATATAGATTGAATCACGAAAAAGGGTTGGCGTTCCAAATACAGATATTGATGTCAATCGCCAGCAAGTCAAGTTGGAGTCCAAGATGGATTCGAGTTGGAGTCCGGTTCGGCCATCCAAGAGCAGCCTGCCTTCAAACGACCATAACTCGCTCATACGAAGTCCGATTGGGACGTTCTTATAGTCCACGGAGAAGCCCACGACGAGAATTTCCAATGGATCTAGCCCCAGTCCAAATTACTTCTAGATTGCTGGCAATTGACAAAACAAGTTTCGACCAGATTCTGATTGGACCGAGTCGGTGCTGCGTCACCTTTGTGGTTGGGTCAAGTCCCGTGTATTGAGTTTGAGTGCGAGTAGGGAATCTTGCTGGTCCTCTCCATGGTTCCTAAGCACAATATTATCACTATTAGATAGTAAACCATTCTCAAAACCATATATATATAAACTTAGGAACGAGTTCACCTGGCAATGCAACAATCGGGCTTTGCTGCGTGCTATTGGTCCTTGTGTAACAAGCGGAGGATTACGGTTAGTGCGTGTATCCGAAGAAATGATGTCCTCATCAGTCTCTGTGCCTGCAGTCAGAGGCAGGACCTCTCTGGTCAGAGGAGCGATCGCCTTCCTCTTGCGGCGAACCAGAGGAATGTCATCATCCTCATCCTCGCTCCCTTCACCCTGTACGATGAAGAAATAATTTCTACTCGTACTGGGGTTACAGGAGGCACTGAATATCTTACCACAGTCCTTTTCATGGTAAGGGGTTTCTTTTGCAAGGAGGCCTCTCCCAGGAGCTTCTTGGACTTCTTGGGAGTAGGTTCCTTCGCCGCACGCTTCGAAGAGGTCCTCTTCACCCTCTTCATAGCCGGTCTCCCCAAGAGACCAACGTCCTTGCTTGGACGCGTCACCTCGGCGAACTTTCCCAGAAGCTATGTCATTCCAAATGTTCTTGTTAATACAGGACAAGTGAATGGTCTAAAACAGAGCTTGTTAAGAAAGACCATACCTTTTGGCGCTCCTGTTTGAGATCGTCGCCAGCATTGATTAGGCTCTGGGGGCGAGGCGAGCCCTTGGCTCCCTCCACAGTGGCGCTGTACGCCTTGAGGAGGTAATTTGTCCATTTTTCAAACTCAGACAAAGGCAGAGCTGCGTCGCAAACAGGCATGTTAACAAATACGACATTTTTTCAGTAAAAATGTATGTTTTGTTGACTAGAAGACATACCGTTATTATAATCCAAGGTACTGTCCACCATGGACTGGATTTCCAAAGCCGGATGAGCCCTTTCATGCAGGGGGCTTATCCGGTTCTTCACAAAGTCGCGAATGATGTCGCGCGCAGTCAAGCCTTGCTGGACTAAGTGAAGAATGGCTTGGGCCTGTTTCTTCTGCTTTGCGCTCAGAGCAGGAAGGGAGTCCAACTCACTGGACTTCTCCGGTCGAGAGTTCTCGAACCACAGTCCGCTCTCCGACAGAGGGGTGCAGTAGAACCACTTATGGTACCACCCGTGTACAGAATCCCGGAGGGGTGGGAAGGGGTACTCTTCCTTCTCTCTTATCCGGAAGTAGATGCATCCGGCGGCATTGGCACTCTTCGACCATGCCGAGTAATAAAAGTATCAGAAAAGCTCCACGCTCAGAAGCACTCCAACGAAAGCCTCGCAGAGATGCTGGAAGATTGCCAAGATAAGAACAGCATTTGGATGGAGATTCACTAATTCCAACCCGTAATGCTCCAAGGTTCCCTTCAAGAACTGGCTCTCTGGGAATCGAAACCCGCAGGGCAGGTACTCCTCAAAGACCACCAACTTGCCGTCTTGGACGATTGGGGTTTCTTGATCTTTCTCCGCGGGCCGCCAGTTGATCAGCAGCTGCGGAGGGGGAATTTCTTCCTTTTCAAGTGCCACTAGACTTTCTTCAGTATGGTGGATGGATCGGCTCCAGGATGCCATTTCTTACAGAGGATCAAGAAGAAAGGTGGTGACTTTGGAGGCGATGGAGAGGAGGAATGCAAAAGAGGATTTTGTGCGGCGAGAAACTCTAAGGCAAATGAAGGGTTTTTTGTGTGTGGCTTCCTCAGGAAGCTACCTTCTCCTTTTATATGCCCGAGACAACCCTTCGTCGAATACTTTATTAATTTTTCATAATGGGTGCCTTCTCTCTAGAAACCCATTATGCACTCCATACAGTGAATCCGGAACAAAATATATTTTTATTATTTTTTGTTTCGAATTCAGGGGCTAGGGTGCGCACAAAAACACGAAAATTTTGCAAAGATTATGGAGGAAATGATCCCTCCCATCTTTTGTAAATTAATTTTCATATGTTGATCATAATGCATTTCTGTGATCGTCTCAAGATTCGTATGCTGATCGTAATGCAATTCTGTGATTGCTGCAAGTAGGTAATCGAAACATGCACGGTTATCATCAGATCAAGGCATTATGTTATCGCGACTTCAGTTCTGATCGCGACTTCAGTTCTGATCGTGGCTTTAGTTCTAATCGCAGTACTAGTACTGGTCTCGGTATAACACATTAATGCGTTTCTGATCGAAAGACTTGTTACTTCGGATTTACCTTTGTATGGGTGATCACAAAGGTATTCTTGTGATCATGTTTTCATACAGAGATTGCGAAGAATTTCAATTGAAATTAACTCTTGCATAATTTTTCTTGAGAAGGCAAGTTATGTAAGGTAAAAGAAATTTTTATTTCTGGCAATCCTTACATACAAAAGGGATACAGGCGACCTGAGCATCGACCTGATCCGAGAGAAATTTATAAAGTTCTCCTAAGGACATATTGGCGTCAGTAGGATCTACACTGACCGCCCCAAGAAAACTAGTAACTACTCTAAGCCTATCTACATCATCCCGAATCAGAGAAGCACTACCATTCCTGATCGAATCAGAGAGTTCTCGCTGTTGCCGAGCATAGTCCCTCTCCAAGCGGAATTGGTGCGCTTCTTCGCGGGATCTGTCAAAACATTCTGCTAGGTGCAGAATGGCCGAAGACATCTCTTCGGTCTTCTTCTCCATAACCTCTTTCTCCTTCTGGAGAGTCTGTTCGAGGGAAAGAGGTTGGATCTCAGTAGGCTGGTCGCTAGGGGCTCCAAAAATTTTCGTCTCCTACACATACATGTGTTAGTTTTACAAGTTAAAATGACCAATAGAAGAGATGAAAATAATTACCAATCCTCGCAAGTGAGAGGATGAAGTATTTCCCCCAGAAAGTAGATCACCCGACAAAAATCAGGAACTTTCATGTCATGGAAATGCAACTTTCCCACGACAAGATTGCTAAACCAACAAAAGCTGAGCATTATCTAGTAGCGGGAATGCAACCTTCCTACCAGAAAATTGATCACCCAACAAAAGCTGGGGTTCACTTGATCGCAACGAAGAAAGCTGAGAAGAAGGCTTCGAAGGATTGTTATGGATCTCCAGAGGTGGAGATGAAGGTTCGACCTGTCGAGTAGTATGCACACGAAGGACTATAGGGGCCAAAGGAAGAGAGAGCAATGATGCATCCCTAACCTTGGTACCACTAAAGGATCTCTCGTCAACCTTGGGTTTCTTCCCTGGAGGAACCAGATCTTCGGTCATTTGTGAATTTCCAAAAAGCATTTTGGAAATGATTAGAACATAAGATGGCAACTTGAACCAAGGATTCTAGAGAAGACTTACCTTCTGGAAGTCCTAGTCGAGTTCGAGTGTCATTTTCTCTTCATCAATTTCAATCTCAATGATGTTCTTGGAGTCTTGATTTGCCATTGAGGTGAAAACAGAAGAGAGGGAAAGGTAGCTTTGGAAAGGACTTAGCTGAGAGAAAGACTTGTGAAGTTTTAGGGCTAAGAGGCTTCGGTATTTATAGCCCCCAGGGGTGACGGTTCATTTTTCGAATGCCTCGAGTTCTCAAAACACATTTACAGTTTTAGCTCTGGTTAAAAGACAATTCAACGGCGCTATCATTACCTGTCAAAGAGAACCGAGAGCCCGTCTCGGGAAATAAACCGCCACACTTAGTGCGCCACTAAGTGGAGAAGTTGAAGCATCGGGTCACTTATCCGATGTAGGAGTAAAATTTGAAGTAAATATGACTTTTCATTTTCTTCAAATTTGGGGGCTAGCTGACAAGGATTGTTACCCGAGCTAGTTCGAAGCAAATGCATGATTGGTTCAAGATAGATTCGAACCAGACAAGTGTCCGTTGCTATGATCTCAGATGGCCTGAGAAGCACGGACACATGATCGCAGGCTTTGCGCGATCATGAGGCCGTAGACAGTACACGGTCAGGAGCCAGTAGGCGATGTGCGGACAGTGCGCGGTTAGAAAGACAGTGTGCGGTCAGAGGGTCGCTGACTACTCTTGACCAAGATGATTCGGGATTGCTTAAGCTCTACAAGGGGCATATCCCGAGTATCACAAAGATCCTTCCACATATGAAGACAACTGCCAGGAGGTTAATATGTGTCACGTCTGCCACGACAGTGACATTACCTGTGAGGAGCCCAGCTCGGTGCAGCTGGTCCCTTAAACCACTTGACTTCCCAGGATGAGTCAATCACAGGGATACATTGAAGCAGCAAAAATAATACAGTAGTCATAAATGTATGGCCATCAGGCCTTAGTACAAAACGAGGTACAGTGCCTTACAAGGCACAAGGGTCTAACAAAATAACACATCTAGACGGCGGAAGCTAGGCCCAAAAGCAATCCACAGGAAACAGAGGTTGACAGCAGACAGCACCACATCAGGGCTCCGAAGGGAACTGCTCATCTTCTCTTGGGTCCGCAGCATCTTCAGGGTATCCTCCAAGGTCGTAGAACGCTCCATCTATTGAGGAGTTGTTGCAAGGGTGAGTACTTACGTACTCAGCAAGTCATAGGGGAGGTAGAGATACATATATATATATATATGACATGAACCTATGCTATTGGGGAAAGAGTGAAAGGTTTTTCCCAAAATACATTTCTTTCTCAATTCTTACTCAACTTCTGATTATACCCATGGCAGTAAATAAATCATACTGATGGTGATACATATATCCCATATCCAAGGCGATATATCCTCATATCACATTACTTTTATTCAAGCCTTTCAATCTTGTACTCATAACAGTATTTCATAACTTAGGGCATAAACCACATGCCTCTTAATTATCATATGACCTCTATATTATGGTATTACCGCGACACGTCAACACATGACAGCCCACGGCAACGCCCCTTATCATGACAACACATGCCACTTGGGTAATCTTGAGCTAACAAATTTTTAGTTTATAAAACAATACTTGTGTCACACCCCGTGGATTCAATCCACCGCGGCATACTCCTAAAACTCGGGAGCACGAAGTATTCGAATACATTTTTAAACTCTGCAGAGATGTACCTCTTTTTAAATCCACTTTTTCACTCGACTTCCAAGTCGGGCCAATTCCATGCGACTTATACGCATGTGACAAGGCCGAGATCACACAACGTTTTTGCAGTCTAGTATTAACAGTATCCCTGCCCGGTAAATGGACAATACCGTCCCAAGTACCGTTGTGGGTCCTCCCCACTGCCTTACTTCCTAGCCTGGGTCTATGTTCCCGCAGGACACATAACCTCTTTTGATTACAGTCGCGCACGACTTAATCTGGCGTAGGGCGTCTTCCTTCTTTACACCTTATCCTCTCATAATTTTTCTGATCTCACATCACTCATGGACGAACTGCGTCCCACCAGTTTCCACACGAGAAACCGGATCGACAAGCCATGCAGGGAACTGATAATACTAAGAAAGCTACTAGGTTGCGCCTGTCCCATACCAGGTAAGTGGTTGGTACGTTTTTCATGCCACCAGACGCATAACACAAGGTTCTAGTCCTTACATGCCAGTGACCAGATCATACCACAAACCATGCACCTTCAGTGCCTGCACATCCAGTGCAGCCAAGCACCTCCAGTGCTACCACCATTCCATACCAAATTACTGGTCACGGCTAGGGGTTCTATTTCATGAATATAAATGTACATGTTTATACTTTTATTAGTTCGTGGCTTGCTATCTTATCAAGTTCACATTTCTCAAGTATTCAATCTATCACTGCCATAATATCATTGATCTCAACACATGCAATATTAATGAAATATCTACTCATGGAATAGCATAGCAATTCATAAAATATGGGTTTCAATATGTTCAAAGTATGACTTGCCTTCCGCGTCGTAAGTATCAGCAGTCGATGACGGTTCAGCGACAAGATCTTCAACCCCGGACTCTTGCTCTGAACAAGATCAAACAAGCAAACAGGCATTACAATCAATCCTATTCTTACTAATCCACTACATGCAAAGATGCAAGGAGAAAATACTCTGGTGATACAAGGTTTTGAAAGCGATTTGAGTTTAACTACGGTAACTAGGGTTAAGATTAGTTGTTAAGGTTCACAAGGTTCCAAAATATCAGGGTGATATCAAGGTGGTGACTGGTTCGCCCAAAAACAGCGAATGTCTTTAGGTTGGCATTCGGTTCAAGGCATCGACATAAGGTCGATGGGTGATAGAGGGCTCAACTCAAGTTGTGACAGTAGAGAAAAGTGTAGATCACAACATCAGGAGTCTAAGGGACAAAGTTATTTCCAAAGTTCATGGCTGGAAGTGGGTGAAAAGGCTCAATGCCACTGGCTGACATAGGCTGACAGTGCTCTAGAATGGCATTGACATGGTTTGAACAGTTTCCAGTGGCCAAAGTAGGTTTTGATTCAAGCATATGGTGCACAAGGTAGTGAGGCAGCTATTTGACAAAGTAATTTCTGTTTTACCTGACCAGAGGTGGGTGAACAGGGCTAATGCCACTGGCTGACATAGCCTGGCATAGGGTTGACACGGCCAGAAACTAGGGTTAGCCATATCTTTTGACTCAGGGCTCCAAATGATGCACCACTTTGTCTGGTGGTTAGGCATTTGTAACAGGAACAAATGTCTCAACAGGACCTAGGGTAGGAGATGGCCGGAAAGTGATGAAAACCGGCGAAGAACACGGTGGCCGAGCTGTTCTCAACAGTTCCTGGACAAAACATTGGCATGGCGATACCTCTTCATCTGGGCCGATCCAGGTGTCGAGCTAGAAGGCAAAAATACTCATGGGGTCGAGGCACATCTACTAGACAAGGTGGTTGGGGTTGAAACGGCCGGGAACAAAATCCGGCGACCGGAGCTAGGGAAGAAGACACCAAAATTGGGCATTTCTGTTCTAGGGCAAACGAACTCGAATCCTTGCTTGAGGATGGTCTCTGGAGCATAACAGAGCTAGGTGTGAAGTCAATTTAACTGGAAAATCACCACAGAAGCTTAACGGCGAGTTCCAGTGTGCATGCAAGGTGTAAACTTGGGGTTTTTCATATTTTAGCGAAATTGGTGATTCTGGTTGCTTAGATGTGTTCTAAACAGTCCACTGATCATGTTTGATTACAGGCTCGAGAGCTAATTTGACTTAGTTAAGGATTAATTGCTCGCCGGAGTTGTCGGGGAAAAACAGCAATTCCCGGCGATGAGGTGCAATAGAACTCAATTGGCTGCTACTACACAGGTAAGTGGTTGAGAGTAACTTACTGGTAGCTTCAATTTGGAGTTTGGTGCAGTGGATTGGCCTGGCACCGTGAGCCTCTTCTCGAGCTCGCCGAAGAAGACGAAGACGACGGCGCGGTTAAGAATTTGAGTGGTTCTGGCGTGAGTGTGTTTGAGCTAAGCTGGGGTGGCTTTTATAGGCACAGCAAGGGGCTCGCAACGGCTGGAATTGCCTGGAGAATTGAAGCGGGCTGGAGGTGACAACACGGCTGCATCCCGGCGAAGTGACGCGCTCCAGCGGCCGTGCCGGCTTTATCCTGCTGCTCTGGTGGAGGTGAACGCGAAGTGATGCTTCCCCAAGGCATGCTTGCGACGTGGCGCAGCTGTGCTGCTGTTGTCGGGCGCGCGCGCGGGAGAGCGAAGGCGCTGCTGGCGGCGAGGTGGTTCCACGGTGGCGAACACGATGCGCACACGCGGCAGGGACACAGTGGCTGGGGTGGCAACGCTGGAGACCGCCGGCGACGAAGCCACGGCAGCGGCAACGGCGACGACCAAAATCTGGCGCTCGTGGTCGATTAAACGCTCTGGTCGTGCACAGTAGCCTGGTCGAACCAGGGACTGATTTGCGATGATTTTTGGTTCGGCTTTGGACTAGATTGCAAATCTGGTCTTTGAGAGGTTTAATTTGAGATTTGATTTCATGGCTGAGTATAATATTTCTATTAATACTCATCTAGCTCAAATTTGGAGAAAGTTTGATAAGATTTGAGGGATTTCACCTATTTTCGAAAATAGGGTAAAATTAGGGTAAACTAAATCTGGATTTTGTCGATCTCGAATTCTGGTGATTGGAGAGAGATTTTGAAGTCTGATCAAACAGGAGATCTGTATCAAATAACATTTGGGAGGTGTTCCCTGAAGAAATTCTGGAGTTGGAATTGATTTGCAAATTTTAGCCTTTTCAGGCTTCCAGGTAAACAGAAAAGGACCTATTCGCAGTAATATTTGGACTAAACTGCGAAAAGTGTTTAGATGAATTAATCTGGCTCCCAACTTTTTGAAGTGAGTTGAGGATGAACCTAGGAACATATTCCAGGGGTTACTTGAGTCTGGGTAAGGTTAAATCAAGATAATTCAATTATCTGGAAACTGGGGTACTTAGGGTAAATCTGAATTTTCCTGTTTTCAAAAACAGAGAGAGGCTTAGGTACTGAGAGTTAGGGTCAGAATTTGATCTGGCTCCTGAAGACTTTTATCTTCAGGGTAATTGGTAGGTTAAATCTGGATGGTCAGATCTTGATCTGGATCTAGAGAATAGATTTGGAGATTTTTAGGGTTTGGGAGAGATTAGAGTTCAGCTGATCTGGCTACTACTACAGAGATACATGCATGCAGGGTTTTTATGCAAAACTTTTCACCCCCAGAACTAGGGTGTTACAACATGTGCGGTTATCCCTTAATTGCACGTGTTAAGACTACGTGGAAGTTAAGTGCGGTTATCAAAACTGCACCCAAGCAACCGTTCAAAGCCTTTGTGCATTGGCACCCTTTCGACCAGTATAAAAGGGGTGAACGGATGTACGAGGAAAGAGACATCAAGATCCAATAGATCGAACAGATCTGAGAGATCAACGACAATGAGCTTCCATAGGCTAGTTTAGTCGTGTTTTAGACAATCTCAGGAAAAGATCTTAGCCTGTGATGATCTTTTCAACAACTTTGTAATCTTTTTTCCCATACATAGTGAAATCACAATAGAACGTAGGGCTATTACTCCCATCATCGAGGGCCCGAACCTGTATAAGTCTCTCTGTGTTCCAACTGACATTAATCATCATCCCTTCCGGAGGGACACCCTGAAAGGCCTCGCAACTCACAAATTCTGCATAAGTTCGACTAAGGACCCCGAGTTCGAATCGTCGACAGAGGCGAAGTCCACTTTTTTGTGATAACACCATAGACTGACGAGGCTATGGATTGGCATATTTGCATGCATGGGCATCCGCATTGCATTTATTTATCAAGGGTAAAGTTATTTTGAAGCTTGAAGACGAGGACCCTCATCACAGCTTAATCAGAGGTTTTCTGCGGACTTCTTCTGCAGATGTAATTAACCAGGAGTTTTTCAAAAGACCTAAGGAAACATGAACCCTGCAATCTCCTAAGTCAAGATGTACTTTCCTTTGCGCTATGAGAACTTGTAAGTCCCAAAGGGACTTGTAACTAATAATTCTTTTTAGAATTAATGAAGTGCATTGTTTCCTCTAAAATTTTACATTCTATGTTCTCTCATGTGTATACTATGGGATCCTCATTTGAGGAATCCGGTGGCAACCGCCCAGGTGGGTTGCACTCAGAAAGGTACATCCCAAGCCCACAACAACAGGATTTACATTAAACAGTAAAGCAGATAGTTAAAACATGTACAAGGTCACGAGGACCAATATTACAGTACCACAACATCAAGGATGACACTAATAAAGTTGATTTAAAAATAAATAGTTTCTCAATACAAAAGTCGGTATGAAAGTACCAAATACACAGGACAACACAGAAAACAACAACAAAGATCTTCACTTCATTCTACAGCGGCTCAGCATGGGCTTTCACCACATCGGACTCCACTGGGCGCATGACCCTCCTAGAAGCTTGAATCGTCTAGAAAGGTTCCTTCCTCCTCTTGGTACTCAAAATCAAAGGAATCAGGACCAACGAATCCCTCTTCTGAATTTGTATGCAAAGGCAAGGGTGAGCATGTTTTTACACGATGCTCAGCAAGTCTCGTTATGATAATGCAGGTATATAGATGAGGGGTTCTCAAGGAAAGAGGTCTTTGTTTTGTAGATAAGAATAGAATAGATTTTCACTCTAAAGTTATAAAGAAAAGCCTTTAGTTTGAAAAGCAAAACTTTGAAATCTTAAGTTATACTTTAGAAATTGTTATATATGATGGTCTCCCATGAGTCATCACTTTTATTAACCACATCATGAAAACATTCCAAATATTACTTGTGCTAAAACCCATGGATAAAATCCACTACGAATAGACTCCTGAACCTAGGAGTACAGAGTATCTGATACTTCTTTTACACTTTGCAAAGGTGTACCTCTTTTTAAATCCACTAGTTCACTCGACTTTCAAGTCAGATCAGGTCCATGCGGCTTATATGCATGTGACAAGGTCGAGATCACACAACGATTTTGCAGTCTAGTATTAACAATATCCCCGCCCGGTAAATAGACAGTTAAGTCTCAATTACCGTTGTGGGTCCTCCCCACTGCCTTACTTCCTAGCCTTGGCTTATGTCGTCGAAAGACATATGGCCTACGGTTGCAGCCGTGCAAGACTCAATCCAGGCTTAGGGCGACTTCCTTCTATCCACCTTATCCTCTCATTATTTTTCTGGTCTGACACCACTCAGGGCCGAATTGCGGCCCACTAGTTTTGACGCGAGAAACCGGATCAACATACTATGCAGGGAATTGCTAATACCAAGAAAGCTACTAAGTTGTGCCTATCCCATACCAGGCAAGTGTTTGGTACGTTTTCAATTCGCATAGAGACACAGCACAAGGTTCTTGTCCTTATGAATCAATAGTGAGGAGACATGCGCACACAGTAGCCAAGCAATCAAACCATCCTCACTATCAATTCCTATTTCACATTTTCTTCCACAAAAAGTGTTTTCAAACATGTTTATCATGTGATTGACCATTTAACACTTGACTCATGTATTTAAGCATAAGCATATCCTAAGCATGATCTCCTAGGGTGACAAGGATGCATGAGAATACAAGCATGAGGGGTTTCACAAAGATTTAGGTCACATCTATCCACATTCTTCCAACATAATGCTTATTTGAATATAAAGCATGCATATATTTGGAAAATAGTTAACCTAATTCATTTTCAAATTATTGGGAGAGACATGATCAAGGGGTGGAGACTTGCCTTGCAACGAGGGGTCTAACAGCTCTGCTGGTTCTTCGAAGATTCCTCCTTATCCTTCCGCTTCTGACTCTGCTCTCGCAAACAAAGAAACAACACGACATATCGCACTACATAAACATACAAAAATATTTGTTATTGAAAAGTATACATAAAGTTTAGATATGCATGCAACAACATGATCTGGACAAAGATATTTGAGCGTAGCTCAAAGAGATTGGCTTTGAAGCGTCGAATGTCGAAGGGCTGACATTCGGTTCGTGGCCAGACAATGTCTGAGAAAGACATTGAGTTAATCTGGAGGTTCCAAAAGATCAAGATGGGTTCAAAATGGAGTATTAGGTGCCAAACACAGTAAGGCATCTAATGGACAAATTGAATCTAACAGAAAAGTCCAGGAAAGCAGAGAATTTGCAGTTAGGTCCCTGGCATAGGGAAATTGCATTCTAGTGCACTACAGCGAGCTAGGGCATACGCATCTCGACAAACCACGCATGCGCTGCTTGTCTAAGTTTGTCAAACATGATGATCAAGGTGAAGTTACTGGTAAGGTTAATTAAACTAAGGTGGCTTCATGGCAGCGAACGGTGAGATACAAATCGTCGGTCGCTTGAAATAAGGATGGGCTACGGTGACACAGAATTGAGACTGATTAATCTAGAAGTTGGCTGAGGGGTTTTAATCGCGAGGTGGTACAGATCGTGTTGGAGTGAGGAATTGAACTAGGGTGGTAATCTGAGGTTCGCCAGCGTTGACGCCGGGCTCGGGAACGACGGTGAAAGGGGCATCGTTGATACACAGCAATGCTGGGCAATTGGCTTGGGCTACACCATCTACGAGGCACAAGAAAGGTGTAGATGGGGTTGAATTGGCTGGAGGAATGTTGGAGCGTGCCGGTGACGTGAACCGTCCTTGGCAGCGTGTGAAGAAATCGGGGAGCTCACAACATATCTTCAATTTAAAAATTGGGTTCACAGGCTTGCTTAGAATCTACAGAGTGTTTTTTTGTTTCATTGAAAGGGGTGATGAAAAGGGTTGGTAGAGACTTTGATTTCGGGAACAGAGCATATAAGCCTTTACGGTGATCGTCGACGATGGGGATCATCGGAGTCGAATTGGATGCTTAGGCACAGAGAGTTAAGAAAATGGGACTCACTGGTGTGGTTAGCTTGAGGTTTGGTGAAGTGAGGGACTCTGGCGACGGTGGCCTCAACGGTGGCTCATCGGGGACGAATAAGAAATAGAAGAAAGTGTTCAAAAATGGCTAAGTCAAAGACACAACAAAAAGACGGTTTGCTGGAGGGCTTAAATAAGCGCGGGACTGAGCTTGCGAGGGAGAAATCAGCACATGATCTTCACCAGGGATGAGACTGGCCAGGCACAGAAGAAACAGCGGTGAACGGTGATGTGACGATGAGCAGGCGGCTAGCCACCTTTGCCAGAAACGGTTGGGGCTTAGGAACTTAATCCAGGGCGGTGCAGAGACGGAGGCGACAAGTTGACATGACGGGGCTAGTGGCACGACGAAGCTGATAGAGTCATTGGAGCGAGCGCGGGATGCAGCGCTGGTGCCATTGCTGCTGCTGGTGGTTGAAGCACTGCCACGGTGATCATTCAGGCACAGACACGAGTGCAAATGCAGGCACGGGCGACCACGAGCACAGGCGACGTCTCATTACGGCCGGCGGCGAAGGGACACAGCAAACACAGCTAGTCGAACGGGCGCTGGAGCTCTGGTCGAAAAGGGTTGGAAAATGAGACTTGGGCCGATTTGCAATTTCAAAAGATTCCTTCAAGGACTGATCGGTAAATCCAAAGATTTGGGAAGGTTGAGCTGAAAGAAATTTCATGAGGGTGGCTTACTAAACTTAATAAATAGTTTAGTAAAGACAAAGAGTAAAAATTAGGGTTTTGGTTAGGTTTTGAGTTGAGACGAAAACAGAGTAAAATAGAGTAATTAGGGTTTGGAATTTGGCGAGGCTGAAACAGGGACTTAGGATGATATTTTGGAAATCTCGCAGAAGGACAACTTGTTCAGAATGTTGAATGGGAGATATTCCCTAAATCAGATCAAGATTTGGAGTCAATTTGTGGTTTTTAGCTTTTTGGGGATTTTGGAAAATTTGAAAAGGACTAATTTGTGATACCCTTGTGCTGATTTGTGAAAAGGGTCCAAATGATGGAGTTTTGCTATCAACTTCTAGGGTTAGAGTATTGGCATACCTTGCATTATGATTCTGGGATAATAGACTTGAATTGCATTAAGATTTAGTGAAAACAGGGGTGTTACATATACTTACGTATATTGGCATGCCCGCACCAAAAAGGGGGCCAAATTTCTTGGAAGATAGATCTTCCCAGCGAAACAAGGTAAAGGACATCCGCGGTGCTTCCGCCATCGACGAGGATACGGGCCAGTTGACAGTTGTACATGGTAGCAGAGACGATGAGCGTGTCATCGTGGGGGAAACGAACCCCGCACACGTCTTCCACCGTGAAAGTGAGGGGATGTCCAACCACTTTGGTGGCCAAGACGTGTTCAGCGCCCCCAGTACCTTCACTTCCCGCGCGTACTCCTTGCTCTGACTCTTGGAGTCTCGCCCCGAGGCGGACCCTCCCGTGATGACGTTTACAAGTCTTTGGGAAGTTTGGAATGGTAGCTCCTTGGGTGAGCCCCCTTCCTTCGCTTGTCTCTGCTGCTCCCCTGAGGGAGTGGGGAGAGCAACCAAAGTTTCCGGAGGGGCAAGGAGGCAGGGCTCCCCCTGCCTACGCTGGTCGAGGAATGCGGTGAAGTGCTGCAGGAGTTGGTTGCATTCCCGAGTGGCGTGGGTAGTAGACTTGTGGAAGGCACACCACAGGTTGGCTGTGCCCTCCTTGCTGACGTGTTTCGGGCCCTCCCGATTACGAGAGGATTGGCCCCCCCGTTGCCTTCCGGCCCGAAGGGACGGTTGCCCTTATTGGCTTCACACGAGCCGCCTCCGCCCTCGAGGACAAAGGTGTCCCGAGGCTGTGCCTAGCTGCGATTGTCCCTCCTGGAACACTTGGAGTGGTCCTTGGCTTCCCGCTCAGTGGGGCCAGGCGCCCCCTAGTTTTTCTTCCAGAGGTCGTCTTCCTTAGCCCGGGCGTATTTCTCGAGCACGTTGAATAGCTCATCCGCCAAGTTGGGGCAACTCCGGGAGAGCCTTCCGTGGAGCTCCCCAGGGAGGAGCCCGCTCTTGCAGGCTTCGATGACATCGAGTCGGGGACGTGAGCCACCATGCTCTTTACCTGAGCGAATCGCATGAAGAAGTTCCGGATGGTATCCCCCGTTTTCTGTCTAATGGTGCAGAGCTGTGATGTGTCTAGGGGGCGTATGTAGCTCCCCTGGAAGTTCACGCAAAAGTCACGCATGAGCTGAGCGAACGACTTGATCGACCTGACTTTTAGGTTGTAAAACCATGACCGAGTGATCCGCAAGAGGTAGAGGGGGAAGACTTTGCATTGCACCGTCTCATCCCCCTCGACTGTCGAGATGGTCATAGAGTACACCTGCACAAATTCGTATGGATCGACCTCACCGTTGTAATGCTCGATGTGCACCGGATGCACCAGAGGCGGTGACACAGTGGCTCGTTAGCCCCCTGAACTTCCCAGGGAAACTCCCAGTCGTCATTCCCCTTGACAGAAGAGGGGCACTCATTGTTGGAATAGGGATGGTGGCCCTGAGGACCGCCCACCCGGTGGTAGCGCCTCTTCTCCTCAAAGTTAGTCGAGCTAACCTCTCGAATCTCCGGGTATTCCCCGAAGGTGGCGGTGGCCTCTTCGACGGAACCACTTCCCTCGGTCGGCCCGGGAGCGTGGCTCCCCACGGCCACGAGCCGGGGGGAGTTCTGATCAGTGACGGGGAAGAGGCTCCCCAGGTCTGGCGGTACGCATGCGTTGTACCTCGTCCCGGGTAAAGTGGGTCTGGTCCACCGAGGGAGCATTTGGGGGTGGCCCCAAGGGAGGAGGGAGCTGGTGCATGTGGGCCATCGGTCCGATGGATGTCAGCGGCGCACAAGCTGGGTCCGGCGCCGGGCATGCATCCGTGACAGCGACGGGGACTGGTGCGAGGGGATGGGCCAAGGCGAGGGTCGGGCTCGGCAATAGGAAGGTCCCGAGTGCGACGGTGGCCGTTGGGGTAGGGAGATCCCCCGGTGGGGGGAGTGTGCCTTGCGCGACAACGACGGCCAGCTCGGGCAAACTTACCGGCACAGGGTAACTCCCCAGGAAGGAGAGAGTTCTGGACACCGGGGGACCTCCCGGTACGGGAAACGCTACCGGGAAGGGGAGAGCTCCGGACACCAGGGGACCTCCCGGCACAGGAAGCGCTCCTGGGATGGGAAGAGCGCCAAACACCGGAGGACCTCCCGGCACGGGGAACACTCCCGAGGCGGGGTGGGCGTTCGGGTGCCGCATGAAAAATAGTGGTGGTGCCGCCATGAAAGGAAACGGGGGCGGAAAAATCGGAGCAGGGGGACCATGCTAAGACGCGCAACAGCTCTTCCTAGGTGTGCTGGGCACGGTGCTGGCCCTCGATCAAGGCCCCGAGCAATGGGTCTCCGGGAGCTGAGGCAACGCGGTCGCAGTCACCGAGCCCGGTATGGGGGTTCCCCCTCTGGGGAAGGCGGTAGGAAGAGGCGCCTCACATCAGGCCTCCCCATATGGTGGCACCATGATGGCAACATCATGCGGGGGTGGCGCCGGGTCACTTGGACCAGCGTCACCGGAGAGGGGGAGACCGCAAGCTCTCGTTCTTGGGGGAGCCATGGCAAATCATCATGCGCTCCCCACAGTTGGCGCCAACTGTGCTGATATAAAAGATAACCAACGGCAGATTTCCCGGACGTGTGTAACACATACAGCAGTACGAGCTGACCGTGCGACTGGTCACGTCCCGCCGGGCAACACAGAGATCGACATGGAGAGTTTTTATACAGGTTCGGGTTCCAGTGGGGGCCCTAGTTGTGGGACCCTCATTTGATAAATCCGATGGCAACCGCCCAGGTGGATTGCACTCAGAAAGGTACATCACAAGCTCACAACAACAGGATTTACCTTTAACAATAAAGCAAATAGATAAAACAAGTACAAGGTCACGAGGACCACTATTACATTATCATAATGCCAAGAATGGCATTAATTAAAGTTGATACAAAAGTAGAGAGTTTTTCAAAATCAAGAATCAAAGAGAATCAGTATCGAGGTACTGGGCATAGAAAAATAACACAAAAGCAACAACAAAGGTCTTCATTTCCTTCAGCAGCGGTTCGGCTCGGGCCTTCACCACATCGGACTCAACTTGGCTCGTGACCCTCCTAGCAGGTCAAATCGTCTGGAAAGGTTCCTTCCTCTTTTTGGTGCTCAAGGCTAAAGGGATCGGGATCCTCGAATCCTTTCTTCTGAATTTGTGTGAAAAGGCAAGGGTGAGCATGTTTTTACACGATGCTCAGCAAGTCTCGTTATGAGAATGCAGGTATATAGATGAGGGATTTTCAAGGAAAGAGGTCTTGGCTTTATATATATATATAGGAATAGATTAGATTTTCACTCTTAATTTGAAGAAAAGGTTTTTGTCTTCAAAAGCGAGACTTTTAAAATCCTAAGCTAGATTTTCAGAAGATGTTATGTGTGGCGGTCTTCCATGACTCACCACTTTATTCACATTTTATGAAAAACTTTCCCAAAAGCTACTTGTGCTGCATCGACGTGGATAGAATACACCGCGCGCAGACTCCATGACTTGGGAGCTCAGAGTATTCGATACTTTTTATAATTTTGCAAAGGTGTACCACCTTAATCCACCGATCACTCAGCTTTCAAGTCGGATCAGCTCCATGCGACTTTTACGCATGTGACAAGGCTGAGATCACACAACAGTTTTACAATCCTAGCATTAACAATTCCCTACCCGGTAAATAGACATTCCAGTCCTCATTACCACTGTGGGTCCTCCCCACTGCCTTACTTCCTAGCCATGGTCTATGTTCTCGCAAGACACATAGCCTCTTTTGATTACAGCCGCGCATGACTTAATCAGGCGTAGGGCGACTTCCTTCTTTCCACCTTTTCCTCTCATAATTTTTCTGAACTCACATCACTCATGGCCCTCAGTGGCCCACCAGTTTCTCGCAAGAAACCGGACCGACAACCATTGCGGGGAAAAGCTAATACTGAGAGAGCTACTATTTTGCGCCCGTCCAATACCGGGCAAGTGGTTGGTACGTTTTTCATGCCGCATGGAAGTACAACACAAGGTTCTAGTCCTTATGAATCTTTAGTGAGGAGTCTTTCACATTCCCAGTGCGCACACATCACCATCTAATCAAACTATTCTCACTATTGATTCCAATCACATTTTCTTTCACAAAAAGGGGTTTTGAATATACATTTCTCACATGTGACCATTTAACATTTAACATGTAGTCTTTAGCATAAGCCTATCCTAAGCATGATATTCTAAGGTGACAAGGGTGCATGGATATTCAATCACAAAAGGGGCTTTACAATTATTTAGGTCATATCTAATCACTTTATTTGAATATAGTTCTCATTTGAATATAAGGCATGCATATACTTGAAAACAGCTAACATACTTCATTTCAAAATATTAGGCTAGACATGATCAAGGGTTTGAGACTTGCCTTGCAATGCTGCGTCTAGTTACTTGGACAAAACTTCGAAGATCTCTTTCGCTCCTTCAACCTCTGGTTCCACGGCGAATACAAATAATACACACATACACTATATAAGCATACAGAAGATACTCTTTATGGGAAATGATACGTAAAATATATCATGCATGTAGGGGAAAGGTTTGGATAAGGCCACTTGGGTGCTGATTGAAGAGATGGGCTCAAAAGGACTTGAACGTCGAAAGGCTGACATTCGGTCCACGGCTCGGCATAACCTTAAGTTGGTCTTAGGTAGGTTTTCTGGAGAAGTGGCAGAAGAGAAAGATGTAGAGTACAACTCCAGGAATCTATTGGACAAAGAGGTATTTCAATTTCTCAAGTGTAGAAGGTCTAAATCATTCAATGCCACTGGTGGACATGCACTGACATAGTGTTGGACATGACCAAAAACTAGGGCATGGCATAACTTTTGATCTAGGGCTCCAATTGATGCACCACTTTGTCTAGGAGTTATGCCTTGATAACAGGAACAACGTACTCAACAGGCTCAAGGGCAGAAAGTGGCTGGAGGGAGGCCAAATCCGGCGAGTAAACACGGTGGCCTCGACATAAACTACGCTACTGGAAAGTGATCTTGGCATTGGGATATCTCATGATTCAGGTCGATTCAGGGGTCGAGCTAGTGGACAATATTGCTCAGGGTACTCGAGTCTATCTAAGGGACAAAGTGTACGGAGCTAGATCGACCGACGAAGAATTCCGGCGACCGGCACTGGAGAAGATGACACCTAAATTGGGTGTTTTTGATACAGAGGGTTTGGACTTGATTCCTTGCTCAGGGAGTGAGAGGGTGAAGTCCCGGACGCGGCAAAGACTATGCCGGACGAGGGGATCACACCAAATCCGGCTGGAGCAGGGCGATGGGATCGCTGGCTTCGGCATGGCCGCAACGTGGCGCTGGTTTGCTGCTGCTGGAGCACGCGCACGCGCGGCGAAATCACGGCACAGGCGCGGCTGAGGTTGCTCTACTGTGGCGGCACGGGTGCGCACAGGTGGTGGCTACATGGCAGTGGTGGTGACAGCGTGGGAACTTCACCGGCGGCGAGTTCAGTGAGGAGGCGAAGTGGCGTGGTGCGGTCGAATGAACCAGGTCGTGGTCGAAAATGGCACAGGGGCCTTGTTGCAAGATTTGGACTGATTCGCGAAGGTTTTGGACTGATCTACAAGAATTTGGTTCGGGAACTTGGGTCTATTTGCAAATCTGGAGATCTGGAGGGCTGATCTGAGATCTGGTTTTGCAGATGAGTGTTACTAAATCTCTTGGAGTCATCTATCAAGAAAAATGGTAAAATCCGATAAGATTTGGTGGTTTTGAGAAAAATCGAAAACAGGGTAATTAGGGTAAACAAGATAATTAGGGTTTGAAACTTTGGCAAGATTGAAACTAGGGTTTCGGCTGAGCTTTTGGAATTCTTCCAGAAGGGAAAAATGCTCAGAAAAGTAAAGGGGGGATATTCACTGAATCAAATCAGAATTTGGAGGTGGTCTAAGACTTTTAGTCTTTTTGGGCTTGTGACAAATCTGAAAAGAACTCATCTGCAATACTTTTGGAGTAAAAAGTGAAAATGGTCTGAAAGGTGGAGTTTAGCTGCCAACTTTTTAAATTAAGGTAGTGGCACGCCTATGATCATAATTCTGAGATAAGAGATCAGAAATGGGGTTGAGACATCCGAGAATCTAATGAAGATATGCTGACTGGCAAGCAAAAGAGGTGGCAAAATTTGGGATGTTACACTAGTCCTGTCGGCACCCCCCCGGACGTTGTTTGGGTGTAAAAGTGAAAATTGTCCTCTTTACAAATGAGATACAAGGTGCTATATATAAGCCTCAAAATATGCAAAAAGACTAAAAACCCCTAACTGCAACTGCTGGATCAAGGGGCACCACCGTTGTTTCACCCAGCGGATGACTTGGATGCTCGACATGTGCCCTTGCTAGTTCTCTAGGCATCCCTGGCGCCCCCCATCTATGGTCTCGCCTAGGAGGCGCCTGAGACCTTCTGCGGGAGCCTTCTGGAACTTCCCACGGGAGGCGTCCGGGACTTCCCATGGGAGGCGTCCGGGACTTCCCATGGGAGAGCCCTCTAGGACTTTCCACCGGAGGCATCCATGGCTTTGCACGGGAGGCGTCCGGGACTTCCCATGGGAGCCCTCCGGGACTTCCCACGGGAGCCCTCTGGGACTTTGTACTAGAGGCGTCCGTGGCTTTCCACGGGAGCCCTTCGGGACTTCCCGCGGGAGCCGTCCGTAGCTTTTCACGGGAGCCCTCTGGGACTTTCCATGGAAGGCCTCCGAGACTTCCCATGCAAGGCGTCCGTGGCTTCCCACAGGAGCCCTCCGGGACATTCCACAGTTGTCCTCTGGGACTTTCCATGGGAGGCGTCCGTGACTTTCCACAGGAAGCGTCAGGGACTTCCCACCGGAGGCATCCGTGGCTTCCCACGGGAACCCTCTTGGACTTTCCACGGGAGGCGTCCGTGGCTTTCCACGAGAGCCCTCCGGGACTTCCCACGAGAGGCGTCCGTGGCTTTTCACGGGAGCCCTCTGGGACTTCCCACGGGAGGCATCCTTGGCTTCCCACGGGGGCCCTCTAGGACTTCCCACGGGAGGCAACTGTGGCTTTCCACGAGGGCTCTCCAGGACTTCCCACGGGAGGCGTCTATGGCTTTTTACGGGAGCCCTCCGGACTTCCCACGGGAGGCATCTGTGGCTTTCCACGGGAGGCGTCAGGGACTTCCCATGGGAGCCCTCCGGGACTTCCCATGGGAGCCCTCTGGGACTTTCCATGGGAGGCGTCCGTGGCTTGCCACGGGAGCCCTCCGGGACATCCCATGGGAGCTGTCTGTGGCTTTTCACGGGAGCCCTCCGGGACTTTCCATGGAAGGCGTCCGAGACTTCCCACGCGAGGCGTTCGTGGCTTCCCAGGGGAGCCCTCTGGGACTTTCCAAGGTTGTCCCCAGGGACTTTCCATGGGAGGCGTCCATGGCTTTCCACAGGAAGCGTCAGGGACTTCCCACGGGAGGCATCCGTGGCTTCCCACGGGAGCCCTCTTGGACTTTCCACCAGAGGTGTCCATAGCTTCCCACGGCAGGCGTCCGTGGCTCTCCACGAGAGGTGTCCGTGGCTTTTCACGGGAGCCCTCTGGGACTTCCCACGGGAGGCATCCCTGGCTTCCCACGGGAGCCCTGCAGGACTTCCCACGGGGGCGCTCCAGGACTTGCCACGGGAGGCGTCTATGGCTTTTCACGGGAGCCCTCCGGGACTTCCCACGGGAGGCGTCCATGGCTTCCCACGGGAGGCATCCTTGGCTTTGCACGGGAGCCCTCCTACTATTTCCACCGGAGGCGTCCGTGGCTTTGCACAAGAGCCCTCCGGGACTTCCCACGGGGGGCGTCATGGCTTCCCATGGGAGGTGTCCATGGATTCCCCACAGGAGGTGTCTGTGGCTTTCCTAGGAGGCGTCCGGGACTTCTCCAACACACATCATCTGGAGAAATGTGTTGTGGTACATACTCAGCCTTTGATGTGGTAGGACTCACATGAGGTGTTTGTTCTATCTTCTTTAGCTGTTGGCAATGGACATGACTAGAGTTGGAGAAGATTCACCCTCAGGATGTTCTTCAAGGACATCCTTGTGATCAACCTACTCCATAGGAACGGGATCGTCAGATGAGGGAATCTGAACAAGGGTATAGTCATCGAGATCAAAATTGTTCTAAGAATCGTGTGCTACTGACATAGCTTATCAGAACTCCTAATGAAAGGAAACACCCTAAGAAGGTCCCCATAGTGGGCGCCAGCTGTTGACGATTGGGACTCAAGGTCCTTAGTCGATCTTACACAAATTTGTAAGTAGGAAGTGGAGACCTTTCAGAGTGTTTATCAGGTAAGTTAAGACAATTATGAAATGGAGACACAAAGAATTATACAGGTTCGGGCCCTCAATAAATTGAGTAACAACCCTACATCCTGTGATGGTTTCACTATGTATGAGAATGTTTACAGAGGAAGAGAGATTGCTACAGTGTCTAATTAATCTCTCAGTACTTCTGCCTAGGGCTAGAGTTGTTCAAGTCTTCGATCCTCTACACCTGTAGAATTGCCACCTTTTTATACGAACTAAAAGGATGCCAATGTAGAGTGGTTCCAGGAGTTTTAGTTGCTTGCTAATATGCAGTTGCATAACTGCACTTTAATCTTTATCTCCCCACAGGTTAACATGTATAGTTATGGATAACCGCACATCTTAACCTCCTGATGGTTATCCTCAAACATGGGAGGGGAAATTAACTTATGCTTGAATCGTGACCGGAAGGCTCGGTCACTACTTAAGCTCTAGTAGTATCCTGGTTGCGCATAGCTTGCGACCATAGTCTGGTCTTGAATTCATAACCTTCTTGCCGCTGGAAGATAGTCCCCGCGGTCAGAGTATTTTGCTAGAACTTAAGCCCCCAAATCATATCCGAAATATCTTAGACATGATATATATATAAATAAATGACTAGCTCGGGTAATAATCCTCATCAATGGTGATGGGAGGGATCGGCTTGAGGAAGATCACGACGTGGCCCCAAACGCGCATGCACTAGTATGCGGTAGTTGTCGCGGGGAGTATCTGTTCATCTGTTTTTGTCATGTTGGGCATAGGCGGGGTTACGTCTCTTGTGACTTTGATGGGAACCATCTTGTCTTCTGGTCATTGAACGCGATGATGCTACTGGAGAAACGCCCAAGGAAACTTTGCCGAGGTTATCTGCAAGCACCCTTACGAATATGACCCTGTCGTCGTTCGGGAGACTAGAGGGTGGATTGCGGAGTGCGTAGGCAATTCTCCGGAAGTGGTCCTCTGGATCCCTTCTGGGCGCTGGTGGAGTTTCCGGTGTGGTCGCCTCAACTGTCGGAGAGTAATTTGGAGATGAGATTGGCGTATAATCACACCTGCGACCTCCTAGATGTGGTGGTCAACACGTTCCTGGACCGAGGTCGCGGATAGCGGTATCGTGGCGGGTTGGCACAGGATGCAGAAAGTCTTCTGCGACTTTGCGAACTTCGGCTTCTTCCTGTTCGCACTCTTGGTCCTCTTTCCGTTTGCGCTCTCATTCTTGCCTAGCATCATGTTTCTCAGGGGTTTCCTCAAAAAGTGCAGCGACTTCCTTAGGGACCGAATTCGCAAACGAAGAAAGCATCTCATATTTGTCTAAGTCTGTCTCAAAATCAAAAAGAGACTTCAAATTGTCTGGGGAAAAATTCTCCAGACGAATGTCAAAGTCATCTTCTTCTGCATTGTCTGGGACAATGAGTGTTGGCACATACTCGTCCTCGGATGCGGTAATACTCACAGAGGGCAAGTGAATTGCACGCTCAAGTTCTTGTCCACTAGACGTGGCTAGAATTGGAGATGATGTTTCCCTTGGAAACGCCTTGAGGGCAATGTCGTCACCGTTGACGGGGACATTATCTTCATCCATGGGATCTACGTGATCCTCGAGATCAAAATCGTTCTCAGAATCATGTAGGTAAGGGAAAGGATCCATGGATACAATGAACCTTGGTGAAAATGTCTTCAAGGCCCCACGGTGTGCGCAAGCTGTCAACGATTGGAACCTGGTGGTCCTTCTGTCGAACTTATGCAAAAGTAAGATGGATAATGAAGGGAGCCAATCAGACAAGTACCAAGGTATCTATGGATCTAAGTCACAGGAGATTTATCCAGGTTTGGGCCCTCGTATTTGAGTAATGACCCTACTTCATGTGTATTTTCTTGTGTGGGAAAAAGGATTACAGAGAGAGACTGTTACAACATATATATGCTAGCTAATCCTATCTGACTAAGTCTAATCTTCTTTATCATTGATCGTCCTCCCCTGATCATTCCCTTGAAGGCCTGTTATACTTGCCAAAGAGATTGTCGGTTATCCTCCTGAAGGCATGCCCCATGATCACTCATAACTACCTCAAGGTGGTAGCTATGGGTCGTGGGTATGTGGTGGTTGCCGTAGATCATGGTTACATGGTAGTTAGAAAGTTTTGACTTGGTATCATGGAACTACCTCACCATCCTAACCTCCTTCGACGGTTACCTTGTCAGGGACATGATTATCTCAAGAATAATCACAAGGATGTAGATACGGTTATGATAAAGGGTGATCGTGTACCTCTGTGACCACTATAATGATATCTAACTTTGTATCGGTGAGGGAGTCTTGTCGTAGGGAGATATCTCTGCGACCATAGCGTTCGCAGACACAGCACATGACATGGATCTTATCGGTAATAAGTGTTTTATTATAATTTGCACAAAATAAATATGGTTCTTGGGTTATATCCAGAACATCCTTGGATTACCCGCTGTCTCTCCCCTGGCCCTCGGCCACCATAAGAAGGTACTCGAGGTCATGGTGCACTATGTGCGACCATGGAATGCTATGTGCGACCATGGAGGCCTAAGTGCAGCTAACAATCCTCGTTAGAACCAAAGAATTTTCGAACAGAATTGGTTACTTTTAATGTAATTGATTTTGATTCAACATACAATGCAATCCTTGGTAGTCCCTCACTTGCCAAATTCATGGCAGCAACGCATAATGCTTATCACTGTGTCAAGGTGCTAGGACCAAAAGGCACGATCATGGTTAAGAGTAGAAAGAATACAGCTCTCACTTGCAATTGCAGTTACATGGAATTGGTTGATCAGCTTCCCCTCAGGGATGTTAAGGCTGTGACTAAGGCTAAAGAGACAAATTCGGTCAAGGTAACCCTTCGACCAGATGAGAAACTTAAGCAAGTTTTCTTATTCCCAGACAGTCCAACCAGAACTATTCAGATTGGGTCAGTACTAGAGAGAAAATAGGAACTTGCACTCATCACTTTCCTGCAGGCTAACGCAGATGTGTTTGTGTGGAAACCATCCGACATGCACGGCGTCCCAAGGGAAGTGATTGAGCCTAGGCTAGCGATTTAGCCTGGACAGCAACCAATAAAGCAAAAGCTTAGATCATTTGCCTCTGATCAGAGAGAAGTAATCCATTCGGAGTTAGATAAACTCCAGAAGGCTGGATTTATTTGTGAAGTTAACCATTTTGAATTGCTTCCAAACCCAGTCATGGTCTTGAAATCTAATGGTAAGTGGAGCATGTGCATCGATTACACTAATCTCAATGCTGCCAGCCCGATGGATGATTTTCCTCTTTCCCGTATCGACCAATTGGTTGATTCAACAACGGGTTGCAAACTGATGAGCTTCCTAGATGTCGATTCAGGGTACCATCAAATCAGTATGACAGAGAAGATGAAGAGAAAACTGCCTTCATCACACCATTTGGCACATGCTATCATGCCAGAATGCCATTTGGGCTCAAGAATGCTAGTTCCACATACCAGCGCTTGATGGAGAAGACCTTTTCAATGTCAATTAGGTTGTAACTTAAAAGCTTATGTTGATGATTTGGTTGTAAAGAGTGTTAAGAGCTCTAGTCATGTAGATGGTGTGGCTAAAATAATCTGTAATTTAAATAAGCATGGAATAAAGTTGAATCCCAAAAAGTGCTCATTTGGAGTTTCTACTGGTAAACTCTTGGGTTTCCTTATTTGTTCATGTGGCATTGAGGTTAATCCTGACAAAATTTGGACCATTTAGCAAATGTGATCTTCGTCGACCATGAAGGAGGTAGAAAGCCAAACTGGTCGAATGGCGGCTTTAAGTCATTTTATTTCGCGGTTGGGTGAACATGGATTGCCTTTCTTTAAGGTTTTGCATAAGCACAATGGTTTCCAGTGGTCGGACGAAGCCGAAAAAGCCTTTTAGGAAGTGAAGGCATATTTAGCTAGTGCTCCAGTACTGGTTTCCCCAACTTTGGAGAATCATTAATTACTCATCTATTTGGTTGCTACCCTTCACACATTCAGTACTTTTCTGGTCGCAGAGCGGGAAGGAGTGCAACATCCAATTTCTTATGTAAGTGAAGTGCTAAATGGACCAAATGATAGGCACCCTGAGGTTTAAAAGTTACTTTATTCTTTCTTAATGGCTTCAAGGAAGATGCAACATTACTTTCAAGCACACAGGATCACCGTGCCGTCGTCCTTTCCCTTAGGGGACACTCCGTAATCCAGAAGTAACGGGTCAAGTTGTGATATGAGCAGTAGACTTTGGAGCATTCGTTCTCCACTTCACAGCCCGAGTAGCAATCAAATTATAAATTCTCACAGATTTTGTGGTCGAATGGACTAATTTCGAAAACACCTGCACAAGAATGTGCGGATTTAGAAAATAACGACCACTGGACGTTGTATTTTGATGGCTCTCGGAGTTTCAAAAACTCGGGGGCTGGAGCGGTCTTAATTACACCCCAGGGTGACCATCTCCAGTATGTCGTGCAATTAAACTTTGCTGCTAGAAATAATGTAGCAGAGTATGAAGGTCTTCTAGTCGGGCTTCGAGCAGCCAAGTCCCATGAAGTCCATCAATTAATGGTGAAGCATGATTGATAAGTGCTAACTTGGTAGCATTTTTACCATAGGTTAGTATTGAAAACAAGCAAAATCAGGCTTAAAACTCTTTTGATGCGACCTTTTATGCGTAAAATTTGATTATTTTCACAAATTTCTTTGACGGTTGTGTTCGTCATATTTCAGGGATCAAACCTGCCACATTTGAGGCAATTTTGACCACATTTGTGCCTCACATGACCAAGAAACCCAACTAGAGAAGCCAAAAGACTTGGTCGAAATCGAATTGGTGGGTAAAGAATCTTATCCATATGAATCTTGGGCAAAAAAGGACTTGTACTGGAAAAAGATTCCCGCTTGAAAAAGGAATCCAGGTTGAATACAACATGGTCGAAAGGATTCCAACTCGGTTTCGGTTACGCCACGTGTCTGGCCATAATTTCACCACGTGTCCAAGTCGTGTTCATTGCTCGGCTTTTTACTGGTTGGTTTTGATCCAGACCGGTCATGTTGAGTCGGGTTCGACTAGAATTGGTCATAATTGGGCCATTTTGATGCGGGTTTGATCCAAACTAGTATTTGTGGGCTGTTTTGATCTGGTTTTGACTCAAATTGGTCGGGTTAGGTTGGTTTTAGCCAGATTTGGTCAGTTTTAGTCGTGTTGGATTAGAACTAGTCGAATCTAGTCGGTTTTGACTTAGTTTATCCATTCTCGCACCGTTTAAAGCCAGACTTCTTCACCTACACGTCAAGGAGTTATTTTTGGGCACGTTTACCTGTGTACTATATATAGAGAAGCTTTTGGCTCAATTAATCATCTTTTCTTAGATTTAGAAGCCATTAGGGCTTACTTTTAGTTTAGAAGAGCCCCCTTCTCTATTTTTCTTGCTTTTTGTAAGCCAGCAAGGATGGCAACTTCAATTCTTAAGCAATCAAGTAAGTTTTCATTTATTTCTTATTATTATTTATGAATTCTTATGGCTCTTAGTGAGTAGATCCCCTCTAGGGTTAGGGATGACCTAATTCGGAAGGCGTGATTCTCCCTCGGTCTTTATTTCAAGTTTTGGAGTAATTTCTTGATGTTTTCTTCCTCCAAACCCTAATTCCTTGTTTTGACAACAGACGTAACAGTTGAGTCTTAACAGGAATTTAGGGGGGTTCTTGAATCCTTAGCACTTTGACGCGTGATCTTGAACAGGAGAGAGGCTCTCACCAAACATGACAGTGGAAGCGATCCTCTGACTATTGACCCTTGGACCTTGGATAGAAGTAGGCCAGATGGTTATGGAACTCTCAAAACCCTAGATTTTCATTACAGCTTGCAAACCCTAGATTAATGGCTTAGTTGTAGAAAAACACTGTTGTGCCACGACCTGGGGACAACGACTACTCCCGTGGGGACCCAGCTTGCTACAGCTGATCCCATACATGCCTACCATTGACTTCCCAGGATAAGTCAAGCACAGGAGTATATTTATATCACAGCAGAGTAACTTACAAAATATTTAAGCAGTGTGGCCTGCTGGCCTTAATACAACATAAAGAGATTACAATGCCTTCGTGGCATACATGGTCTAGCTAAAGTAAAATAAAAACAACTACACAGCGGAAAATAGGTGAACCCCCACTGTAAGAAGTTGACGGCAGAACAACACACATTAGAACTCTGGCGGAACTGGCCCTCCTCCTTCTGGATCCATGAAGTTCTCCATGCCTTCATCTTGATCATGGGACACTCCATATACTGGGTTGTAGGTTGCAAGGGTGAGTACTTACGTACTCAGCAAGTCATAGGTAAGAGTAGATACATATAGTAGTGATGATATGAACCTATGCTAGTGAAGAAGTGTGGGTGTTTGAAAAATAGTCTTTTCCTTTATGTCACATCTCGTGGCAGCACTTTTCATAACATAGCATCGCTATTCATGTTCCACTATTTATAGTACTACCTCGACACGTCGACACATGAGAGCCCACGGCAGCACCCCTTATCATAACAACACATGTCATTTGGGTAATCTTGACTTATCAAATTTTATTTAGAAAACATACTTGTGTCACACCCCATGGATTTAATCCACCGCAGCAGACTCCTATAAACCCGGGAGCTCGAAGTATTCGAACACGTTTTTAACTTTGCAGAGAGATACCAATTTACCCACAAGATATTCCACTTTCATGCCCATCCTATCAATATGATTAGACCCTTCCTCACAACCATGTGTGAGTGGCAAGGTGGAGATAACAAGAACTTTTGTCATGTTTCAAACACAATTCACCCTAGACCCTGTGGTTTTTTTATGCAAACCATAGTTGTGGCGGGGTTACACAACCCCCACTATATTGGCATCTTCCCACTCAGGGTTAGCGTTCAATATGTGTTGGAGCCGTACTCCGTATAAATTGTGTATGTGTCATATAGGGGTTTCATGTGTGTTCCACATACTACTTGTTCAGGCCTGTCCCATACCAGGCTTGCGGTCAGTACATTGTTCATGCCACTAGACGCACAACACAAGGTTCTAGTCCTTATATGCTAGTGACCAGATCATCCACAACCCATGCACATCCAGTACCATCACCATCCCATACCAAAAGCCTGGTCACAGCTAGGGGTTTTATTTCATGAATATACGTAAGTACATATATAATAGTTCATGGCTTACTATTTGGTCATTTCACATTTCTCAGGCATCCAGCCTAGTACTGCCAATTCATAATTCATCCATTCTTTCACATGCAATACTATTTATATTCAAGGTCAGATCATAGCAACTCATAAAATATAGGTTCAAGATGTTCAAGACTATGACTTGCTTTCCGCGTCGTAAGAAACAGCAGTCGATGTCGGGTCAGCGATGAAGTCTTCGAACTTGGGCTCTTGATCTACTCTCCAACAAACAAGCACACAAGATCACAAACTATTTTAAATGTTTTAAAATCTATATGCAACATGCTCTTAAGAGAAAAGATCTTGGCGATGATGAAACGGACTAAGATTGCAAGCTGATCTGGGTCGAAACCCTAGAATTTATAGAATCTGGGCTAAGGATGGGTGTTAAAGACTCTTAGGGCTTCAAGGCTGCAATGTGGACATCAAGTCCGCGGCTAGTTTACTCAAAAACGACGAATGTCAAAAAATCGACATTCGGTTCATGGCCTGACATAGCTTCAGAGAAAGCTAGAGGGCTTATCTCAAGATGTGACAGTTGAAGGAAATATAGAACCTGGTCCTAAAAACTTGGTAGACAAAGTTGTTTTCAATTTTCATAACAAGAAGTGGTCAATTTGGGCTAATGCCACTGGCGGACAATGAGATGACACAGGCTGACATTGTCAAGGAATGGCATTGGCATGGTTCTAGAGATTTTTAGTAGGCAAAATGGGTTCTGGTTCAAGCATTTGGTGCATAATGTGGTAAGATAGTTATTTGACAAGGTGGTTTTCACAGAAAAGTCCAGAAAGTTAGAGATTTGACAAAGACTCCCCTGGACACAGTGAACTGGATGTCAGTGCATTGTCAAAACTACGGCTTTGATGCTTTGTCTGATTTAGGGCTTGATTACTTCGTCAATTATGTCTGGGAGGTAGGCGAAAGTAACATGGACTTATTGGTGGTGGTTTCAGGAACTGACAAGGTCGGACGGCGACGGGCGGCGGCGAGGAAGTGCGGTGGCGACACGGCAAGACATAGGTACTGGACACGATCTTGGCATAGAAATATCTGGCAATTCTGTGCAAAACTAGCAATCAGGGTAGTAGAGGATTATGCTCAGAAGATCAAAGCAAAGGCACTGGAGAAGGTGTCAACGACGGCGGTGGCCGGCGGCAACCGGGCGGCACACTGGCGGCACGGCAGCGAAGGGTAAAATACCTAAATTGTGATTTGGCGCTGCGTTATCACAACCTGGGGTTGCTGAAGCTAACTAGGGCTAAAATACACTATCTGGTGTAGTGGACTTGACTGGGGGTTGAATGATGGCGAACGGCGGCAAACTACATCGGAGGAGAAGACGGCTTCAATGGTGACAAGGCACTAGAGTGATTTAAACTCAAAATTGAGGGCGCGGTTGAGTTCCTGGGTCGCTGCAGATGGTGTGGCTGAAGGGAATCGGCCTGAGGCGGCGTCAGCGAGCAATTAGATGTCATGGCCGGAGAAGAAGGCACCAAATTGGGCAAAATCGATACACTGCTTTGGAGGTCAATTGCTAGTTGTGAGAGTAGTAGGGTAGTGAGGTAAAGCTTCTGGAGTGGCCAATTTAGCAAGAGGAACGGCAGCGCGGCCGGGCAACGTGTGCCAGTCGCCGGTGGCACGCGAGAAGGGAGAAACTCCAATTCGAGCTTAATTTCGAAATCTTGATGCACAGGCTTGTTGGGAATACTTCACTGACCAATTTCTTCTACTATAAGGAAAGCTAATTTGAACTAGGGTAGATGCAATTGCTGGAGCAGGGCGTTTTCAAATCACGGCGATCGCCGGCGATAGGGTTCACCGAAGTGCAATTAAATGGTACAGCATGTTAGGGGAAGGAGGGGCACTCACTGGACACTTTAATTTGAAGGTTGGTACAGTAAAATGGTCTGGCGGCTTGCTCCTCCTCGGCGGCTCGCCGGAGAAGAAGGAGAAGACAAAGAAAAGGTGGATTTAACGGCTAAAGTGGCTCTGAAGTGCAATGGTGAAGACGAAGTCAATTTGGGCGGCTATTTATAGGTGTGGGATGAAGCTTGCTACGCTAGAGGCCGTGGAACTTGTGCTGGTGAGGCTTCGGGTTGAAGCAACGGCGGTGACGGCGAGATGGCAAAAGTGGCTCTGCAACTATGTTGGGACTTGGCGCTGAGCGGTGTAGGGCAGGGGTGACGAAGCTGGCCCGGAAACGACACGTCCATGCGAGTGGATTTGAACTTCTCCCGCTGGCGCACGCCACTGTTGAGCTGGTCACCAGTGTTGCCAGGGCGACGATCCTGGCGTGGACACGTGCGCGCATGCAAGCACAACCGTGTACGAGCACAGGCGAGGGCGGTGCTGACCGGCGGCGAGGAGCACGGCGAAGAAGCGCGGCGCAGCTGTCGTTGAAGCACTGTTCTGGCGGCTGCTGGTCGAAAAGGCTGAGCCCTGGTCGAAGGGGGGCTGGCGACTGCTGGTCGAAAAGGGGATTTGGACCCAATTGCAAAATCTGAAAATTGGCTTTTGGACTAAACTATAAAATCTGAGGTTTGGGATGATTAGGGCTGATTTTGACTTCAAGATTCTGGCAAATTTATTCATCAAAGTATTTGGCAAGGGTATTTGATGAAATCTGGCACATCTGAGTAGTTTTCGAATAAAACGAAAACAGGGTAATTAGGGTACTAATAATCTGAATTTTGTCGAAACTGGAATTCTAAGACTTAGGGTGAGAATTTGATGTTCCGACAAAGGAAGATTTTATATTGAATAGCATTTGGTAGGTGTTCCCAGAACAGATTTGAATTTGGAGTTAATTTGCAACATTTAGCCTTTTCAGGCTTCTGGAGAATTAGAAAAGGACTGATCTGCGATACTTCTTGGACTGATTTGTGAAAAGGGCTTAAATGAAGAAATCTGGTTGCTAACTTTTTTGATTAAGGTATTGGCATACCCATGATCATAATCCAAGAATAATCTGGTCTGGATTAGGTCAAGATTTGGCTAAATCTAAGTTTAGAGTATTTAGGGTACTAAATTAATTTCCTGTTTTCGGAAACAGAAAGGGATTGATAGATCTGGGAGTTAGAGATGGAATTGAATCTGGCTTCTAAAAGCTTTTGTTCTAAGGATAAGTAGTAGGTCACATCTGGAAAGTCAGATCTCGATTTGGGTTCACAGGGAAGATTTTGAGATTTTTGGGGCTTAGGATAGATTAGGGTTGAACTAATCTTGCTACTACTACAGAGATACATGCATGCATGATTTTCACCCCCAAAACCAAGGTGTTACAAACACCCCCACAACTTGTGCAGACTTACTCAGTGATCCATTAAGCTAGAAAGACGAATACGCTTCTTCCTCGTGGAATTCGACCCTCAAGTGCTCCACGTTCAACCGTTCACTTGCGATTATTACACAATCTTGACCCTTTCAGTTGCAATCAAGTTTTGGGTGCCGTTGCTAGGGAACAACAGTTATTCATCTTTTTAGATTAATTTTTGCTGCCATAAGTCAATCTCACTTCTTGATCTTGCTTCCATTTTGCTTTTTCTTCTTTTTTTTGCACCACTAACCTTTCAGTGATAGTGGTGCAAAGCTGGATAGCTCATACAAACCTGTCAAAACTGCGCGCCAACTTTGGTAGGAGGCAAGACGAGTAAGATCGGAGGAAAACTCACGATCTTTTGAAGACATCAAGGGAAAATCAGCAATGGAGGACCAAAAGAAACTCAAGGGTTATGCAATCGCACTCAGCATAGGGTTGCAATAAGCTATTCTTAGACCACCAATTGAATTAAATAATTTTGAGATAAAACCTGCGCTTCTGAATTTGGTCCAACAAAACCAGTTTAGTGGTCTTCCTACTGAAGATCCATCATTACATCTGCACATGTTTCTTAAGCATTGTGATACTTCCAAGATTCATGGTGTAACACAGGATGCACTTCGTTTGAGCCTTTTTCCTTTCTCACTTCGCGAGAAGGCGAGAGCATGGTTATACACTCTTCCTCCTGTGTCAATCACTATTTGGGATGAACTCTCACTAGCTTTTCTAGGTAAGTTTTTCCCTCCTGCTAAAACTATTCAAATTCGCAACCAGATTGCATCTTTTTCTCGACAGGTAGGTGAATCACTTTATGACACTTGGGAACTGTACAAGGACTTGTTGATCAAATGTCCGCATCACGGACTAGAGAAGTGGCTTGTAGTTCAAACATTTTATAGCGGATTGAACTACAATGCATGACTGGCCGTAGACGCCGCAGCTGGCGGCGCACTGATGAACAAAAGTGTAGACGAAGCATACGACCTGATCGAAGTTATAACTCAAAACTACCCGCAATGCATATGTTTTTTCATTTGCACTATAAATTGTGTATCAATAAGTACGTTTATCACTAGATGTTATGGTTGCATTCCCATTTTCAGCCTTATTTTGTATCGGGTCATGCCCGGGCACTAGTCACAATAAGTACCTTAGTATGATGTATAAGTGGATTCGCTGGCCAAATTGGGGAGCATTGAGGTTGCTTACAAGAGTTCAGGAAACCGACAAAGCTACCTTTCTGTAAGTGCATTTAAGTAAGCGTCTTCAGCTGTGTCTCCTCTAGCTGCGACGGAATGATCCAATAAAAACATTTTGACCAAGAGCATGAAAAAGTTGAAAAGGAAATAAAATAAAATAAAATAAAAAATAAAAAAAGGAAAGAAAGAATAAGTGTTTTAATTTTTCTCTAGAAAAGGGAAATCTAGCAACTTTGTATAAATCGTAGCATTACAAGTGTTTTCTTTGCATGGTTTATTCTAAATCCTATATGAAAGAAAATTGTTATGACAATTTAATTTATTAAGCTCTCTCTTTTCTAAGGTTGAAATTTGATAATCTTAATATATGCATTTGGAAATTTTAAATTGCTAAGATCAATTTCCTCATATGCATAGATGTGTTGTGAATCTTCGAAAGATTGTTTATTGAAAATTAGATAAACCTAAGATACTCAATTTTTGGAAAAATCATTCACCTTCTTTGCTTGAGGACAAGCAAAATGCTAGCTTGGGGGAATTTGATAAGTGCTAACTTGGTAGCATTTTTACCCTAGGTTTATTCTGAAAACATGCAAAATCATGCTTAAAACTCCTTTGATGCGACATTTTATGTTGAAAATTTGATTATTTCACAAATTTCTTTCACGGTTGTGTTCATCGTGTTTCATGGATCAAACCTACCAAATTTGAGGCAATTTCGACCATATTTGAGCCTCACACGACCAAGAAACCCAACTGGAGAAGCAAAAAGACCTGGTCGAAGTTGAAGTGGCGGGTAAAGAATCTTATCCATACGAATCTCTGGCAAAAAAGGACTTGTACTCGAAAAACACTACTGCTCGAAAAAGGAATCTAGGTCGAATACAACACAGAAGAAAAGATTCCCACTCGGTCTCGATTATGCCACGTGTCTGGCCGTACTTGTGCCACGTGTCTCGATTGTGTTCAATTCAGTTTCGGCCACGACGCGTGTGTGATTGCGATTGCACCACGTGTCCTCGTCGTGTTCGAATTGGATTCCTCGGCTTTTTACTGGTTGGTTTTGATCGGTTTTGATCCAAACCGATTGTGTTGAGTCGGGTTTGACCATTACTGGTCGTAATTGGGCTGTTTCGATGCAGGTTTGATCCAAATTGGTCGTTTGTGGGCCGTTTTGATCCGGTTTGACTCAAACTGGTCAGATTTGGTTGGTTTTAGCCAGGTTTGGTCGGTTTTAGTCATGTTGGATCAAAACTGGTCGAATTTGGTCAGTTTTGACTTAGATTTATCTATTCTTGCACCATTTAAAGTCAGACTTCGTCACCTACAAGTCAAGGAATTATTTGTGGGCATGTTTACCAGTGTACTATAGATAGAGAAGCTTTTGGCTCAATTATTCATCTTTTCTTAGGTTTAGAAGCCATTAGGGCTTACTTTTAGTTTAGAAGAGCCCCCTTCTCTATTTTTCTTGCTTTTTGTAAACCAGCAAGGATTGCAACTTCAATTCTTAAGCAATCAAGTAGGTTTTTATTTATTTCTTATTGCTATTTATGAATTCTTATGGCTCTTAGTGAGTAGATCCCCTCTAGGGTTAGGGATGACCTAATCCAGAAGGCGTGATTCTCCCTCAGTCTTTATTTCAAGTTTTGGAGTAATTTCTTGATGTTTTCTTCCTCCAAACCCTAATTCCTTGTTTCGACAATAGACGTAACAATTGAGTCCTAACAGGAATTTAGGGGAGTTCTTGAGTCCTTAGCACTTTGATGTGGGATCCTGAACAGGAGAGAGGCTCTCGCCAAACGTGACAGTGGAAGCGATCCTCTGACTGTTGACCCAGCACCCCGAACTGGAAACTTAATTTGTCTTGGAAAACAATGGAAATAACTTACAATCCTCGGACCTTGGATAGAGATACGCCCGATGGTTATGGAACTTCCAAAACCCTAGATTTTCATTCTAGCTTGCAAACCCTTGATTAATAGCTTAGTTGTAGAAGAACCCCCCCACAACTTGTGCAGACTTATTCAGTGATCCATTAAGCTTGAAAGACGAATACGCTTGTTTCTCGTGGAATTCGACCCTCAAGTACTCAACGTTCAACCGTTCACTTGCGGTTATTACACAATCATGACCCTTTCAGTTGCGATCAAGTTTTTGGCGCCATTGTCGGGGAACAATAGTTATTTATCTTTTTAGATTAATTTTTGCTGATCTAAGGCAATCTCACTTCTCAATCTTGCTTCTATTTTTCTTTTTCTTCTTTTCTTTGCAGCACTAACCTTTCGAGGATAGTAGTGCAAAGTTGGATAGCTCGGACAACCCTATCAAAACTGCACACCAACTTTGGTATGAGGCAAGACAGGCAAGATCGGAGGAAAACTAACAATCTTTTGAAGACATTAAAGAAAAGCCAACAATGGAGGACCAAAAGAGAATCAAAGGTTATGTAATCTCACTTAGCATGGGGTTACGAGCAGGTATTCTTAGACCACCGATTTTATCAAATAATTTTGAGATAAAACCTGCGGTTTTGAATTTGGTTCAACAAAACCAGTTCAGCTGTCTTCCCGCTGAAGATCCATCATTACATATGCATATGTTTCTTGAGCATTGTGATACTTTCAAGATTCATGGAATAACATAGGGTGCACTTCGTTTGAGGCTTTCACCTTTCTCGCTTCGCGAGAAGGGGAGAGCATGGTTACACACTCTTCCTCGTGTGTCAATCACTACTTGGGATGAACTCTCACGAGCTTTTCTAGGTAAGCTTTTCCCTCCTACTAAAACTGTTCAAATTCGCAACCAGATTGCATATTTTTCTCAGCAGGTAGGTGAATCACTTTACGATGCTTGGGAACGGTACAAGGACTTGTTGATCAAATGTCCTCATCACAAACTATAGAAGTGGCTTGTGGTTCAAATGTTTTATAGCGGATTGAACTGCAATGCACGGATGGCCGTAGACGCCACAGCTGGAGGTGCACTGATGAACAAATGTGTAGACGAAGCATACAACCTCATCGAAGGTATAACTCAGAACTACACGCAATGAGGAACCGAACGAGCTGCTCAACAAGTTCCGACCTACAACATGGATGTAAGTGTAATGTCGCAATTAACCGAATAGATAGCACTTCTAACGAATAAACTATCTATTCTTGGATCAAATGCTACTTTATCTATTAATGCGATTACACCTATATGTGAATTGTGCAACGTACAAGGCCACTATGGCCATGAATGCCAAATTAACTACTCCATGGTACAGGCAAACACTTTTCAGGGTATGCAACAACGGCAAGGTAATACTTTTCCTTACTCATATAACTCTGAGTGGAGAAACAATCACAATTTTGCATGGTTAGGTCAAAATCAGCAACCTCAACGCCAACAACAAAGTTTTGGACAGTAGCAACTACAGCAACAAAACACCCAATATCAAGCTCAAAGGCCGCCGTTTCAACCACAAAATCAGCAACCTTATCGACCGCCAAATGAACGACAACCCGAGCAGTCAAACATGGAGAACATGCTAGAGAACTTTCTAGCAAATCAACAAAGAGAAGACATCCATGAGCCAAAAGATAGACTCCATATCAACTCACGTCTGCATGCTCGAGACTCAAATCACACAATTGGTGAATCTTGCACCGAAATGATAACCCTCTTCCTTCTCAACCTATCAATCCTCACAATTTTGTGCAAATTAACTCTATGGCTTGTTTAAAACCTCTCATTTCTAATGCAGTAATCCTAAGGAGTGGAACAATGCTACTAGAACGAACACCATCAACCAAACCTGCGCCGGCAAGCGATGTCGAAGAAATACCATCACAACCGGCAAAGGACGATGACAAGGTCGCTGAACCACAAGAAAAGGAAAGTGGAGAAAATCAGGTAACACGTATTTATAATCCAGCTCCACCTTTTCTGCGAAGATACGAAAATGCAAAACTCGATAAGAAATTTGAAAATTTTGTTGAAATCTTGAAAAACATAATGTGACTGTGCCTTTTACTGATTTAGTAACTCAATTGTCTTGTTATGGAAAATGCTTGAAAGACATTCTTACTAAAAAGAGGGATTTGAGGGAATTTCAAACTGTTGCTTTGACTGAAAATTATAGTGCTTTAATTCAGAACAGGATGCCGGCAAACCTACAGGATCAAGGGAGCTTCTCCATCCCTTGCAACTTAGGTACGATACACATAAATCGAGCTCTTTGCAACCTAGGTGCAAGCGTTAGTGTAATGCCTCTCACCATTGCACAACGTTTGAGCTTGGGTGCAATCAAACCTACCGATCGTTCGATGAAGCATCCGGAGGGAATCCTGGAAGATGTACCTCTTCAAGTCGTTAAATTTTATCTTCCAGTTGATTTTGTCATTCTCGATATCGATGAAGATGTTGCTATACATATTATATTGGGATGACCCATGCTCAGGATGGCAGGAGTCCACATTGATGTTTGTGAGGCACGAATTACTTTTCGCATAGGGCTGGAGAAAATTTTATTTAAAATGTCTAAACTTGTTGACTACCCTATGTATGAAGAGAAAATTGTAGCATGGATGCTCTAGAAGAAGTCTTAGAAGAGGAGTCACCACTCTGACACACTTTGGGAGAGGAAACAGACGAAATATTCGACAATAAAAAACCAGACAGCAGCGAAGAAGACAAACAAAACGACGACGAACCAACAAAAGAACCATCCACATAGGACATCTTTGAATCCGCATCACAAGTAAGGAAAAGGTAAGTAAACCTACACTTAAAACTCTTCCTTCTTCACTGAAATATGTATTCTTGGATGATGATTAGATGCAACCTATTATTGTTAATGCAAACTTGATCAATTCACAACTAGAAAATTTGATTTCTTTACTTCGTGTGCATCACAATACTCTTGGTTATTCAATGGATGATATCAAAGGGATTAGCCCTGAAATTTGCGTGCATAGGATCTCTCTAGTTGATGAAACTAAAACCTCCGTCGAGTGACAATGAAGGCTAAACCCAAACTTGAATGAAACTATGAAGGCTCAAATTTCTAAACTATTAGATGCGGGTATCATTTATCCTATCTCTGACAGCAATTGGGTTAGTCCTGTTCATGTGGTTCCATGGAAAGGAGGCATGACTGTGGTTAAAAATTCTAACAATGAGTATATCCCTACTAGACTTGTTAGTGGATGGCGCATGTGCATTGATTATCGTAAATTGAATAGCGCCACAAGGAAGGATAACTTTCCATTACCTTTCATTGATCAAATGTTGGAAAGATTGGCCAAACATGCTTATTTTTATTTTCTTGACGGGTATTTGGGATTCTTTCTAATCGCAATTCATCCCGATGATCAAGATAAGACAACGTTTACATGTCTTTTTGGTACTTTTGCTTACCAGCGAATGCTGTTTGGGTTATGTAACACGCCTGCAACCTTTCAAAGATGTATGATGGCTATCTTCTCAGATTTAATCGAAGAATGGAGGTCTTTATGGATGATTTTAGTGTTTAAGGTTCCTGAAGAGGAAACACCAACATGTGTACGCACGCCACTCCTTCCACTCCATCACCCGAAGACTATGGAGAACATTAAGTTGGCATGACCCCACATGCCAAGCCTTTCAAGCCATCTACATTGAAGGTCCAGCATACTACGATGCTCCAAGACAAGCCCGAGAAGAAGCCTAAGTCATCAACATTACAAGACAAGCCCAAGATGATGTAGCCCAAGTCATCTGTGAGCTCGATTTCAAATGGACGTCCAGGCCACGTATAGAGTCTGTTTGGGGTGAATGAGCACGCCAACGTCAAACGGACCCCACGATGCCACCTTTCCAATGAATCTGGCCCCACTGCCAAATTCCATCTGGATCGTCGTAATCAATGAAACAATTCATCGACAGATTATGTCAGGTGCTATGCCACCTCTACTTTGGGCCCAAGGCTCGTGTATCACTAGGGTTATGTGGGGGTGGGTTCTCTGGCCAGTGCCCTACCTCTGGCCTCCATGCTTCTACTACATATGCCAGCCACCTCCTATCCTTTTTGGTTAGGTTATTTGCTACGTTGTTCCCCCTTTGTGTGAGACAATTATTCAACAGAGTAGTGTCCCTGGCCCTGGTTTGATGAAAGATAACCTCAATTTATCATTCTGAAATTCAGATTGCTTTGAATCTTGTTCTTGCTCATTTCTTCTATTGCTTGCAGGAATTAACCCTTGTGGTGAGGTCATCCGGGTGTGAGCACAGTTGATAACGACAGGTGCGTGGGTGTAGTGATTGCAAGCACTCAATTCCCGTAGACTACTTTGCGGAACGGAGACGTTCGCGTGGGAATTGAGTCCTTGCAATCACTACATCCACGCACCTGTCGTTATTAACCGTGCTCACACCCGGATGATATTACCAGGAGGGTTAATTCCTGCACGCAGTAGAAGAAACGAGCAAAACAAGATGCAAAGCAATCTGAATTTCAGAATGATAAATTGATGTTATCTTTCATCAAACCAGGTCCAGGGACACTACTCCGATGAACAACTGTTTCACACACAACGGGGGAACAACTTAGCAAATAACCTAACCAAAAAAGATAGGGGGTGGCTGCCATATGTAGTAGGAGCATGGCGGCGAGAGGTAGGGCACCGGCCAGAGAACCCACCCCCACATAACCCTAGGGATACACGGGCCTTGGGCCCAAAGTAGAGGTGGCACAGCACCCGGCAGAATCTGTCCGCGAATTGTTTCATCAATTGTGAGTGATCCAGACTGAATTTGGCAGTGGGGCTAGATTTGTTGGAAAGGTGGTGTTGTGGGCTTCTCTGTAAAGTGCTCATTCACCCCAAACAAACTCTATACATGGCCCAGATGTCCATTTGAAGTTGGTGTGCTCCTGGATGGCCGAATCGGGCTCACAGATGACTTGGGCTTCATCATCTTGGGCTTGTCTTGGAATGTGGATGACTTGGGCTTCTTCTTGGGCTCGTCTTGGAGCGTCGTAGTACGCTGGACCTTCAGTGTAGATGGCTTGAAAGGCTTGGCATGTGGGGTCATGCCGACTTGATGTTCTCCAAGGTCTTCGGGTGACGGAGTGGAAGGAACAGCGTTCGTACCCTTGTTGGTGATGTCCTCATGATCCTCCCCTTCTTGAATTGGAGTCGTCCTCGACTCAAGTACATTCTCCTGCAAAATATTAGTAGCAAGAGGCGGCAAAATAGGAAACATATCATGCAAAACAGACGGAGTAGCTAGTAAAACAGCACCCTTCAATTTAATGTCAGATTTCATAGGACTAGGTTCTTTCTTGTTAAGTGGGTTCAGTTCTTTAGCTGATGTAGGTGCTTTATCCATTGTTGGTTCTTGAGTTACACTTGGAACAACAAGTACTTCTCTCTCCATCTCATCCTCCTCCTCTTGCTTGTTATCATTTTCTTACAAAAGATTAATCACAAGTGGAGACACGGCAAGAGGCCGTTTTCCCAAAGAAAATTCTTCACCCTTGCAATTATAGACATTAATTTCAGATATATGTCTTTCATGTTCAATTTGATTTTCAGCCTCAGAAGCAAGATTAAACAATTGAGACAAAGAATATGTTTCTTATCAACAAGAATGTCCTAAATTTCCTTATCAAGCCCACCTATGAATCTAATCTCCTTAGCTTCCTCGGTTTCCTCTAAACCACAATGCAACAAGCATGTTTCTAATTCTTGGTAGTATCTTTTTACAGTGTTATTACCCTATTTTACATGTTGTAGTTTCTTAAACAAAAATTCAACATAGGGTTTACTGACAAATCTATCTCTCATAATCCTTTTCATGTCATTCCAAGTTTGAGGTAACTTATTACATGCACACAAATTCTTCCACCACATTGATGCAAAAATAGTTAAAGCATCAGCGGCACTCCTAATCTTTCATTTATCACAGATTTTATATCGAGAAAAAAAATTTTCTACTGCTATTTCCCAATCAATATATGCATCAGAACAAAATCCATTATAAGAAAGATGGGTTGGAATGATGTTACCCTTACTCGTGGGGCAAGATGCAACAATGGTGGTGTGGCTCTCTTGCAATCTCTCCCTGTGGTGGAACATATCAATTTGTGTTTCAATCTCCGTATTAAATTCATCACCTGCCATTATTAGTAGAAAACAAGAAACACACAAGAGTATATTTCCCTATCAACTACTAGGTGGTGGACAAGGAGTAAAATTCACTCTCGCTCAAGCTTCTTACCAAGTTCTTTCAAGTTTCTTACCAACTGCGACAAGCGAGGCAATCCGGTAGGCTGGTTCATGACAACTTGTGACAGTGGTGGATCACACGATTGCAAAGTAAATCTATAACTAAGTTGGAAGAAAGTGGAGCTCGGAAGGCTATGTATGAGTAGCAAGGATTAAACAATAAATTAATCTTAGAATTGCATAGAATTGAATTTTTTGTTCGTATCTAGCACTGAGTCTAAGTTGCTGATCAACCAAGGGTGGGTGATAGTCTAAGGCAAGTGTATAGTAGTGGATACAAGTGGTAGACACGAGATAGCTCAATGATATGCAATTTGGAACCTGAAAGCACAAAGAGCAGTCTTAACTTGGAAACTGTTGATTTCTGTCCATGTGACACCAAGTCGGTATTTTGACCTTATATTTTTGTCAGATGCTTATTTTGCAATGATTTTTTTTCACTGTTTCCTGACGGCTTCTTTGGGCCCACTTTCTGAAAACTAACAGAAAAATTAGCACAAAAATCACAAGTGTGCACTATTGCAGATTTTTGAACAGAAACTAGGTCACACTCCCGACCACATAACTTTTTGCTGACTTGATGGATCTATGTCAAAATTTACAGGAAGATAGGAAATTGAGTTATGAATCTACTGGTTTTTGTTTCACTCAAAAAGGATCAAGGAATCAAATGTGGTGGCAGTTTTGGTGGCAGCTACAGAAAAGAGATTTTTCTGGTGGAGATTGGAAATTAGGGTTTGGGTTGTTGGATGGGTTGTTCATGTGGGATTTTTTTTTAAAGGATCAAAGCTATGACCAGCAACTAGACAACGTTAGAACGGAAGCAAAATCAATTTAACAAACCAAAATTAACAGATGAAAAGACACAAATGGGTTTGGGAGCGAAAAAAAATATGTTTGGGAACCTTGTGTTTTTTTTTGGACTCTAGGTGATGAAAAGACAACAACAAAACAAAGGGAAAAATGGTGATACCTAATGGGTAACTGTGGCTCTGATACCAACTGATGCGTCAGTGGCCCGATCTTTCGATAAGTTCTACTTTGCGGAAAGGAGACGTTCGCGTTTCAAGGCTTCCAATCAGCTGGGATTGAGTCCTTGAAATCGCTACACCCACGCACCTGTCGTTATCAAGCATGCTCACACCCTGATGGCCTTACCACGAGGGTTAATTCCTGCATGCAGTAGAAGAAATGAGCAAGAACAAGATCCAAAGCGATCTGAATTTCAGAATGATAAATTGAGGTTATCTTTCATCAAATCAGGTCCGGGGACACTACTCCGATGAACAACTATCTCACACACAACGGGGGAACAACGTAGCAAATAACCTAACCAAAAAGCATAGGGGGTGGCTGCCATATGTAGTAGGAGGATGGTGGCCAGAGCTAAGGCACCGGCCAGAGAACCCACCCCCACATAACCCTAGGGATACATGCGCCTTGGACCCAAAGTAGAGGTGGCACAGCATCTGGTAGAATCTGTCCACTAATTGTTTCATCAATTGCGGGTGATCCAGATGGAATTTGGTAGTGGGGCTAGATTCGTTGGAAAGGTGGTGTCGTGGCCTTCTCTGTAAAGTGCTCATTCACCCCAAATGGACTCTGTACATGGCCTGGATGTCCATTTGATGTTGGCGTGCTCCTAGATGGCCGAATCGGGCTCACGGATGACTTGGGCTTCATCATCTTGGGCTTGTCTTGGAACGTGGATGACTTGGGCTTCTTCTTGGGCTCATCTTGGGGCATCGTAGTACGCCGGACCTTCAGTGTAGATGGCTTGAAAGACTTGGCATGTGAGGTCATGCCGACTTGATGTTCTCCATGGTCTTCAGGTGACGGAGTGGAAGGAGCGGCGTTCGTACCTGTGTTGGTGATGTCCTCATCAGTTCCTCTTTCGATGGCTGTCTACAAAATCTTTCTCGAGTCTTAAGTAGGTGCGAAGAAGTAAGCCTACTACTAAATTCGGAAAAGTGCTAATTCATGGTTCTGGAAGGCGTAGTACTTGGCCACGTAATTTCTGTACGAGGGATTGAAGTCGACAAGGCAAAAATCGAGGTCATAGCAAGTCTCTCACCACCAACAAATGTGAAGGGCATACACAGTTTCTTGGGACATGCAGGTTTTTATCGTCGTTTCATTAAGGATTTTTCCAAAACTGCTAAACCACTAACCGATTTGCTTGGTAACGATGTGCCTTTTGATTTTGATGATAAATGTCTTGACGCCTTTAATCGATTGAAACTTGCATTAACTACTGCTCCCATCATACAACCTCCAAATTGGAATGAAACCTTTCAATTGATGTGTGATGCTATTGATTATGCAATTAGCGCTGTTCTAGGACAAATAACAAATAAGGTTTTACATGCTATATACTATGTAAGAAAAACTTTGGATGATGCTCAAAGTAATTATACTACGACTGAAAAAGAATTGCTTGCTATAGTATATGCCCTAGATAAATTTCGTCCATATTTAATTGGTTCAAAAGTTATAGTGCATACTGATCATGTTGCTCTTAAGTATCTTTTGACCAAGACAGAAACCAAGCCATGACTTGCACGATGGATCCAACTACTGCAGGAACATGATTTGGAGAGCAAAGATAAAAAGGTGCTGAGAACATTGTCGCCGATCATCTCTTGTGACTCTTAACTGACATTGCCGACGTTTACATCAATGACGCTTTACCTGACGAACACCTTTATTTGATTCAACAAGAACCATGGGATGCTGATTATGCGAATTATTTATTTAACCATGAACTTTCTCCAGGGTTGACAAGTAGACAATAAAAGCGCTCCTCCACGACATCCAACGCTACTACTGGGACAACCCGAACCTTTTCAAAAAGGGAGCAGACAACATCTTTCGACGATGTGTGCCCAACCACGAGATTCAAAGCATTCTTGAACACTATCATTCTTCGTGTGGTGGACACGCCGGAGCTTCAACAACAGTGGCTAAGGTATTGCAATCAGGTTTGTTTTGGCCTTCTTTATTTAAAGATGCTTATGACTTTGTGCAAAAATGCAATCCTTGCCAACGTTCCAGAAATTTAAGTAAACAACATGAAATGCCTTTAACAAACATTCTTGAAATTGAGCTCTTTGATGTATGGGGAGTAGATTATATGGGACCTTTTCCATCTTCTATGGGCAAGTCCAACATCTTGGTTGCAATTGATTATGTTTCAAAATGGGTAGAGGCTGTTGCTACACCAACAATGAATCAAAGCATGTGATCAGGCTTTTCAAAACAGTCATCTTTCCCAGATTTGGTATAACGTGAGCAATAATTAGTGATGGCGGTGCAGATTTTACTAATTACCAATTTCAAAAATTGTTGATGAAATATAGGGTAGTTCTTAAAGTTGCTCTTGTATATCATCCTCAAACAAGTGGACAGGTTGAAGTCTCAAACAGGGAAATCAAGATGATCTTGCGGAAGGTGGTAGCTCTGTCTCGTATGGATTGGGCACTCAAACTTCCAGATGTCCTTTGGGAATATCACACAGCATTCAAGACTCTACTAGGTATGACGGCTTACAAACTTGTTTTTGATAAAAACTGCCATTTGCCTGTTGAACTGTCACACATGACATTATGGGAGTTAAAAGCACTCAATTGGGACTTTGACAAAGTGGGGCGAAGGTGAATCCTTGAATTGCATGAATTAGAAGAGCTTCGCAACAACTCCTATGAAAGTAACTTGATCTATAAAGACAACACGAAGAAGTGGCACGACAAATAGATCCTCAACTGTGAGTTTAAACCAAGTGATTTTATTTTATTGTTCAATACACGGTTGCATTTGTTCCCAGGAAAATTGAAATCACGATGGACTGGGCCATATGAGATAGAAAAGGTCTTTTCGTATGGTGTTGTAGAGCTATGAGGGGAAAATGGCACCACATTCAAGGTAAACATGCACCGTATCAAGCTTTACAATGTAGGAGACCAGGTAAGTACACTAAACTCGGTTGATTCTTTTGTTTCCATATATTTTTGAACGGTCGAGGACGTTCTGTCGAGTGGGATGTTAAACCAGTGCTAGCCGGGAGGCCACCCGGTACACTAACATGTAGTTCTCTCTTTTATGAACACAACAGCGTGAAAATCACTCAATTATGACGCCGTTTGACCACCTAAAACTTGTTTTTCGTAGACTAGGCCTGACATTTTTTGAAAAAATAAAAAATAAATATTTTCAAACTGGCCGAGACGACCACCACCACTAGCATGACCAGTGTTGGGGGTTTGGTTTGGTTAAAACTTTTAAAAATCAATTTTTCATCTCAGTTGAGAAGACCACAACTAGAGGTACAACCAGTGGTGGCTTCGGTTTGATGATTTTTCAAAAACACAAAGTTTTTCTTTTTACTCGATAAGAGCACGACCAGAGGAACGACCAATGCTGTGTTCGGGTGAGAATTTTCAAAGAAAAATAAATTTTTCAATACCCCCAAGGCGAGCACAACCTCGAGCACGACCAGTGCTGCCTTTGGGTAGATTTTTCAAATGAAATAAAAGTTTTTCTTTTTAACCCGAGCTGAGCACGGCCTCGACCACGACTAGTGCCAGTCTCGGGTCAATCTCAAACAAAATTTTAAAAGTTTTCAAAACCACCTGAAGCGACCACAACCTCGAGCACGACATGTGGCATGCTCGGGTTGAATTTTCAAAATAATAAAAAACCATTTTATTTTTGATCGCAAAAACCACGACTAGTGGCACATCCCGTGCCTGTATTTTCATGACACGTGCGCGTGGTTGTACCCTCGTCTTTGTGAACAGTTACTCGAAGATCCTAAAACCAATTTAAAAACTGAACCAAACACGCCCCGTGCGTGTGGAAGTGGCACCGTCGGTGTGACCAGTTGGTTGAAGTGGGTCAAACCCGAGCCAAACATGACCGCGTGCTCGAAAGGAGCACGCCCTGTGCCCAAATTCGTGTTGGGCTCGGATTCTCTGCAGTTTTTGGCCCGAATTCAATTCTTTTGCTTTTCAAACTCCTTTTTCTTTCCAAAACCTTTTCTAACTCAACCTATCACCCTGTTTAACCATAGCCTTCTTCTCCAACAGCACTCATCCATTATTTTAGGCAAACATTTCTCAAAACCTCTCCACACTTAGCCACACAAATCCAAATCCAACCGTTCAAACTCCATCTGACCGCAGATTCTGGCTTCTTGCGCGTCGACACCCCCCGGATCTGTAGTTTTCCACAGCAATGACGACTCCCCGATGCTACATCAAGAAGGTAACAAAACGCAAACATGGTACGTCTCCTCAAACTTTCGCAGATCCAGATTTTCCACATATTTACTTCACAAACCCTGATCATCTTGCTCGATTTGTGCATTTAAAGAAGAGAAGTTTGTGGCCTACTAGATTTTAGATGTTCATGCCACTAGATCTTTAGGAATTGAAAATGATGTTAAATGCCTACTTAGTAATGTGGGTTGGGATGCCCTTATAGGGTTCCAGTTTCGACTTTTCACAAAGTTGTATGGGAGATTCTAGCCTCCTTTGAAGAAAACACTAGATGTGTTCCTCCCGATGAAACTGAAGGTGTTAGGTTTAGATTTGCAAATGTGGATTGTAATTTTTCAATTGATGAATTTGCAAATCTATTAGGGTTTAAGCCCAGGGGGACTTTTCATGCTTCTATTATTTGCACCCTGATGGGAATGTAGATCACTGCTACGCCAACGCATATCAGTTCTCCACAGAGGGTGTCCCGATCTTCACGGCGTAGGATAGATATGGGAAAAAGATAACTAGCTGAAAAAAAACAACCGGGGTAAATAGCTTAAACCTGCCAAGGTTGGATGCAACCGTGTGTTGGGGAAAGATGATCCGAACTTCAGGAACTTCGACCCGCTCTCCGAACAATCACAGAACCACAAACCAGAACTAATCTACATAGGATGACCGGAACCGTAGAGCACGTACTAGGGGGAACCCAGAGGGATCCTTCTCGTGAATCCAAGAGAACTCATAAGAACAATGGTTGAAGGAACACTAGCAGTCTTGCTGCAATATCATATTTCTGAGTAAATCATTCAAATGATGCCTCCAATAGTTTGGAGTATATGGGTATTTATACTAGGAACAACCCGCCTAGTTTGGGTGTGAAAGCTGTGAAAGCTAACACCAGCTGAGGGGTTGTCTTGGGTAGCCAAAAGGTTGGCATGTGTGGTATTTGAGGAGTCTCAACAATTCTCGCGTAGGACTTGACTGGATGTACAACTTCCACTAAAATGATCATCCCTTTTGTTATAGAAGTCCAAATGATGCACGGTTTGAAGCACTAGAAACTAGACTTCAAGAGATTTCCATCAATATGGCCCATGCCCATTTAAGTAGTCGATACTTGCACTAAAGTTTCCAAACAATTAGACGGATAGAACCATCCTCACGCATGTAACCCTTGTCCATCATCCTTTCCATTGCACCTAAGTTCAATCAAAGAAGTGGATATTGGAAGCACTAATAAGTTATTAAAATCTGGAATGAGACATAAGTTAGTGTTCACCTCGTCACGTATTCGTTTAGCTCAGTTTCTTGTGATAAGTCCATGGGATACTTTGCCGATTCAAGCGGTGGTGGTTGAGCCAATGAAATATGTTAAACCATTTGTGGTTGCACAGGTTCTTTAGGGTTAGGGATGACCTCATCACACCCCCAGTAAGATTTGGAGTGATATAGCCGAGAAAAGGCAACATCTTTTTCAACCCAGTAAATCAAAGGCCGCCAAGATTGGTAATCCAGCCTTTCGCTATTTACAGCGTCTTAGGCCGGAACAATTTTGGGCCATGACAGTAATCAGGATAAAGATTTCTAAACCGAGGTTGAATTTTCTTGGGCTATTGTAGGCAAAATTCATATACCATCTGCAGCCTATTTTGCCCGTTGCCTTGAAAATATCGGCAAGGATTTACGCAAAACCTCACCCATAGTTTTAGGTGGCTTAATCACTCACATAGCAAAAGCCTTAGGATTTGATGCTACTGATTATCAATAATCTGTGCCCGTTGTTACCTTAGATTTGAATGCATTGTTTTCAATGGGGTTTTGTAGGAGGAAAGATAATTCTTTTCGTTCGATATTAATGGAATTCCCTTTATCCTTTTGCCCAATATTTCTTGGACTTGATGAGCAGAATTGGAGAATGCTCTCATCTAGCTCATCTAATTCTAACTCCTCATGTGCTGCTAAGTCTAACCAACCAGCAGTGACTAATATTGCCGCTCTACATGCTTCCATAGAGTCCTTGTGCACTAGTTTCTCTGACTTTAAGTCGGAATTTGTAGAATACAGGGCTTCAATGGATTCCAGTATGGACCTCATCGGCCGCGTAGATCGCCTCTATGAATATCATGTACACGCAGGCCACATCCTCTCGGACGGCACATTTCCAGGCGCACGTACCCACTATGGCGACCACCTCCACACCCACCGACTACGTCCACAACTCTATCCACCACCTAGCAATCCATCCTATATATTCCCACAGTTCTACCATTCTCCTCCACCGACTTCCGACGAGTGATCTCCAAGGTATGCAAGTTTTTGTTTTTGTTTTTCTTTTCTTTTTTCTTTTTTTTGTTTTTCTTCTCAGGTTTTCACTTGCGACGCCTTGGACTGCACCATTGGAGCTACGTGGACCACAACATCCGCTTTCACTACATCATCCCCCACAACAACTACCAACCTGAACCATGACCGCAAATGGTAATATGTGTATTTTTCCATACATTGAGGACAGTATCTGATTTAGCCTGGGGGGGGGGGGGGTGTTGTTCACTTAACCGTTCACTTAGTCTGATTTAGCTTGGGGGATGTTCACTTCACCATTTATTTAGCCTTCATTGAATCATCATTCCACCACATTCCATCATAAATTGAAAAATAAAAAGAGATTTATCACTTGGAATGTCTGGTTTTCTAGGTGATCTTTAATGAATTAGATGATTATTCTATCACATCTTTGCATATGATGCATTGAACTTAGCTCTTTTAAAAATTTCCATTGCTTATGCTTAACTTATGCACACAAAAATATTTTCAATAAAACGGTTGCTTAAGCTATGGCTTTGTCTAATCTTGTGTAACGTATATGCGACCCGCTGGGGGGGAGGCGGTGGTGAATCGTTGACCAGCTAGCGAAGGGATGGTATATGGAGCATTGAGATTGCTTACAGGGGCTCGGGAAACCGACAAAGCTACCTTTGGGTAAGTGCACTTAAGTAGGCGTCTTTAGTTGTGTCTCCTCTAGCTGCGACGAAATGGTCGGGTAAAAACATTCTAAGCACGAAGTTGAAGAAGAAAAAAATAAAATAAAATAAAAAAAGGAAAGAAAGAATAAGTGTTTTAATTTTTCTCTAGAAAGGGCAATCTAGCAACATTGTATAAATCATAGCATAACGAGTGTTTTTTTTGCAGGATTTATTCTAAATCCTATATGAAAGAAAATTGTTGAGACAATTTAATTTATTCAGCTCTCTTTTTTCTAAGGTTGAAATTTGATAATCTTAATTGGAGATGTGGAAATTGAGATTGACTATCTTCACGGGTGTACCATTTTGCCACACGTGCTTGTTGATCTTTCCATCCAATTCGGAAAGATTCTCATGTACCACTATGGGTGGTCATCACCTTCTTCTCCAAGATCATGTCATCATGTAGAGGTTCATCTCGTTGACAGACCAAGTCTTCAACATATTGTACTATGGTATCGAGCTCATCATCCAGCATCAAAGGCTCGAAGAGTTTGAGGTGCTTAACATTGACAACAAAGTAAATATCCATATACAGAGGTAACTCCAACTGACAAGCATTGGTACCAATTTTCCTCAATATCCGAAAAGGACCATAACAGATCGGTTTGAGCTTTTTACCTTCACCTTTAAGCCTCTCCTTACTCAGATGTAGCCAGAACATATCACCTTCATGGAATTGAGCATCAACTTGGTGCCAATCATGTCGCGCCTTGTACTTGAGTTGAGGTTTCAACAAGTTCTGTTCAATCTCACCATGGAGTCGTTGAATACCTTCCAGGAACTTTTGTGCTCGATCCTGATCAGATGCTTCTTTGTTGTTCTACCCTGAGGTAGGGATCAAAAACTCCATGTTGAACGGACTCTGTAGTAGAAATCTTAAACAGACCTCAAAAGACAACTTTCCTATCAAACCATGCACTGCTCGATTAAAAGCAAACTGCAGGTATGATATGCTTTCATCCCAGCTGTCGACAATTCGGACTCGGGGTCCTTAGCCGAACTTATGCAGAATTTATAAACAGTGAGACCTTTCAGGGTGACCCTCCGGGAAGGTATGTAGAATTATGAAGAACTGGAGCACAGAGAAGTTTATACAGGTTCGGGCCCTCGATGGTGGGAGTAATAGCCCTACGTCCTGTTAGGATTGCACTATGTGTGATAAAGAGTTACAAAGTGACGGGAAAGGACCTTCACAGGCGAAGATTTTCCCTATACGAGTGTACAAAATGAAGCCTGGAAGGCTTATGGAAGCTATCTAATCTAAGCCGCAGTCTTGGCTGTTTGATTCTCTAAGTGAGATGTGTTGTATCTTGCGATCCGTTGATCTCTCGATCGATGTCCTGTTTGATACACCATGCCGCCCTTTTATACTGGCCGAAAGGGCGCCAAGTCATAACGGCATCAAACAGTTGCTTGGATGCGGTTTAGAGAACCGCTCTTAACTCCCACGCAGGTTTAACACGTGTCATTTGTAGATAACCGCACGTATTAACCTCCTGACGGTTGTTCTTCTACGTGGAAGAATCTTCAGGATACTTGGGATATTCCTGTTACAGGGACAGAACATTCCCACGTTCCCTGGTCGAAAGTGTTCTGACCGCGTGATGTTGGCTGACCGCGCAACATCTTCAGCCTTCTGTCCGCGCACAACATACGGACTTCTGACCGCACACTAGCTGCGGTCTGATCGCATAAGGACTGTGACCTCGGGCTAGTACCCCTCAGAATGACTTGAGTTCGCACCGCCAAGCACTTGTCTTGTTCGAATCTATCCTGAACCAGTTGTGCATTCATTTGAACTGACTCGGGTGTCAATCCTCGTCAGCTAGCCCCCAAATTCGAAGAAAACGAAGGGGCGTGTTTATTTCTAATTTCAAGACATGCATCGGATTTTTAACCCGACGCTTCAAATCCCCCACTTAGTGGCGCACTAAGTGTGACGGTTGGTTCCCCGAGACGGGCTCTGGGTATTATGTGATGGTAATGATGGCACTGTTGAAACATTTTTTAACCCGAGGTGAAATTGTAAATGCTTTTAAAAACCCGAGGCGTTCAGAAGACGAACCGTCACCTTGGCGGCTATAAATACCGAAGCCTTCGAATTACAAAGCTCCACAACTTCTTCTCACGGCTAAGTTTCTTCCAAAGCTACCTTCATCCTTCTCTTCATACACTCCCCGATGGTAGATCACAACATCATCGAGATTGAGAGTGATGAAGTGGAAGTTTCCGAACAAGGGCCTCACATGCCTGAAGATTCATCTCCTTCAAGGAAGAAACCCAAAGTTGACGAGTGATCCCCCAGCAGAGCAAAGGTAGAAAACGCAACCTCGTTCTTTCTTCCTTCTGTTCCTCATGCACCTAGGCAGATTGATCTTTCATCTCTACCTTTGGAGGGACATTCTCCTCAGTCTTTTCCATTTCATCCCAATACTCCCAACTTTTGTTCGGGTGATCGATTTTCTGGTCGGCAAGCGGTGACTACCCGACCAGATGACCCTCAACTTGTGTTGGGGAAGCAATCATATGGTGGGAAGGTTGCACTTCATCTAGTGATCATCCGCTTTTGTCGGATGATCTACTTTCCAGGATGTATATATCAACCCGTCTCTTGCAAGGATTGGTAATTGCTTCTGTATCCTTTTGCTTGTTTGTCATAGTTTAATAAAACTAAAATTTGCAAATGTAGGAGACAAAAATTGTTGGAGCCCCCAGCGACCAGCCTGCTGAGATTCCACCTCCTTCCCTCGGACAGATTCTCCAAGAGGAAAAAGAGGCCCTCGAGAAGAAGACCGAAGAGATGTCTTCGGCAATTCTTCACCTGGCAGAATGTTTTGAAATGTCCCGTGAAGAGGCGCACTAGTTCCGTCGAGAGAGGGACCACGCTCATCAACAGCGAGAACTCCACGATTTGATTAGGAACAATAGTGCATCTCTTGTTAGGGATGATGTAGATAGACTTAGGTTAGTTGCTAGGTCTCTGGGGGTTGTCAGTGTAAATCCTAATGACAACAACATGTCCCTAGGAGAACTTTGCAAACTTCTTTCGGATCAGGTCGACGCTTTAGTCGCCGGTATCCCTTTTGTATGTAAAGAATGCAAGAAATAAAATTTTCTTTTTCTTCATATAAATATTCTTTACATCTTCTGTGCGAAAATATGGCCATAAGCAATGTCTTTACGACCATTCATACACAGGTAAACTTCAGCTCTGCGATCAGAATCGTTTATAGTAGTACCGTGACCAGTACTGATAACGCTATCAGACTTAAAGCAGAAGTTAGAACCAAAGTTCAATCTGAAAGATTACTGCGATCAGAACCGAAACTCAATCAGACCATCACTTCGATTAGAATCGGAGCTTAGTCGAAGACATGGTTCCGATCATAACGCAATCTGATCAAACATATCCATACGTCCAAAAACTTGGTCATAGGATATTTTCATGAAAATTTACAAGGTATATAAAGGAAAATGTCCTTCGGAAACCCTTGAAGAACTTTTCATGTTTTTGTATCTTCAAACCTTGAAACAAAGAAGTCCTTTTGTTTCAGATCCAATACCAGAAACACCTTAACGGGTCCACCAGAGATAGTATCCATTATGGGAAATGAATAAAATATTAAGTGAAACGTTACTCACATTAGTGCACCTCCTCGGGTCTATAAAAGGAACAGTTAGCTTCTTGAGGAAGGCACACAGCCAAAAACCCTTCCTCAATAGTTCCGCCGCACAAAACCCTCATTTCCCTTAGCCTCCATCTTCCCCAAAGTCGCCAACTTTTCTCCCTATTTCTCACAAGAAATGGCGTCTTGGAGCAGATCGATCCACCATTCCGAGGAGAGTCTGTTGGCGCTGGAGAAGGAGGATATCCTTCCTCCGTGGCTGCTAATCAACTGGCGGCCCGCGAAGAAAGACCAAGAAAGCCCAGTCGTCGGAGATGGTGAACTGGTGGTTTTCGAGGAATATATGCGCTGCGGGTTCAGATTCCCCGAGAGTCGGTTCCTCAAAGACATCCTCGAGCATTATGGGTTGGAGTTGATCAACCTCCACCCAAATGTGGTCCTGATTCTGGCGGTGTTATAGCATCTATGCGAAGCATACGTCGGAGTGTATCCCAGCGTGGATCTCTTCCGGCGCTTCTACTACTCGGCGTGGTCGAAGAGCGCCAACGCCGCTGGATGTATTTATTTTCGGCTAAGGGAGAAGAAGGAGTATCCCTTCCCACCCCTGCGGGATTCAGTGCACGGGTGGCACCAGAAGTGGTTCTACTGCACCCCTCCGTCTAAGAGCGGGTTGTGGTTCGAGAACTCGCGGCCAGAGAAGCCGAGCGAGTTGGACTCCCCCCCGGCGATGAACGCTGAGTTCATGAAGCACACCGAGGTAATTCTTCACCTAGTCCAACAGGGACTGACGGCTCGCGACGTCATCCGCGACTTTGTGAAGAACCGGGTGAGCCCCCTGCGTGAAAGGGCTCATCCGGCTTGGGAGATTAAGTCCATGGAAGACAATACCTTGGACTACAACGAAGGTATGTGATTTCGGCAGCGAAACCTCATACTTCTGTGATGTATTGTCTGCTTTGCATTCTGGGAATAGTCCTGCCCTCCTCCGAGGTCGAGAGGCAGACAAATTATCTCAGGACCTACAACACTGATGTAGAGGGCCCCAAGGGATCGCCTCGCCCCCAGAGCTTGGTTCCCACCGGCAACGACCTCAAACAGGAGCGCCAAAAGGTATGTCATCTTCTACTCGACTCCTATTCGTAGGTCTTATGTATGCCCAGCGCTGATGAACTTGTCGGAACAAAACAGCTCTTGGGGAGATTCGTCGAGGCGACATTCTCGAGTGAGAACGTCGGTTCCCTGGGAAAGCCGACGATGAAAAACGTGAAGAAGATCTCCTCGAAGCCCAGGACAAGGAATCCTGCCCCCAAGAAAATCAAGCAAGCTCTTGGGGAAGGGTCTTCACGGAGCGTTCCTCCTACCGCAAGGAAGACTGTGGTAAGATATCGCGTACCTCCCGTTCTTCCAGGTAGAAACTGGAATCATTTCTTCGTCGTACAGGGCGAGAGGAGCGAGGAGGAGGAGGCAGATGATATCCCCCTGATCCACCAGAGGAGGAAGATAGCGGACTCTCCATCCGGCGATACTCCACCTCGTCCCGCAAAAACAGAAGTAACTGCAGCGGACCCCGCAGCCACCAAAAGCCCCGTGGTCGCGGGCGAGATCCCTGCTCCCGAAGGCCCCGAGGCTTCAGGGTCAGTTGTTTCCGCTTCCCTGACTGAAGGGGTGACCACGGTAAGATTCCCTCGTGGTCTTATCTTCTCAATTTCCTCTGTACACGTGTTTATCGAAATAACACTTATACAGGGCGAAGAACTTCCCCCTGCAACTCCTGTGAGTCCCAGGGAGGAAAATCCTCCACTCCTGAGGACAGGAGAGGAGGTGTCCGAACAAGATCCTGCAAGAGTCGCGGATGAAGTGCCGGCTCCAGAAGTCCAGGAGCCTCCCAAGCCTTCGGACATAACCCTGCCAACCAGACAGGTTGCACAGGTATGAGTTCTTACCACAAGTCTTTATCATCCCTTATGAATGTACTTACAGGAGGACATATATAGGGGGTAAAAGGCCTGTTCATAAAGAGGAAGACTAGGACAGACAGTGACTGTCCCCTTTCTCAGGGAGAGCCTCCCCTGAAATCCCAAAAGCTGATGGGATTTCAATAAGGTAAGAACCCTATTCTGGTTATACTAGATTAGATTGTGACGATCATCAATGTAATCGTCAGTTCCTCTTTTCTTAGCAGGCGAAAAGAGGTAGCACCGAGCCCTTCAGCTGCCCCAGGGAGGGTTGAAGTTGCTACTGGTGCCGGAGCCTCCAGTGAGGAGCGCTCTGTCCCTTCGATCCAGGAAGGCGTCTGAACCGTCGGGGATGAGTCGGGCGCGGATACCCAGTTGCCGGCGATAACAACTGCGACTGATGTCTAGCAGGCACTTCCGCCTGCTGCTCCTGCCGAGGTCGGGACGGGTCCCTCAAATAGACCTCCCACCATCCCGGAGGATGTTTCATTTTGGGAGTATATGCAGGTATGATGAACACCTCTTTTGGTACCTGAATTGTGCATAGGACACCTTTGACTTCTCTTTGTTTCATAGGAGTTATCCCGGATGACGGCCAGATCGATCGCTATGGTAGCGAGCGTCGAGGCCATACAGAAAGAAAGAGACAGCTTGCGCAAGTAAGGATCAATATCCTCCAATTTGCATAGATGCAAATTTGTTATGACATCCATTTCTTCTGTCATAGGGAGGTTGCATCTCTAAAGAGGGAGCTGGCCGCGACCAAGCTCAAGTCGATCTCTTTTGTTTTGCAGCAAGAGGTTGAACTTAATAAGCTACGGTCAGAACTCTCTGGTAAGTCGATTCCCGACTAGGGAGACTTGAATTCATGGTTTGTGAGTGACACTCTTCTTCTTGCAGTGCAAGCAAGTCAAATAAAACGACTTGGTCAGGACAAGCCGATCCTCCAGCGCTCCATTAACTCTACCCAAAAGGCGAACAGAGAGATGAGCCAATCCGTCTTTGAAAAGCTAAAGATGGTGGCCCATCTCCTGAGGGCTGATGTGGTTGAGACCACAAAGGACGACCTCAGTTCGAGTGACTGGTCCACACTAGTCATGGCCCAAGCGGAGTCACTTCTCTAGTATCTTCCTGAAGATACACGGTGACGGGAAGAGGCGATCAGAACCAGGGTTTGATCAGCAGCCTGCGCCATTCTCTGCTAGTTTCGTCTCCATCATGGCCCAGATAGGGATCTGAATCCACTGGTGGGACCGGTAGAGATTGAGAGTGAAGAGCAACTGGAGGCGATCATGGAGGAGATCACCCCCCTTGTAGATAAACTCCTGACTGAGCTCGGGATTGTATAATCCCTACAACTGTACAGATATAACATATGCAATGCATGTACAAATTGATTTTTGAAAGAAAGTAAATATATTCTTGTTTTTTGTTGTTTCATATTATAAGCATATCCCCCTAGCCCCCGCCTGTGATTATAGATACTGAAGGCTTAGTATAATAAACACAGGAGAAGTACAAGTGTAACGACCAGGGGTGTGCGATCGGACCAGCAATCATGATCAATGTAACACCTAATCTTCTTGCAAACCGGCAGCCACTCAGGTGATCAAGGACTTACCAGAAAGCCCCGTATGCGTTGAGAAACGGCTTATATAGGAGTGACTTATCTGGAAGTGGTCATGAGATCGGCCAGCGAATCCGACTAGAACGTTGTAGTGATCTAACTGTCGGCGACCAGCCCCCAGGTCGAGTTCGTAACACATGGGCATAAAGGGAAATGTTCACCAGGACCGCAGGCCGAGGGGAGTTCCGATCGATAGTGGGAGGGGGCGTCCCCTGACTTCGCCGTTCGCATTCGCTCGACCTCCTCCCGGGTGAAGTGGGTGTGGCCAGCCGGGGGAGCCCTCGGAGGCGGCCCTGGGGGAGGAGGGAGGCCACCGGTGCATAGGACTGGCCCGGTGAGGGGTGAGTGCCAGAATGTTTTGACAAGATCATTCCATCGCGGCTAGAGGAGACATAGCTAAAGATGCTTACTTAAGTGCACTTACATAAAGGCAACTTTGTCAGCTTCCTGAGATGCTGTAAGAAATCTCAATGCTCCGTATACCTTCCCTTCAATAGCTGGTCGACGATTCACCACTGCCTCCCCCCAACGGATCGCATATACGTTACACGAGATTAGACAAATGATCTGATAACGGTATAGACCAGGTTTTGGCTATACTCGACCAGATACTAACTTGCTCCCATTGAGGTATAGACGGGTTTCGACTATCTCGATCAGATGCTAATATGCGGAATAACGGGATCTTACTCAGAATTACAGAAATCCAAGTTGATCGAAAACACAATTCCAAAAGTTGCAAAACTCTTTATTGAAAAGAGGGATCTTGTACACGTCGAACGCTAGGACGCACTCGCCTACATCGATGAACTATGTGCCTAAGACTTAAATAAGTTCAATGACTATTCGATGATCTAAACTAGAACTATTACAAAGTATTTATAGTCCAATCTATTGAGATCATATCAGACTCGAACAATTAACTGACCTAGACGTATTAGACTCTGCTATATAGATATTGATCGGAATACGATCCGACCAGACATTTTGAATCCTTTACGCATTCGTCCTACGACCTGACGTATTCCACCTGAAGGACCCAAAGATCCTCCCGGATCATGACTCCCCTATTGAGAAGGAGCCAACTCCTGTTGGTGACCACTTGATCAAAACTAGAGATGCCGAAATTGAGATTGACCATCTTCTCGGGTGTACCACTTTGCCGCACGTGATCATTGATCATTCTGGCTGATTCGAAAAGACTTTGGTGTGCCGTTGCGGGTGGTCGTCACCTTCTTTTCCAAGATCATGTCGTCAGATAGAGGTTCATCTCGTTGATAGACCATGTCTTCAAGAGATGGTACTATAGTATCGGGCTCATCATCCAACATCAAAGGTTCGAAAAGTTTGAGGTGCTCAACATTGACAACCAAGTAAATATCCATATACGGAGGTAACTTGAGCTGACAAGCATTAGTACCAATTTTCCGCAAAATCCAAAAAGGACCATGACGGATTGGTTTGAGCTTTTTACCTTCATATTTTAGTCTTTTCTTACTCAGATGTAGCCAGACCATGTCACCTTCATGGAATTGAGCATCAACTTGGTGCCGATCATGTCATGCCTTGTACATGAGTAGAGCTTTCACCAAGTTCTATTCAACCTCACCATGGAGCCGATGAATACCTTCCAGGAACTTTTGTGCTTGATCTTGATCAGATGCTTCCTTGCTGTTCTACGCTGAGGTAGGGATCACAAACTCCATGTCAAATGGACTCTGTGGTAGAAATTCCAAACATACTTCAAAGGGCGACTTCCCAAACTGCAAGTACAGTATGCTTTCATCCCAAGTCTTCGGATGCTTAGAGTTAAAGCCCCTCAATAGATGAACGACTGTTCGATTTACCGCCTCCATTTGACCATCAGTCTGAGGATGAAACACAGTACTCCTCTTAACCTTTGTATCCATCATCGTCCAAAGTGATCGCCAAAAGTGACTAAGGAACCGTGTATCACGATCAAACACAATGGAATTTGGCAATCCAAAATGTGTCCAAACATGCTGAAAGAATACCCGAGTTGCTTCTTCTCCCGTGATAGTCTTTCGACAAGGTATGAGAATTAACATTTTGGAGAACAAATCAACGACCACAAAGAGGTAGTCGTTGCCACATCGGGTCTTAAGCCATCCTCCCAAGAAATCCATGGATATGCTTTCCCACAGTTGTGATGGAACTAGCAAACGAGTGTACAAACCTGGCTTCGAGATTCTGCAGAGACCACAGCCTTGAAAAAACTAGCCACATCCTACTGCATTCATGGTCAGAACACATGTTGATGAAGATTTTGCAAAGTCTTTGTAACCCCAAAGTGACTAGCACCTTTTGATGTATGCGCTTGTCACAGCAATTGAATTCGAGGTGCTCCACGAGGTATACAAAGTAAATTGCCCTTGTACAAGAGTCCTTCTATGATCTGATTACGGCCAGACCAGGTCTCAATCTAGCCTCGATCAGATATGAGTGCTCGGATTGAAGTATAGACGGGCTTCATCGATGCTCAATCAGATACTAATATGCGGAATAAGGGGATCTTACTCAAAATTGCTGAAACCAAAGTTGATCGAAAACATTATTCAAAAGATAGCACGCTCTTTATTTCAAATAGGGATCTTGTACACGTCAAACATTAGGATGCACTTGCCTACGTCGAAGAACTATGTGTCTGAGACTTAAATATGTTCAACCTAGACTCGATCTGATCTATGCCAAAGTAGATAACCAGGTAGATAGATACTAAACTCTATCTATTACAAAGTATTAATAGTCCGATCGTATGAATACATATCAGACTCAATAACCTAAACGTCTTAGTCTCAAACAGCTAACTAAACCTGAATACATAAGACTTAGTTATATGTATATTGATCGGATTACTTTCCAACCAAAGTTCAAATCAAGGTCGCGAAACCTTTCCAAACTCGATTAGGTCACGGTCACGAAGCCTTTGCGAACTCATTCAGAAATACCCGAAGATCCTCACGGATCATTCTCACCGAACAAACTCTGTGGGTTTCCCTGTTTCGAGCTTAGCTACTGCTGATCGAAAATCAGGATCTTCACCATATATTGTAGCATAGTCATCATGACATGAGGCTCGATCTTCATAAACACTGATAAGCAGAGGGTAGTAACTGGTGGTTGTGACAACATGTCAGCCAGTTTATTGTATACGCCCATCTTGTATGATGTGACACTGGGTGCCCGATCTTCCGAAAGGTACGTGATAGATCGATTGGTGGAGCTTCGACGTAGAACGATCCGGCTTCAAATCAGGCACGATCTGAACCCCGCAATCGCAATACCACTACTCCGTTGGTTATCAATCTCACGTGAGCGTGATTGACCTCGCCAAGAAGGCTTATCCCTGCTGCGAATCGAAAACACAAGCAAGAACACGGAAGAAAGCAAACTGAATTGCAAATAAGAATGATTAATCTCACAAGTTGGGGTCTCACAAACCGATCCAGCGGCGAAACTGTTTGAAGACAGAATAATCTAAGCAAAACCCAATCCAAACTCGGATGACGGCTACTGAATATAAGGTATTAGGGTAGGCCAAGGAACCCTGGACGCGCCCTAATGGGCTCCAGCGAGGTACATGGGCCAACGGCCCAAAGACGGTGGCGCAGCACCCTGACAGATTCTGGACGCTAACTTGTTTCGACGATTCCCATTGGCTCCGGTGGAATTTTTACGTGGAACGAGTTCCATTGGAAAGCTTATCTCCTTAGCTTTCCAACGGTATATAAAACGTCAAAAACGGAGTCCGTATGCGTCCTGGGCGACGATTTTAGTGCAGACTGCTCCTGGATTCCGAGGTGGACTCGAACTTCGAATTGGTGACGGGATGGGCTTCAACTCCAACTCAAATTCGACGTGGTTGTTGGCCTCCTTTGCTTCCTTGCGGATGGGCTTCACCTCCAACTCGAATTCGACGTGGTTGTTGGCCTCCTTTGCTTCCTTGCTGGTCTCCATGCCTGCGGTGATCCTCTCCATGATTCCTAAGTATAATAGCATCATTAAATAGCATGCTCGAGCTCTTGTTATGGGACCTTCAAGGGCCGGTTCAATGCGCGTATCTGAAGGTATGATGTCCTCATCAGACTCCCCTTTTTTAATTTGAGTCGTCCTCAACTCAAGCTCACTTTCTTCTCCCATGTATGGTCGCAAATCTGCAATGTTAAATGTGGGACTAACCGCAAAATCTGCAGGCAGGTCTAACTTATATGCATTGTCATTTATCTTTGCAAGAATTTTAAAAGGACCATCAGTGCGTGGCATTAACTTAGACTTGCGCAATTCTGGAAATCTATCCTTTCTCAAATGCAACCACACTAAATCACCCGGTTCAAGTTTTACGTCCTTTCTACCTTTACTACCAGCAATCCTATATTTTTCAGTCATCCTCTCAATATTTTCCTTAGTTGCAGCATGCATCTTAAGAATAAATTCAGCACGTTGTTGAGCATCACAATTAACTCTCTCATCGGCAGGTAAAGGCAAAAGATCAATTGGAGCACGAGGAGTAAAACCATATACTACCTGAAAAGGACTTACCTTGGTAGTGGAGTGAACTGCTCTATTGTAAGCAAACTCAACATGCGGTAGACACTCTTCCCACATCTTCAAATGCTTCTTTAGGATAGCTCGCAACATGGTTGATAAAGTTCTATTAACGACCTCTGTCTGTCCGTCAGTTTGGGGATGACATGCAGTAGAAAACAGCAACTTTGTCCCCAATTTGTTCCAAAGCGATCTCCAAAAGTGGCTCAAAAATTTCGCATCGCGATCTGAAACAATAGTAATAGGCACACCATGCAACCGAACGATTTCTCTAAAAAATAAATCAGCTATGTTTGTGGCATCGTCACTCTTATGACAAGGAATAAAATGTGCCATCTTCGAAAATCGATCCACTATCACAAAAATACTATCCCTCCCCTTCTTGGTCCTAGGCAATCCTAAAACAAAGTCCATCGATATATCCTCCCAAGGCGCGCTAGGAACAGGTAGAGGCATATAAAGACCATGGGGATTAAGACAGGACTTAGCTTTGTTGCATGTAGTACAGCGTGCGACGTAGCGCTCGACGTCGCGCCGCAGCCGTGGCCAAAAGAAGTGTGTGACCAGCACCTCCTCCGTTTTCTTCACGCCAAAATGTCCCATCAATCCGCCTCCGTGTGCTTCCTGCAACAACAAAAGACGAACCGAGCTAGCTGGAACGCATAGCTTGTTAGCACGATATAGCAAACCATCATGCAACACATATTTATTCCAAGTTTGTCCCGCTTTGCACTGAGCATAAGCATCTTTAAAATCAAGATCAGTGTCATACAAAGCTTTGATCGTTTCTAGGCCAAAAATTCAGCAATCAAGTTGTGACAACATGGTATCTCTTTTAGGAACCAAAAGAACAGGAACAGAACAAGGACTAAGGCTCTCACATACGTACCCACGGTCCAAAAGGTCTTGGACTTGTCGCTGTATCTCCTTAGTTTCCTTGGGATCGGTCCTGTAAGCAGCACGGTTTGGCAAGCTCGTCCCTGGAATCAAATCAATGTTGTGCTCAATTCCCCTCACAGGTGGCAGCCCCGGTGGAAGCTCAGAGGGAAACACATCCTTGTACTCCTGCAAAAGGTTAACAACAGCGGGGGGCACCGAAAAAGACATGTCCTCAAGCGAAAACAATGCCTTTTTGCAAGCCAAAGCATAGCATATCCCATTAGGCTCATCAATTTCAGCAAGATCAATTTTATTTGCAAGCAAAGTAGGAGTTTTCAATTTAATTACTTGCTGATTTTCAGATTGTAACAGGTTCTTTTGCTTATCATTACGCGTCCTATCCTTTTCATATTGCACAATTTCAGCCGGGGACATAGGAAGCCACGTAAGTTTCTTTCCCTTATGGATAAGAGTGTACTTATTAGCTCGACCATGGTGAGTTGCATCAATATCAAACTCCCAAGGACGCCCCAACAAAAGGGCACAAGCATCCATAGGTACGACATCGAAATCAGCAAAATCGTGGTAGGAGCCAATAGAAAAATGCACTCTTGCTATTTGAGTTACCTTGACCTTGCCGCTGTTGTTGAACCACTGAATGTGGTAGGGATGGGGGTGTGCTCTCGTGGTCAAGCTAAGCTTCTGGACCAAGTCGGTGTTCACCAAATTGTTGCAGCTGCCGCCATCAATGATGGTGCAGACGCGGCAGTCCTTGACGATGAGGTACATGTTGAACAAGTTGTGACGCTGCAACTTGTCATCCGTCTCAACTTCGGCACTCATCGAGCGCTGCACAATGATGGTTCTGTAGGTCTCTGTTGCTGCGGTGCCAAGTACCTCCTCATCACTGCACTCCTTGTCCTCTTCTTCGCCTACAACGTTAGTGGCGAGGGAATATTCATCTTCAACATCAGAAGCACTAACATACCCGCCATCAGCCGTAGCAATATATGCCCTTTTGCTAGGACAATCTTTCTGTACATGACCCATGCCCTTGCAGTGGTGGCACACGATCCCTGTAGAACGTCCCGTGGAAGCCACCGAAACGGAGCTCGCTGCCGGTGCCTGCAAAGGCACAGATTTGCTTACCTCAGGAGGTCGCGAAGGTGATGAAGATGGTGCTGGACGCGAGGCGCTCTTGGAAGGGATAGGTGGCTGCACAGTTTGTTTGTCGCGACCGGATTGCGTAGTCTGAGGAACAAAGTTGTTGGAGAAGTTGTTCCGCTGTCTCCGGTCCGCTAAATGTCGTCCCTGCAATTCTTTTTCTGCCAACATAGCAAGCTGGAACAAACGATTGACACACGACAGCCCACGGCAGCACTCCTTATAATGACAACACATGTCATTTGGGTAATCTTGATTTAGCACATTTTATTTAGAAAATATACTTGTGTCACACCCCGTGGATTTAATCCACCGCAGCAGACTCCTATAAAACCCGGGAGCTCGGAGTATTCGAATACGTTTTTAACTCTGCAGAGAGGTACCAATTTACCTGCAAGATATTCCACTTTCAAGCCTTTCCTATCATAACAAAATGATTGGACCCCTGACTCACTTCATATTGTGAGCGGCAAGGTGGAGATAACAAGAACTTTTGTTATGTATCACTCACATTTCACCCCTGACCCTGTGGATCTCTCACGAAACACAGTTGTGGCGGTACTCCCTCCACCCTTACTCATTTTCCCATTGCTGGGTCAAATATCAGACCACCTTCAGTGATAGTGTGGGAACCGTCCCTTATGTCATTCATGCATCACTACACAATTCCAGCAGGGGTGTCATGTGCGATCCACATAAGTACTTGTTCAGGCCTGTCCCATACCACGCTTGCGGTTAGCATGTTGTTCATGCCACTAGACGCACAACACAAGGTTCTAGTCCTTATATGCCAGTGACCAGACCATCCACAACCCTGCACCTTCAGCGCCTACATTCCTTCGCAGTTTAGCACCTCCAGTGCTACCACCATTCCATACCATTTTCTGGTCACGGCTAGGGGTTTTATTTCATGAATATAAGTATATACATATATAATAGTTCATGGCTCAAAACTTGTTTATTTCACATTTCACAAATAACCAGTCTAGTACTGCCAATTCATAAATCAACCATTCTCAATCTTTCACATGCAATATTGTCTATATTCAAGGTTATGTTTTAGCAACATTTAAAATATAGGTTCAAGATGACCAAGGATATGACTTGCCTTCCGCGTCGTAAGAAACAGCAGTTGATGATGGATCAACAGCGAAGTCCTCAAACTTAGTTTCTGGATCAGCTCGGCGATAAACAAACATACAATAATTACTTATATATTAAAATGATTTATGATCTATATGCAGATATGCTCTACAAGAATGACTGAACGATATTGGAGATAATTGAGGTTGCAAGCTGAACAGAGTCAAGATTCTAGAGTTTCAAGGAATTGGCTAAGAATGAGTGTTAGATGCTCTTAGGATCTCAAGGCTGTAATAAGAACATCAATTTTGTGGTTGGTTTGATCAAAAACAGCGAATGTCAGCAGATTGACATTCAGATCAAGGCTCTGACATAGCTTCAAAGAAAGCTCGAGAGCTTATCTCAAATTATGACAGTAGAAGAAAGTGTAGATCATAACTCTACAAATTCAGTGGACAAAGTGGTTTTCAAAGTGCACAATCAGAAGTGGTTAAACAAGGCCAATGCCATTGGCTGGAATGCACTGGGACAGTGTCAAAAACTAGGGTTTAGCATAAAATGCATTTCAAGGGCTCAAATCAAGTTGTGATAGAAGAAGAAAATGCTGATCACAACCTCAGGAATCTAAGGGACAAAGTTATGCTCAAAATGCACATCTGGAAGGAAGTGAAAAGAGCTAATGCCACTGACTGACATAGTCTGGCATTGAACTGACATGGCCAGAAACTAGGGCTTGGCATAACTTTTGATCTAGAACTCCAAATGATGCACCACTTTGTCTGGGAGGTAGGCATTAATAACAGGAACAAATCACTCAACAGGATCTAGGGCAGAAGATGGTTGGAAGATGATGAAAATCAGTGAAGAAAAGTGGTGGCGACATGGCACAGTGAAGCCACTGGACAAGGTTTTTGGCATGGCTATAACATAAAATCTGGACAGTTTCAAAGATCGGGCTAGAAGACAAAGATGCTCAGGAGGTTGAGGCACACCTGAAGGACAAACTGGCTGAAGCTGAAACGGCCAGGAATAGGTTTCCGGTGGCCGGCGCCGGAGAAGAAGACACTGATATTGGGGCTTTTTGCTACAGGTCAAATGAACTTAATTCCAAGCTCAGGGAGTGATAGATCGGTAAGATGAAACTACCTGCACGATCAATTTGGCCGGAGGATGGCCGGCGTGGCCTGGCGACGATCGCCGGCGACTGGAGAAACTCAAATATGGAGAAAGCTTCGATTGAGGTTCAATCTGGAGATCTTGATACACAGGCTTGCTTCAAAAGGTTCACTGCTCACTTTCTTCCACAGAATCGAGAGCTGATTCGAAGTAATTTGGCCTGCATTGCCGGAAAAGGCAATCAGGAATGCCGGCGATCACCGGCGTTAGGATGCAAGGAAATCCAATTAAATGGTACAGCACGGTGAGTGTGATGAGAGGAACTCACTGAGGCTGTTAATTTGGTGAGAGGTGCAACGGGTGAAGCTGGCACCGTGAAGCCTCAATCTGGACTCGCCGGAGAAGATGACTGCAGCGGAGTAGATTTGGAAATTTGGTTAAGTTCTGGTGATGAGGAGATGATACAAGGTATGGCTGCTTATATAGACCAGAGGGCGATGCTTGCAAGGAGATAGCAGCAAGGAATTTGGCGTCAGTGACATGATTTGCCGGACGCAGAAGCAACAACGGCGAGCGGTGATGCGATGGCGCTCAGGCGAGGTGACTACTGATCAGCTTGTCGGCTCGTTGGAACTCAACATTGTCGGGTAGTGCAAGGCGGTGGCGACAAGGGCTGGCAAAGTAAGTAACGTGGCGCGGTGTTGCTGACAAAAGCTTGTTGCTGGTCGCGTGCAGAAACAATTGCTGTTCAACGGCGCTGCCACGGCGTTGCCACGGCACGGCTGAAGCAAGGACACGTACACACAAGCATGCACGGTCACGAGTGCGGCGAAGCTTCACCGGCGGCGAGCAAACACGGCGCAAGGAATCATGGCAAGCTCTGGTCGTGCACAGCAGCTGTCCTAGTCGAATTAGGGCCGATTTGCAATTTCCAATTCTTGATTTCGGGTTGAATTGTAAATCTGATGATTTGGAAGGTTTGATCTGACTTTGATTTCACTGATCTGGTAGACTTGATTCAACAGATGACTTCGCACAAATAGAAGATAAAATTTGAGACATTTGGATGATTTTTGATATAATCTGAAAACGGAGTAGATTAGGGTAAACTAAGTCTGAATCTTATTGATCTCGAATTCTGGGATTTAGGGTTTGATTTTGAGGTACTCATCAAAGAAGAATTTGTGTTGAAAAACATTTGGGAGGTGTTCCCTGAATCAGATTTGAATTTGGAGATGATTTCCAACATTTTGCCTTTTCAGGCTTCTGGAAAATCTGGAAAAGGACTGATTTGCGATACTCTTGGACTGATTTGTGAAAATGGTTTAAATGGTGAAATCTGACTGCCAACTTTTTGGATTAAGGTATTGGCATACCCTTGATAATAATCCAAGAATAATCTGGTCTGAACTTCGCTAAGATTTTGATTAAATCTGAATTTCTGAAACTTAGGGTAAAAGACATTCTGTTTTCGAAAACAGAAAGGAGTTGATAAATCTGGAAGTTAGAGATAGAATTGGATCTGGGTTCTGAAGGCTTTTAAGGCTTTTAGGTTTAGGATAACTGATAGATCAAATCTGGCAAGTCAGATCTTGACTTGGGATCACAGGATAGATTTTGGAGATTTTAGGGCTAGAACAGAATAAAACTGGAGCTGATTTGGTTGATCTAGAAGAGACGTATGCATGCATGACTTTTAAGAAAGAAACTTTTCACCCCAAAACTCGGGATGTTACACTGTCCCGGGCGCCGCCTTTAGCCCGGGGACAACGCCCCCGGTGCCGGTCCCGGGCGCCGCCATTTGCACGGGGACAAGGCCCCCCGTGCCTCTCCCGGGCGCCGCCATTTGCCCGGGGACGAGGCCCCCGGTGCGTGGCCCGGGCGCCGACATTTGGCCGGGGACAAGGCCCCGGGTACCTGTCCCGGGCTCCGCCATTTGCCCGGGGACAAGGCCCCCAGTGCCTGTCCCGAGCGCCGCCTTTCGCCCGGGAACAAGGCCCCCGGTGCCTACCCCGGGCACCGCCATTTTCCCGGGGACAAGGCCACAGGTTCCTGTCCCACTTGCCACCATGTGCCCGGGGACAGGTCCCCCGGTGCCTGTCCCGGGCGCCGCCATGTGCCGTGGGACAAGGCCCCCGGTGCCTGTCCCAGGCGTCGCCATGTGCCCGGGGACAAGGCCACCGGTACCCGTCCCGCGCGCCGCCATGTGCCCGAGGACAAGGCCCCCGGTGCCCGTCCCGGGCGCCACATCTAGCCGGGGACAAGGCCCCGGGTGCCTGTCCCGGGCGCCGCCTTTAGCCTGGGGACATGGCCTCCGGTCCCTGTCCAGGGCGGAGCCTTTAGCACGGGGACAAGGCCCCCCGTTGCCTGTCCCGGGAGCCGCCATATGCCTTGGGACAAGGCTCCTGTTCCTTGTCCCGGGCTTCGCCATGTACACGGGGACAAGGCCCGCGGTGCCTGTCCCACGCGCCGCCATTTGCCCGGGGACAAGCCCCCCTGTGCCTGTCCCGAGCGCCGCCTTGAGCCCGGGGACAAGGCCCCTAGTGCCTGTCCCGGCTACGCCATTTGCAAGGGGAGAAGGCCCCCGGTGCCTGTCCTGGGAGCTGTCTTTAGCATTGGGACAAGGCCCACGGTGCCTGTCCCGGGCGCCGCCATTTGTCCGGGGACAAGGCCCCCGGTGCCTGTCCCGGGTGCCGCCATGTTCCCGGGGACAAGTTCCCCTGTGCCGGTCCCAGGCGCCGCCATGTGCCCGAGGACAAGGCCCCAGGTGCCCGTCTCGGGCGACGCCATTTGCCCAGGGACAAGGCCCACGGTGCCTATCCCGGGTGCCGCCTTTAGCCCGGGGACAAGGCCCCCGGTGCCTGTCCCGCGGCCCGCCATTTGCCCGGGGACAAGGCCCCCGTGCCTGTCCGGGGCGCCGCCTTTAGCCTGGGGACAAGGCCCGCGATGCCTGTTCGGCGCGCCGCCTTTAGAGCAGGGACAAGGCCGGCGGTGCCTGTCCCGTGCGCCGCCATGTGCCCGGGGATAAGGCACCCGGTGCCTATCCCGGGGGCCGCCATGTGCCCAGAGACAAGGCCCCTGGTGCCCGTCCTGGGCGCCGCCATTAGCCTGGGACAAGGCCCCCGGTGCCTCACCCGGGTGCCGCCATTTGCCCGGGAACAAGTCTACAGGTTACTGTCCTGGGCGCCACCATGTGACCGGGGACAAGTCCACCGGTGCCTGTCCAGGGTGCCGCCATGTGCTGTGGGACAAGGCCCCCGGTGCCTGTCCCAGGCGTCGCCATGTGCCCGGGGACAAGGCCCCAGTGCCTGTCCCGGGCGCCGCCTTTAGCCCGGGGACAAGGCCCCCGGTGCCGGTCCTGGGGACCGCCATTTGCCTGGGGACAAGGCCCCCGGTGCCCGTCCCAGGCGCCGCCAATTGCTCGGGGACAAGGCCCCCGATGCCTGTCCGGGGCGCTGCCTTTAGCCCGGGGACAAGACCCCCGGGGCCATTCCCGGGCGCCGCCTTTAGTCCGGGGACAAGGCCCGCGGTGCCTATACCGGTGGCCGCCATTTGCCCTGGGACAAGGCCCCCGGTGCCCGTCCTGGGCGCCGCCATTTGCCTAGGGACAAGGCCCCTGGTGCGTGTCCCGGGCGCCGCCATGTGCACGGGGACAAGGCCCCCGGTGCCTGTCCCGGGCGCCGCAATTTGCCCGGGGACAAGGGTCCCGGTGCCTGTCCCTGGCGCCACCATGTTTCCGGGGACAAGGCACCCAGTGCCTGATCCGTTTGAGACCTAGTCTTGGTTTTCGCACTAGGCTCGCCCAGATTCGAATATGCGGAATAACGGGATCTTACTCAGAAATACCGAAACCCAAAGTAATTGCACAACTCTTTATTTCAAAGAGGGCTTTACACGTCGAACGTTAGGCACACTTGCCTACGTCGAAGGAACTATAAGTGTCTAAAACTCAAATAAGTTCTATGACTCTTCGATGATCTAAACTAGACCTATTACAAGGTATTTATAGTCCAATCGTATGAGTACGTATCAGACTTAGTAATCCTAAACGTATTAGACTCATATAACTAACTTAACTAATCCTAAACAGATAAGCTTAGTTATATATATAGGATTACAATTCCGAACAGGGAACGAATTCCTTTTCCTGGTCGCGAACCAATCCATGGTCGCGAAACCTTTCCGAACACGGTTAAGGTCGTGAATCCGTATGCGATCAGGACTTGGTCGCGAATCCGTATGCGATCAGGACTTGGAGATCCTCCCGGATTTTGCAACGTCTTTGTAACCCCAAAGTGACCAGCTACCTTCGATGTGTGCGCTTCTCGCATCCATTGAGTTCGAGGTGCTCCACGAGGTATGCAAAGTAAATTGCCCTTGTACAAGAGTCCTTCTCGACGAACGAACTCTGTAGGGTTCCCTGTTTCGACCTCAGTCAGTGCTGTTTGAAAATCAGGGTCTTCACTGTACATAGTGACATAGTCATCAAGACATGATGGCTCGATCTGAATGAACGCTAATAAACAGAGGGTTGTAACTGGTGGTCGCGACAACATATCCGCCAATTTGTTGTGTACGCCCTTCTTGTACTTAATCACCAGATTAAACTGCTGCAGATACGACATCCACTTCATGTGCCGAGCTTGCTGTAGCTTGGACTGAGTTTGGAAATATTGCAATGGTTGATGGTCGGTGTGGACAACCGTCTCTTTCCCCAAGAGATAACACCGCCAATGTTTCACGGCCTGATGCAGTGCGCATAACTCCTTATCATAAGTCGGGTAGTTCTTCTGAGCTCCCTGGAATAACTCAGAGTGATATGCCACTGGTCGACCTTCTTGCATGAGCACTGCGCCCATCGCATACCCTGAGGCATCGTTTTCCAACTCGAACGGTTTCTGGAGATTTGGCAAAGCTAACACAGGCGCCTCGCTGATCTTCCTTTTCAGCAAGAGAAACGTGTCCTCATGTTTCCTTGTCCACTCGAACTTCTGATCGATCCTGGTTAATGCATGCAATGGAGAAGCCACAATTGAGAAGTGTCGGATGAACTTCCGAAGGTATTGGCATGTTCCCACAAAACTACGCACATCCGTAACTGTTCGCGGTCGCGGCCATTCGCGAATCACTTTGACCTTGTCCGGGTCGATTTGCAACGTACCGTTGCCGATTATGAATCCGAGGTAAAGTAGAGTTTGCTGACCGAACTTGCACTTCTTACGGTTGAGGCGAAGTCGATATTGCCAAAGCTGTTCGAACACCTTTTCGACATGAATGAGGTGCTCATCCCACGAACGACTATAAACCAATATGTCGTCGAGATACACGATCACAAAGTCGTCGATGAACGGTCTCAATACGTCATTCATAAGACGCATGAAAGTTGCCGGGGCGTTGCAGAGACCAAACGGCATGACCAGCCATTCGAACAGCCCTTGCCGTGTTTTGAACGCGGTCTTCCATGTATCCTCCTCTCGGATGCTGACTTGATGATATCCTGACTTAAGATCCAATTTGGAGAAGACAACAGCATGCTTCAATTGGTCTAGCAGGTCATCAATACGAGGAAGGGGGTACCGGTTCTTGATGGTGATCTTGTTCAGTGCTCGATAGTCGATGCACATACGCCAAGTCCCATCTTTCTTTGGTACTAACACCACAGGAGATCCACAAGGTGAACTACTCGATTGAATGACACCATTGTTCAGCAACTCACCAAGTTGTCTCTTGATCTCTTCATTCTCCAATACTGAGTTGTGATACATACTCAGATTGGGCAGTGTCGCATCGGACACAAGCTGAATTTCGTGCTCGACTGGACGTTTCGGCGGACGACCCTGGGTAGTCTCGAACAGATCACTGTATTTCTCCAGCAGTCCCGACAAACGACCAGAATCCTCTCGGCATGCCAGCGACAATGCTGGTCGAGTACCCTCACCTTGATCAATGGGTCGAATCATGACAAGCACATACTTGTGACATGCATTAACAATTCGTTTGGCTTGATTTGCGGTAATCAAGTTCGAAGTGTTGACGTGGATGTCTCTACTTATCACAAACTTAACTCCGTCTTTGGTGAGGTCGTACTCTTGTGCTCGCCGATGGAAGTGAGCGTCTCAGTCATACAGATACGGACTCCCAAAGATCACCTGACAGATATCGATAGGGACAACATCGCATTGCACCTCATCGATATATCGTGCAGAGATCGCAAACTTCAACACACACTGACTCGTAATCTGTTGGTTCACGTCGGATGTAAACCAACCCAGCGGATATGGTCGCGGGTGTGTGGTTGTCTTCAAACCAAGTCGCCGAACCAGTCCAGCGGAGACCAGATTCTTCTGACTTCCTGGATCGAATATCATTGCGACCACTTCGTGCTTCACCTGGATGTTGATGGTGAACAAGTCCTCCGTTGGGTGATGGTCGTTCGGTGGATTGGAACCCTTCTCCTTCGGCATTGCCATCAGAGACAAAAGGTCGTATCCGCCTCATTAACCGAATTCACTCGAACAACTTCTTCGTCGGGTGAATTCGCAGTAGCCGTGGCTGTTCTTTTCCCTGGTCCGTTTTTCTTTGGACGAAGTTCCAGATGAAGCTTGTAACATTTGTCCTTGGTATGCCCCGCGACTTGACAATGTTCGCAAAAGGCACCCGTGCCCGATTTTGAAGCGTTCTTCTTCGGACTCGGCTTTTTCTTTGTCAAGGTCGCACTTTCCTTCCTGCTTTTGTCGCTGCGGGATTTGTTCTTCTTCTCGATCGCCATAGCAGTTCTGCTCGCGGTCGCAATGTCTTGGACACCGAACAGACTTAGCTCAGTACTGATCGATTTCTGAAGTCCAGATGTGTACTTCCGAAATACCTGAGGGTCGGATAGTGAGATGCCAATGACCATTGCTTGTCGTCGAAACTCTGTCGTATAGTCTTGGACGGTCTGGTCGCGCCGTTGGTACAATCTGTGCCAACGCTCCCATCTCTCCTCAAGGTAACCCATCGGATAGAATTCTTGTCGCAGAAGTCGTTTGAATTGACCCCACGCAAGGTCGTCAGCTTCACCACTAGCGACAAGGGCCTTCCACCATGTCTTGGCGTGGTCCTTCATCTTCAAAGGTGCAAATTTGACCTTTTGAGTGCTACTGAACCCTTTAAGGTCAAAGTAGGTCTCAAGTTGGTCGATCCAAGAATCCAGCTTCTCGGCATCGATCACCCCATCATATATGGGTATATCAATCTTAGCGTCGACTTTAAAAGATCCGACAACTAAGGAGGTGTTGGCGAGGTCGTCGGTCTTGTGGTCGCCTTCGTCTTCATCTTCGTCTGCCCTGCGCAAGTCTTCACCAGTCTTCTCACCCATAACCTTCCCTACTTCAGGAGGTACAATCATGGCCTGCTGCTTAATCCAAGCAAGCACGGTTTCCATGTCGGTGGAGAGCTTAGCCACTTTTTCGGCAAGGTTAGCTTGAACGGAGGTATCGTCAGACATTGTCGGAGACGCGGCTGTAGGAACCGTCAATTGATCGCCTGGAATTTCACCGGAAGTTTTCTAACCCTGGTGAGTCTTCACCATCCACAGGATAGGAAAGTCACTCTGATACCAACTTGATCCGTTTGAGACCTAGTCTTGGTTTTCGCACTAGGCTCGCCCAGATTCTAATATGCCGAATAACGGGATCTTACTTAGAAATACCGAAACCCAAAGTAATTGCACAACTCTTTATTTCAAAGAGGGCTTTACACGTCGAACGTTAGGCACACTTGCCTATGTCGAAGGAACTATAAGTGTCTAAAACTCAAATAAGTTCTATGACTCTTCGATGATCTAAACTAGACCAATTACAAGGTATTTATAGTCCAATCGTATGAGTACGTATCAGACTTAGTAATCCTAAACGTATTAGACTCATATAACTAACTTAACTAATCCTAAACAGATAAGCTTAGTTATATATATAAGATTACAATTCCGAACAGGGAACGAATTCCTTTTCCTGGTCGTGAACCAATCCATGGTCGCGAAACCTTTCCGAACACGGTTAAGGTCGCAAATCCGTATGCGATCAGGACTTGGTCGCGAATCCGTATGCGATCAGGACTTTGAGATCCTCCCGGATAAGTGCGTGTCCCGGGGGCCGCCATTTGCACGGGGACAAGGCCCCCGGTGCGTGTCCCGGGCGCCGCCATTTGCCCGGGGAGAAGGCCTCCGGTGCCTGTCCCGGGCAACGCCATTTGCCCTGGGACAAGGCCCCCCGTGCCTCTCCCGGGCGCCGCCTTTAGCCTGGGGAGAAGGCCCCCGGTGCCTGTCCAGGGCGCCGCCATTTGTCCTGGGACAAGGCCACAGGTTCTTGTCCCGGTGCCTGTCCAGGGCGCCGCCATTTGCCCGGGGACAAGGCCCCCGGTGCCTCTCCCGGGCGCCGCCTTTAGCCCGGGGACAAGGCCCCGGTACCTGTTTCGGGCGCAGGCATTTGCCCGGGGACAAGGCCACAGGTTCCTGTCTCGGGCGTCACCATGTGCCCGTGGACAAAGCCCCCGGGGCCTGTCCCGGGCCCCACCATTTGCTTGGGGACAAGGCCCACAGTGCCTGTCCCAGGCAACGCCATTTGCCTGGTGACATGGCACCCGGTGCCTGTCGCAGGCGCCGCCATTTGCCAGGGGACAAGGCTCCCAGTGCCTGTCCCGGGCAACGCCATTTGCCCTGGGACAAGGCCCCCGGTGCCTCTCCTGGGCGCCGCCTTTAGCCCGGGGAGAAGGCCCCCGGTGCCTGTCCAGGGCGCCGCCATTTGTCCGGGGACAAGGTCCCCGGTGCCCGTCCGGGGCGCCACCATGTGCCTGTCCAGGGCGCCGCCATTTGCCCGGTGCCTGCCCAGGGCGCCGCCATTTGCCCGGGGACAAGGCCCCCGGTGCCTCTCCCGAGCGCCGCCATGTACACGGGGACAAGGCCCCAGTGCCTGTCCCAGGCGTCACCATGTGCCTGGGGACAAGTCCCCCGGTGCCTCTCCCGGGCGCCGACTTTAGCCCCGGGACAATGCCCCCGGTGCCTATCCAGGGCGCCGCCATATGTCCGGGGACAAGGCCACAGCTTCCTGTCCCGGGTGCCGCCATGTGCCCGGGGACAAGTCCCCCGGTGCCTGTCCAGGGCGCCGCCATTTTCCCGGGGACAAGGCCCCCGGTGCCTCTCCCGGGAGCCGCCTTTAGCCTAGGGACAACGCCCCGGTACCTGTTCTGGGCGCCGCCATTTGCCCGGGGACAAGGCCACAGGTTCCTGTCCCGGGCGTCACCATGTGCCCGGGAACAAGGCCCCCGGTGCCTGTCCCAGGCGCCACCATCTGCCCGGGGACAAGGCCCCCAGTTTCTGTCCCGGGCAACGCCATTTGCCCGGGTACAAGGCCCACGGTGCCTCTCCCGGGCACCACCTTTAGCCCGGGGAGAAGGCCCCCGGTGCCTGTCCAGGCCGCCGCCATTTGTCCGGGGAGAAGGCCCCCGGTGCCCGTCCGGGGCGCCACCATGTGCCCGGGGACAAGTCCCCTGGTGCCTGTCTAGGGCGCCGCCATTTGCCCGGGGACAAGGCCCCAGGTTCCTGTCCCGCGCACCACCATGTGCCCGGGGACAACTCCCCCGGTGCCTGTCCCGGGCGCCGCCCTGTGCCGTGGGACAAGTCCCCCGGTGCCTGTCCCGGGCGTCGCCATGTGCCCGGGGACAAGGCCCCCGGTGCCTCTCCCGAGCGCCTCCTTTCGACCCGGGACAAGGCCCCCCGTGCCTGTCCAGGGCGCCGCCATTTGTCCGGGGACAAGGCCACAGGTTCCTATCCCGGGTGCCGCCATGTGCCCGGGGACAAGTCCCCCGGTGCCTGTCCCGGGCGCAGCCATGTGCAGTGGGACAAGGCCCCCGGTGCCCGTCCCGGGCGCAGCCATTTGCCCGGGGACAAGCCCCCTGGTGCTTGTCTCGGGCGCCGCCATTTGCCCGGGGACAATGCCCGCGGTGCCCGTCCCAGGCGCCGCCATTTGCCCGGGGACAAGGACCCCGGTGCCTGTCTGGGGCGCCGCCTTTAGCCCAGGGACAAGGCCCCCGGTGCACGTCCCGGGCGCCGCCATTTGCCCGGGACAAGTCCCCCGGTGCCTGTCCCGGGCGCCGCCATTTGCCCGGGGACAAGGACCCCTGTGCCTGTCCCGGGCGCCGCCTTTAGCCCGGGGACAAGGTCCCCTGTGCCGGTCCCGTGGGCCGCCATTTGCTCGAGGAAAAGGCCCCCGGTGCCCGTCCCGGGCGCCGCCATTTGCCCGGGGACAAGGGTCCCAGTGCCTGTCCCGGGCGCCGCCATGTTCCCGGGGACAAGGCCCCCAGTGCCTGTCCCGGGCGCCGCCATGTGCACGGGGACAAGGCCTTCGGTGCCTGTCCCGGGCGCCGCCATTTGTCCGGGGACAAGGCCCCCAGTGCCTGCCCCGGGCAACGCCATTTGCCCGGGGACAAGGCCCCCGGTGCCTCTCCCGGGCGCCGCCTTTATCCCGGGGAGAAGGCCCCCGGTGCCTGTCCAGCGCGCCGCCATTTGTCCGGGGACAAGGCCACAGGTTCCTGTCCCGGGCGCCACCATGTGCCAGGGGACAAGTCCCTCGGTGCCTGTCTATGGCGCCGCCATGTGTCATGAGACGAGGCCCCCGGTGGCTGCCCAGGGCGCCGCCATTTGCCCGTGGACAAGGCCCCCGCTGCCTCTCCCGGGCGCCGCCTTTAGCCGGGGACAATGCCCCTGGTAACTGTTCAGGGCGCTGCCATTTGCCCGGGGACAAGGCCACAGGTTCTAGTCCCGGGCGTCACCATGTGCCCGGGGACAAGGCCCCCGGTGCCTGTCTCGGGCGCCGCCATTTGCCCGGGGACAAGGCCCCAGGTTCCTGTCCCGCGCACCACCATGTGCCCGGGGACAACTCCCCCGGTGCCTGTCCCGGGCGCCGCCCTGTGCCGTGGGACAAGTCCCCCGGTGCCTGTCCCGGGCGTCGCCATGTGCCCGGGGACAAGGCCCCCGGGGCCATCCCGCGCGCCGCCATGTGCCCGGGGACAAGGCCCCCGGTGCCCGTCCTGGGCGCCGCATCTACCCGGCGACCAGGCCCTGGGTGCCTGTCCCGGGCGCCGCCTTTAGCCTGGGGACAAGGCCCCTGGTCCCTGTCCAGGGCGGAGCCTTTAGCACGGGGACAAGGGGCCCGTTGCCTGTCCTGGGCGCCGCCATGTGCCTTGGGACAAGGCTCCCGGTGCATGTCCCGGGCTTCGCCATGTACCAGGGGACAAGGCCCCCGGTGCCCGTCCCGGGCGCCGCCATTTGGCCGGGAACAAGCCCCCCTGTGCCTGTCCCGAGCGCCGCCTTGAGCCCTGGGACAAGGCCCCTAGTGCCTGTCCCAGCTACGCCATTTTCACGGGGAGAAGGCCCCCGGTGCCTGTCCCGGGAGCCGCCTTTAGACTGGGGACAAGGCCCACGGTGCCTGTCCCGGGCGCCGCCATGTTCCCGGGGACAAGTTCCCCGGTGCCGGTCCCAGGCGCCGCCATGTGCCCGTGGACAAGGCCCCCGGTGCCAGCGCCGGGCGCCGCCATGTGCCTTGGGACAAGGCTCCCGGTGCTTGTCCCGGGCTTCGTCATGTACCTGGGGACAAGGCCCCTAGTGCCCGTCCCGGGCGCCGCCATATGCCCGGGGACAAGCCCCCCTGTGCCTGTCCCGAGCGCCGCCATTTGCCCGGGGACAAGGCCCCCGGTGCCTGTCCCGGGCGCCGCCTTTAGCCCGGGGACAAGGCTCCCGGTGCTTGTCCCGGGGGCCACCATTTGCCCAGGGACAAAGCCCCCGGTGCCAGTCCCGAGCGTCGCCTTTAGCCCGGGGACAAGGCCCCCGGTGCCTGTCCCGGGGGCGCCATGTGCACGGGGACAAGGCCCCCGGTGCCTGTCCCGGGCGCCGCCATTTGCCTGGGGACAAGGCCCCCAGTGCCTGTCCTGGGCAACGCCATTTGCCCGGGGACGAGGCCCCCAGTGCCTCTCCCGGGCGCCGCTTTTAGCCCGGGGACAAGGCCCCCGGTGCCTGTCCAGGTCGCCGCCATTTGTCCGGGGACAAGGTCGTAGGTTCCTGTCTCGGGCGCCACCATGTGCCCGGGGACAAGTCCCCCGGTGCCTGTCCAGGGCGCCGCCATGTGCCGTGGTACAAGGCCCCCGGTGCCTGTCCCGGGCGCCGCCATTTTCCCGGGGACAAGGCCCCCTGTGCCTGTCCCGGGCAAAGCCATTTGACCGAGGACACGGCCCCCGGTTCCTCTCCCGGGCGCCGCCTTTAGCCCGAGGACAAGGCCCCCAATGCTTGTCCAGGGCACCGCCATTTGTCAGGGGACAAGGCCACAGGTTCCTGTCCTGGGCGCGACCATGTGCCAGGGGACAAGTCCCCCGGTGCCAGTCTAGAGCGCCACCATGTGTCGTGGGACGAGGCCCTCGGTGCCTGTCCCGGGCGTCGCCATGTGCCCGGGGACAAGGCCCCCGGTGCCTGTCCCGGGGGCCGCCATTTGCCCGGGGACAAGGCCCTCGGTGCCGACGCGAAGGCCGGTGGAAACGCCTCAGGCCCTGGAGAGGGCAAGGCCTCCTCCGGCCCAGGGGCCTGTGGGGGAGGCTCGATCCCCAGTAGGGGCGAGGCCTTCCCCTAGACAAGCGACTCCTGTCCGGGTGACTCAAGGGCCGGAGAGGGCGAGGCCCTCTCCGGCTTAGGCGACTCCCGTGCTGACACTTCAGGCGCCGGAGGAGGTGGTGCCTCCGGCGGCGCAACTCCCCCGGGGGGACCGTACCCCACGAAGGCGGGGCATGAGGAGAGTCCTACGGACATGGCCACTCTAGACGCCCAGCTCGATGCTTTGGGTGCATCGGGCGTGTATGACCATGTGGTCATTGAGGAGGATGAGCCCACCTCCGGGGACCACGGCTCCACCCCTTGTCCGGAGTAAGGGCTTTGGGAGGATCCTCCGAGAGTGTACTTCCGGGATTCTTTGGCATGACCTCCAGGGGGAGCGAGCTCCCATGCCCCGACCGGGGGTAGTGCCTCGGTGATGCTGCGCCCAGGGAGGGGGACTCCCCGGACCCCTCGTTGCCCACCTCCAGTGGGGGATGGTGGCTTCAGTACTCCGCTCCCGGGGGAGACCCTTCGAGGCTCTGGGGGCAGCGATGATCCCCTATGCGGGGCTGGCGACGGGGGAGGCTTACCGATGGGTGGTGACCCCCATTCCCCGGTGAGGTGGGCCTCCCCCTACTCCTCAGAGGAGACACACAAAATTTCCCTGAGCCTTGTTACCCCCAAGGTTCGAGCCCATGTCCGGGAGGGGGGTATCGACAAATGCTATGGGGTGGTCATCTCCCTGGCCCTGCAAGTGAGGATACTCCCGCCGATCTCACCTTGTTTCTTTTTGATGTCGCTAACCACCACGCGATTTGTAGACAACCACCGTAGCACGCGCCGTTCGGACTCGCCTTGCCCTTGAGGACATCAATTCGGCTATAGCTGCCCTCGAGGTCGAGTGCGACGCAGCCATCCGGGACTGGGACGTGGCTGTCCGGGCTCGGGAGGAGTTCATCTGGAAGCGGGACGCGGCCGCCCAGGAGTTGGAGCTCGTCCGCGCGGAGTAGATGGCTCCCGCGGAGTTTGCCCCGGGAAGCCGCCGTCCGGGAGCAGTTCACCGCTTTTGAACATGCCAACTCTCAGGCGCTCCGAGAGGCAGAGTTGGCGGGGGCCCGCTGTAACACCCTTGGTTTGGGGTGAAAATCCTTTTCATAAAAGCCATGCATGCATATGTCTCTTCAAGATCAGCAAAATCAGCCCAGACTTATCTTATTCTAAACCCTAAAATCTCAAAATCTTCCCTGTGAGTGCAAATAAAGATATGACTTTCCAGTTGTGATCGACTATTTATCCTGAGAATAAAAGCCTTCAGAATCCAGATTCAATTCCATCTCTAACTCCCAGATTGGTCAATTCTTTCTGTTTTCGAAAACAGAAATTATTTAAGTACCCTAATTACCCTGAATACCCCAAATCCTAATTTAATCAAATCTTGACCAAATCCAGTCAAGATTATTCCTGAATTATGATCAAGGGTATGCCAGGACCTTAATCCAAAAAAATTGGCAACTAGATTCCATCATCCAAGCCCTTTTAGCAGATCAGTCCAAATTTTACTACGAATTAGTCCTTTTCCAGATTGTGAGGACCCAAAAAGGCTAAAAGCCACAAATCAAGTCCAAATTCAAATCTGTTTCAGGGAACACCTCCCAAATGTTAATTAATACAATATCTTCTTTTATCAGAACACCCAAATCTCTATCCAATTACCTTGAATTCAAAATCAACAAAACTCATATTTAATTTACCATAAATACCCTATTTTCGGTTTATATCGAAAATCATCAAATCATCCCAAATTTCACCCAATTTCTTGCTGGATGAGAAGAAGGTATAAGTTTATACTCATTTGTGAAATCAGATTGCAGATTACACCTCTCTAAACCAGAAATTACAAATTTGTCCAGAATTCAATCAAAGATCCTTGCAACCAGGTCCCTGGATCGACCAGAGGAGCAGTTTGAGACTAGCATGCGACCAGAGCTCCCAGCTCCTTCGACCACAGCCGGCACAGTGCTCGATCACGACTGGAACTCACGACCACTTTGATCAGCGCCACTGCTACCGCGACCAGGTGTGTCGTGTCGTCGTAATCGTCGCCGCCGACCTTCGCAGTGCTCGTGTTCACCTGAGTTTGCATGCCTGCACGTGTCTGCACCTCAGTTGATCCGGGAGGATCTTCAAGTCCTCATCGCATACGGCTTCATGACCTTAACCATGTTCAGAAAGGTTTCGCGACCATGGATTGGTTCACGACCAGGAAAAAGGAATTTGTTCCCTGTTCGGAATTGTATTTCGATCTGTATATATATTACTAAGCTTATCCGTTTAGGATTATTTAGCTAGTTAGTTATATGGGTCTAATACGTTTAGTTTATTGAGTCTGATACGTACTCATACGATTGGACTATAAATACCTTGTAATAGGTCTAATTTAGATCATCGAAAAATCATAGAACTTATTTGAGTTTTAGACACTTATAATTCCTTCGACATAGGCAAGTGTGTCTAACGTTCGACGTGTAAAGCCCTCTTTGAAATAAAGAGTTGTGCAATTACTTTGAGTTGTGTTCTCAATCAACCTTTGGGTGTCAGTATTTCCGAGTAAGATCCCATTATTTCGCATATTAGAATCTGGGCGAGCCTAGTGTGAAAACCAAGGCTAGGTCTCAATCGGATCAAGTTGGTATCAGAGCGACTTTCCTATCCTGTGGATGGTGAAGACTCGAAAGGGTTACAAAACTCCAGGCGATCAATTGATAGTTCCCATAGCCGCGTCTCCGACAATGTCTGACGATACCTCCGTTCAAGCTAACCTAGCCGAACAAGTGGCTAACTCTCCACCGACATGGAAACCGTGCTTGCTTGGATTAAGCAGCAGGCCATGATTGTACCTCCTGAAGTAGGGAAGGTTATGGGTGTGAAGACTGGTGAAGACTTGCGCAGGCAGACGAAGATGGAGATGAAGGCGACCACAAGACCGACGACCTCTCCAACACCTCCTTAGCTATCGAATCTTTCAAGGTCGACGCTAAGATTGATATACCCATATACGATGGGGTGATCGATGCCGAGAAACTGGATTCTTGGATCGACCAGCTTGAGACCTACTTTGACCTGAAAGGGTTCCGTAGCACTCAAACGGTGAAGTTCGTACCGTTGAAGATGAAGGACCACGCCAAGACTTGGTGGAAGGCCCTTGTCGCCAGCGCTGAAGCTGACGACCTTGCGTGTGGTCAATTCAAATGACTTCTGTGATAAGAATTCTATCCGGATGGGTTACCTTGAGGAGAGATGGGAACGTTGGCACAGATTGTACCAACAGCGCGACTAGACCGTCCAAGACTATAAGACAAAGTTCTGGAGACAAGCAATGGTCATTGGCATCTCACTGTATGATTCTCAAATAATTCGGAAATACACATCTTGTTGGGGGAAATCTCCATGCGGTCAAGTCCAGGTAAGTTCATGATTGCCCGGGGACAGTGGCCCCCGGTGCCTGCCCCGGGCGCCGCCTTTTAGGCCCCCGGGACCGTGCCCCCCGGGCATGACCCGGGCGCCGCCATTTGCCCGGGGACAGTGGCCTCCGGTGCCTGCCCCAGGCGCCGCCATTTGGCCCCCGGGAGCATGCCCCCCGGGCATGGCCCGGGCGCCGCCATTTGGCCCTCGGGACCGTGCCCCCCGGGCATGTCCCGGGCGCCGCCATTTGGCCCGGAAACAGTGGCCTCCGGTGCCTGCACCGGGCGCCGCCATTTGGCCCCCGGGACCGTGCCCCCCGGGCATGGCCCGGGAGCCGCCATTTGGCCCGGGGACAGTGGCCTCCGGTGCCTGCCCCGGGCGCCGCCATTTGGCCCCCGGGACCGTGCCCCCCGGGCATGTCCCGGGCGCCGCCATTTGGCCCCCGGGACCGTGCCCCCCGGGCATGTCCCGGGCGCCGCCATTTGGCCCGGGGACAGTGGCCTCCGGTGCCTGCACCGGGCGCCGCCATTTGGCCCTCGGGACCGTGCCCCCCGGGCATGGCCCGGGCGCCGCCATTTGGCCCGGGGACAGTGGCCTCCGGTGCCTGCCCCGGGCGCCGCCATTTGGCCCCCGGGACCGTGCCCCCCGGGCATGTCCGGGGCGCCGCCATTGGCCCGGGGACAGTGGCCTCCGGTGCCTGCCCCCGGCGCCGCCATTTGGCCCCCGGGACCGTGCTCTCCGGGCATGTCCCGGGCGCCGCCATTCGCCCGGGGACAGTGGCCTCCGGTGCCTACCCCAGGCGCCGCCATTTGGCCCCCGGGACCATGCTCTCCGGGCATGTCCCGGGCGCCGCCATTCGCCCGGGGACAGTGGCCTCCGGTGCCTGCCCCGAGCGCCGCCTTTTAGGTTCCCGGGACCCTGCTCTCCGGAAGGGGTCCCGGACATCATCGCCCTCCTAAAAGGTAAAACCCCTGTTTGTTTATCACGTGCAGGTCACGCGAGGGACGCCTCGGGAATCAGCGACCACCTTTCAAGCATCCAAGACGTTTGACCGGGAGAAGGACGGTCCTACCCTTCAATTCGACGGTGGCTTCCGGGGTAGTTTAGGCTTTTTGCTTCTTTTTGGGGCTATAAATAGCCCTTGTACCCCTCTGTTGTAAAGGATCAGTTCATGATTATTTGGAATAGCTAATCTCACAGACGTGCTCCGGAAGCCTCTCCCCCGGAGAGAGCCTCCCCAGTCGACTCCGGTCGGGAGCGCGTCGACAGGACTAGGGCCCCCACCGGGACCCGAACCTGTATAAATCCCCGTGTCTTTTCTTGTGTTTGTCCGTCAGGGGAGGACCGGTCACCCGGTCAACCCGCGCTGCGTAATCTCCGCTAGGATCGTCTTCAAAACCTGTCGGGGTATTCTTAATACCACGACACATCTAGACTTCAGAAATCGATCAGTACTGAGCTATGTCTATTCGGCATCCAAGACATCACGACCACAAGCACAACTGCTATGGCAATCGAGAAGAAGAACAAATCCCGCAACGACAAAAGCACGAAGAAAAGTGCGACTTCGACAAAGAAAAAGCCGTGTCCGAAGAAGAACACTTCAAAATCGGGCACGAGTGCCTTTTGCGAGCATTGTCAAGTCGCGGGACACACCAAGGACAAAGGCTACAAGCTTCATCCTGAACTTCGACCAAAGAAAAATGGATCAGGGAAAAGAACAGCCACGGCTACTGCGACTTCACCCGATGAAGAAGTTGTTTGAGTGAATTCGGTTAATGAGGCGGATACGACCTTGTCTCTGATGGCAATGCCGAAGGAGAAGGGTTCGGATCCGCGACCATCACCCAACGGAGGACTTGTTCACCATCAACATCCAAGTGAAGCACGATGTGGTCGCAGCGATATTCAATCACGGAAGTCAGAAGAATCTGGTGTCCGCTGGACTGGTTCGATGACTTGGTTTGAAGACAACTACACACCCGCGACCATATCCTCTGGGTTGGTTTACATCCGACGTGAACCAACAGATTGCGAGTCAGTGTGCGTTGAAGTTTGTGATCTCTGCATGATATATCGATGAGGTGCAATGCGATGTTGTCCCTATCGATATCTGTTAGGTGATCTTTGGGAGTCCGTATCTGTATGATCGAGACGCTCACTTCCATCAGTGAGCGCAAGAGTACGACCTCACCAAAGACCGAGTTAAGTTCGTGATCAGTAGAGACGTCCACATCAACACTTCGAACTTGATTACCTCAAATAAAGCCAAACGATTTGTTATTGCAAGTCACAAGTATGTGCTTGTCATGATTCGACCCATTGGTCAAGGTGAGGGTACTCGACCAGCAATGTCGTTGGCGTGTCGAGAGGATTCTGGTCGTTTGTCGGGACTACTGGGGAAATACAGTGATCTGTTCGAGAATACCCAGGGTCGTGCCCCGAAGCGTCCAGTTGAGCACGAAATTCAGCTTGTGTCCGATGTGACACTGCCAATCTGAGTATGTATCGCAACTCAGTATTGGAGAATGAAGAGATCAAGAGACAACTTGGTGAGTTGCTGAACGATGGCGTCATTCAACTGAGTAGTTCACCTTTTGGATCTCCTGTGGCAACGACTATCTATTCGTGGTCGTTGATCGGTTCTCCAAAATGATTATTCTTATACCTTGTCGAAAGACTATCACGGGAGAAGAAGCTGCTTGGGTATTCTTTCAAAATGTTTGGACACACTTCGGACTGCCGACTTCTATTGTGTCTGATCGCGATACCCGGTTCCTTAGTCATTTTTGGCGATCGCTCTGGACGATGATGGACACCAAGCTAAAAAGGAGTACTGCTTTTCATCTGCAAACTGATGGTCAAACCGAGGTGGTAAATCGCATAGTAGTTCATCTCTTGAGAGATATAACTCGAAGCACTCGAAGACCTGGGATGAAAGCATACCGTACCTGCAGTTTGTTTTTAATCGAGTAGTGCATGGTTCGACTGGAAAGTCGCCGTTTGAGGTTTATTTAGGATTTCTACCACAGAGTCCATTCGACATGGAGTTTGTGATCCCTACCTCAGCACAGAACAGCAAGGAAGCATCTGATTAGGATCGAGCACAAAAGTTCCTGGAAGGTATTCAACGACTCCATCGTGAGGTTGAACAGAACTTGCTGAAAGCTCAACTCAAGTATAAGGTGCGACATGATCGGCACCGAGTTGATGCGCAATTTCAAGAAGGTGATATGGTATGGTTACATCTGAGTAAGGAGAGACTTAAAGGTGAAGGTAAGAAATTGAAGCCCATTCGTTATGGTCCTTTTCGGATTTTGCGGAAAGTGGGTAATAATGCTTGTCAGCTCGAGTTACCTCCATACATGGATATTTACTGGTTGTCAATGTTGAGCACCTCATACTCGTCGAGCCTTCAATGCTTGATGATGAGCCAGATACCATAGTTCCATCTGTTGAAGACATGGTCTATCAATGAGACGAACCTCTACGTGAAGATGTGATTCTGGAGAAGAAGGTGACTACCACCTGCAGTGGCACAAAGGAGACTTTTCAAATCGGTCGGAAAGGTTAACGAGTACGTGCGGCAAAGTGGTACACCAGAGAACATGGATAAGCCCAATTTCCACATCTCTAGTTTGATCGAGAGGTCGCAACAGGGGTTGCCTCCTTCTCAACAAGGGAGTCATGATCTGGGAGGATCTTCAAGTCCTGATCGCATATGGCTTCACGACCTTAACCGTGTTCAGAAAGGTTTTACGACCATGGATTGGTTCGCGACCAGGAAAAAGGAATTTGTTCCCAGTTCGGAATTGTAATCCGATCCGTATATATATAACTAAGCTTATCCGTTTAGGATTAGTTAGCTAATTAGTTATATGAGTCTAATACGTTTAAGTTATGGAGTCGGATACGTACTCATATGATTGGACTATAAATACCTTATAATAGGCCTAGTTTAGATCATCGAAAATATAACTTATTTGAGTTTTAGACACTTATAATTCCTTCGACGTAGGCAAGTGTGTCTAACGTTCGACGTGTAAAGCCCTCTTTGAAATAAAGAGTTGTGCAAGTACTTTGAGCTGTGTTTTCAATCAACCTCTGGGTTTCGGTATTTCCGAGTAAGATCCCATTATTCTGCATATTAGAATCTGGGCGAGCCTAGTGCGAATACCAAGGCTAGGTCTCAAACGGATCATCAGTCATCGCCATGGTAGTCAATGTCCAGCGCATCAGCGGCGCGCGCGCCAGAGAGAAGATTGAACCTGTACGCTTGCTCGCCGTCGCTTCAATCCGAAGACTTCACCGGCGCAAGCTTCTTAACCTCCAAATAGTGAGCTTCATCCTGTCCTATGCCTATATATAGCAGCCCCAGAGCAGCTTCTTCATCTCTAGCACTGCTCTCCAGGACTTCTTAGCAAATTAAGCAAATTAAAATTCTCTTGACTTGTCTTCTTCTCCGGCGAGCCGCCGAGGAGGAGCTCGACGCCAGGTCGATTCACTGTACCAACTCCCAAATTGAAGTGACCAGCACATGTCTCCTGTCTACCTTCTCATGCTATAGCATTTAATCGAGTTTTAGTGAACCACAACGCTGGTGATTGCCGTATTTTGAGAATGTTCTGTTCCAGCAATTGCGTCTGGTCCAGTCCAAATTGATCTTTCCTATAGTAGAAGAAATTGATCAATGAAGTTTTCTCAGTAAACCTAAGCATCAAGATTTCAAAATTCAGTTCACATTGAAGTTTTCCCCTTTTCTATGCGCCATCGACGATGGGTCACGTCGCCAGGCCGTGCCGCCGTTCCTCCGATCCAATTTACCATGTCAGAAGTTTTACCTCACTTCCCTACGACTCTCATAGAAAACAATTGACCTCTGAAGTAGTATGTTGATTTTGCCCAATTCGGTGCTTTCTTCTCCGGCCGCGGTGTTGACTTCCTCGCCAACGCCGGCATAGGCCGATTGCCTTCATCCACACTATCTGAAGCTGCCCAGGAACTCAACTGTGCCTTCAAATTGGAGTTTGAATCACTACATCGCTCTGTTGCCGTTGAAGCCATCTTCTTCTCCGGCGCAGCTCGTTGCCGTTCGCCGCCGGGCCATCTCCAGTCGAGCCCACTGCATCAAATAGTACCACTTAGCTCTAGCTAGCTTCAGCAACCTCAAGTCTTAGCAGCACAGCACCAACTCCTGATTTGAGTGTTTTACCCTTCGCTATCGTGCCGCCAGCGTGTCGCCCGGTCGCCGTAGGCCACCGCCATCGATGCCACCTTGTCTATCATCTTTGCCTTGATCTCCTGAACACTTTCCTCTACTAGCTCGATCTCTGAATCTGAACAGAAATGCCAGATATCGCTATGCCAAGATCTTGTCCAGTGTCTTCACTGTGTCGTGTCACCACCGTGTTCTTCGCCGATTTTCATCACCGTCCGGCCATCTTCAGCCTTGAAACCTGTTGTATCATTTGTTCCTGTTATCAAGGCCTATCTCCCAAACAAAGTGGTGCATCAATTGGAGCCCTAGATCAAAAGATAGGGCAAGCCCTAGTTTCTAGCAATGTCAGTCCAATGCCAGTCTATGCCAGCCAGTGGCATTAGCCCTTTTCACCTCCCTCCAGACATGAATCTTGAAAATGACTTTGTCTCTTAGACTCTTGATGTTGTGGTCTACATTTTCTTCTACTGTCACAAGTTGAGTTGAGCCCTCTATCAACCATTGACCCTATGTCGACGCCTTGAACCGAATGTCAACCTAAAGACATTCGTCATTTTTGGGCAAACCAACCGCGGACTTAATGTCATTTCCATACCCTGGAACCCTAAAAGTCCGTAGCACCCATCTTCAGCCCTAATATTGTGAGTCTAGCCCTAACCAGCTTCTGAACCCAATTGTTCCAGTATCACCAAGACACTTCTTCTTTGCATTATCGCATGTAGTATAATAATATGATATTGAAATGGTTGTGATTCTTGGTTGCTTGCTTGATCTTTGCTCAGAGCCAGAGCCAGAGTTCGAGGAGTTCACTGCCGACCCGACATCAGCTGCTGTTTCTCACGACGTGGAAGGCAAGTTATAGTCTTGATCATCTTCAACCTATATTTTATAAGTTGCTATGATATGACCTTGAACATAAATAATATTGCATGTGAAAGAATGGTTGAATTATGAATTGGCAGTACTAGGCTGGATGCCTGTGAAATGTGAAATGATCAAATAGTGACCCATGAACTATTATATATGTACTTATATATATATATATATATATATATATATATATATATATATATATATATATATATATATATATATATATATATATATAATATTCATGAAATAAAACCCCTAGCCGTGACTAGGATTTTGGTATGGAATGGTGGTACTAGCACTGGATGTGCTTGGCTACACTGGATGTGCAGGCACTGTAGGTGCATGGTTTGTGGTATGATCTGGTCACTGCATATAAGGACTAGAACCTTGTGTTGTGCGTCTAGTGGCATGAAACACGTGCTAACCACAAGCCTGGTATGGGATAGGCCTGAACAAGTACTTATGGGGATCGCACATGGAACCCCTGCATGAGATGGAAAACAATACACAAATTTCACGGAGTGCGGCTCCTACACATATCACTGAATGTGATTTGCACGCTAACCCAGTAATGGGAAGAGGCTTGGGGATGGGGGTATAGCCCGCCACAACTGTGGTTCGCGAGAGACCCACAGGGTCAGGGGTGAATTGTAAGAGAAACATAACAAAAATTCTTGTTATTTCCACATTGCCACTCACAGTATGAAGTGAGTCAGGGGTCCAATCATCTTGATAGGAAGGGCATGAAAGTGGAATATCTTGCTGGTAAATTGGTACCTCTCTGCAGAGTTAAAAACGTATTCGAAAACTCTGAGCTCCTGGGTTTATAGGAGTGTGCTGCGGCGTATTAAATCCACAAGGTGTGGCACAAGTATGTTTTCTAAATAAACTTTGATAAGTCAAGATTACACAAATGACATGTGTTGTCATGATAAGGGGTGCTGCCGTGGGCTGTCGTGTGTCGACGTGTCGCGGTAGTGCTATAATTTAGTGAACATGAATAGCGATGCTATGTTATGAAAAGTGCTGCCATGAGATGAGATATAAAAGAAAAGATTATTTTACAAACATCCACACTTCTTTACTAGCATAGGTTCATATCATCACTACTATATGTATCTACTCTTACCTATGACTTGCTGAGTACGTAAGTACTCACCCTTGCCAACTTCAATCCAGAAGATGGAGTGTTTCACGACCAAGATGAAGGTGTGGAGAACTTCTTGGACCCAGATGAAGGAGAGCCAGTTCCGCCAGAACCCTGATGCGTGTTGTTCTACCGTCAAATTCTTGCTGTGGGAGGGTTACCTATCTTCTACTGTGTAGATATTATTTTGCTAAAACCCGTATGCCGCGAAGGCATTGTAATATTTTTATGTTGTAAGGCCAGCAAGCCTCACTACTTAATATTTTGTAAGTTTTGCTGTTGCAATGTGAATATACTCATCTGCTTGACTTATCCTGGGAAATCAATGGTATGCATATATGGGATCAGCTGCAGAGGGCTGGGTCTCCATGGGAGTAGTCGTAGTTCCAGATTCGGGGAGCGACAAAATTATGGTATCAGAGCAGCATGAGAACTTGTCGCGCTCCGAAACTGGGAGTACGACTACTCCCGTGGAGACCTAGCTTGCTATAGCTAGTCCCATACAAGCATACCTTTGACTTCCCAGGATAAGTCAAGCACAGGAGTATATTCACATTGCAGCAGAAAAACTTACAAAGTATTAAGCAGTGTGACCTGCTGGCCTTAATATTACATAAAAGATTACAATACCTTCGCGGCATCAAGGTTTAGTTTAAGCAAAATAAAAAGTTCTACACAGCGGATGATGGGTGTCCCTTCCACAGCAATAAGTTGATGGCAGAACAACACATCAGGGATTTGGCGGTTCTGGCTCTCCTTCTTGTTGGTCCAAGAAGTTCCCCACGTCTTCCTCTTGATCTTGGTACGCTCCATCTTCTGGGTTGTAAGTTGCAAGGGTGAGTACTTACGTACTCAGCAAGTCATAGGGAAGAGTAGATACATATAGTAGTGTTGTTATGAACCTAGACTAGTCAAGAATTATGGATGTTTATAAAGTAGTCTTTACTTTCATGCCTCATCTCATGGCAGCACTTTTCATAACATATCATCACTATTTATGTTCACTAGATTATAGCACTACCGCGACACGTCGACACACGACAGCCCATGGTAGCACCCCTTATCATGACAGCACATGTCATTTGGGTAATCTTGACTTATCAAATTTTATTTAGAAAATATACTTGTGCCACACCCCGTGGATTTAATCCACCGCAGCAGACTCCTATAAACCCGGGAGCTCGGAGTATTCGAATACGTTTTTAAACTCTGCAGAGAGGTACCAATTTACCCGCAAGATATTCCACTTTCAAGCCCTTCCTATCACAAGGATTGGACCCCTAACTCACTTCATATTGTGAGTGGCAAGGTGGAGATAACAAGAACTTTTGTTATGTATCACTCACAATTCACCCCTGACCCTGTGGATCTCTCGCGAACCACAGTTTGTGGTGGGATATACCCCCACCCCCAAGCCTCTTCCCATTACTGGGTCAGCGTGCATGATCAAATCACATTCAGTGATACGTGGAGGAGCTGCACTTCGTGAAATCAGTGTATTGTTTTCCATCTCATGCAGGGGTTTCATGTGCGATCCGCATAAGTACTTGTTCAGGCCTGTCCCATACCAGGCTTGCGGTTAGCACGTGTTTCATGCCACTAGACGCACAACACAAGGTTCTAGTCCTTATATGCCAGTGACCAGATCATACCACACACACCATGCACCTACAGTGCCTGCACATCTAGTGCAACCAAGCACAACCAGTGCTAGTACCACCATTCCATACAAAACCCTGGTCACGGCTAAGGGTTCTATTTCATGAATATATATAAATACACTTATAATAGTTTATGGCTCACTATTTGATCAATTCATATTTCACAAGCATCCAGCTTAGTACTGCCAATTCACAATTCATCCATTCTCATGCAATACTACTTATACTCAAGTTCATATCATAGCAATTCATAAAATATAGGTTCAAGATGATCAAGACTATGACTTGCCTTCCGCGTCATGAGAGACAGCAGTTGATGTCGGGTCAGCAGTGAAGTCCTCGAACTCTGGCTCCGACTCTGAGCAAAGATCAAACAAGCAACCAAGAATCACAACCTTTTCAATACATTATTATACTACATGCAATAATGCAAAGATGAATATCTTGATGATTCTGAAATAATTGGATTTAGGTACCATAGAAGCTGATTAGGGTTAAATCATAGAATTAGGGCTGAAAATGAGTGCTAGGAACTTCTAGGGTTCCAGGATATGGGAATTGACATTAAGTCCGCGGCTGGTTTGCCCAAAATCGATGATTGTCTTTAGGTCAACATTCGGTTCAAGGCATCGACATAGGGTTGATGGATGATAGAGGGATTATCTCAACTTGTGGCAGTAGAATGAAATGCAAATTACAACTCCACAAGTCTGATGGACAAAGTTATTTTCAATTTGCATAAATGGAAGGAGGTGAAATGAGCTAATGCCACTGGCTGGCATGCTCTGGCATTGGGCTGACAATGTCAAAATCTAGGGCTAGGAATAACTTTTGATCTAGGGCTCCAATTGATGCACCACTTTGTCTGGGAGGTAGGCCTCAGTAACAGGAACAATTCACTCAACTAGACCTAGGGCAGGAGATGGCCGGAAAGTGATGAAAACCGGCGATGAACTCGGTGGCTGGAGTGTGTGATCATAGCACTGGATAGGAATTAGGGCATAGCTATATCTTCTTATTTAGGCTGAATTGGAAGTCGAGCTAGTAGGAAAAGTTGCTTAGGAGATCAAGGCGCATCTGGTGGACAAGGTTTCTGGAGCTAGATCGGCCGGGAATGGTTTTCCGGTGGCCGGCGCCGGAGAAGAAGACACTGATATTGGGGGTTTTGGCTACACGAAGTTTGAACTCGATTCCTTGCTTGGAGAGTATCTGAGAGCTATAAGAAAGCTGTTGGTATGATTGAATTGGCCGGGGAATCGCCGGAGAAGCCTGGCGACGATCGCCGGTTTCTGGTGAAGCTCGAGTTTGGGAAATGCTTCGATTCTTGGTCAATTTCACAATTCGACTTCACAGGCTTGCTTAAAACAGCTCACTGATCATTTTTGTCTATTGAATCGAAGGCTAATTCGGGCTAATTTGACTTGTGTAACTGGAACAGGGCATTTCACTAATTTCAGCAATTGCCGGCGATCACCGGCGATGAAGTGCATGAGAGTTCAATTAAATGCTACAGCACAGATAGTGAGATACGGGGAACTCACTAGTGGTGTCAATTTGGGAATTGAGGCTGCGGTTGAGGCTGTCACCGTGAGCCTCCGTGCTGAGCTCGTCGGAGAAGAAAGCAACGGCGAGAAGGAATACGGTTTAACTGCTTGAGGGTGTTGGAGAGCTCTGCTAAAGGTGGATAAGCTTCTCTGGGATTGCTATTTATAGGCAAAGCAAAATGAAATGAAGCTCAAGCTCACGGCTTGAAGCTAAGATGCTTGCGCCAGTGCACCTTCGCGCTGAAGCAACGGCGAGCACAAGCAAGCAAAGCTTCTCTCTGGCATGTAGCAGCTGGTGTGCTGGATGGAGGTGGCTACGGCAACAACTGAAGAGCAAACACGTGTGCATGCAAAGGCGGTTGCGAAATCACGGCTAAAGCGGCGTTGTTCAACGGCGACGATCACGACGACGAGGCGCTCCTGGTCACGGTCGCAGAGGTATTGTTCCACGCTAGCTGAGGTCGAAGCAACATGGTGCCGGCTATGGTCGAAGTCGCCGTGCACTGCTGGACGTGAACTGTAGCTTCCCTGGTCGTGTACAGCAGGTGAGGTCGAAAACAGCCATTTGCACTAAATTGTAAAATCTGGAAATTTGCTTTGGACTGAATTGTAATTTCTGACTTAGAGATAGTTGATTTGGAATCTGATTTCACAGCTGAGTATAAACTTATACGTTATACTCATCTAGCAAGAGATTTGATGAAATCTGGTACGATTTGATGATTTTTGACATAAATCGAAAATAGGGTACTTTAGGGTAAAATAAGATCTGAGTTTTGTCGATTTCGAATTCTGGCCTTTAAGATGTAATTTTGTAATCTGGACAGAAGGGAAATTTGTATCAAATAGCATTTGGAAAAGATTTGCTGAAGAAATTCTGAATTTGGAGTTGATCTGAGGATTTTAGCCTTTTTGGGTTTCTAGATATCAGATAAAGGACTAATTTGCAATATAATTTGGACTGATATGTGAAAAAGGCTTAGATGATATAATTTGGCTGCCAACTTTCTGGATTAAGGTATTGGCATACCCATGATCATGGTCCAAGAGTAATCTGATCTGAATTAGGTCAAGACTTGACTAAATCTGAGTTCAGAATATTTAGGGTAATTAAAATAGTAATTTGAATTTCTGTTTTCGAAAACAGAAAAGAATTGATAGATCTGGAGGTTAGAGATGGAATTGAATCTGGCTTCTGAAGACTTTTATGTTCAGAGTAACTGATAGATCATATCTGAATAATCTGATCTTGATTTGGATTCACAGAGAAGATTTTGAGATTTTAGGGTTTGAGATAGATACTGATCTGGCTACTACTACAGATACATGGTATCATGCATGCATGGTGTTCATGAAAAGAAAGTTTTTACCCCTAAAATCAGGGTGTTACAGAACTTGACTATAGGATGACACCTTTAGGAGTTGGCTCGCCAGGAAGGCGTAATTTATTTAAAAACTATTACTTTGAAAACTTTATTTCGGTAAAAATAAGCTTGAAGCTTCTAAAAATTTTGATTTCAAAGTCTTGATTTTTCTAAAATTTGGTAAGGTAGCAAGAGAGCGCGTTTTGTTTTCTCAGAGTGTCTTTGGGGTTTAGCTGGGGGTGGTATAGATATAGCTAGTGATGCTCTTGATAGCCTTGTGATTCGCTATTGCTTATGCAATGGTTAACTTGTGTATTATGGCTAGTAGCCCAAGTATTTCATGCATTAAAGTAGTTTGCATTAATTTTTACACTACTCTCTTAGCTGGCCATAGTTAGTTAGACCTGTCTGAACCCTTTTCAGAATCATCATGGTTGATACAAGAAGGAGATCCCGAAGTGGCGGAGAGGGTAGAGCACAGACTCCGCAGGAGTAAGATCCTATGACAAGAGACCCTTTGTTTCAGCAAGGATCTCAGAGTTCCAATCCTCCCCAGAATGAACAACCCAGTCTGCAGGAAATTCTCCTATCCATGGAGAAAAATAGCCAAGAAGCCCAGACAGCTCATACCCAACTGTTGTCTCAGATAGTTCAGAGAATGCCTACTGGAACCACAGAAGGGACTACTGTAGGTGCTAGACTAACAGATTTTCAAAAGACCTGTCCACCAACATTCTCTAGTGCGACCGATCCCATGGTTGCTGATGACTGGTTAAGGGATATTGAGAGGAAACTGGACACGATCCGATGCAGCGACCGAGAGAAGGTTTTGTTTGGATCTCACCAGTTAGCAGGAGCTGTAGCCGCATGGTGGATGAATTACGAGGAGGCTCACCTTGACAAAGATAACATCTCTTGGACGGAATTCAAGGAACAATTTCGGAAATTTCACGTTCTTACCGGTGTCATAGCTGCCAAACGTCGGGAATTCCATAATTTGATTCAAGGAAACAAGACGGTCACCGAATATCTGCACCAGTTCACTTACCTAGCCCGGTATGCACCTGGAGATGTCTATACCGAGGAGAAGAAAATAGAACGCTTTGCAATAGGACTTCAACACTATTGCAGTACCAAATCTCCTCCCATGAGTTTACTGAATTTCAAACACTAGTGAACAGGGTTTTAAAGATAGAGGAGAAGAGGAATATGGGAGAAGAAAGCCGGAAGCGAAGGATGCTCCAGCAAGCGCGGCCACAGACAAACCCAACCAGAGGAAGAGCCCCTATCACCTCTAGTTTTCGACCATCGTACCAGACCCCCAGACCAGCAATGACGTTGTGCCCCACTGCAAAGGAAACCATCTCCAAAAGGACTGCCCTCACACGAGCATTCATTGTTTCCACTGCGGACAGCGTGGACGTCGTAGAGAATTCTGTCCTTGGATTCAACTTCCATCATCCATCGCCAGGTCACAGGCAGGAACAAAACCAGCAACACCCAGAGTACCAGTTTCACCATCACAAAAGTTTAGAGGAACTCCACCAGGAAGAGGAGGAAGCATGGCCAACCGAGGAAGAGGTAGAACACCAACTGCAACTCAAGGAGGAAAGCTGAACTACACTTCCATCCAAGAAGTGGGAAACGCTACCGACATTCTTCTAGGTAGATTTCTCATCCAGTCTGCATCTACCTTAATATTGTTTGATCCTGGTGCTACAAACTCCTTTATGTCAAAAGCATTTGCATCTGAGATTGAAATGCATATAGCACCATTAGAGTACCCCATGATTATACAAACTCCAGGGGCTAGACTATCTGTCTACTCAATCTGCCCGAATATAACCTTCAGTATAGAAGGGGTAGAATTCGAGGCAAATCTGCTAGTTTTAGAACTGCAAGGTCGAGACATTATATTGCGCATGGATTGGTTGTCCCAACAAAAAGGTCTAGTAGACTGTGAAGAGAAAACCTTAAGCCTTTTATTCTATGAAGAAAGATCGTCTACCAAGGAACCGCTAGGATCTGTTCAAGCATTGCAGAAGATATGTCTGGAACAAGTACCTATAGTACAGCTATATTCTGATGTATTTCTGATCCGTTTGAGACCTAGCCTTTGTTTTCGCACTAGGCTCGCCCAGGTTCTAATATGCGGAATAACGAGATCTTACTCGAAAATACCGAAACCCAAAGGTTGATCGAAAACACAGCTCAAAGTAATTGCACAACTCTTTATTTCAAAGAGGGCTTTACACGTCGAACGTTAGACACACTTGCCTACATCAAAGGAACTATAAGTGTCTAAAACTCAAATAAGTTCTATGACTCTTCGATGATCTAAACTAGACCTATTACAAGGTATTTATAGTCTAATCGTACGAGTACGTATCAGACTCAGTAACCTAAACGTATTAGACTCATATAACTAACTAATCCTAAACGGATAAACCTAGTTATACATATTCGGATCGGATTACAATTTCGAACAGGGAACGAATTCCTTTTCATGGTCGCGAACTAACCCATGGTCGTGAAACCTATCCGAACATGGTTAAGGTCACGAAGCCGTATGCGATCAGGACTTGAAGATCCTCCCGGATCAATTTCCAGAAGAACTTCCAAGAATGCCACCCGATATGGACATAGAGTTCTCTATTGAGCTTAAACCAGGAGCAGCGCCCATAGCAAAACGACCCTACCGGATGTCAGTTTCTGAATTAGAAGAGCTCAAGAGCCAATTGGAAGACTTGGAAAATAAAGGATTCATCAAACCCAGTGCTTCACCATGGGGAGCCCCGGTATTATTTGTAAGGAAGAAGGTGTGTAGATTATCGAGCCTTGAATGAAGTTACCATAAAGAACAAGTACCCATTACCAAGAATTGACGATTTGTTCGATCTACTTCGAGGAGCCAAGGTATTCTCCAAGATAGACTTGAAGTCTGGATACCATCAACTGAAGATCAAGAAAGAAGATATATCGAAGACTGCTTTCACTACCCGATACGGGTTGTATGAGTTTACAGTAGTACCATTTGGCTTAACCAATGCCCCAGCAACCTTCATGAATGTCATGAATAGCACATTTGTGGATTTCCTTGACAAGTTTGTCATAGTGTTCATAGATGACATTCTGATATATTCCAGGAATACAGAAGAGCATGAGCAACATCTACACCTAGTCTTGGAAAGGCTACGAGAGAGGCAATTTTATGCCAAGTTTGATAAATGTGAGTTTTGGATGTCAAGGATTGCATTACTTGGACATGTATTGACAACAGAAGGAATTTCAGTGGATCCAGCTAAAATTTCTGCTATCAAGGAACGGAAACAGCCCACCACAGTTCCAGAAATCAGAAGTTTCCTAGGATTGGCAGGTTACTACAGAAGATTCATCAAAGGATTCTCCCAGATTGCTAAGCCTCTTACAAACCTGCTAAAGAAGGATGTTGCATTTGAATGGACCACTAAGTGCAAAGAAAGTTTTCATAAGCTGAAGCAGAAATTGACAACAACACCAGTCCTTACCTTGCCAGATAGCAAAGAAGATTTTGTAGTTATTGTGATGCTTCGAAGCAAGGAATAAGCTGTGTGTTAATGCAACAAGGTCGGGTAGTAGCTTACGCTTCACGCCAATTGAGGCCACATGAGGAAAACTATCCAACTCATGACTTGGAATTGGCAGCAGTAGTACATGTCTTGAAGATATGGCGACACTACCTCATTGGAAATAAATGTGAGATTTTTACAGATCATAAGAGTCTCAAGTATATCTTCACTCAGATGGAGCTCAACATGCGTCAACGACGATGGTCAGAGTTGATTAAAGATTATGATCTTAGCATTCAATACCATCCAGGAAAAGCTACTGTAGTAGCATATGCCTTAAGCAGGAAGGTTTACAACCTGCAAGAAACAGTCATACTAGGGGACTCTTACCTACAATGAGAGTTGTAAAATCATCAAGTGGAAGTAGTACCATAAGGAACGGTAGTGTTGGGGGAAATCTCCACGCGGCCAAGTCCAGGTAAGTTCATGATTGCCCGGGGACAGTGGCCTCCGGTGCCTGCCACGGGCGCCGCCTTTTGGGCCCCCGGGACCGTGCCTCCGGGGCATGTGCCGGGCGCCGCCATTTGGCACCCGGGACCGTGCCCCCCGGGCATGTCCCGGGCGCCGCCATTGGCCCGGGGACAGTGGCCTCCGGTGCCTGCCCCGGGCGCCGCCATTTGGCCCCCGGGACCGTGCCCCCCGGGCATGTCCCGGGCGCCGCCATTTGCCCGGGGACAGTGGCCGCCGATGCCTGCCCCGGGCGCCACCATTTGGCCCCCGGGACCGTGCCCCCCGGGCATGTCCCGGGCGCCGCCATTTGCCCGGGGACAGTGGCCGCCGATGCCTGCCCCGGGCGCCGCCATTTGGCCCCCGGGACCGTACCCCCCCGGGCATGTCCCGGGCGGCGCCATTTGGCCCCCGGGACCGTGCCCCCCCGGGCATGTCCCGGGCGCCGCCATTTGGCCCTCGGGACCGTGCCCCCCGGGCATGTCCCGGGCGCCGCCATTTGCCCGGGGACAGTGGCCTCCGATGCCTGCCCCGGGCGCCGCCATTTGGCCCCCGGGACCGTGCCCCCCGGGCATGTCCCGGGCGCCGCCATGTGCCCGGGGACAGTGGCCTCCGGTGCCTGCCCCGGGCGCCGCCTTTTGGGCTCCCGGGACCCTGCTCTCCGGAAGGGGTCCCGGATGTCACCGCCCTCCTAAAAGGTAAAATCCCTGTTTGTTTATCACGTGCAGGTCACGCGAGGGACGCCTCGGGAATCAGCGACCACCTGTCAAGCATCCAAGACGTTTGACCGGAAGAAGGACGTTCCTACCCTTCGATCCGACGGTGGCTTCCGGGGTAGTTTAGGCTTTTCGCTTCTTTTTGGGGGCTATAAATAGCCCTTGTACCCCTCTGTTGTAAAAATCAACTCATTATTATTGGAATAGCTAATCTCACAGACGCGCCCCGGAAGCCTCTCCCCCGGAGAGAGCCTCCCCAACCGACTCCGGTCGGGAGCGCGTCGACAGGACTAGGGCCCCCACTGGGACCCGAACTTGTATAAATCCTCGTGTCTTTTCTTGTGTTTGTCCGGCGGGGGAGGACCGGTCGCCCGGTCAACCCGCGCTGCGTAATTTCCACTAGGATCGTCTTCAAAACCTGCCGGGGTATTCTTAATACCACGACAGTTGGCGCCGTCCGTGGGGACCCGTGACGAATCGCCATGGCTCCTCCGAGAACAAGGGCCCGCGCCCTTCCCGGTGACGCCGGTCCCCGTGACCTGGCGGCACCCGTCCGGGACGCTGCTGTTCCGGCGCTTCCGTCCGGAGGCGACCATTCCCAGGTACCGCCTCCCACCTTTCCTCTCAATCTAGGTGCCTCCACCTCCGGGTCGCTCCCGGCGGCCGCGGGGACCTCGGCCGGGACGAGTTTCCCCCCGACGGCTCCCCCGGCCCCTCGGGATGCCCTGCTGGAGGCTCTCGTAGAGGGCCAGCTCCGTGCCCATCGCTCTATGGACGAGCTCCTTAGTGTGTTGGCGCGGCCTTCGGCCCCCACATTTTCGCCGCACCCGTATCCGGGGATCATGCCCCCGTTCATGGGGTACCCAGCGGCCCCTCCGGCGTCGGGGGGGCTGTCTACCCCGTATGATCCCGCTGGGGGGTTCCCTCCCCCCGCGGGATATACTTCCGGACACTTCTCGGCACCCGGGCCTGTCCCGGTGCCGGGAGGCTTTTTCATGCCCGGGCCCTTCGTGGCACCAGGGGGGTACCCCGTCCCCGGCCCGCTTCCGGGGCTGGGGGGTCATTTCATGCCGGGTGTCATTCCTACGCCGGGAGCCAGTCCCGCCCCTCGCGTTGCGTTTACCGTACCGGGGCCGGTCGACAGAGCAGCTCCCGTGCCTCAGCGAATTTCCCCCCGCATTGGCTCCCCAACCCCGGACGTCGCCGAGGGGGCTCACCCCCCACTGGTTCCGGATGTCGCAGGGGCTTCCCCCTTTCCGGTCCCGGTCGTTGCCACAGGGGCCCCCTCTTCGGATCCTAACGCCGCCCCGGGCGCCCCCTCCCCGGTTCCGGAGGGTGCAGGGACCCCCCCCTCTCCGGTACCGGGGGCCGTCGCAGGGGGCTCCCCTCAGCAGGCCCCGGTAGCTTCCGGGCCGGCTGCTACAGTGCAGGAGCTCCCTCCCCCGGCGAAGCAGTTCCGCTTCTCCCGGGGGGAGGTTGAGCGAATGCATTCTCCCAGCCGCGGGGAAGAGCTTCCCCCCGGTCGTTGTCGCAGGGAGCCTCGCTCTCGCACCGGTCGGGGGAAGAGACCCGCCGAAGAACCATCCTCCCCGGAGGGAAGCCCGGACGTCCGGGAAATCAGTCCCAGCCCGGAAGAGAAGCGTCGTCACCACCACTCTGGCGGCCCTCTTGGGCCGCTACCTGACTCGGATAACGAGGGGGCGTCCCCCGTTAAAGAAGACAGTGACTGGGGCTCCCCCCGGGAAGTGCAGGGGGCGAACCAGCCTCTATGTCGAAAACTCCGCAGCATCCGATGGCCGCGGCCCTACCGTCCCCCGCACATCGAGCATTATAATGGCGAGGCGGACCCTTACGAGTTCGTGCAGATCTACTCCACAGCCATCTCCGCGGCGGGGGGGGGGGACGAGAGCGTCCAATGCAACGTCTTCCCCCTCTACCTTACCGGCATTGCCCGCTCCTGGTTTTACAATCTGAAGGCGGGCTCCGTCAAGTCTTTCTCGTAGCTGAAGCGGGAGTTCTGCGCCAACTTTCAGGGAAATTACGTACGTCCCCTGGATTCTTCACAACTATACACAGTGCGCCAGAGGACCGGGGAGACCATCAGAAGCTTCTTCAAGCGCTTTGCCCAAGTAAAAAGCAAAGTGGCCCACGTCCCGGACTCCACAGTGATCGAAGCCTGCAAAAGTGGGATCCTCCCGGGGGAACTCCACCGAAGGCTCTCTCGGAGCTGCCCCTCTTCCGCCGACGAGCTCTTCAACGTGCTCGAAAAGTATGCTCGGGCAGAGGAAGACGATATCTGGAAGAAGACCCAGGGGGCTCCTGCCCCCGTTGACCGGGGGGCCAGGGATCCCCCCAAACGCCCCAGACAAGGGGGGCATAACGAGCCACGGCCTCGGGACACTTTTGTCCTCGAGGGCGGAGGCGGTTCGCGCGACCCCCTGAAGGGCAACCGCCTCTTCCCCAAGCCAAAAGGTCATGGGGGAGGACAGTCTTCGCGCGGCCGGGAAGGCCCCGCGGGGAGAAGGCGGGAAGGACCGTGGTGCAGCTTCCACGGGTCCAGTACCCACGCTACCCGAGACTGCGACCAACTACTGCAGCACTTCGCGACATTCCTCGACCAGCGCGGGCAGGGGGGGGGGGACTCCGGCCTCCTTGCTCCCTCGGCCAGCTATTCCGGCCCTTCCCGCTCCCGCGGGGGGTGAGCAGGCACAAGAGGGGGAGCCTTTAGAAGCTCTCCCCTTCCAGACCTCTCAGCGCCGCATCAACGTCATCGTGGGAGGATCTGCCTCCGGGCGGGACTCCAAGCGCCAGCGTAAGGAGTACGCGCGTGAAGTTAAGGTTGTGGGGGTGCTGCACACGTCCCCGCCACCAAAGTGGTCGGACGTCCCCCTCACCTTCACGGCAGAAGACGCGCGGGGGGTTCGCTTCCCCCACGACGACGCCCTCGTTGTCTCCACGACAATCTACAACTATCACCTGGCCCGCATCCTTGTGGATAGTGGGAGCTCCGCCGATGTCTTATTCCTGAAGGCTTTCAAAGAGATGCAGGTGGACGAGAAGCTCCTGCAGCCCGCAGCCGGGCCCCTACAAGGTTTTGTCCCGGGGAAGGCGATCCACCCCGTGGGCAAGGTAGATCTTCCTGTGACCTTCGGCGCCCCGGAGAACTACCGGACCGAGCTGGTCCGCTTCGACGTAGTGGACCTCCCCTCCTCCTACAACGTGATTATGGGGAGGACCACCATCAACCGGCTGGGGGCTGCCACCCATCAAAACTACCTCTGCATGAAGATCCCCGGGCCGCATGGCGTGATCAACGTCCGGGGAGACCAAGACATGGCCCGTGCTCTGTATGAGAGCGCAGCCGCCACGATCGGAAGCGTCAACATTATTGAGGCGCCCAGGGGGGAGGCCTCCCCCCTGGAACCAGACATCGCGGCAGTATCCCCCGGGAGGCCCCCCCCTCAAACCGCGTCCGGAAGGGGGCCTCCGGAAGGACCTGCTGTCCCCGGGGCCAGCAGTGCCGCCAAGTACGAGGCTTTGCTCCTCAGGTGGCACCACGTGCGTTCCCCGGGGATCCGACGCCTCCAACTGAAGGGAGATTCTCAGCCCATATTTCACCAAAAGCACGGGCCTTACCTGTGCCGTAACGCAAATTCTAGTCTTTTATTTGTAGATGCAAAAGATGCAGAGGCACTTCGATGGCACCAAGGGGGGTACCCCGTCCCCGGCCTGATCCCGGGGCCGGGAGCCCACTTCTTGCCGGGGGTTTACCCTGCGCCGGGAGCCAGTCCCGCCCCCCGCGTTGCGTTTACCGCACCGGGGGCGGTCGACAGAGCAGCCCCCGTGCCGCAGCGGACTTCCCCTCGCATGGGCTCCCCGGTTCCGGGAGTTACAGGGCCTGCCCCCTTCCCGGTTCCGGTCGAGGCCACTGGGGCCCCCTCCACTTCGATTCCGGTCTTCGCCACAGGGGCTTCCCCCTTCCCGGTTCCGGTCGTGGTCATCGGGGCTCCCCCCTGTCAGGGACCCCTTACAAGCTCTCCGACCTTCAAGAGCAGGAGCTGAAGCACACGTGGAACTTGCGTTTACTTCGCAAGTTCTATGTTTAGCCTCACGGGCATGTCCCCTCCCCCGGGGCGTTCACGCCGGAGGGGGAGGAGGGACGCTGTATTTTCCTCCCCTTTCGCGGCTTCGCAGGGGGAGACCCTGTACTTCATTTCATTAGCAATACACAGGTCTTGCTTTGCAAACTATCTCATTGCAGGTCTTTCTCATTACCGCCCCTAGTGGCGATGCCCTCCCCGCGAGGATGCCCTCCTTGTGAGGATGCCCTCCCCGCGAGGAAGTGGGCTAGCCCCAACAAGTCCCTACAACGGAGCCTGCACTCCCGTAGGGCGCCCTCCCCGCGAGGATGCCCTCCCCGCGAGGAAGTGGGCCAGCCCCAACAAGTCCCTACAACGGAGCCTGCACTCCCGTAGGGCGGCTTACGATCAGCCCTCGTGGACTGAGGGTGTAAGCGGCAACCCGGTCACAGTGGCCGTGGTAACGAGTCACTTTGGGAGACTAGTTCCCTGCCCAAACACTCAAGACCCGTCTCCGGGCACTTCCTCCTCCGGGAGTAGACGCTCTCCTCAGCGGGACGTCTAATGGCTTTCTGGATTATCTTCCTCTTCCGGGAGTCGACGATATTCCCGGCTCCCCGTTCTCACGGCCACCGGAAGATCAGCCCCTTGCGGCTTGATTGGATCTATCTTCCTCCTCCGGGAGTCGACGATATTCCCGGCTCCCCGTTCTCACGGCGACCGGAAGATCAGCCCCTTGCGGCTTGATTGGATCTATCTTCCTCCTCCGGGAGTCGATGATATTCCCGGCTCCCCGTTCTCACGGCGACCGGAAGATCAGCCCCTTGCGGTTTGATTGGATCTATCTTCCTCCTCCGGGAGTCGACGATATTCCCGGCTCCCCGTTCTCACGGCGACCGGACAATTGCTTTACGAAGAGATTTCTCAGATATATTTTCCCCCGGAGACATTATTCCCGGTTCCCCGCTCACGGCGACCGGACGAAGTCTCCCGGGAAGCTCCCCTCCGGAGGTCTTATTGGCTTTTCATGAGCCCCTTCCGCGCCTTGTTCCTGGTTCCCCGCTCTCCCGGCGGCCGGATGAACCTCTCCCGCTGCCCCCGGGCACCCCGGAAGGTCCCTCCCTCGGAAACCCTATTTTTACAATTTTCTAACTTAGAAAATATTTTTCCTACAGGCTATGCTCCCCCCGGGGACCCTGTTACCCCCACAGCGCGCGGAGGCCTCCTCCGGCCCGCTGTGGGCGGGGGGGACAGGGGGCCCCCGGGTCACCCACGAAGAGACTTAGCTCATCCTTGTTAAGATGAGTCGTCCAGACCATCCAAGAAGAAGAAAATAGAGGCAATAAAAGGAAACAATGCGCTTTATTGATCAACAAACCCGGAGGACATCTTCCCCGTCCGGTGGGTTTCGGAAACGATACAACCCGGGTCCTAACCCGGGGGATTTTCTACGAGCCTAAGGCCCCTACGCCTAAAGCTCCCGGAGGCGCTCCCTCAGCTCCCGGGCCAAGTCCCGGTACAGCGCCCGGACGCGACGCTGAGAGTCCCGAAGTACGTCTTCGGGCCAAAACTTGTACCCAGCCGGCGGAAGTATCCGGAGAGGAAGTATCATCTGGGTCTTCGGGCGCGGGGGAGTTAATTCAGCACGGCTATTGTCAAAATTATCCAAGTGCCATTCCGGGCGCCACCTCAACCGGACAGGCTCCCGGGCAGTACCGCCGTCGCGCCTCCCGGAGACAAGGCTCAGCAAAATCAAAGCCGCTTGGGCGTCCCCCGGAGAGCCCCTCCCAGACCGTTGCTCGGGAGCAACCCCCCGGGAACCCTGGTAACATTTCATTGCAAAGACTTAGAAAAATTTCATATATTTCATTGCAAAATGTTTTTGTACAAGTGCCCGGGGCTTCTCCTAAGAAGCTGCCGGAATCAAAATGTCTAACAAAATAAAAAGGGGTCCTAGCTAAAGACCCGGGGGAGGCTCATACTTTGGGATTGGGGTCCTCCCCCCGGGGAGCTTCCTCCGTGGCCGGGGCAGGGACATCCGCGGCCGGAGGCTCCGGTGTCGGGAACCACGTCCGGATGATCCGGTCGTAGAACCCCTCCGCCAGCAGCTCCACCTCGCGGCGCGTTGGCTCGAAGGCCTCCGGGAAGCCCCGCGGGATGCGCCCCCCGATCGCCCGGGCGCCGACCCCACGGTAGTCGACGAGCCCCGCGGCGGCCGCAATGACGGGGATCGCCCGGCCCCGTGCCCGGACGTCCGCAGCCTCCGGGATGGCGGAGACTTGTGCGTTAAGAAAACGCACAGCCTCCGCGAGGGTCGCCGGGGGCACCTCCGGGCCGCTCCCGGAGCCCAGGCTAACGCCAAGGCTTTCCAAGGCCGAGCGGACGGAGTGGCCCGCGTCTGACAGCGCCCGGACGCTGGAGCTCTCGAGCTCCCGGAGCGCCTTCTCCCGCACCTTGGCCTCCTCTCGGAGGCGGATGTAGGCGCCCTCCGAAAGGTGCACCTGCGCCCGGGCCCGGGACAGCTCATCCAGAGCTTCGTCCCGCTCCCGGAGGGCCGCCTCCCGCTGCTCGACGCAGGCCGCGGCCCGGCTCTCCGCCTCCTTGAGCAGCCAGGTGACCCGCTGCTCAAGGCCCCAGGTAACAGTCGCTACCTACAAAATGCATAAAGAGTTAGAAAAATCTTAAGTGCAGGAAAAAAGCCGATGTTGAGAGCTCGAGTTACCTGGGCTCCGAGGGACTCGAGCCCCTCAAAACGCTCATGGAGCGTTCCTCCTGCTACGAAGGCCTGCACCTTCTGGTTGTGCAGGCCCTCCGCGTAGCGGGCCACCTCACCCGCGGGAAGTAGGGGGGTGTCTTGCCCGGCCCTCCTGCCACAGCCGGGAGAGGGCCCCCGGACCTCTGAATCAGGGAGCACGGCCGGCGTCGCCGGCGTCTTCGTTGACGAAGTTTCCTCCGAAGACGAAGACGAAGATTGGGCGGGGATCTCCGCCCGGGGGGGGATCATCGGGCCTTTCCCCGCCCCGGGCCGGAGAGCCCTCGGAGCCTCCTGCTCCGGGGGGACCTCGAAGACTGAGGGGCTCCCCCCCTCTTCGTCAACCGGCCAGAGGCGCGGGGGCGCCGCCCCCGAAAACCTCACCTCTAGCCTCTCCGGCGCCAATGCCGCCGGGAGAGGCGAGAGGAGCGTCACGCGAACTGGCGACGGGGCGTAGTCCGCCGAATCGGACCCCGCCCCATCGACAACAATCTCCTTCCCCCGGGCCTCAACGGGGGCCTCCGGAGGCGGAGGCGTCGCCTCTGCCCAAGGCGCCGCCCGGGCATGTTCGGCTCCGGGAGCCGCGTCCCGGGCCCTCACCGGCGTCGTCGCCGGCGCCGTCACCGGAGCTGGGGTCTTTTGGACCCGGGGCTTTTTGGGCTCCGAGCCCCCGGCCGCGTCCTTCCCCCGTTTATGAGACCCGGGGGTGGGAAGGGGCTTCCTCTCCGGAAGCCTGAGCCCGTAGGCCTCGGCCACCAAGTTCCGGGGAGGCCCCTCCCCCACGAGGCGCACGATGCGCTCGTGTTCGTCGGCGAAGTACCTCCCCAGGAGGTGCTCCGCCTTGTCCCTCGCCGCCGGGTACGGGCGCACTGCAAGAGGTAAAAAGTTAGTCAATTTCTCATGAAAAATTGCAAGTACAAAAATGCAGGGGACTTACGCCGCGTCACCGGCTTCACCGGAGGCCGCTGCTCCGGGCCCATGCCGATCCCCCTTCCCCCGCGTGAGAAGGGGGAAAGCCGCAGGTGCGCCAGCTCCTCCGCGGCGTCCCGCATTGAGCGGGCCTTCTTCGCCAACACCACCTTCCCGAGGAGCTCGAACTCCTCGTCCGTCCACACCGGCGGCTTCGGTGCGGATGATCGGCTGTAGGTGGGAGGCTCCGGGGCGTAGACCACCGCCTCGTCCCGGACCCGGAGGTAGAACCACCTCCGGAGCCAGTCCCCCCAGTGGTCCCAGGAGGCCGCCGCCGGGAAGTCCGCCACCCGGGAGGGCAGCATTTGGACCATCACTGAGCCGAAGGGGGACTTCGGTCCTCCCTTCACCAGGTGGGAGCTCCGCGCCGCCGGTTCATAGAAGTACCGGAAGGCGCGGAGGGTGGGCTCCCGCCCGGTCGCTGTCTCGTAGAGCCATATAAAAAGGCCCATACGGACGAGCGCGTTTGGGGTGAGGTGGTTGAGAGCCACCCCGTACTCTTTGAGAAACTCCCGGAGCATCGGATGCACCGGGAGCCGGAGCCCCGCCACGAGGAAGGCCTCGAAGGCCACGACCTCTCCGGGCCTGGGGCGGGGGGCTCCGTCCTTCTTTAGGGGGACCCGGATGTCCCCCTCTTCGACGATGCCCTTCTTGACCAGGGACTCCGCGTCCGAGGCCGAGAACTCGGAGGCCCAAAGGAAATCCACGGGTATTTCCTCCGGGGGCACCTCCGTGGTCTTCGCTCGACCTTTGGGCGCCATTAGGTGAGTTTGTTTTTCGGTGGCTAAGTTTTCAGGTGGCTGTCAACAACTCCCGGACGCTCGCTACCGGAAAAGGCTACCGGAGAAACTACCGGAAGAGCGCTACCGGGAGAGCTGAAGCTGGAGTTGAAGATTTGGAATGAGCTTCCGGGGCCCCCTAAGGCCCTATTTATAGAGGCTGGCCGTGATCTAGATGCGCGCCACGTGGCCCCCTCGGGGCAATCTGGACCACTGAAATTCAAACCGTGCGCGGGAAACGAAGGGACAGGCGCGTAAATTGAGACGCCGTTTCGAACCCCGCGTGCACTTATTGCGAGAACGGCGCGGCCATAAAGCGCCCGGCACGGAAACCGAAGCGTCGCCGGGGCCCCAGTGATTTTCGTCCGGTGGTTCCGCCCGGAGATTTTCCCGGTACCGTAACCATTCCCTCCGGGGGCTCAAGCTTCGTCCCCAGAGGGCATGGGGGGCTGCTGTTGGGGGAAATCTCCACGCGGCCAAGTCCAGGTAAGTTCATGATTGCCCGGGGACAGTGGCCTCCGGTGCCTGCCCCGGGCGCCGCCTTTGGGGCCCCCGGGACCGTGCCTCCGGGGCATGTGCCGGGCGCCGCCATTTGGCCCCCGGGACCGTGCCCCCCGGGCATGTCCCGGGCGCCGCCATTGGCCCGGGGACAGTGGCCTCCGATGCCTGCCCCGGGCGCCGCCATTTGGCCCCCGAGACCGTGCCCCCCGGGCATGTCCCGGGCGCCGCCATTTGCCTGGGGACAGTGGCCGCCGATGCCTGCCCCGGGCGCCGCCATTTGGCCCCCGGGACCGTGCCCCCCTGGCATGTCCCGGGCGCCGCCATTTGCCCGGGGACAGTGGCCGCCGATGCCTGCCCCGGGCGCCGCCATTTGGCCCCCGGGACCGTACCCCCCGGGCATGTCCCGGGCGCCGCCATTTGGCCCCCGGGACCGTGCCCCCCCGGGCATGTCCCGGGCGCCGCCATTTGCCCGGGGACAGTGGCCTCCGATGCCTGCCCCGGGCGCCGCCATTTGGCCCCCGGGACCGTGCCCCCCGGGCATGTCCCGGGCGCCGCCATGTGCCCGGGGACAGTGGCCTCCGGTGCCTGCCCCGGGCGCCGCCTGTTGGGCTCCCGGGACCCTGCTCTCCGGAAGGGGTCCCGGACGTCACCGCCCTCCTAAAAGGTAAAATCCCTGTTTGTTTATCACGTGCAGGTCACGCGAGGGACGCCTCGGGAATCAGCGACCACCTGTCAAGCATCCAAGACGTTTGACCGGAAGAAGGACGGTCCTACCCTTCGATCCGACGGTGGCTTCCGGGTAGTTTAGGCTTTTCGCTTCTTTTTGGGGGCTATAAATAGCCCTTGTACCCCTCTGTTGTAAAAATCAACTCATTATTATTGGAATAGCTAATCTCACAGACGCGCCCCGGAAGCCTCTCCCCCGGAGAGAGCCTCCCCAGCCGACTCCGGTCGGGAGCGCGTCGACAGGACTAGGGCCCCCACTGGGACCCGAACCTGTATAAATCCTCGTGTCTTTTCTTGTGTTTGTCCGGTGGGGGAGGACCGGTCGCCCGGTCAACCCGCGCTGCGTAATTTCTGCTAGGATCGTCTTCAAAACCTGCCGGGGTATTCTTAATACCACGACAGGTAGCTACTCTAATAGTAAAGCGTCAACTTGAAGAACAGATAGGGAATGCCCAGAAGGAAGATGAGGAGATTTGCAAGATCAAGAGCCGAATCAAGTAAGGAAAGCTCAAGGTTTTATTGAAGACGACCAAGGAATTGTGTGGTATCGAGGAAGCATCTGTGTACAACAAAGCGCAGACCTTAAGGAATTAATTCTCAATGAAGCTCATAAAACTCCATACTCGATACACCCCGGTAAGACAAAGATGTATCAGGACCTGAAAACTCGATTCTCGTGGGATAATATGAAGAGAGAGATTGCAGAATATATTGCAAACTGTGATACATGTCAGCGAGTTAAAGCAGAGCACTAGAAGATAGCCAGAAAGCTACAACCTCTACCAATACTATTATGGAAATGGGAAGAAATTGGTATGGATTTCATTACAGGATTACCTAAAACTCGAGGAGGATATGACTCCATATGGGTCATTGTGGACAAACTCACCAAGGTAGCTCACTTTATACCAGTCAAAAAGGTCTACGATGGCAATACATTGGCAGAGTTATACATGCAAAGAATAGTAGCATTGCATGGTATTCCAAAGAAGATTGTCTCAAATCGCGGAGCACAGTTTACATCCAAGTTTTGGAATAGACGGCATGAAACCCTAGGGACTCAGTTGGATTTCAGTACTACATATCACCCACAGATAGGAGGACAAACAGAGAGAGTAAACCAAATTTTGGAAGATCTCCTGAGGGCTTGTATACTAGATTATGGAACATCATGGGACAAATGTTTACCATTTGTAGAGTTTACATATAATAACAATTATCAAGCTAGTATACAGATGGCACCATTTGAAGCTTTATATGGACGGAAATGCAGAACCCCATTTCATTGGAATGGGCCAGGAGAACGAAGAATCATAGGACCAGAGATAGTAGAAGAGGCAGAGGCTCATGTCAAACTTATTAGACAGAGGTTAAGGACAGCACAATCACGACAAAAGATTTATGCGGACAATCGACGAAGAGAATTATTATTTGAGCCAGGAGATTTTGTTTATCTCAAGGTCACGCCATTCAAGAGATTGCAGAGATTCCAAGTAAAGGGAAAGCCAGCCCCAAGGTATATTGGACCATTTAATGTAATCAAGAGAAAAGGAAAGGTATCGTATAAACTGGAATTACCCTAAGGATTAGCAGGAGTGCATGATGTGTTTCATGTATCTCAGCTCCAAAAATGTTTAAAGGAACCTACTGACCAGATAGATGTACAAGACATATCGTTACAGAAGAATCTTACTTACCTTGAGCATCCGATCAGAATCCTAGCCACTGATGATGATCTGCTCAGAAGGAAGAAGATCAAGTTGTGTAAGGTTTAGTGGGAAAGTCATTCAGAACAAGAAGCCACTTGGGAAAAGGAAGAAGATCTTCAGCAAACCTACCCTTACCTTTTCTTGCCTTAGGTAAATCTCGGGGTGAGATTTCTTTAAGGAGGATAGATCTATAACACCCTTGGTTTGGGGTGAAAATCCTTTTCATAAAAGCCATGCATGCATATGTCTCTTCAAGATCAGCAAAATCAGCCCAGACTTATCCTATTCTAAACCCTAAAATCTCAAAATCTTCCCAGTGAGTCCAAATCAAGATCTGACTTTCCAGTTGTGATCTACTATTTATCCTGAGAGTAAAAGCCTTCAGAATCCAAATTCAATTCCATCTCTAACTCCCAGATTGGTCAATTCTTTCTGTTTTCGAAAACAAAAATTATTTAAATACCCTAATTACCCTGAATACCCCAAATCCTTATTTAATCAAATCTTGACCAAATCCTGTCAAGATTATTCTTGAATTATGATCAAGGGTATGCCAGAACCTTAATCCCAAAAATGTTGGCAACTAGATTCCATCATCCAAGCCCTTTTAGCATATCAGTCCAAATTTTACTACGAATTAGTCCTTTTCCAGATTGTGAGGACCAAAAAGGCTAAAAGCCACAAATCAACTCCAAATTCAAATCTGTTTCAGGGAACAACTCCCAAATGCTAATTAATACAAAATCTTCTTTTATCAGAACACCCAAATCTCTCTCCAATTACCTTGAATTCAAAATCGACAAAACTCAGATTTAATTTACCCTAAATACCCTATTTTTGGCTTATATAAAAAATCATCAAATCATGCCAAATTTCACCCAATTTCTTGTTGGATGAGCATAAGGTATAAGCTTATACGCATCTGTGAAATCAGATTGCAGATTACCCCTCTCTAAACAAAAAATTACAAATCAATCCAGAATTCAATCAAAGATCCTTGCAACCAGGTCCCTGGATCGACCAGAGCTGCAATTCGCGACCAGCACGCGACCAAAGCTCCCAGCTCCTTCGACCACAGCCGGCATAGTGCTCGATCACGACTGGAACTCACGACTGCTTTGATCAGCGCCACTGCGACCGCGACCAGGTGTGTCGTGTCATCGTGATCGTCGCCGCCGACCTTCGCAGTGCTAGTGTTCACCTGAGTTTGCATGGCTGCACGTGTCTGCCCCTCAGTCATCACCGTGGCAATCGATGTCCAGAGCATCAGCGGCGAGCACGCCAGAGAGAAGATTGAACCTGCACGCTTGCTCGCGGTTGCTTCAATCCGAAGACTTCACCGGCGCAAGCTTCTTGACCTCCTAGAAGTGAGCTTTGTCCTGTCCTATGCCTGCTCCTTACCCGGCATATATGGGAGTCAATGGTATGCATATATGGGACCAGCTGCAGAGGCTGGGTCTCCACGGGAGTAGTCGTAGTCCCAGATTCGGGGCGCGGCACCCGCACTCTTGTCTCGATGGGGAATCGACTCCGGGCTACGCTGATCGGGCTCGGGGTCGAGTTCGGTAGGGAGGAGAATCCCCACAGCCCGCTGGAGTACTTGGCGGAGGCCCACCGGTTCCTTACCTGGCACATCGTGACAATCCCAGAGCCTGCGGATGTCCGAGCCCAAGCCTTGGCGACCACCACCATCGCGATCGCGGCCCCCTAGTCGACTACCAAGGGGTCGGGATCACGTCTTGCGGAGTTTTCGCAACTTCTATAAGCCCCGCTAGGGGTCGCTTGAGGAGCTTGCAGGGGCTTTTCACGACTCGGTGATTGGACCCCCAAGGGCGAGGTGCCCTCAAAGGGCAAATGAGGGGACTGTGGACGATGCCTCCTCTAGGGGGGACGACACCGGGCAAGTATGAGCCTTTTGTCCCCCCTGGATAGTATAGGGGATCTTTTTTCTCATAGGACATTTTCGCTCTCAGTAGTTCCGGTGGGGGAATCCCAGAGAATTGTAAATCATTGAATCTTGATGAAATGAAATCTTATTTCTGCTGTCCTTCACTATGAATAGGTGTCTGGGATGGGCGTCCCGGGAGAGAGCATGAGGGACCTTCCTATCTCCGGGACTCCCGTTTTCGAAGGCCCCCGGGGGGCCAAGCGCTATTAAGGTGGTTGCCTGATTGGCACTTAGCAAATTTTGACAACCACCGCGCAGAGTTCCCTGAGCCACCCCCAGGAGTTTAGGAAGTTTTTCTGGTGCAAATCCGACCACCTGCCGGGTATGAGTATTGGCTGGAGAACTTGTTGAACGCGGCGACTCGGAGGATCCGGTGTTTATACAGGGACTTGTGGCGGAAGCTTGAGGAGGAACTTGGAGTGCGCTAGTTCCCTCCTCCCCACCTTAGCCGGAGGGGGTTCTCCAAATGTCATTTGGGAGAGGTTAACTTTCCCGGTCATGTACGCCTTTTGTCTATTGGGAGAGGCTATCTCCCGGCTTGTCTATTGGGAGAGGCTATCTCCCGCCTTTTGTCTAAAGTGGTGGCGCTTGGTACCTTGTCTAATTTTGATTGTCAACACATTCTTCTAACAAACAAATCACCGGGAGTCAGAGGCCTGCGTCTGGTAGGCACAAATCTCCAGGAGCCGGAGGAGGTGGTTCCTACTCCGGGGGAGGTGGCTCCTAGTCCGGAGGACGAAGGTCCGGACGGGCGAGGCTCCACCTCCGGTGGACTGGGGTCTGGAGGAGATGGCCCCTACTCCGGAGGAGGTGGCTCCTACTCCGGAGGACGGAGGTCAGGGGGAGATGGCCCCTACTCCCGAGGAGATAACTCTACTCCGGAGGAGGTGGCTCCTCTTACTCTTGAGGGATGAAAGCGCGGAGCCTCCGGACCAGAGGAACTCTCTCCCTGGAAAGGATCATCAGAGAGAGGGAAAGGACCGTGTCCGGGTGGCATGGAGCCCCCAGTCCGGAGAGGCCCTGTCGCGCCCCTCCTGACCCTGTGGTTTTCACGCAAAACACAGTTGTGGCGGGTTCACCCCCACCACCCCTAAGCCTCTTCCCATTTCTGGGTCAGTGTGCATTCACATCCTGTGATATGTGTAGGAGCTGCACTCCGTGTAAAATCGTGCATCACTTCCCATCTCATGCAGGGTGACGAGGATTGACACCCGAGCCAGTTCAAATAAATGCACTGTTGGTTCGAGACAGATTCGAGCCAGACACGTGCCTGGTGGTGCGAACTCAAGTCATTCTGAGAAACATCAGCCCAAGGTCGTAGGCTTTGCGCGATCAGATCGCAGCTAGTGCGCAGTCAGGAGTTTGTGTGCTATACGCGAACAGAATGTTGGAGATGTTGCGCGGTCAAGCAACATCCCGCGGTCAAAGCACTTTCGACCAGGGTACTTGGGATTCACCTGTCCCTATAGCGGGAATATCCCAAGTATCTCGAAGATTCTTCCACGTGGAGGACCAACCGTCATGAGTTAATACGTGCAGTTATCCATGAATAACACATGTTAAACCTGCGTGGGGGTTAAGAGCGGTTCTCTAAACCGCATCCAAGCAACTGTCCGATGCAGTTACGACATGGCACCCTTTCGACTAATATAAAAGGGTGGCAAGATGCATCAAACAGAAGAAAAAAACGAGGGGGAAAAAGATCAACGTCTCTGATCAAAGTGAGATACAACACATCTCAATCACTCAAACAGCCAAGTCTACGGCCTAGATTGGATACTTTTTATAAGCCTCCTTGGTTTCTTTTTATACACTTACATAGGAAAAACCTTCGCCTATGAAGGTCTTTTCCCGTCATCTTGTAAATCTTTACCACGAATAGTGAAATCCCAACAAGACGTAGGGCTATTACTCCCACCATCGAGGGCCCGAACCTGTATAAACCTCTCTGTGCTCCTATTCTCCATATTCCTACATACCTTCCCGGAGGGTCATCTTGAAAGGTCTCACTATTATAAATTTTGCATAGTTCGGCTGAGGACCCCGAGTCCGTATCGTCGACAGCTGGCGCCCACCGTGGGGCCTTTCTCAAGGCGTCCTAATTTTCATCCGGAGGTTCGCTGAAATATGGCTGGAGTATATGATTCCGATAATGATTATGATCTCGAGGATTATGCTCACATTCCAATGCCTTCTCCGAGCGATCCTGTTCCGATGGAGGAGGTTGGAGGCCAAAATCTTCCAGAAGTTGAATCATCTCTCCAGGTCATGTCCATCGACCAGGGAGCGACTAGCTCAAGGTCAGAACCCACCAAGGTTCTTAAAGCGCTAGAGGGTGAGTCCAGTCCGTCATACGACCCTGCTGTGGGAAAGGATGATATCGACCTGGAAATCAGCCCGGGGAGATTCGACGCTGATAACCTCCACCGTCTCTTTGATTTCGAGTCCGACTCGGAACAGACTGAGATGTTTTCCCCATCGACAACCTCTCTCCCTAGACAGTTCGCTGCCTTATCGGAGGAAACTCCTGATCAACAAGCTGCTAGGGAAGAACGGGATCGCAAACAGAAGGAGGATCAGGATCTCGAGCAACAAAACAACGAACTACGCAGAACTGCCCTAGAGGCTCTTCAAGATGCGCAGGCTCATTACGATGCTGCTCCTAGTTCTTCTCGACGGTCACGTGGTCGCAGACACGACCAGACCCCTTCTTTGGCTCCGAAGCGTTTCCCGGTGGACGAAGAAACGGTAACACCTGGTGCCCCTAGGAGAAGTACCCATGGTCGACTGCGATCTATCGCGGAAGTCATGCGTAACTTCCCTCCGACGGTCACGGATGCGCAGAAACCGGCCTCACCAGGATCCTGGCAAAAAGACTGGATGAGGTCGCGTCTGAGGCGACCCCAACGGCCTCTTCCCGGTCGGTAACACGTTCCCGCGAACGAGAGTGTTCTCACTCTGGTTCTGGCTGGCGAAGTTACTCGCCGCCTGTACCATCCCGACAGGACAAGTACAGGCGAACACAGGATTCTCGTGGTAGGGATCGGTCCCCTGTCCACTCTCGTTTGGGACCACGGATAACTTCACTGTTGTGTGAAGTCGCCCGTGACCCGGTCGAGAGTCACAAGGCAATTCACGGTCCCTACGTCGGTTGTAAAGCTTTCTCGCCCGGCCTACGTGCAGTCGTTTGGCCTGATAAGTTTCGACCAGGGGCCATTGAAAGGTTCGACGGAACCCAGAACCCATCCGAGTTCCTTCAAATCTATATCACTGCCATCCAAGCGGCAGGAGGCGATGACCGGGTCATGGCCAACTACCAGACTACAGTCCTCGAAGGACCGGCTAGAACCTGGCTGTTTAATCAGCTTGAGGGTTCCATCTACAATTGGGAAATGCTGTGCGACGCCATCCTCAGCAATTTCCAAAACTGTTATCAAAAGCTGGGTAAAGAGGACGATCTTCATCGGCTACGACAAACTTCGACCGAAACTCTTCGGCAATTTGTCAAGAGGTTTGTCGGGGTGAGGAATATCATCCCGAACATATCTGATGGCTCCGTTATCAGGTTATTTAAACATGCCGTTGGATACCGGAGATTCACCGAAGATTTGCTTATCCGCCCTCCTCGATCAGTGGCCGATCTTTTCGACATGGCCGATTGATACTCCGACGCAGCCGAAGCGGTCGAATGGAACCGGATGGTCGACAAGGGTGACCTACCACCTCAACCAAGTTTCAAAGACGCCAGGAAAGAAGATTCTAGCAAGAAGCCGAAATCTTTGTCGGGTGGGAAGTCGAAAAAGTCAAAGAGGAACCGCTCTGGACAGTACCGCGAGGTTGCAGTCACAGAGAAGCCGCCTTCGACCAAAGGTAACAAGCCTTCATTTAAGAATAAAACTGCTTCTGGTGGTCGTAGTGCCGACTAGCCAGAAAAGTTGACTAATCCGCAGGAAGGCAAGAAGTGGTGTCCCCTCCACAACTCTGTAGGCCACGACCTCAGAAACTGTAGGAGTTGGTTGAAGCAATTGGATGACTTCTACCAGGGAGTTGGGCCAATGCCGACCCTACCGGCTAAAGAACAGGCATGCGGACTTAGAGATGCCGACGGAGACGAGGAGATGTCCTACCAGGTACCTCAAAATCACGTTAATGTTATTTTCGGGGGTTCTTCTTCTTTTGTTTCCAAAAGGCAGTTTAAAGCCTTTTACCGAGAGGTTAACCAAACAGAGACATCCCTTGGTGAGCCTCAATACCCCCGTTGGTCGGATACACCTTTGACATTCGATCGCTCTGATTGTCCCGCGAGGCTTACTCGACCATTGAGGCTCCCTCTGGTCATCACCCTGATCATCAGTAACGCGAGAGTCGAAAGGGTCCTGGTCGACGGAGGGAGCTCCCTTGACATTTTATTGGTCAAGGCACTCGACGAGATGCAAATTCCTTGTTTTAAGATTAAGCCCATAATCCATCCGTTTTATGCGATAATCCCAGGCCCCTCTATGATGCCGTTGGGACAAGTGGTCCTCCCGGTCACACTGGGAGAGCCGGATAACTTCCGAACAGAATTGGTTACTTTGACGTAATCGATTGTGATTCGGCTTATAATGCAATCTTTGGCAGGCCAACTCTTGCTAAGTTCATGATGGTAACGCACTATGGTTACCAGTGCGGCAAATTGCCTGGCCCCAAAGGTGTCATCTCGGTCCGAGGCAGTCGCAACGTGGCACTCACGTGCGACCGGCTATCTTTGGAGATGGTCGATCAACTTCCCCTCCGGGACGCCCAGGTCACCACCGTCGCCACCGACACGATCAAGGCTGCTCCTCGCCCAGATGAGAAACTCAAACTGGTTCCATTGTACCCAGATGATCCATCCAAGACAATTCGGGTCGGATCAGGTCTAGATGACAAATAGGAACTCGAGCTCACTACTTTCCTCCGGGCTAACGCAGATGTGTTTGCGTGGAAACCGTCCGACATGCCCGGTGTCCCAAGGGAAGTAATCGAGCACAGGTTAGCAATTCGACCTGGACAACGACCAAAAAGTAAAAGCTCAGGCGTTTTGCTGTTGACTGACAGGAAGCCATCCGAGAAAAGTTGGACAAACTCCTAAAAGCCGGGTTTATTCGCGAAGTCGATCACCCGGAATGGCTCGCCAATCCGGTCATGGTCCGTGTTGCATCTAGGCCTTCATGCCTAACCCCAATTTTGATGATTAATGAAAACAAAGTGTTTTGGACTAACTGTGCTTCTGAGACTTTTTGATACAGAGATTGTTCGGGAAGAATTACGAGATGATCAAGATGAACCCGACATGAAGTGAAGCACAAGATGCAGAAGAGCAAAATACAAGACGCAAACCATGAAGATGCGAAAGACCTAAGGTATTACGAGTTTTTATTTTTACCGATCTCGGCGTTTGGAGATGATTGGTTAGGGAAATTATTTTCTAGTTTTAACCGTACTATAAAGAGGGGTGGCGAAAGTCCTCTTTTTATCTCCAACACAAACCGAGAAACCTAGGTCATTGCATTGCATCTTTTTGAGTTGGATTTGGTTTGAACTTAATTTGAAAATCTGGTTTTTCAGTTCAGTTTTTGACAGCAGAAGAGTTTTTCGTTTTTCTAGAAAGATCTAGGCAGATCTGGTTTTTGCTTTTGTTGACAAAAATGTAGCCCTTGAAATTATCTTTCAAACGAGCTATTAAACACCTCTTTTCGATTTCTGTATTTAAAGTTATCTCTATTTTTGTTTAGGCTGACTGTCAGTTTGCTAAACTGACTGTCAGTTTGAATGTCAATTTGTTTAAACTGACAATTATCCAGAGAGGGTGTATTTTGTGCTCAAAATTTTTGTACTAAACTGACTGTCAGTTTGTCCATACTGACTGTCAGTTGGGGTTTTGACCACAGAGGTTTTAACTGAGTTTCTATTTGTTTTTGGTCGAGACTGTGGTCGAACTGACTGTCAGTTGTGGGTTTCAGCTTTCCATAAACGACCACGAACGGCTAGCAAAGTTTTATCCGTAAATTTTGTCGGCCGTTGTGCACTGAACTGACTGTCAGTTAGGCAAACTGACTGTCAGTTAGGCAAACTGACTGTCAGTTTGGGTTGCTGATTTTCAGCCCTACCTCCAACGGTTCATTTGTTTCTTGAGGCTATAAAAAGGGGCTTTGGGCATAAGTTTTGAACAACAAGCAGCAGCATTTCATATACACTCTTGAGCTTTAGTTTTCTACTTAGAATCTTGATCTTTCGATCAAGTTGAGTGTTTTTCCGATCCACCGAGCATTTCAGTTCTTTGCATTTTGCATTCACTTAGCTTCTCGGTGCGTGTTTGGAGGTCTAGAGAAGACCTCGCTGCCTTTTACTCTTGGTGAGCGCCCTCACCTAGACGGTTCGGAGGCGTGGCCGTTGATCTCTCCGTTCGGAGATTGTCGGAGAGGCTCGGCTAGTGTGTACAAGGCATCGGTGCTCGCCTTTCCGGAGTGGACAAGGAGCAACCACTGGTGATAATATCCTGTGTGGATATTGAGGCAAGACTCAAGTGATTTGAGTGCTTCAACGAGGATTAGTGGAGACTGGGCGAGTCTCCGATACCTCGGTAAAAATCATTGTGTTCGTTCTCTTTCCCTTGCTTATATTATTTGTTCTTGATTTGTTCTTTATTTGCTTTAAGTTTTAAAGTTTTTAAAAGCCTCCTATTCACCCCCCCTCTAGTCGGCATCCTTGATCCAACAGTCCGCAAGTCAAATGGCAAGTGGCGCATGTGCGTCGACTACACTAGCCTCAACAGTGCCTATCTGAAGGACGACTTTCCCCTTCCACGCATCGACCAGCTGGTCGACTCAACCGCGGGTTGCGAACTGATGAGTTTCCTGGACGCTTACTTAGGATATCATCAAATTAGCATGGCGGAAGAAGATGAAGAGAAAACTGCCTTCATCACCCCATTCGGCACCTACTGCTACGTCAGAATGCCGTTTGGTCTCAAGAACGCAGGTTCCACGTACCAGCGCTTGATGCAAAAGACCTTTCTTTCCCAGATAGGGCGTAATCTCGAAGCATACGTAGACGACTTGGTTGTAAAAAGTACCAAGAGATTGTCTCATTTGGACGATCTCGCTGAAACCTTCTGTAATTTAAATCGCTTTGGAATAAAATTAAACCCGGAGAAATGTTCTTTCGGTGTTTCTTCAGGAAAACTTCTTGGTTTTCTTGTTTGTTCCAGGGGCATTGAAGTTAATCCTGAGAAAATCAGGGCCATTGAACAAATGAGGTCGCCCTCGACCATGAAAGATGTTCAACGCCTGGCTCGTCGCATGGCGGCCTTAAGTCGCTTCATATCACGACTAGGAGAAAGGGGATTACCTTTCTTCAAAGCCTTGCGGAAGCATCACAATTTCACATGGTCGAATGAGGCCGAGAAAGCGTTTCAGGAGGTAAAGACATATCTGTCCAGTCCGCCAGTGTTGGTGTCTCCTGACAAAGGAGAACCATTCCTTCTTTATCTGGCAGCCACGCCGCACGCGGTCAGCGCCATCCTGATCGCGGATAGGGAAGGAATACACAGACCCGTCTACTATGTGAGCAAGGTGCTTCATGGTCCTAAGGAGCGTTACCCTGAGGTCCAGAAGATACTTTACGCGCTACTGATGGCTTCCCGTAAGCTACGACACTACTTCCAAGCTCACAAGATCACAATACCTTCCTCCTTTCCTTTGGGGGATATTGTCCGAAATCCAGAAAAATCTGGTCGAATCGCTAAATGGGCGGTCGAACTCGGTGCCTTTGATATCCATTTCACGCCCCGCACGGCGGTTAAGTCTTAGGTTTTGGCCGATTTCGTGGTCGAATGGACCAACCCTGAGCCACCTGTGCAGGCGCCGAAGGAACTGGAATGCCCCGATCACTGGACAATGTACTTTGACGGCTCCCGTAGTTTTCAACACTCGGGGGCTGGAGTGGTCTTAGTTACGCCTCAGGGCGAACAGCTTAAGTATGTCATCCAACTACACTTTGTTGCGACCAACAATGCGGCAGAGTATGAAGGTCTTCTTGCAGGGCTCCGGGCAGCAAAATTCCTCGGAGTCCGTCGTTTAGTGGTGAGGGGAGACTCACAGCTGGACGTAAACCAGGTAAACAAGGAGTACAGCACCTCTGATGAGACAATGGCTCATTACCTGGGGGAAGTGAGGAGATTGGAAAAACACTTCAGTCATTTCGAAGTCCAATACATCCCGCGAAAGGACAACATTCTCGCAGGCCAATTATCCAAAATTGGGTCCTCACGCACATCCGCTCCCGCAGGAGTGTTCATTGAACACATGGACCGTCCTTCGATCATGACTTCGGTCGAGGATGATCCGGTAATAGCCTGTGTTACCAACCTCGGTCAGGAACAGGATTGTACTCATCCATTGAGAGTCTATCTTGAACATGGGACCCTACCCGATGTAACACCCTAGTTTTGGGGGTGAAAAGTTTTGCATGAAAATCCTGCATGCATGTATCTCTGTAGTAGTAGCCAGATCAGCTGAACTCTAATCTCTCCCAAACCCTAAAAATCTCCAAATCTATTCTCTAGACCCAGATCAAGATCTGACCATCCAGATTTAACCTATCAGTTACACTGAAGATAAAAGTCTTCAGGAGCCAGATCAAATTCTGACCCTAACTCTCAGTACCTAAGCCCCTCTCTGTTTTCGAAAACAGGAAAATTCAGATTTACCCTAAGTACCCCAGTTTCCAGATGATTGAATTATTCTGATTTAACCTTATCCAGACTCAAGTAACCCCTGGAATATGTTCCTAGGTTCATCCTCAACTCACTTCAAAAAGTTGGGAGCCAAATTAATTCATCTAAACACTTTTCGCAGTTTAGTCCAAATTTTACTGCGAACAAGTCCTTTTCTGTTTACCTGGAAGCCTGAAAAGGCTAAAATTTGCAAACCAATTCCAACTCCAGAATTTCCTCAGGAAACACCTTCCAAATACTATTTGATACAGATCTCCCTTTTGATCAGACTTCAAAATCTCTCTCCAATCACCAGAATTCGAAATCGACAAAATCCAGATTTATTTTACCCTAATTTTACCCTATTTTCGAAAATAGGTGAAATCCCTCAAATCTTATCAAATTTTCTCTAAATTTGAGTTGGATGAGTACTAATAGAAATGTTATACTCAGCCATGAAATCAAATCTCAAATTAACCATCTCTAAGACAGAAATTACAAATCAGTCCAGATTTCAAATAAGACTCCTTGCATTTTGGTCCCTGGTTCGACCAGAGACGCTGTGCACGACCAGCGGCTGTGCACTACCGCGACCACCGCGCTGCCACGCCAGGAACTTCGTCGCCGGTGAAGCCCCGTGGTCGCCACCCCTGCCACCGCGTTCCTGCCACGTGTGCGCACGTCGTTCGCCACTGTGGAGCCACCGCGGCCGCACCAGCATCCCCAATTTTGCCCGCGCGCGCACGCCATCGCTGCAGCCACTGCAGAAGCACGGTGCCACGTTGCAAGCATGCCGGAGGAGCCCGTCAGTTCGCCGTTGCATCACTCGGGACAGCGCACGCCAGCCTGCAAAGCCGGCACGGCCGCTGGAGCACGTCGCTTCGCTGCTGTCCCGCCCGGCCAGTCAATTCGCCGTCGATTCACAGCTCCAAGTCTCCAGGCATTTTCCAGCCGTTGCAGCCTCCCCAAATCGTCTATAAATAACCCTCAGGACTTAGCCAACTTCACCACATAGCAAAGCACCAGAAATCGCCACACTCCACCGTGTCTTCTTCTTCTTCGGCGAGCTCGAGAAGAGGCTCACGGTGCCAAGCCTCTACACTGCTTCCTCCTCGATTCCAGCTACTCCAGTAAGCTCCTCTTACCTCCCTCATCATACTCGAGCATGTAATTGACTTCAAACCTCTCCAGTCGCCGGCAATTCCCGTTTCTCTCCAGCAACTCCGGCGAGCAATTAAACTCTATCCAGAACGATTTAGCTCTCGAGCCTGTGATCAATTTTGATTAATGAACTTATCTAAGCATCTCTAAGCAACCAGAATCGAAGAATTTGCTAAAATATGAAAAACCCCAAATTGGAACTTTGCTTGTGAACTGGAGCTAGCTGTTAAGCTTCTCTGGTGTTTCCCCAGCCAATCTAGCTTCACACCTACCTTACTTATGCCCCAGAGACCATCCTCAAGCAAGGAATTAAGTTTATTTGCCCTAGATCAGAAATGCCCAAATCAGGTTTGAGTTAATCTTTTCTCCGGACAATATCTCCTAAATCCAGCCAATCCAGCCATGGAAACCTTGCCATCTAGATGTTTTGGACCATTCTGAGCAACTTTGTCTTCTATCACGACTCCTAATTCGGCCTAGAATGTGAGATATAGCTATGCCCTAGTTTGCTGTACTGTTCACACTACATGTGCTCCAGGCCAGCCAGCTTCCTCGCCGGTTTTCATCACTTTCCGGCCATCTCCTGCCCTAGGTTCTGTTGAGACATTTGTTCCTGTTACAAATGCCTAACCACCAGACAAAGTGGTGCATCATTTGGAGCCCTGAGTCAAAAGATATGGCTAACCCTAGTTTCTGGCCGTGTCAACCCTATGCCAGACTATGTCAGCCAGTGGCATTGAGCCTTTTCACCCACTTCCAGCCATGCACTTCGAAAATAACTTTGTCCCTTAGACTCCTGATGTTGTGATCTACACTTTTCTCTACTGTCACAACTTGAGTTGAGCCCTCTATCACCCATCGACCTTATGTCGATGCCTCGAACCGAATGCCAACCTAAAGACATTCGCTGTTTTTGGGCGAACCAGTCACCACCTTGATATTACCCTGATATTTTGGAACCTTGTAAACCTTAACAGCTAATTTTAACCCTGGTTTCCATAATTAAACCCACATCGCTTTCGAACCTTGTATCACCAGAGTATTTTCTCCTTGCATCTTTGCATGTAGTGAATTAGTAAGAATAGGATTGATTGTAATGCCTGTTTGCTTGTTTGATCTTGTTCAGAGCAAGAGTCCGGGGTTGAAGATCTTGTCGCTGAACCGTCATCGACTGCGGATACTTACGACGCGGAAGGCAAGTCATACTTTGATCATATTGAAACCCATATTTTATGAATTGCTATGCTATTCCATGAGTAGATATCTCGTTAATATTGCATGTGTTGAGATCAATGATATTATGGCAGTGGTAGATTGAATACTTGAGAAATGTGAACTTGATAAGATAGCAAGCCACGAACTAATAAAAGTATAAACATGTACATTTATATTCATGAAATAGACCCCTAGCCGTGACCAGTATTTTGGTATGAAATGGTGGTAGCACTGGAGGTGCTTGGCTGCACTGAATGTGTAGGCACTGAAGGTGCATGGTTTGTGGTATGATCTGGTCACTGGCACGTAAGGACTAGAACCTTGTGTTATGCGTCTAGTGGCATGAAAAACGTACCAACCACTTACCTGGTATGGGACAGGCGCAACCTAGTAGCTTTCTTAGTATTATCAGTTCCCTGCATGGCTTGTCGATCCGGTTTCTCGCGTGGAAACTGGTGGGACGCAGTTCGTCCATGAGTGATGTGAGATCAGAAAAATTATGAGAGGATAAGGTGTAAAGAAGGAAGACGCCCTACGCCAGATTAAGTCGTGCGCGACTGTAATCAAAAGAGGTTATGTGTCCTGCGGGAACATAGACCCAGGCTAGGAAGTAAGGCAGTGGGGAGGACCCACAACGGTACTTGGGATGGTATTGTCCATTTACCGGGCAGGGATACTGTTAATACTAGACTGCAAAAACGTTGTGTGATCTCGGCCTTGTCACATGCGTTTAAGTCGCATGGAGTTGGCCCGACTTGGAAGTCGAGTGAAAAAGTGGATTTAAAAAGAGGTACACCTCTGCAGAGTTTAAAAATGTATTCGAATACTTCGTACTCCCGAGTTTTAGGAGTATGCCGCGGTGGATTAAATACATGGGGTGTGACACAAGTATTGTTTTATAAATTAAAATTTGTTAGCTCAAGATTACCCAAGTGGCATGTGTTGTCATGATAAGGGGCGTTGCCGTGGGCTATCATGTGTTGACGTGTCGCGGTAATACTATAATCTAGCAAACATATGATAATTAAGAGGCATGTGGTTTATGCCCTAAGTTATGAAATGCTGCTAAGAATATATGATTGAAAAGCTTGAATAAGAGTAGTGTGATATGAGGATATATCGCCTTGGATATGGGATATATGTATCACCATCAATGTGATTTATTTACTGCCATGGGTATGATCAGAAGTTGAGTAAAAATTGAGAAAGAAATGTATTTTGGGAAAAACCTTTCACTCTTTCCCAAATAGCATAGGTTCATGTTATATATATATATATATATATGTATCTCTACCTTCCCTATGACTTGCTGAGTACGTAAGTACTCACCCTTGCAACAACTCATCAATAGATGGAGCGTTCTACGACCTTGGAGGATACCCTGAAGATGCTGCGGACCCAGGAGATGACGAGCAGTTTCCTTCATAAGAACATTGTTGCTCGATTTGGTGTTCCAAACCGTCTTATCACAGACAATGGTTCTCAGTTCGCCAGTGGCCTTTTCCTAGACTACTGCGATCAGATAGGAACCAAGGTGTGCTTTGCTTCTGTGGCACATCCACAAAGCAATGGTGCTGTAGAACGGGCCAATGGGCAGATACTGCAAGGCATCAAAAAACGTGTTTTTGATCGCCTTAAGACTCGCTTGAGGGCTTGGGCAGACGAGCTTTATACCATTCTATGGGCACTACGAACTACCTCTAGTCGAGCCACCGGTGAGACGCCCTTCCATCTGGTCTATGGGGCCGAGGCTATGTTGCCTATGGAAGTTAGTATTGGGTCTGTTCGGATAGAACAATTCGAACAAGTTGATCAGTCCGAACAGCGATCACAAGATCTCATCCTCTTAGAAGAAAGGCGTGACCGCTCTTTGATCAAATCCGCGGCATACTTGCAAGCTTTGCGCAAGTATCACAGCAAAAGGGTGCGACCACATAGTCTTAACGTGGGCGACTTGGTTTTACAAAAAATCCAAGACCAGTCTAATCGCAACAAATTCTCCCCGAAGTGGGAAGTCCCTTACACTGTTGTCTCAGTGTCGCGACCAGGATCCGCGCGGTTAGCCATGGAGGATGGTCAAATTCTGTCCAATACTTGGAACATCGATCAACTTCACAAGTTCTACGTGTAAGTACTCAATCCCTTTTCCTGTTCAATTAGCATTTTTTCATAAAACAAAAAATGTTTTGGTTTCATACGATGAATATTTCCCTTTATGCCCATGTACTGCGAATTTGACTCGGGGGCTGGTCGCCGGCGGTTAGATCATTACAACGTTCTAGTCGGATTCGCTGGCCGATCTCATGACCGCTTCCAGACAAGTCACTCCTAAATAAGCCGTTTCTCAACGCACACGGGGCTTTCTGGCAAATCCTCGGTCATCTGAGTGGCTGTTGGTTTGCAAACAAGGCTAGGCGTTACACTGATCACAGTTGCTGATTCGATCACATATCCCTGGTCGTTATATTCACTTCTCTCCTGCATTTGTTATACTAAGTCTTCAGTATCTACAATCACAGGCGGGGGCTAGGGGGATATGTTTATAATATGAAACAACATAAAACAAGAATATATTTGAAAGTATATTCATTTTCAAAAATGAGTTTCAACATACATTGCATTTTATATAACTGTTTCTATACAGATGTAGGGATCACTCGATCCCAAGCTCAGTCAGGAGTTTATTTACAAGGGATCTAATCTCCTCCATGACGGCCTCTAATTGTTCCTCACTCTCGACCTCAACCGGTCCCACCAATGGATTCAGATCTGCATCTGGGCCATGGTGAAGTCGAAACAGGCTGAGAATGGCGGAAGCGGCTGACCGAACCCTAGTTCTGATCGCCTCTTCTCGTCACCGTGTATCCTTAGGAAGATCCTCGAGAAGTGACTCCGCCTAGGCAATGACTAGCGTAGACCAGTCATTTAGGCTGAGGTTATCTCTTGTGGTTTCGACCACATCAGCCCTCAGGAGATGAGCCACCGTCTTCAGTTTTTCGAAGATCGAACGGCTCAGCTCTCTGTTCGCCCTTTCGGTGGTTTGAATAGAGCCCTCGAGGATCACCTTGTCCTGACTGAGTTGTCTTATTTGACCCGCTTGCGCTGCAGTAAGAGAAAGGGTTACTCACGTGTTATGAAGTTAAGTCTTCCTAATCAGGAATCGACTTACCAGAGAGTTGTGACCGCAGCTTGTTGATCTCGATCCCTTGGTGTGAAGTCACTGAGATCGAATGAAGCTTGACCGTGGCCACTTCTTTTTTCAGGAATGCCACCTCTCTGTGACAGAACAGAAGGAGTGGTCATAACCATTTTGTATCTATACAAGTTGAAGAGTAATGATCCTTACCTGCGCAAGTTGTCTCGTTCTTTTTGTATGGCCTCAACGCTCGCTATCATAGCAAGCGACCTGGCCGTCATCTGGGATAGCTCCTGTGATACAAAAATAAAAATAAAAAAAATAAAAAAGGTTAAAGGTGTCCTATGTACAGTCCAGGCGCCAAAAGAGAAGTTCATCATACCTTTGTGAATTCCTGGAAGGAAACGTCTTCCGGGGTGACAAGAGGACTCGTCGAAGGCCTCGTTGCGGCCACAACAGAGGCAGCCGGTGGGAATGCCTGCTGGGCACTACCCCCAGTCGCTGTTGCTTGCGGCTGGGTCTCCATGCCTGCTTCTCCCCTCACGGCCCGGACTACTTCCTGGACCAAGGGGGCGGAGCGCTCCTCACTGGAGGCTCCGGCACTAGCAGCGACTTCAACCCTGCCTGGAGCGGTTGAAAGATTGGGTGCTGTTTCTTTTCGCCTGACAAAGAAAGATGAACCAAACAATCACAATTTGTGATCATCACAACTTATTTTAATACAACCAAGATAAGGGTTCTTACCTTATCTGAAATCCCATCAGCTTTTGGGATTTCAGGGAAGGCTCTCCTCGAGAAAGAGGACAGTCGTCGTCTGTCCTGGTCTTCCTCTTGGTGAACAAGGCCTTTTCCCCCTAGGTGTGTTCCTCTGTAAGCACATTTTTGAGGGAAGGTGAAGACAAAGGGTAAGAGTTCTTACCTGGGCAACTTGTCCGGTGGGCGGGGTTGCATCCGAAGGCCTGGAGGGCTCCTGGACTTCTGGGGCCGGCACCTCGTCCGCAACTACCACGGGGCCTTGTTCGGTTACCTCCACTCCTGTCCGCGGGGGTGGAGGATTTTCCTCCCTGGGACTCACAGGAGTCGCAGGGGGAAGCTCTTCTTCCTGGATAAGCATTAACTTAGTGAACAAGTATACCGGGGGTAATTGAAGAAAACAAGACCGTGAAAGAATCTTACCATGGTCACCCCTTCGACCAGGGAAGTAGAGGCAACTGGCCCTGAAGCCTCGGGGGCTTCAAGAGCAGGGGTGTTACCCGCGACCACGGTACTTTCGGTGGCCGTGGAGTCTGTTATAGTCGCTTCTGCGGTAGCAGTTGTTTCGGCAGGACAAGTTGGAGCGTCACCGGATGGAGAGCCCGCAATCTTCCTCCTCCGACGGACTAGGGGGACGTCATCATCCTCCTCCTCCTCCCTCCTCTCCCCCTGTACGACGAAGAAGTGATTCCAGTCCGCACCTGGAAAAATGGAAGGAATGTGATATCTTACCGCAGTTTTCCTTGTGGTAGGAGGGACGCTCCGTGAAGACCCCTCTCCAAGATTTGACTTGGCTTTTGATCCGTTTGAGACCTACCCTTGGTTTTTGCACTAGGCTCGCCCAGATTCTAATATGCGGAATAACGGGATCTTACTCGGAAATACCGAAACCCATAGTAATTGCACAACTCTTTATTTCAAAGAGGGCTTTACACGTCGAACGTTAGACACACTTGTCCACGTCGAAGGAACTATAAGTGTCTAAAACTCAAATAAGTTCTATGACTCTTTGATTGAGTTCAATGATCTAAACTAGACCTATTACAAGGTATTTATAGTCCAATCGTATGAGTACGTATCAGACTTAGTAATCCTAAACGTATTAGACTCATATAACTAATCCTAAACAGATAAGCTTAGTTATACACATTCGGATCGGATTACAATTCCGAACAGGGAACGAATTCCTTTTCCTGGTCGCGAACCAATCCATGTTCGCGAATCCTTTTCGAACACGGTTAAGGTCGCGAAGCCGTATGCGATCAGGATTTGGTCACCAAGCCACATGCGATCAGGACTTGGTCGCGAAGCCACATGCGATCAGGACTTGGAGATCCTCCCGGATCATGACTCCCTTGTTGAGAAGGAGCCAACCCCTGTTGCGACCTCACGATCAAACTGGAGATGTGGAAATTGGGCTTGTCCATCTTCTTTGGTGTACCACTTTGCCGCACGTGCTCGTTGATCTTTCCGACCGATTCGAAAAGTCTCCTTGTTGCCACTGCGGGTGGTAGTCACCTTCTTCTCCAGAATCACATCTTCACGTAGAGGTTCGTCTCGTTGGTAGACCAAATCTTCAACAGATGGTACTATGGTATCTGGCTCATCATCCAGCATTGAAGGCTCAAAGAGTTTGAGGTGCTCAATATTAACAACCGAGTAAATATCCATGTATGGAGGTAACTCGAGCTGACAAGCATTATTACCCACTTTCCGCAAAATCCGAAAAGGACCATAATGAATGGGTTTGAGCTTCTTACCTTCACCTTTAAGTCTCTCCTTACTCAGATGTAACCATACCATATCACCTTCTTGAAATTGCGCATCAACTCGGTGCCGATCATGTCTCGCCTTGTACTTGAGTTGAGCTTTCAGCAAGTTCTGTTCAACCTCACGATGGAGTCGTTGAATACCTTCCAGGAACTTTTGTGCTCGATCCTGATCAGATGCTTCCTTGCTGTTCTGTGCTGAGGTAGGGATCACAAACTCCATGTCGAATGGACTCTGTGGTAGAAATCCTAAACAGACCTCAAATGGTGACTTTCCAGTTGAACCATGCACTGCTCGATTAAAAGCAAATTGCAGGTACGGTATGCTTTCATCCCAGGTCTTCGGGTGCTTCGAGTTATATCCTCTCAAAAGATGAACAACTGTTCGATTAACCACCTCGGTTTGACCATCAGTTTGCGGATGAAAAGCAGTACTCCTCTTTAGCTTGGTGTCCATCATCGTCCAGAGCGATCGCCAAAAGTGACTAAGGAACCGGGTATCACGATCAGACACAATAGAAGTCGGCAGTCCGAAATGTGTCCAAACGTGTTGAAAGAATACCCGAGCTGCCTCTTCTCCCGTGATAGTCTTCCGACTAGGTATAAGAATAATCATTTTGGAGAACCGATCAACGACCACGAATAGATAGTCGTTGCCACGTTGGGTCTTAGGCAATCCTCCCAAGAAATCCATAGATATGCTTTCCCATGGTCGCGATGGAACTGGCAAAGGAGTGTACAAACCTAATTTTCGGTTTGCCGGTTTCGAGATGCTGCAGAGACCACAGCCTCGAACAAAGCTAGCCACATCTTGCTGCATACGCGGCCAGAACACATGTCGATGAAGATTTTGCAACGTCTTCGTAACCCCAAAGTGACCAGCTACCTTCGATGTGTGCGCTTCTCGCAACCATTGAATTCGAGGTGCTCCACGAGGTATACAAAGTAAATTGCCCTTGTACAAGAGTCTTTCTCGACGAACGAACTCCGTAGGTTTCCCTGTTTCGAGCTCAGTCAGTACTGTTTGAAAATCAGGGTCTTCACTGTACATAGTGGCATAGTCATCATGACATGAGGGCTCGATCTGCATGAACGCTGATAAACAGAGGGCCGTAACTGGTGGTCGCGACAACATGTCTGCCAATTTGTTGTGTACGCCCTTCTTGTACTTAATCACCAGATTGAACTGCTGCAGATACGACATCCACTTCATGTGCCGAGCTTGCTGTAGCTTGGACTGAGTTTGCAAATATTGCAATGGTTGATGGTCGGTGTGGACAACCGTCTCTTTACCCAAGAGGTAGCACCGCCAATGTTTCACGCCTGATGCAGTGCGCATAACTCCTTATTATAAGTCAGGTAGTTCTTCTGAGCTCCCTGGAATAACTCGGAGTGATATGCCACTGGTCGACCTTCTTGTATGAGCACTGCGCCCATCGCGTAACCTGAGGCATCGGTTTCTAGCTCGAATGGTTTCTGGAGATTCGGCAAAGCTAACACAGGCGCCTCGCTGATCTTCCTTTTCAGCAAGAGAAACGTGTCCTCATGTTTCCCTGTCCACTCAAACTTCTGATCGATCCTGGTTAACGCATGCAATGGAGAAGCCACAATCGAGAAGTGTCGGATGAACTTCCGAAGATATTGGCATGCTCCCACAAAACTACGCACGTCCGTAACTGTTCGCGGTCGCGGCCACTCGCGAATCACTTTTACCTTATCTGGGTCGATTTGCAACGTACCGTTGCCGACCAGGAATCCAAGGTAAAGTAGAGTTTGCTGGCCGAACTCGCACTTCTTACGGTTGAGGCGAAGTCGATGTTGCCGAAGCTGATCGAACACCTTTTCAAAGAGGGCTTTACACGTCGAACGTTAGACACACTTGTCCACGTCGAAGGAACTATAAGTGTCTAAAACTCAAATAAGTTCTATGACTCTTTGATTGAGTTCAATGATCTAAACTAGACCTATTACAAGGTATTTATAGTCCAATCGTATGAGTACGTATCAGACTTAGTAATCATAAACGTATTAGACTCATATAACTAATCCTAAACAGATAAGCTTAGTTATACACATTCGGATCGGATTACAATTCCGAACAGGGAACGAATTCCTTTTCCTGGTCGCGAACCAATCCATGTTCGCGAATCCTTTTCGAACACGGTTAAGGTCGCGAAGCCGTATGCGATCAGGATTTGGTCGCCAAGCCGGATGCGATCAGGACTTGGTCGCGAAGCCACATGCGATCAGGACTTGGAGATCCTCCCGGATCAGCTTTCTTGGGGGCGGGATTCCTCGTCCTGGGTTTTGAGGAAACCTTCTTCACATGCTTCATCGTTGGCTTCCCTAGGGAACCGACGTTCTCGCTTAGGAACGTCGCCTCGGCTAACCTCCCTAAGAGCTGTTCTCATTCCGGCAAAATTGTCAATGCTGGGCATACATAAGATCTGCAAAACAGAAGCCAAGATAAAGATAACATACCTTTCGGCGCTCTTGTCTAAGGTCGTCGTCGGCATGAACCAAGCTCTGGGGGCGAGGCGATCCTTTGGGGCCCTCTACCTCGGCGTTATAAGCCCTGAGGAGGTAGTTAGTCCGCCTCTCGATATCGGATGAGGGCAGGACTGTTCCAGAATGCGAGTTAACTGATGCATTTCAAAAATAAAAGATCTCAGTACCAGAAATGGGTACCTTCATTGTAGTCCAAGGTACTGTCTGCCATGGACTTGATCTCCCAAGCCGGATGAGCCCTTTCACGCAGGGGGCTCACCCGGTTCTTCACAAAGTCTCGGATGACGTCGCGTGTTGTTAGCCCTTGTCCGACTAAGTAAAGGATCACCTCGGCGTGCTTCATGAACTCCGAGTTCATCGCCGGGAGGGAGTCCAGCTCGCTCGGCTTCTCTGGCCGCGAGTTCTCGAACCACAGCCCGCTCTCGGTTGGCGTCGTGCAGTAGAACCATTTCTGGTGCCACCCGTGCACTGAGTCACGCGGGGGTGGGAAGGGATAATCTTTATTCTCCCTTATCCGGAAGTATATGCATCCGGCGGCGTTGGCACTCTTTGACCACGCCGAGAAGTAGAAGCGTCGAAAAAGCTCCACATTGGGATACACTCCAACGTACGCCTCGCACAAATGTTGGAATACTACGAGGATTACGACTGCATTTGGGTGGAGGTTGATCAGCTCCAACCCATAATGCTCAAGAACGTCCTTCAGGAACCGACTCTCAGGGAATCGGAACCCGCACCGCAGATACTCCTCAAAAACCACCAGTTCGCCCTCTCGGACGACTGGAGTTTCTTGGTCCTTCACCGTTGGCCGCCAGTTGATTAGCAGCAGGGGAGGAAGGATCTCCTCCTTCTCTAGTGCCAACAGGCTCTCCTCGGAATGATGGATTGATCGGCTCCAAGACGCCATTTTTGGTGAGGAATTGGGGGAAAAATTGGCGGCTTTGGGAAGATGGAGGTTGAGAAGAGTGAGGGTTTTGTGCGGCGGAAATCGCAAGGGTTTTGGTTGTGTGGCTTCCTCAAGAAGCTACCTGCTCTTTTTATAGACCCCAGGAGGCGCACTTCTGGGAGTAACGTTCCACTGGATATTTTATTCATTTCCCATAATGGATACTGTCTCTGGCGGACCCGTTAAAGTGTTCCAGGCATCGGATCTGAAACAAAAAGACTTCTTTGTTTCAGAGTCTGAAAGTGCAAAAGCCTGAAAAGTTTTTCAAGGCTTTCCAGAGGACGTTTTCCTTCATGTGCCTTGTATATTTTCATGAAAAAATCCTATGGCCCAATTTTTTGACGTATGGATATATTCTGATCGGGTTGTGGTATGACCAAAACCATGCTTTCGATTAAGCTCCGATTCTAATCGAAGTGACGGTCTGACCGAGCTTCAATTTTGGTCGCAGTAAGCTTCGGTTCTAACCGCGGCTTTAAGTCTGATCGCGGTATCAGGGCTGGTCACGGTACTTTTATGAAAGTGTGATTCTAATCGCAGAACTGAAGTTTCCCTGTGTATGAGTGGTCGCAAAGACATTACTTAAGGCCATGTATTCGCACAGAAGATGCAAAGAATATTTATATAAAGAAAGAGATTTTATTTCTTTCATTCTTTACATACAAAAGGGATACCGGCGACCAGAGCGTCGACCTAATCCGAAAGAAGTTTGCAGACTTCTCCTAGGGACATATTTCTGTTAGTAGGATCTACACTGACAACCCCCAGAGAACTAGCAACTAATCTAAGCCTATCTACATCATCCCTAACGAGAGATACACTACTGTTCCTAATCAAATCGGAGAGTTCCCGCTGTTGCTGAGCGTGGTCCCTCTCTCGACAGAACTGGTGCGCCTCTTCACGGGATCGTTCAAAACATTCTGCCAGATGCAGAATCGCTGAAGACATCTCTTCGGTCTTCTTCTCCTCTGGAAGAATCTGTCCGAGGGGAAGAGGCAGAGTAGTAGCAGGCTGATCACTAAGGCCTCCAATCTCCTACATTTCCAAAAGTTAGTTGTGCTAACTATAACTATCAGCGAAAGGAGATGAGGATCATTACCTGTCCCTGCTCGTGACAGGTTGATATAGCCATCCTGGAAAGTAGATCATCCGATAAAAGCGGATGATCACCAGATGGTGGAAGTGCAACCTTCCCACCAGGAGATTGCTTCCCCAACACAAGTTGAGGATCTTTTGGTCGAGTAGTCACCGCTTGTCGACCAAAAAATCGATCACCCGAACAAAAGAAGGAAGTGTTGGAGTAAAGAACTGAAGGAAGAAAGAACGATGGTACGTCTTCTACCTTTGCTCTGCTGGAAGATCCTCCGTCAACCTTGGGTTTCTTCCATGAAGGAGATGGATCTTCAGGCATTTGAGGCTCCTGCTTGAGAACTTCCTCTTCGTCACTTTCAATCTCGATGATGTTGTCTCCCATCAGGAAGTGTATGAAGAGAAGGATGAAGGCGATTCTTGAAAAACTTAAGCCGTGAGAAGAAATTATGAGGCTTTACAAATTCAAAGGCCTCGGTATTTATAGCCGCCAAGGTGACGGTTCACATTCTGAGCGCCTCGGGGTTTTAAAAGCATTTACAATTTCACCTCGGATTAAAAAACATTTCAGCGGCGCCATCATTACCTGTCATGCAATGCCCAGAGTCCATCTCGGGGAATCAACCGTCCCACTTAGTGCGCCACTAAACGGGAGATTTGAAGAGTCGGGTTAAAAATCCGATGCATATCTTTAAAAATTCGAAATAAACAGTCTCTTCGTTTTCTTCGAATTTGGGGGCTAGCTGACGAGGATTGACACCCGAGCCAGTTCAAATAAATGCACTGTTGGTTCGAGACAGATTTGAGCCAGACACGTACCTGGTGGTGTGAACTCAAGTCATTCTGAGAAGCATCAGCCCGAGGTCGCAGGCTTTGCTCGACCAGATCGCAGCTAGTGCGCGGTCAGGAGTTCGTGTGCTATACGCGAATAGAATGTTGGAGATGTTGCGCGGTCAGCCAATATCCCGCTGTCAGAGCACTTTCGACCAGGGTACTTGGGATTCACCTGTCCCTAGAGCGGGAATATCCCAAGTATCCCGAAGATTCTTCCACGTGGAGGACCAACCGTCAGGAGGTTAATACGTGCAGTTATCCATGAATAACACATGTTAAACCTGCGTGGGGGTTAAGAGCGGTTCTCTAAACCGCATCCAAGCAACTGTCTGATGCAGTTACGACATAGCACCCTTTCGACTAATATAAAAGGGTGGCAAGATGCATCAAACAGAAGAAAAAAACGAGGGGGAAAAAGATCAACGTCTCTGATCAAAGTGAGATACAACACATCTCAATCACTCAAACAGCCAAGTCTACGGCCCAGATTGGATAGTTTTTATAAGCCTCCCTGGTTTCTTTCTGTACACTTACATAGGAAAAACCTTTCGCCTGTGAAGGTCTTTTCCCGTCATCTTGTAAATCTTTACCACGAATAGTGAAATCCCAACAGGACATAGGGCTATTACTCCCACCATCGAGGGCCCGAACCTGTATAAACCTCTCTGTGCTCCTGTTCTCCGTATTCCTACATACCTTCCCGGAGGGTCATCTTGAAAGGTCTCACTATTATAAATTTTGCATAAGTTCGGCTGAGGACCCCGAGTCTGAATCGTCGACACAGGAGTTTCACGTGCGGTCCGCATAATTAGTTGTTCATGCCTGTCCCATACCAGGCTTGCGGTTATGTCACGTCTGCCACGACAGTGACATCACCTGTGAGGAGCCCAGCTCGGTGTAGCTGGTCCCCTAACCACTTGACTTCCCAGGATGAGTCAATTACAGGATTACATTGCAGCAGCAAAATAGTACAATAGTCATAATTGTATGGCCATCAGGCCTTAGTACAAAACGAGGTATAGTGCCGTACAAGGCACAAGGGTCTAACAAAATAACACATCTAGTCGGCGGAAGCTAGGCCCAAAAGCAATCCACAGGGAACAGAGGTTGACAGCAAACAGCACCACATCAGGGCTCCGAAGGAAACTGCTCGTCATCTCCTGGGTCCGCAGCATCTTCAGGGTATCCTCCAAGGTCGTAGAACGCTCCATCTATTGATGAGTTGTTGCAAGGGTGAGTACTTACGTACTCAGCAAGTCATAGGGAAGGTAGAAATACATATATATATATATATAACATGAACCTATGCTATTGGGGAAAGAGTGAAAGGTTTTTCCCAAAATACATTTCTTTCTCAATTTTTACTCAACTTCTGATCATACCCATGGCAGTAAATAAATCACATTGATGGTGATACATATATCCCATATCCAAGGCGATATATCCTCATATCACACTACTCTTATTCAAGCTTTTCAATCATATATTCTTAGCAGCATTTCATAACTTAGGGCATAAACCACATGCCTCTTAATTATCATATGTTTGCTAGATTATGGTATTACCGCGACACGTCAACACATGACAGCCCACGGCAACGCCCCTTATCATGACAACACATGCCACTTGGGTAATCTTGAGCTAACAAATTTTAATTTATAAAACAATACTTGTGTCACACCCCATGGATTTAATCCACCGCGGCATACTCCTAAAACTCGGGAGCACGAAGTATTCGAATACATTTTTAAACTCTGCAGAGGTGTACCTCTTTTTAAATCCACTTTTTCACTCGACTTCCAAGTCGGGCCAACTCCATGCGACTTATACGCATGTGACAAGGCCGAGATCACACAACGTTTTTGCAGTCTAGTATTAACAGTATCCCTGCCCGGTAAATGGACAATCCAGTCCCAAGTACCGTTGTGGGTCCTCCCCACTGCCTTACTTCCTAGCCTGGGTCTATGTTCCCGCAGCACACATAACCTCTTTTGATTACAGTCGCGCACGACTTAATCTGGCGTAGGGCGTCTTCCTTCTTTACACCTTATCCTCTCATAATTTTTCTGATCTCACATCACTCATGGACGAACTGCGTCCCACCAGTTTCCACGCGAGAAACCGGATCGACAAGCCATGCAGGGAACTGATAATACTAAGAAAGCTACTAGGTTGCGCCTGTCCCATACCAGGTAAGTGGTTGGTACGTTTTTCATGCCACTAGACGCATAACACAAGGTTCTAGTCCTTACGTGCCAGTGACCAGATCATACCACAACCATGCACCTTCAGTGCCTGCACATTCAGTGCAGCCAAGCACCTCCAGTGCTACCACCATTTCATACCAAAATACTGGTCACGGCTAGGGGTTCTATTTCATGAATATAAATGTACATGTTTATACTTTTATTAGTTCGTGGCTTGCTATCTTATCAAGTTCACATTTCTCAAGTATTCAATCTACCACTGCCATAATATCATTGATCTCAACACATGCAATATTAACGAGATATCTACTCATGGAATAGCATAGCAATTCATAAAATATGGGTTTCAATATGATCAAAGTATGACTTGCCTTCCGCGTCGTAAGTATCCGCAGTCGATGACGGTTCAGCGACAAGATCTTCAACCCCGGACTCTTGCTCTGAACAAGATCAAACAAGCAAACAGGCATTACAATCAATCCTATTCTTACTAATTCACTACATGCAAAGATGCAAGGAGAAAATACTCTGGTGATACAAGGTTCGAAAGCGATGTGGGTTTAATTATGGAAACCAGGGTTAAAATTAGCTGTTAAGGTTTACAAGGTTCCAAAATATCAGGGTAATATCAAGGTGGTGACTGGTTCGCCCAAAAACAGCGAATGTCTTTAGGTTGGCATTCGGTTCGAGGCATCGACATAAGGTCGATGGGTGATAGAGGGCTCAACTCAAGTTGTGACAGTAGAGAAAAGTGTAGATCACAACATCAGGAGTCTAAGGGACAAAGTTATTTTCGAAGTGCATGGCTGGAAGTGGGTGAAAAGGCTCAATGCCACTGGCTGACATAGTCTGGCATAGGGTTGACACGGCCAGAAACTAGGGTTAGCCATATATTTTGACTCAGGGCTCCAAATGATGCACCACTTTGTCTGGTGGTTAGGCATTTGTAACAGGAACAAATGTCTCAACAGGACCTAGGGCAGGAGATGGCCGGAAAGTGATGAAAACCGGCGAGGAAGCTGGCTGGCCTGAAGCACATGTAGTGTGAACAGTACAGCAAACTAGGGCATAGCTATATCTCACATTCTAGGCCGAATTAGAAGTCGTGATAGAAGACAAAGTTGCTCAGAATGGTCCAAAACATCTAGATGGCAAGGTTTCTATGGCTGGATTGGCTGGATTTAGGAGATATTGGCCGGAGAAAAGATTAACTCAAACCTGATTTGGGCATTTCTGATCTAGGGCAAATAAACTTAATTCCTTGCTTGAGGATGGTCTCTGGGGCATAAGTAAGCTAGGTGTGAAGCTAGATTGGCTGGGGAAACACCAGAGAAGCTTAACAGCGAGCTCCAGTTCACAAGCAAAGTTCCAATTTGGGGTTTTTCATATTTTAGCAAATTCTTCGATTTTGGTTGCTTAGAGATGCTTAGATAAGTTCATTAATCAAAATTGATCACAGGCTCGAGAGCTAAATCGTTCTGGATAGAGTTTAATTGCTCGCCGGAGTTGCTGGAGAGAAACGGGAATTGCCGGCGACTGGAGAGGTTTGAAGTCAATTACATGCTCGAGTATGATGAGGGAGGTAAGAGGAGCTTACTGGAGTAGCTGGAATCGAGGAGGAAGCAGTGTAGAGGCTTGGCACCATGAGCCTCTTCTCGAGCTCGCCGAAGAAGAAGAAGACACGGTGGAGTGTGGCGATTTCTGGTGCTTTGCTATGTGGTGAAGTTGGCTAAGTCCTGAGGGTTATTTATAGACGATTTGGGGAGGCTGCAACGGCTGGAAAATGCCTGGAGACTTGGAGCTGTGAATCGACGGCGAATTGACTGGCCGGGCGGGACAGCAGCGAAGCGACGTGCTCCAGCGGCCGTGCCGGCTTTGCAGGCTGGCGTGCGCTGTCCCGGGTGATGCAACGGCGAACTGACGGGCTCCTCCGGCATGCTTGCAACGTGGCACTGTGCTTCTGCAGTGGCTGCAGCGATGGCGTGCGCGCGCGGGCAAAATTGGGGATGCTGGTGCGGCCGCGGTGGCTCCATGGTGGCGAACGACGTGCGCACACGTGGCAGGAACGCGGTGGCAGGGGTGGCGACCACGGGGCTTCACCGGCGACGAAGTTCCTGGCGTGGCAGCGCGGTGGTCGCGGTCGTGCACAGCGTCTCTGGTCGAACCAGGGACCAAAATGCAAGGATTCTTATTTGAAATCTGGACTGATTTGTAATTTCTGTCTTAGAGATGGTTAATTTGAGATTTGATTTCATGGCTGAGTATAACATTTCTATTAGTACTCATCCAACTCAAATTTAGAGAAAATTTGATAAGATTTGAGGGATTTCACCTATTTTCGAAAATAGGGTAAAATTAGGGTAAAATAAATCTGGATTTTGTCGATTTCGAATTCTGGTGATTGGAGAGAGATTTTGAAGTCTGATCAAAAGGGAGATCTGTATCAAATAGTATTTGGAAGGTGTTTCCTGAGGAAATTCTGGAGTTGGAATTGGTTTGCAAATTTTAGCCTTTTCAGGCTTCCAGGTAAACAGAAAAGGACTTGTTCGCAGTAAAATTTGGACTAAACTGCGAAAAGTGTTTAGATGAATTAATTTGGCTCCCAACTTTTTGAAGTGAGTTGAGGATGAACCTAGGAACATATTCCAGGGGTTACTTGAGTCTGGATAAGGTTAAATCAGAATAATTCAATCATCTGGGAACTGGGGTACTTAGGGTAAATCTGAATTTTCCTGTTTTCGAAAACAGAGAGAGGCTTAGGTACTGAGAGTTAGGGTCAGAATTTGATCTGGCTCCTGAAGACTTTTATCTTCAGGGTAACTGGTAGGTTAAATCTGGATGGTCAGATCTTGATCTGGATCTAGGGAATAGATTTGGAGGTTTTTTTAGGGTTTGGGAGAGATTAGGGTTCAGCTGATCTGGCTACTACTACAGAGATACATGCATGCAGGATTTTCATGCAAAACTTTTCACCCCCAAAACTAGGGTGTTACAGGTTAGCACATTTTTCATGCCACTAGATGCACAACACAAAGTTCTAGTACTTATATGCCAATGACCAGATCATACCACAACCCATGCACATCCAGTGCCTGCACATCCTGTGCTAGTACCACCATTCCATTCCAAAATCCTGGTCACAGCTAGGGGTTTTATTTCATGAATATAAATATATACATATATATTAGTTCATGGCTCACTACTTGATCAATTCACATTTCACAGGCATCCAGCCTTGTACTGCCAATTCATAGATCAACCATCTTTCTCATGAAATATTACTTATATTCAAGGTTCTAGATGTTCGAGAATATGACTTGCCTTCCGCGCCGTAAAAGTCAACAGTTGATGTCGGGTCGACAGCGAAGTCCTCAAATTCAGCTTCTGGATATGCTCGGCGACAAACAAACGCACAATGATTACTAATTATATTAAAATGTTTTATGATGTACATGTCGATATGCTTTAAGAAGAATAACTGAACGATGCTGAAGATGATTGAGGCTGCAAGCTGGACTGAGTCGAGATTCTAGGGTTTCAAGGAATTTGGGCTAAGAATTGAGGCTGCAAGCTGGACTGTGTTAGATGCTCTTAGGGTTTCAAGGCTGCAATATGGACATCAAGTCCGCGGCTGGTTTGCTCTAAAATGGCGACTGTCAACAGATCAACATTCGGTTCAAGGCTTCGACAAAGGCTCAACAATTTCTAGAGGGCTTATCTGAAGTTGTGACAGTAGAAGAAAATGTAGATCATAACTCTACAATTTCAGTGGACAAAGTGGTTTCTAAATTGCACAACCAGAAGTGGGTGAATAGGTCCAATGCACTGGCTGGCATGAACTGACAAAGGGCTGACAATGTCCAAGAATGGCATTGACATATTTTGGGAGGTTTCCAATGGACAAAACAGGTTTGGATCAAGGCATTAGGTGCACAATGACATAAGGCAGCAATTTGACAAAGTGGGTTTTCACTGAAAGGTCCAGGAGTTCAAAGATTTTGCAAAGACATCCCTGGACACAGTGAACTGAATGTCAGTGCACCGCCAGGTTCTAGGGCTTGAGTATTTGATCGATTCTCCCATGCATTGCCTTGCAAACTTTGTCAGATTGGTAGGCGAGGCCGAGAAGAACTTGCTGGCGAAGTTAATTTGGAGATGGTGGCCGGACGACGAACGACGAGGTAGGAGTCATCGGCTTCAAGGAACAAGAGCGGGCTACTGTGACAGAGCACAGGAATTGATGAAACTTGAAATTGATCAAGGGCTTTTCCTCCTGGAATGATGCTGATCATCTTAGAGCAAAGAATTGAGTTGTGGCTGAGGTTTGGGGCTCGCCGGCGAAGACACCGGAGTTGAAGACGAAGATAAAACAAGGCAAAGATGATTTAGGGCAATGCAAGACAATCGGGCTTGGCTACACCATCTACATGGCACAAGGAACGTGTTGGTGCAGTTGGCGTGATCGAAGATGGGGTGGAACAGGCCAGTGACGTGAGGTGCTCACGGCCGCGCACGAAAACTGGGAAAGGCTCCTATTCAGGCTCGAATTTAAATTCTAACTGAACAGGCTTGCTCAAAATGTTCAGGTGATCAATTTATTCCACAAGAGGAGAAGCTAATTTGGACTGGAGTGGATTTGATTAAAGGAACAGGGCATCTGCCAAATACGGTGATCACCGGCGATGAGCTTCACCGGAGTGCAATTAAAGGCTACAGAACAGAGAGATTGGCATGGCGAACTTACTGATTGAATCAATTTGGAGAATGGCGCTATAGATCGAGCTGGCATCGTGCTCCTCCTCGGCGGCTCACTGGAGAAGAAGACGAAAACGGAGAAAATTTGTGAAGATGGAGTTGATCTGGGGCTGCTATTTATAGGCACAGGCGGAGCTTGCAAGGAGGCAAGATTAAAGAAATCTGCACTGGGGACGGGACTGGCCAGGCGTAGAAGAAATAGCAGCGATGAAACGACGCGACAGCGACAGCGACAACGGCTCTGCCACTACTCAAATGGTCGGCTCATCGGAACTTGGCGCTGGCTGGTGCAATGCGAAGGCGACAAAGTTGCTGCTGCGGTCGCTGCTGGTTGCTGTGCTGCGACGCCGACGATTAAGGCGCGGACACGTGTGCACATGCAAGCACAAGTGATCACGGGCACAGGCGAGGACCGGCGGCGAAGAAACACGGCGAAATGCACAGCGAAGCTACGGTCGAACACTGTGCTGGCGGCTCTGGTCGAAATCTAGACTGAAATGAAATTTCTGATTTTGGGTTTTGGACTAATTTGCAAATCTGGAGATTTAGATGGTTAAAGCTGAAATTGATTGCACTGATCAGGCAAACTTTATTCAACAAAGTATTTGGAAAGGATATTTGGTAAAATCTGGCACATTTGAATAGTTTTCGGATAAAACGAAAACATAGTAATTAGGGTACTAATAATCTTAACTTTGTCAAAACTGGAATTCTGAGACTTAGGGTGAGATTTTGCTATTCCGATAAAAGGAGATTTTGCATTGAATAACATTTGGGAGGTGTTCCCTGAAACAGATTTGAATTTGGAGTTGATTTGCAACATTTAGCCTTTTTAGGCTTCTGGAAAATCAGAAAATGACTAATCTGCGATACATTTTGCACTGATTTGTGAAAATGGTCTAGATGATAGAATCTGGTTGCCAACTTTTTGGATTAAGGTATTGGCATACCCTTGACCATAATCCAAGAATAATCTGGTCTGTGTTTGGTCAAGATTTGATTAAATCAGGATTTGGAGTATTTAGGGTAATTAGGGTATTTAATTAATTTCTGTTTTCGAAAACAGAAAGGATTAATGAATCTGGGAGTTAGAGATCGAATTTGATCTGGCTCTGAAGGCTTTTCTACTCAGGATAAATAGTAGGTCATATCTGGAAAGTCAGATCTTGATTTGGGTTCACAGGGAAAATTTTGAAGTGTTCGGGCTTAGGATGGGATGAATCTGGGCTGAATTTGCTGATTTTGAGGAGACATATGCATGCATGACTTTTTATGCAAAAGAATTTTCACACCAAACTCAGGGTGTTACTGGCCCTCTCCCGGGAAGCAACCATCCGGGAGAGAAAAAACAACCATGTTAGGTCAAAATCCCATCCTGATTCTGGTCGGGTATTTCTCGGTCGTGGCTGAGAAATTCCGAACTCACTAGAATTTAGCCAAGACTTGGTCAACAAAATCCCAAAATCTCATATGTCTCCCAGAACCCACGGGGCATTTTACTTGTGTAGGGGCCCAATTTGTCCCCTCCCCCCCGCAGTGGGGGGTGGCTTGGCCTAGGCGACCCACGCTGGTGTTACAAGAAAAATTCAGGTCACTCCCTTGGGCAGAGAAGGCACCCACGGAGGGTTAAAGAAAGGCCAGAGAAAATCTCATGTGGGCGACCAAGGGGATTCGATTAGAATCCTTCCAGCCAAAGGTGACCTAAATCTCTTCCGGAGGAGGAAGAGCGTAAGAATGAGCTCTAGAGTGTATGGGGTTGACTAGTCCTCCAAAGTGACTCATTACCTCGGTTCTTTGAGAACCGGGTTGCTGCTTACACCCTCAGTCCACGAGGGGATATTATAAGCCGCCCTAGGGGGAACGGGGCTCCCGCCATCGGGACTTTACAGGGCTATGCCAAAGCCCGTAACCTCCTCGAAACGAGGGCATCCTCACGGGGAGGGCTTCGCCTCAAGAGCGGTTAGAAAAAATATTCTGCAAAAGAAGACACAGTGCCTTCTCCTTGCGAAGGTGCGAGGGAAGGGGGGAGGTTCGGAGACTAAGGGTAAACCTTGCAGAGCAAGTCCACATTCCATGTGTGTTTTAGCTCTTGCTCTTCGAGAGTGGAGAGCTTTTAATCCCCCCGATCCAAGGATCGTGGTGATCTTGTGTGGCCCTTCCCACTTAGGGTTGAGTTTTCCTTGGGCTTGAGGGTCGGTGACGCGCTTGAGGACGAGGTCCCCCAAGCTAAAGGTTCTTCCTCGGACGAGCTTATTGTAAGCACGCACCATTTCATGCTCATAAATGGTGTTGCGGAGAAGGGCCTTGTCCCGCTCCTCTTCGATGAGATTGATGAGGACATCACTTCTTCGGATACACGCACCAACCATAATCATCCGCTTGTTACACAAGGACCAATAACGCACGACCGAGCCCGATTGTTGCTTTGCCAGGTGAACTCATTCCCAAGTTATATATATATATATGGTTTTTAGAATGGTTAACTACCTAATGATGATAATATTGTACTTAGGAACCATGGAGAGGACCAGCAAGGAGCCCAAGTCGAGTTGGAGTCCAAGACGGATTCGAGTTGGAGTCCGGTTCGGCCATCCAGGAGCAGCCTGCCTTCAAATGACCATAACTCCCTCATACGAAGTCCTATTGGGATGTTCTTATAGTCCACAGAGAAGCCCACGATGGGATCTTTCCAATGAATCTGGACCCACGTCCAAATTCCTTCTGGATCTCCGGAAATTAACAAAACAAAGTTCCACCAGATTCTGATTGGGCCAAGTCGGTGCTGCGACACCTTGTTTCGGGCCTTCGGCCCATGTATTCCCTAGTAGGTCATAAGAAACCCTAGCCATGCCACCTCATCATATACTCAGTAGCCGTCACTGTTTAGATTTGGATTTTGCTTAGATTATTCTGCCATTGCAGTTTCGCCGAACTCGGTTTGTGAAATCCCAACTCGTGAGCTTAATACAATTCACAATTTAGTTGCTTCTTCTTCGTTCTTGCTTGTGTTCTCGATTTGCAGCTGGAACAAGCCTTCATGGCGAGGTCAACCGTGTCTTGGCGTGGTTGATAACCAACAGAGCCGTGGTGTAGCGATTGTAGAGGTTCGAATCAGTTATGATTGGAAGCCAGATTGTCAACGTCGAGTTCTCCATCAATCGATTTACCTCTACCTATCGGAAGATCGGGACACTGTCCACATCAGAGATCTACCTCCAGCTTTTGGTTTTCTTCGATGGCTTGAAATGCAGTGGCCGAGACTCCCTCGAGGAGTTCGACTCGCAACGATCAAAAATTGATTTCCTGGGGGAGTACCGCCTCAACCACATAGACGAGCGAGAAAGGGGAACATCCCGTAGCGCGACTCGGCGTCGTGCTCATGGAGCAAAGAATGCTCAGGAGTTCGTCTGCCCACGCTCCGCGCTTGGAGGCACTTTGCTCCAGGCGGCGACGAAGCGCCTGGAGGATGACTTCGTTGACACGCTTGACCGCCCCATTGCTGTTGGGGTGAGCCACCGAAGCAAAATGGGGGGTCATTCCCAAGTTCTGGTAGAACTCGCGGAAGACCGCAGAGTCAAACTAGGTTTCGTTGTCAATGGTGATCTCTCGGGGGACTCCGTAGCGACACACTATGTTCTTCGAAAAGAACCTTTGCACTACTCGGACGTGATGCTGGCTAGGGGTTCTGCCTCTACCCACTTGGAGAAGTAATCCATGGCCACGACCGCATACTTGTATCCCTAAGGTGCAGGGGGGAACGGGCCTAAGAGGTCCATTCCCCATCACGCAAAGGGCCAGGTGATTGGGATGGACATTGAGATAATCTCTAGGAAACCCCCCCCCCCCCCCCCGGGGAGGGGCCCTTGGGCACTTGCTGCCTATTCGAGGTGTCAGCGCAGTTGTTGTCCCTACGTGGGATACACTGCGCCTCGAGGCCCTCGAAGTGATTCTCTATTTTCCGAACCTCCTCGAGGTAGAGGCTTAAGTTCACGTCATGGCACAAGTAGGACTTGTCCATTTGACAAACCACGAGCTAAGACTCCCCCTTAATAAGGAGGCATCGAATGCCCAAGGAGCAGGCGAGGCACAGCCCTAGGAGGAGGGCCTCATACTCTGCGACATTGTTTGTCACAGGGAATTCAAGCCTTGCGGTGTATTCAAGGGTTCTCCCCTTGGGGCTTCGGAGGACCACTCCCGCACCGGCTCCTTCTAAGCACAGGGAGCCATCAAAGAAGAGGGTCCAGTGGTCACCGTGTGGTGGTGGCGTGACATGAGCTTCCTCCTCCGGTCCGGGGACAGGAGTCCATTCAGCCACAAATTCCGCTAGGACTTGCGACTTGATTGCGTATTGTCTAGTTAGGGTGAGGGAGAAAGGGGCTAGCTCAGCCCCCTACTTCCCTATCAGGTCGGTGGCTTCCTTGTTTTGAAGCACTTCCCCAGGGACAGAGAGGACGGCACCGTGATGGGATGGCCAGGAAGTAATGGCAAAGTTTCCTCGACACCATCAAGAGAGCGTAACAGATCTTCTCCACCTTTGTGTATCTCGTTTTGGCACCCTGGAGAGCCTCACTCACATAGTAGATGGGGTGCTGCTGCCCGTCTTCCTCCTTGACAAGGACCGTGCTGACGGCGACTGGAGTGGCCACGAGGTAAAGGAGTAGGGCCTCCCCTTGACATGGGCTCACGAGCATTGGAGGGCTTGCGAGATACTTCTTCAGGTCTTTGAACGCGGCGCCTTGGCTGTCCAATGGAACCCCTCAAGGCCACGGAGGATCTTGAACATTTGGAGGCCGCGCTCTCCCAAGCGCGAGATGAAACGACTAAGCGCGGCCAAGTGGCCGGTGAGTTGTTGTACATCCTTAACAGAATGCGGCGGAGGCATGTTGAGGAGGGCCCAAAATTTTTTGGGGTTGGCTTCAATGCCCCGTTGGGACACAAGAAACCCTTGGAGTTTCCCTCCGTGAACACAAAATGCACATTTTCCTGGGTTAAGCTTTAACCCGTAGTTGCGGAGATTGCGGAATGTTTCCTCTAAATCTTCGAGGTGAGCGGTCAAGAGTGGACTCTTGACGACCGCGTTGTCAACATAGACCTCCACGTTGCGGCCGATTTGGTCCTTTAGGACTAGATACATGAGGCATTGGAAGGTTGCCCCCGCGTTTTTCAATCCGAAGGTCATGTGGACGTAGCAGAAGGTGCCAAGAGGAGTTATGAAACTCATCTTTTCCTCGTCCTCCATGGCCATCCAGTCCTGGTGATAGCCCGAATAGGTGTCCAAGGAGCTCATCAGCTCACATCCCGTGGTGGAGTCCACCATTTCGCCGATCCGCAGGAGCTGAAAGTCGTTCTTTGGGCAAGCTTTGTTGAGGTTGGTGAAGTCGACACACATCCTCCACTTGCTGCTTGCCTTTTTAACGGGAACGGGGTTTTCTAGCCACTTGGGGTGCAAGACCTCGCGAATGAACCCCGCCTCTTGGAGTTTTGTGATATCCACCTTTATGGCTTCTTGGTGCTCAAGGGAGAGCTTCCTTATCTTATGCTTCACTGGGGGCGACCAGGCGTTACCGCGAGCTTGTGCTCAATAATATCTCTGGGGACACCCCCCATGTCTACAGGCTTCCATGCAAAAACTTCTGCATTTTCATGAAGGAAGTCGATGAGCTGTGTTGCGTGCTCCTCGGGCAGATCGGCCTCGATCTTGATGGTCTTCCCCGAGCTTCTTTGGGAGAGGGGGACTTCCTGAAGGTCCCCCTCAGGTAGAGGTTTGGGAAGGAACTTCCCGGGGAGCACGACCGGCACGTCCAGTGTTGGGAAGGAGCTCCCTTCCCCTGGGGATTTGATTAGGTTGACATCCCAGATCATGGCAGTGGCACGCTCATAGTGGGAGCAAGCCATATCCTGGTCAACCCGGGCGGAGATCACCCCGCTTGGCCCAGGGATCTTCATGCAAAGGTAGCTTTGGTGGACCGCAGCCCCTAGGCGGTTGATCTTGGTTCTCCCCATTATGGCGTTGTAGGAGGAGGGGAGATCCACCCCATCAAACCGGACCATTTCAGTCCAATAATTATCCGGGGCACCGAACGTCATTGGGAGGTCGACCTTCCCCAAGGGATAATATAGTTTTTCCGCGGAGACAACTAGCGCGTCATCATGGGGGAAGCACACCCCGCACGCGTCCTCAGCGGTGAATGTGAGTGCGATGTCCGACCATTTCGGTGGCTGAGACGTGTTAACGCCGCCTATTGCCTTCACTACTTGTGCATATTCCTTGCACTAGCATTTGCAGTCTCGCTCGGAGGCGGATCCTACCAAGATGACATTAACATGTCTCTGGGAGGTTTGGAAAGGGAGCTCATTGCTTGAGCCTCTTTCCTAGCCTCGCCTCTAATGTCCTCCCAGTGGAGTGGGGAGTGCTGCCAAGGCCGGCGATGGAGGGGGTAAGGAGGTAGGGCCTCCTCCCCCCAGCCCATGCTACTCGAGAAATGCCGTGAAGTGTTGAAGAAGCACGTGGCATTCTCGCGTTGCATGGGAGTTGGACTTATGGAAAGTGCACCATAAGGTGACTCCAGTGTGCGGGAGGACTGACCTCCCTCACCGCTTTTGGGTTTGGAGAACGATCGTTGCCCTCGGTTAGGATCCCAGGAGCTGCCTCTACCTTCGAGGATGAAAGCGTCTCGAGGCCTTGGCTCGCTACGGGGCCCCCTCTTGGGGTGTTTGTGGACGAGGTCCTTGTACTCCCTTTCTCCAGGGGTAGTGGTCCCCTGGCTCTTTTTCCAGAGGTCATCCTCCTTGGCTCTTGTATACTTCTCAAGTATGTTAAAGAGCTCATCCACGGAGGATGGGCAACTACGAGAGAGCCTCCAGTGGAGCTCTCCCAGTAGAATCCTGCTTTTGCACGCCTTAGTCACCGTTGAGTCGGGGACGTGGGCTACCTTGCTGTTGATTTGGGCGAAGCATTTGAAAAAGCTTTGTATCGTCTCCTCAACCGCTGATGAACGGTGTACAACTACGACGAATCCAGGTGATGGATGTAAATCCCCTAGAAATTTGCACAAAATACCCATTCCAAATTTCATTCTAATCAAATGATCCGTAGCAACTCGCGCTTGAGTTGTGCAAAGGATTTCGTAGAGCCTTCCTTGAGGATGTAAAACCATGACCGAGCTATCCCAGAGAGGTAGAGGGGGAAGACGTTGCACTTGATTCTCTCATCCTCCTCGACAATCGAGATGGCCGTGGAGTAAACTTGCACAAATTCATAGGGGTCGGCCTCCCCGTTGTAGTCCTCAATGTGCGGTGGTCGCTATGGCTTCGGCCATCGAAAGCACCGAAGGCGGTGGCAAAGGGATTGATTGGCCCCTTCCACCTCCTTTGGGAAACCTGCGTCGCTATCCCCCTTCACGGGGGAGGAGCGTGTGGCCGCCCCAAGAGGGGAAAACCACTATACTCCTGTGGGAACCCATCCAACTGCAGCTGGACCCATGCATACCTATGATTTCCCAGGATAAGCCATACAAGAGTACATTGCAGCAAATTAATTTACATAGCAGTTAGGTTGTACGGCCTGCTAGCCTTAATACAATACATAATATTACAAAGCCAACATGGCACAAAAGGTTTTGGTCCAAAAGAAACAACTATGCGACGGAAGCTAGATAAACCCCCACAGAAAGAAATTGAAAGTAGAACAACACCCTTCAACACTCTGGTGGGACTAGCTCTCCTCCTTATGGTTCCGGGAAGATCTCCAGGAAGTCATCTTGCTCAAAGAACACCCCATCTATTGGATCATAGATAGCAAGGGTGAGTACTTTCGTACTCAGCAAGTCATAGTATACAAAAGTATATACATATAGTAGTGATGATATGAACCTATGTAAATAAAGAAGAGTGGGAGGTTTGCAAAATAATCTTTCTTAAGAGAGATGCAGCTCTTTGAAATAATCTTTCTTTCACAGACTATTAATAGTACTACCATGACATGACCACACATGATAGCCCATGGCAGCATGCCCCTTAATATGACAACACATGTCATTCACAGGTAATCTTATCTTATCAAACTTTATTTAGAAAACATACTTGTGTCTCATCGACGTGGATTTAATCCACCGCAGTAGGCTCCTTTAGACCTGGGAGTATGGAGTATTCGAATACATTTTTAACTCTGTAGAGGGGTTCCAATTTACCCACAAGATATCTCAACTTTAAAACTCATCCTATCATCATGATTAGACCCTCCCTCATAGCCATGTGTGAGTAGCAAGGTTGAGATAACAAGAACTTTATTTATGGTTCACTCACAATCCACCCCTAACCCAATGATTGGATAAATCACAGTTGTGGTGGGCTATACCCCCACCTGACTAGCCTCTTCCCATTACTAGGGCAGAGTGCAATATGTGTCTGGAGACGCACTTCGTGCCAATCGTGCACAATTCCTTCAAACTCATCCTCGCAGGGGTTTCATGTTCGATTTGCATACTATTTGTTCAAGCCTGTTCCATACCAAGCTCGTGGTTTGTACGATTTTCATGCCACTAGAAGCACAACACAAGGTTCTAGTCCTTATATGCTAGTGACCAGTTCATTCAAAAGCCCTGCACTCATACTGTGCCACCACCATTCCATACCAACTCTGGTCACAGCTAGGGTTTTATTTCATGAATATACATATATACATATATATTAGTTTATGGCTCACTACTTGATCATTTTACATTTCATTGGCATACAGTTTAACACTACCAAATTATATCTCAACCATTCTTTCACATGCAATACTACTTATATTCAAGGTCATATCATAGCAACTCATAAATTATAGGTTCAAGATGTTCAAAAATATGACTTGCCTTCTATGTCGTAGAATTCCGCTACTGATGTTGCATCGACGGTAAAGTCCTCGAATTCGGACTCAGGATCTATTCAGAAACAATCAAACACAAAATTATTACTAATTATATTAAAATGTTTTATGATCTATATGCAGATATGCTTTAAAAAGAATAACTTGGCGATGCTACGGTTGACTGAGTTTTGCAATTTCAAATTGGGTGGAAACTCTAGAATTGATAGAATCTGAGCTAAGGTTGGATGCTAAAGGTCATTAGGGCTTCAAGGCATAGGATTACACATTCGGTTCGCGGCTAGTTTGCTCAAATACAACGAATGTCGGCTGATTGACATTCGGTTCACGGCCTGACAAAATCAAAGAATGGCATAGACATGGTTTAAGAGATTTTCAGTTGACAAAATAAGTTTGGCTTAAGGCATTGGGTGCAAAAGGATATAAGATAGTTAGTTGAAAAATTGGTTTTTGCGGAAAAGTCCAGAAATTCACAGAAATTACAGACAAGTCCCTGGCACAGAGAGCTAAGTGCCAGTGCACTGTCGTTTCTTAGGGCTTGCGTGTTTGGACGATTTGCTCATGCGTTGCTTCGCTAACTTTGTTAATCATGTAGGCGAGGTTACAAGGATGTTGCTGGCGAAGTTAATTGGACAGCGGTGGCTGGACGACGACGAACGGCGAGGTTGAAGTCGTCGGCTTTGAGGACCCGAGATGAGCTACGGTGACAGAGAACTAGTGATGAAACTTGAAATTGATTGAGGGTTTTTGTTTCTGGAGTGGTGCTGATGGTGTTAGAGAGAGGAATTTTTTGTGGTGGTGATTTGAGGCTCGTCGGTGATGCAGTCGGACTCGAAGACGACGGTGAAAAGGGCGCTACTGATATAAAGCAATGTTGGACAATTGGTCAGCATCTACACATTCTATGAGACATAGTAAAGGTGTAGGTGAGATCAATTGGGTTGGAGACACAGTGGAGCATGCCGCAAACATGGGCCGTCCACGGCAGCGTGTGAAGAAATGGAAACTCACAATTCGAGCTTCAATTTGAATTCTGGCTACACATGCTTGCTCAAGAGGCTCGGCTGATCATTTTATTCTACAGAAAGGGAGTCTAATTTGGACGGGAACTAGGGGCGATAGAGGGAACATGACAAAATCAAATACTGGCGATCACCAGCGATACAGTTCACCGGACACAAATTGGCTACTACGGCATGATGAGATTACCAATAGGCACTTACTGGTTAAGTTCATTTGGAGATTGATGCAGTGATGAGCTCTGGCGACGTCCTCCTCCTTGACGGCTTGCCGGAGAAGAAGAAACGGAGAAGACGATGACTTAGTGGCTAAGTGAGCTCTAGAGAACAATGGTGAATATAAAGCTAGTCATGGGCGAGCTTAAATAGGCACAGGATGGATTTAGCGAGGCTGGAGAATGTGGAACTTGTGCCGGTGAAGTGACTGGTCGATGCAACGGCGGCAACGACGAGACGGCGACAGCGGCTTTGCAACTGCGTCAGGCAGTCAATGGCAGAGGCGTTGGAACTTGGCTCTGGCCGGTGCAGAGGCGAAGATGACGAAGCTGGCCCGGCAACGACACGTGGACGCATGCAGATTCAAACCTTCCCGCTAGCGTGGACACGTGCACGCATGCAAGCACACACACTAACTGAAAAAAGGTGGCTTGGCTGACGGCAAGCGACATAAGAAAAAATTTAGGGTTTTTAGTAGAATTTGAACTGAAACAAAAACAGGGTAATTAGGGTACTTGTAATCGGGGTTTTGTTGAGATTGGATATCTGAGACCTAGAATGAGATTTTGAAACTCTCACAGAAGGAGATTTTGTATTGAATAGCATTTGGGAGATATCCCCTGAATCAGATTAAGATTTGGACTTGATTCGTGGCTTTTAGCCCTTTCAGGCTTTTGGAAGATCTAAAAAGGACCAATTTGCAATACTTTTGGACTAATCTGCGAAAATGGTCGAAATGGTGTAGATTTGATGCTAACTTTTTGGTATAGGATTTGACATATCCTGGATCAAAATCATGAAATAATTTGATCTAGGCCAGTTCAAGATTTGATCAAATCTGAGTTCTAAATCTCACGGTATTTAGGGTAATTAGGGTGATTAGGATACTCAATTAATTCTGTTTTTGAAAACAGATTGAGACTGATAATTCTGGGAGTTAGAGATCGAATTTGATCTGGCTTCGGAAGGCTTTTCTATTCAGGATAAATAGTAGATCATATCTGGATATTCAGATCTTGATTTAGGTTTGCAATGGAGATTTTAAGATTTTTGGGCTTAGAGAAGGATGAATCTGAGCTGATTTACTGATCTTGGAGAGACATATGCACGCATGATCTTTTATGAAACAGAATTTTCACCCCAAATGCAGGGTGTTATAGCGCATTCGTTGTCTAAGTCGGGAAGGGGTCCTAACGGACTGCCTGCCTTTCGGTAGCGTCTCCCTTCTTCGGGGTTGGGGGAGCTAACCTCTTGCGCCTCGGGGAAGTCCCCAGAGGTGACGGTAACTTCTTGCATGGGAGTCTTGCCGTTATCTGGCGTGGCGCGAGAGCGACGCCCGCGCACCGGAAGTGGTTCCAGGCGACGGCGGGATGGGACTCCCTCAGACCTTGCCGTGCGCATACGCTCTACCTCCCGGGAAAGGGAGTCCCCCGGGGAAGGGAATACCTCCCTTGGGAGGAAGTCCACCAGGGTTGGGAGCACCTCCCAGGAGTGGATGTCCCCCAGAGGAGGGAACACCTCCTGGGGGAGGAAGTCCCCCGGAGGTGGGAGCACCTCCCGGGAGTGGATGACCACCGGAGATGGGAGCACCTACTGGGAGTGTATGTTCGTCAGAGAAGGGAGCACCTCCCGGGATTGGATGTCTGCAAGAAGGGAGCACCTCCCGGGGGAGGAAGTCCCACGGGGATGGGAAGGGTTGTCCCTCGGAGACGGGAGCGCCTCCCCGGAAGGCGAAAGTCCCCGGCACAAAGAAGGCCCCGGGTGCCCCATCATGAACGGTAGTCGTGTTCCTACGAACTGGAATGGATGTGGGTACGCTGGGGCTGAAGGCCACATTATGGCACGCAATAACTCCTCAAGGGTGTGCTATGTGCGAAGTTGGCCCTCCACAAGCGTCCCGAGTAGCGGGTCTCCAGAGGTCGAAGGTATCTCCCGGGGGGCACTTGGTCCCCCAGCGCGGAAGCATCGTTCCTGCCGAGAGCGGCGGGAGAAGGAGTGTCACCTCCCCCCGAGTGTCCCTCGGGCGAGGAGCTGCGACGACGGCCCATTGTGTCGAGGGCGCAGGGTTGCTAGGACTAGTGTCACTGGACATGGAGGCTAAGTGCCTCGTTCTTCTTGGAGGAGCCATGACAATTCGTCATGAGTCCCCACGAACGGCGCCAACTGTCGTGGTATTAAAAATACCTCGATAGGTTTGATGATGTGTTTGACACGTGTTCGGCAATGCGAGATGACTGTGCGATGGGTCACCCCGTGCTGGACATTCACAGAAATTGACAGGGAGGTTTATATAGGTTCAGGCCTTGGTGGAGGACCTAGTCCTGTCGACGTGCTCCCGACGCAACTCGGTTAGGGGAGCTCTCTCCCAGAGAGAGGGCTCCTAAGCACGCCTATTCGTTTTTGTATATTGAGTACGATGACAGTCTTAGCTTACATGAGAGAGCTCCAAGGGTATATATAGACCCCAAAAGACACAAATTACCAGACAACCCTAGCTATGACCGTCAGATCCGGGGCATCATGGTCATTTGGCAAGGCTCGAGGCACGGAACTTGGACACGTCGCCGCCCTCGAATTCAGTGCCCCTAACCCCAGTACGGCGGACCAAGGTGGGCACCTCCTACTTCGGAGGATGGGGGGCCGGAGGTGGGCACCTCCTACTCCGAAGGTCGGCGGACCAGAGGTGGGCACCTCCTACTCCGGAGGTCGCAGGCCGAAGGTGGGCACCTCCGAGCCCAGAGGACGGGGTGCTGGAGGTGGCCTCCTCTGACTCCGGAGGACGGAGGCCAGAGGTGGGCACCTCCTACTCTGGAGGACGGAGGCTGGAGTAGGGCACCTCCTCGCCCGGAGGACGAGAGGCCAGAGGTGGCCTCCTCCTACTCCAGAGGATGGAGGCCAGAGGTGGGCACCTCCCAGCTTGGAGGACCAGGGGCCAGTGGTGGTTACCTTCGGCTCCAGAGGACGGAGGCCGGAGGTGGGCACCTCCTAGGTCGCAGAATGGGCTGGCATCGGCGTATGTAATCTACGGCTAATATTTTCCCCCAACATAGCATTTTCTTTCTCCACTTTGTTTCCTATCCAAACGATGTCGAAATATCTCCAAATTTGGTACATTGTTCCCTGAAACATGATGAACACACGCACGAAAGCTAATTGTAAAAATGTTACGAAAATTCGCATAAAATGACGTATCAACAGAATTTTTTGCATGTTTTCAATAATAAACCTAGGGTAAAATTCTACTAGATTAAGATTTATCAATAATCTCCTTCAAAAATTAGTAAGAATGTGGATCCTCATGTTCTCCACAAGATTTTAATGTTCCAGTGAAATGGGACACCATTTCAGCATTGAAACATCACATGTACCAACACTAGACTATTCTAAAACTATAGTAATCCAATCTGACAAAATTCCTTTGAAATCCAATGATCCTCTAAACCAATTGCAATATGTCGTGGTATAAAATATACCACCGGTAGATTTCACTGTGGAATCGGGGACGTGCACCACCTTGCTCTTGACCTGAGCAAAGCGCTTGAAGAAGCTTCGGATGGTCTCCCCCGTCTTCTGCCGTACGGTGTAGAGCTGCGACGAGTCCAGGGGACGCACATAGTTCCACTGGAAGTTCGCGCAAAACTCGCGCTTGGGCTGCACGAAGGACTTGATGGAATCGGCACTCAGGTTGTAAAACCATGAGCGGGCGATCCCGGTGAGGTAGAGGGGGAAGATGTTGCATTGCACCGTCTCGTCCCCCCCGGCCGCTGAGATGGCTGTGGAATACACCTGCACAAATTTATAAGGATCGGCCTCACCATTATAGTGCTCGATGCGGGGCGGGCGATAAGGCTTTGACCATCGGACGTGTCGGAGCTGGCGGCACAAGGGCTGGTTGGCCCCCTCAACTCCCCAGGAAGGTTCCCAGTCGCTGTCCCCCCTTACAAGGGAGACACGCTCGTTATCAGAGTCGGGGAGAGGCCCCAGCAGTCAGCCCGGATGGTGGTAGCGCCTCTTCTCCTCAGGGTTGGAGCTAGCTTCGTGAACCTCCAGGTGTCCCCCAGAGGTGGCGGTGGCTTCGTCGACTAGTCTCCCTCCCCGGCTGGTCTGGCGGCGTGTCCCCGGCCTGCGTCGAGAGGGACCATCTCTAGGTTTCACGGCACGCATGCGCTCCACCCCCTCCCGAGTTAGTCAGGTCTGATCCACCGGGGAGCCCTCGGGGGCGGCCCCGGGGGAGGAGGGAGCTGATGCGCGTCAGCCGATGCCGCTGGCACGCGGGCATGGCCAGGGGTCGGGCGTGTCTCCGGGGCCGTCCCGAGCGCGGTGGAAACCGCCGGCCCAGGAGCCACTCCGGACGCACTGGCAACCATCCGCGGCGAGGAGCCAAGGAGAGCCACCGGCGCGGGGTCAGGCCCCGGCACGGGGACAACTTCCTGCGCGGGGTAAGGCCCTGGGGCGACAAAGGCTCCCGGCGCGGGGACAGCTCCCGGTGCAGGGTAAGTCTCTGGTGCGGGGTCAACTCCCGGCGCGAGGTAAGTCCCCGGCGTAGGGTAAGTCCCCGGTGCAGGGAGAACTCCCGGCGCAGGGTCAGCCCCCGGCGTAGGGTAAGTCTCCGGCGCGGGGAAAGCTCCCCGTGCGGGATAAGTCCCCGGCGCGGGCACGTGGAGAGCTCTCGACGCAGGGTCAGCCCTAGGCATAGGGTAAGTGTCCGGCGCAGGGACAGCTCCCGACGCGGGGAAGTCTCCCGGCGTGGGGTCAGGCCCCGTCACGGGGACAGCTCCCTGCGCGGGGTAAGGCCCCGGCGAGGGGAAAGCTCCCGGCGCGGTGAACATGCCGGGCACTAGGAAGGCCGCCGGGTGTCCCACGAAAAATGGAGGCGGGGACCCCATAAATGGCAATGAGGGCGGATAGACGGGAGCCGGAGGCCGCGTTAATGCACGCAACAACTCCTCCAAGGTGCGCTGGGCATGGAGTTGGCCTTCGACCAAAGCTTCGACCAAGGTGTCTCGGGGAGCCGGGTGTGCCATCGGGGGGAGACTAGTCCCCACCGAGGCGGCCACGGTCACCGGCATTGACCCGGAGGTCGAACCACCAAAATTAATAAGAAAGGTGGGAGGCGGTACCTGGGTCTGGCCTCCTTCGGGCGGAAGCACCGGGACGGCTGTGTCCCGGACGGGTGGCATCGGGTCACTGGGACCGGCGTCACCGGGGAGGGCACGAACCCTCGTTCTTGGGGGAGCCATGGCGATTCGTCACGAGTACCCACGGACGGCACCAACTATCGTGGTATAAAATATACCACTGGCAAATTTCACGGAGAGACTTGACACGCGAACAGCGGCACGAGCTGACCGAGTGACCGGTCACCTCCCGCCCGGCAACGCAGCAATTGACACAGCGATTTTTATACAGGTTCGGGTCCCGGTGGGGGCCCTAGTCCTGTCGGCACCCTCCGGACACGAGTCCTCTGGGGAGGAGCTCTCTCGGGGAGAGAGGTCTCTAAGGGAGTCTATTGTTTGAGTGTATTGAAAATGAATGGGAGGCTCCTTACAAATGAGGTACAAGGGGGTATTTATAGGCCCCAAAACACGCAAAAGGCCAAAAAGCCCTAGCTATGGCCGTTGGACCGAGGGGCACTGGAGTCATTTCACCGGCTGAAGGGCTTGGATGCTTGAAAAGTGTCCTCACTGGTTCCTGAGGGACCCGGGGCCCAGAGGCCCAGGGACCCGCCAGGGAACATCTCCGCACGAAGGGCCAAGACTCTCCGGAGACCCCGCGTGACCGGGGGCCCGGCGGCCCAAGGACCCACCGGGACCTTCTCTACACGAAGGGCCGGGAGGCTCCGGAAGTTCCCCGGGACCCGGGGCCCGGAGGCCCCGGGACCCGCCAGGGACCTTCTCCGCACGAGCAGCCGAGGGGCTCTGGAAGTTCCCAGGATCCTGGGCCTGGAGGCCCCGGGACCCGCCGGAGACCATCTCCGCACAATGGGCCGAGGGGCTCCAGAAGTCCATGTGATCCGGGGCCAGAGGTCCGGGGACACGCCAGGGACCTTCTCCACACAATGGGCCGAGGGGCTCCAGAAGTTCCCGGCACCCGGGGCGCAGAGGCCCTGGGACCCGCGGGGGACCATCTCCGCACGATGGGCCGAGGGGCTGCGGAAGTCCGCCAGGACCTGGGGCCCGGAGGCCCCGGCACCCGCCGGGGACCATCTCCGCACGGTGGGCCGAGGGGCTCCGGAAGTCCCCTGGGACCCACCGGAGACCATCTCCGCACGAAGGACCGAGGCGCTCCAGAGACCCCGCGGGACCCGGGGCTGGAGGCCCAAGACCCGCCGGGATCTTCTCCGCACCAAGGACCGTGGGAGCTCAGGAGGTCCTCGGGACCGGGTCCTCGGAGGCCCAGGGACCTTCTCCGAATGAAGGCTCGAGGAGCTCCGAAGACCTGTGGGACCCGGGGCGTGGAGTCCCAGGGATCCACTGGGACCTTCTCCACACGAAGGACCGAGGGAGCTCGGGAGGTCCCCGGGACACAGGGCCCGGAGGCCCAGGGACCCACTAGGGACTTTCTCCGCACGAAGGACCGAGGGAGCTCGGGAGGTCACCGAGACCCAAGGCCCAGGGACCCACCAAGGACCTTCTCCGCACGAAGGCCCTAGGCGCTCCAAAGACCCCATGGGACCCGGGGCCCGGAGGCCTAGGCACCCGCCGGGGATCTTCTTTGCATGAAGGACCGAGGCGCTCGAGAGACCCCGCGGTAGTCAGGGCCCAGAGGCCCAGGACCCGGCCGGGACCTTCTCCGCACAAAGGACCAAGGGCACTCGGGAGCTCACTTCTAAGACTTCCCGGGGATACGGGATTTGCCCCAACATAATCTGTCGACGATCCGGACTCGGAGTCCTCAGCCAAACTTATGCAAAATTTGTAATAGTGAGACCTTTCAAGATGATCCTCCGGGAAGGTATGTAGAACAATGGTGAACAGGAGCAAAGAGAGATTTATACAGGTTCGGGCCCTTGATGATGGGAGTATAGCCCTACGTCCTGTTAGGATTTCACTATAGGTGATAAAAGGTTACAAAATGGCAGAAAAACCCCTTCACAAGCGAAAGGTTTTTCCTATGTAAATGTACAGAATAAAGCCAGGAAGGCTTGTAAGAACTATCTAATTTAGGCCGTAGACTTGGCTGTTTTTAGTGGTTGAGATGTGTTGTGTCTCACTTGTATCAGAAGTCTTGTTCTTCCAAATGGATCGGATCCCCCTGTTTGATATATTTCACCACCCTTTTATACTGGTCGAAAGGATGCCATGTCGTAACTGCATCAAACAGTTGTTTGGACGGTTGGATGCGGTTTATTGAACCGCTCTTAACTTCCAAGTAGGTTAAGAACGTGTTATTCGTGAAATAACTGCTTGTATCAACCTCTTGGCGGTTAGTCTTCTACGTGGAGGAATCTTCGGGATACTTGGAATATTCCCACTATAGGGATAACCAGTCAGATAAATTCCAAGTACTTTGGTCGAGAATGTTCTGACCGCGGGATGTTGGCTGACCGCGCAACATCTCCAACATTTTGTTCGCGTATAACATACGAACTTCTGACCGCGCAAAGCCTGCGGTCTGATCACACGAGGCTTGCGACCTGATCGCGCAAAGCCTGCGACCTTAGGCTGATGCTTCTTGAGTTCACACCGCCGGGCACGTGTCTGACTGATATTTACTTGATTCGTCTTATTTTTCTGTGCATTCTCCCCATGTTTTTGCACATATTAGTCATACACCTCGGCATATATACCCAGATTATTCCAGATTTGCTGCCAAATAGACCAGATTACTTGTTTTGCAATTTTTTATCACAGGTCGGTGCCAGCGGATGGATTTCTGGCTAGCAGTCACGCCTCATTGACTTATTCTGACCTTCGGTCGATTCTGGATGGAAGCGCGCGTTCCCGCGGTCGCGTAGGAACTGACCGCACCGAAATCGGAGTCACCGGGGGCCCGGAATCCCATATCCTAGCCACCAGGTCCATTCTGCAATTTCTAAAAAATCCAGGGACCCAAGTGTAAAAATGCCAAATTTGGGAGTTTTAACCCTAGCCGCCGGCCACCAGCAAAGTTGAGCCCGGTTTTTATTTTTTTACCTTCTTTTCTTTCTCCCTCCTCGCGATCCACACCTCCATCCACCTCGCAGCCGGTGGCCGGGCCGTACGCCGGCGGCGCTCCACCTTCTTTACCTCCCTCAACTTCCCTTCTCCTCCCCCCTTCTTTTTCTTCTTCCTCCTTTCTTCTTCCTGCCTCTCCTTTTCCCCAAATCCTTTGCTTCTCTCTTCCTCCAGCGCCGTGCGCCTCCATCTCGCGCCGCCTAGCCGCCTCGTGCCTCTCCCGCGACCGGCCATGCCTCTCCCTCTGCCTCCTAGATCTACTCCCGCCGTAGATCTAGGCTTCAACACGCCGCTCTCCCTCGTGCTCCCCTGGTGCTCTCGCCGCACCGCTCCTGATCCAGCGCCGCCGGGGATTTCGCGCCATCGCCGCCTCCACACAACCGTCTCCTGTCGCCGATCCAGCACCACACCACCAGACCAGCAGTCCTCGCCGCCGATCTGCCGCCACGCCGGTGGTTCGCCCAATTCCACAGCCGCGCTGCGCCACCATCGGATCTCCACTGGCGCCGCCGCCGGATTTGGCCAAATCTGCGCCGGAGCCGCCTCTGCCTCGTGCCGCGCCGCCGTTCCAGCACCGCGCTGGGCCGTCTTCTTCGTGCCACTACCTTCCCTCCGCCGCCCCTCACCGGTGACTTCGACAACCTCGAGCTCGACCACAACCCCGGCTTCATCACCTGCTGTGCATCAGCTTCTACTTCCACGACAGCTCCACGGGCGCCTTCTTCCTCTGTTGTGGAGTCGACATCTTCTTCGCTGTGAAGCTCCACTTCGACGTCTTCCTCGACACGACTGCAGCTCCCTCGACCAGCAACTCCAGTGGCTGTAATTACTGGTTCAATCCTTCTCACCTTCTTTGTTCTTGAATTCTGATGAACTGATGAAGAGGAACAATGCATGTATGAGATGATGAATGCCTGTAAAGAACCAAATTGAATTTTGATTGATTTCCCATGCAACTGCACTTCTATTTCTTCAGGCTGATTAGAAATTTCTGCATTGCTATGTATTATATTGGCTGAATGCTTGCTGGAGGTTGAACTGAATTAATAGTGATAGACTGAAATTGTTCTTGATTAGTTCCATCTTCTGATTGATTTGCAATGTTCTGAGTGGCTTAGTTCAGAGTTCTGTTGAATGAGCTTGACAGGTTCTTCTCTATGATGATAAATTGTGATTGGTGAATTGTTGATCACCTTTTTATGTAACTTTGATTGCTGTTAGTAATTGATGTTTAATCAGTGTGTTTATTCCTGCACGAGTGTGTTTTGGGTTGAGTTGAACTGAATTCTTATGATTGTCTCACTGTTGAATCTCTGTGTGATGCTTGAGTAATGATCTACATATTTGAGTTGTATTACATGTTCTTTGATCCATCTTCTGGTCAACTGTTCATTGTTGCAATTGGCATTGAGCTGTAGTTTAATTGAATTGCATTTCTGAATTGAATTGACTTGATCCCCTCCTGTGCTGAATCTATTTGCAAATTATTTTGGATTGTGATTTTCACGAAGTTGGCTGTTTGAGGTTGAGTTGTCGAGTGGAGTTGGCAGGGCTTTAGTGTTTACTTTGTACTTGTGTTTCGTAGATACTCGCCGTAGATTGCGATCGATGATGGTAGTTTGCGCTGCCTCGCGCGCTACTACTACACGATTTCTTTTTATTGCTTGTATTGCGAACACTAGTCCAGAATAAACATTAGTCGCCTGTCGCGGTGAGATCACCTCCATTTCTTTGCATTCTTCTGACGTCTCTCTCTTTCATCTTATTTATTTTCATTTGCCATCAAATTAGTCTAGTTTTACATGATCTGTTTTCTCTAGTCCCTGTGGAAAGAACGACAGAATACTCGCCTATTGCATCGTCCTCGTTCTATTGCGAGACGGTCTAGGCCGGTATCACTGACTCTGGCGGACCCGATAAAGTCTTTTTGTTTCAGATCCGATGCCTGAACACTTTATCGGGTCCGCCAGAGACAGTATCCATGATGGGAAATGAATAAAACACTCAGTGGAACATTTTGAACGAAACGTTACTCACATTAATGCGCCGCCTTGGGTCTATAAAAAGAGCAGATGTCTTCTCAAAGAAGCCACACAGCCAAAAACCCTCATCGTTTCCGCCGCACAAAACCCTCATTCTTCTCAGCTTCCGCCTTCCCCAAAAATCACTAACTTTTCCTTCGACTTTCCACCGAAAAATGGCGTCCTGGAGCCGATCCATTCACCATTCCGAGGAGAGTTTGATGTTGCTGGAGAAGGAGGAAATCCTTCCTCCGCGGCTTTTGATCAACTGGAGGCCCGCAGAAAAAGATCAAGAAACCCCAACCGTCCAGGAGGGCGAGCTGGTGGTCTTTGATGAGTACTTGCGCTGCGGGTTCCGATTCCCCGAGAGTCGGTTCCTCAAGGATGTCCTCGAGCATTATGGGTTGGAGTTGATCAACCTCCACCGAAATGCAGTGTTGATATTGGCGGTTTTTCAACACCTATGCGAGGCATTCGTCGGAGTGTACCCCAGTGTGGACCTCTTCCGACGATTCAACTTCTCGGCGTGGTCGAAGAGCGCTAACGCCGCCGGATGTATTTACTTCCGGCTGAGGGATAAAAAGGAGTATCCCTTTCCACCCCTGCGAGACTCAGTGCATGGGTGGCATCAGAAGTGGTTCTACTGCACCCCGCCGAAGGAGAGCAGGTTGTGGTTTGAAAACTCGCGGCCAGAGAAGCCAAGCGAGTTAGACACTCTCCCGGCGATGAACTCGGAGTTCATGAAACACGCCGAGGTAATTCTTCACTTGGTCGAAGAAGGGTTGACGGCTCAGGACATCATCCGAGACTTTGTGAAGAACCGGGTAAGCCCCCTGCGTGAAAGGGCTCATCCGGCTTGGGAGATTAAGTCCATGGCGGACGGTACCCTAGACTATAATGAAGGTATTTGTTTCTGACACCGAAAACCTTCATTTTTCTTGAAATACATTCATTTTAACTTGCATTCGGTAACAGTCCTGTCCTCTGCCGAAATTGAGAGGCGGACTAACCACCTCCTCCGGGCGTACAACGCCGAGGTAGAGGCTGCTAAAGGGTCGCCTCGCCCCCAGAGTTTAATTCACGCCGGTGACGACCTCAGGCAAGAGCGCCGAAGGGTACATTCTCCACTTGGCCTCTGTTTTACAGGTTTTATGTCTGTCCAGTACTAATCCCATGTGAATAGCTTCTTGGGAGGTTTGCTGAGGCGACGTTTCCCAGCGAGAATGTCGGTTCCCTGGGAAAGCCGACGACCAAAAACGTGAAGAAAATTTCCTCGAGACCCAGGACGAGGAATCCCACCCCCAAGAAGGTCAGGCTAAATCTTGGAGAAGGGTCTTCGCGAAGCACTCCTCCTACGGCCCGAAGAACTGCGGTAAGATATCAGATCCCACCGCTCTTTCCAGGTGCGAACTCGAATTACTTCTTCGTCGTACAGGGAGAGGGGAGTGAGGAGGAGGAGGATGATGATGTCCCTCTGGTTCACCGGAGGAGGAAGATCGCGGACTCTCCATCCGGTGACGCTCCAACCCATTCCGCAGGGATAACTGTTACTGCAGAGGCAGCCGTAGCAGTCCCTACGACCACTGAAAGCCTTGTGGTCGCGGATGATCCCCTAGCCCCTGAAGCTCCCGAGGCTTCAGAGCCAGTTGCCTCTACCTTCCCGGTCGAAGGGACGACCGTGGTAAGATTTTCCCACAGTCCGTTTTCTTCAATTCCCCCTGTGTACTTGATGAGCTAATGCTTATGCAGGGAGAAGAGCTTCCCCCTGCGACTCCTGCTAGCCCCAGGGAGGAAAATACTTCTCCTCCGCAGACAGGAGCGGAGGTGGTTGTGCAAGATCCTGTGGCGATTGCACGCGAGGTGCCGGCCACAGAAACCTAGGAGACAGCGAGGTCCTTGGATGGGACGTCGCCAATGGGATCGACTGCCCAGGTAAAGATCCTTCTCGTTAACCTTTATCTTTCCCTTGAAAAAATGTTCATAGGGGAACACATACAGGGAAGAGGGCCCTTGTTTTCCAAGAGGAAGATCAGGGCAGACGATGATTGTCCCCATGCTCAAGGAGAACCTTCTCTGAAATCCCAAAAGCTAATGGGATTTCAATTAAGGTAAGAACCTTTATCCTGGTTGTATTAGAAATGATGGTCACAAATCGTTACCATTTGATTTTTCTTTTCCTTTATCAGACGAAAAGAAATAGCGCCCAGTCCTCCAACCGCTTCGGGAAGGGTTGAAGTCACTGTTGGTGCAGGAGCCTCCAGTGAGGAGCGCTCCACGCCCTCGGCCCAGGAAGTTGTCCGGGCCGTGGAGGGAGAAGCAGACACGAGGACCCAGTCGCAGTCACCGGTGACTGGAAGCAGTACCCAGCAGGCACTTCCTCCAACTGTCCCTACTGTAGGCACTTCCGAGCCTTCGACAAATCTTCCCATTAGTCCGGAAGATGCCTCTCTGCAGAAGTTCATGAAGGTATGTTGAATCCCTCTCTGGGTGTCCTGAATTGTACATAGGACACTTTTGACTCTTTTTTGCATCACAGGAACTATCCCGGATGATGGCCCAATCGCGTGCTACGGCGGCGAGCATGGTGGCCATACAAAGAGAGCGAGACGGCTTGCGCAGGTAAGGATCATTACCTTTCAACTTGTAAAGGTACAAGTTAACTATGACCACTCCTTCTGTTTTATTACAGGAAAGTGGCATCGTTGGACAAAGAAATGGCCACAGTCAAGCTACATTCGATCTCAGTAGCTAGGAACCAAGAGATTGAAAACAATAAACTGCGGTCACAACTTGCTGGTAAGTTGATTCCTGATTAGGAATACTTGTCCTCATAATCTGTGAGTGTCGGGGGAAATCTCCGCGAGACTAAGTCCAGGTAAGATGTGTCACGATTACCCGGGGACGTGGCCTCCGGGGCCTCCCCGGGCGCCGCCATTTGCCCGGGGACGTGGCCTCCGGTGCCCTCCCCGGGCGCCGCCTTTTGGCTCCCGGGACGTGGCCTCCGGTGCCCTCCCGGGCGCCGCCATTGGCCCGGGGACGTGGCCTCCGGGGCCTCCCCGGGCGCCGCCTTTTGGCTCCCGGGACGTGGCCTCCGGTGCCCTCCCGGGCGCCGCCATTGGCCCGGGGACGTGGCCTCCGGGGCCTCCCCGGGCGCCGCCTTTCGGCTCCCGGGACGTGGCCTCCGGTGCCCTCCCGGGCGCCGCCATTGGCCCGGGGACGTGGCCTCCGGGGCCTCCCCGGGCGCCGCCTTTCGGCTCCCGGGACGTGGCCTCCGGTGCCCTCCCGGGCGCCGCCATTGGCCCGGGGACGTGGCCTCCGGGGCCCCCCCGGGCGCCGCCTTTTGGCTCCCAGGACGTGACCTCCGGTGCCCTCCCGGGCGCCGCCATTGGCCCGGGGACGTGGCCTCCGGGGCCTCCCCGAGCGCCGTCTTTTGGCTCCCGGGACGTGGCCTCCGGTGCCCTCCCGGGCGCCGCCATTGGCCCGGGGACGTGGCCTCCGGGGCCTCCCCGGGCGCCGCCTTTTGGCTCCCGGGACGTGGCCTCCGGTGCCCTCCCGGGCGCCGCCATTGGCCCGGGGACGTGGCCTCCGGGGCCTCCCCGGGCGCCGCCTTTCGGCTCCCGGGACGTGGCCTCCGGTGCCCTCCTGGGCCTCATCACCCTCCTAAAGGTAAAGTATTGAACTGTTTATCACGTGCAGGTCACGCGAGGAGCACCTCGGGAACTAGCGACCACACGTCAAGCATCCAAGGCGTTTGGCCGGGAGAAGGACGGTCCTGCCCTTCAATCCGACGGTGGCTTCCGGGGTAGTTTAGGTTTTTTGCCGCTTTTTGGGGGCTATAAATAGCCCTTGTACCCCTCTGTTGTGGAGGATCGATTCATTTATTGGAATAGCTAAACTCACAGGCGTGCTCCGGAAGCCTCTCCCCCGGAGAGAGCCTCCCCAGTCGACTCCGGTCGGGAGCGCGTCGACAGGACTAGGGCCCCCACCGGGACCCGAACCTGTATAAACCCGTGTGTCATTCTTTGTGCTTGTCCGGCGGGGGAGGACCAGTCATCCGGTCAACCCGCGCCGCGTAATCTTCGCTAGGATCACTCTCAAAACCTGCCGGGGTATTCGCAATACCACGACAGTGAGTAATGTTTTCTCTCTTTGCAGCGCAAGCTGGTCAAATAATGCAACTCAGTCGGGACAATAAAACCCTCCAGGATTCTATCGAAGCCTCCACAAGGGCGATTGGAAAGCTGAGCCGTTCAGTCTTCGAAAAACTGAAGGCGGTGGCTCATCTTCTGAAGGCTGATGTGGTCGAAACCACACGAGACAATCTCAGCCAAGAGGACTGGGCTACCCTAGTTATGGCTCAAGCAGAGTCACTTCTCGAGTATCTCCCTGAGGATACACAGCGACGAAAAGAGGTGATCAGAACTAGAGTTCGGTCAGCCGCTTCCACTATCCTTAGCCGGGTTCGACTCCACTATGGCCCAGATGCAAATCTGAATCCACTAGTGGGACTGGTTGAGATCGAGAGTGAAGAGCAACTAGAGGCCGTCATGGAGGAGATTAGTCCCCTTGTAGATAAGCTCCTGACTGAGCTCGGGATCGAATGATCCCTATACCTGTACAGAAACAGTTGTATACGATGCAATGCACATGAAAATTCATTTTTTAAAAAATGAATATATTTCTGTTTTATGTTGTTTTATATTATAAACATATCCCCCTAGCCCCCGCCTGTGATTGTAGATACTGAAAGCTTAGTATTACAAACACAGGGGAAAAGTGAATATAACGACCAGGGTTGTCTGATCAAATCAACAATTATGATTATTATAACACCTAGCCTTGTTTGCTAACTAGCAGCCACTCGGATAACCAAGGACTTGTCAGAAAGCCCCGTGTGCGTTGAGAAACGGCTTATTTAGGAGTGACTTATCTGAAAGTTGTTATGAGATCGGCCAGCGAATCCGACCAGGATGTTATAATGATCTGACCGCGTGCGACCAGCCCCCGAGCCGAATTCACAGTGGATGGACATAAAGGGAAATATTCATCATATAAACGCAAAACATTTTTAATTTAATGAAAAAATGCTAATTGAACAAGAAAAATGGGGTTGAGTACTTACACGTAGAACTTGCGAAGTTGATCGATGTTCCAAGTATTGGACAAAATTCGACCATCCCCCATGGCTAACCGCGCGGATCCTGGTCGCGGCACCGAGACCACAGTGTAAGGGCCTTCCCATTTCGGGGATTGCGATTAGACTGATCTTGGATTTTTCGTAAGACCAGGTCTCCCACGTGAAGACTACGTGGTCGCACCCTTTTACTGTGATACTTGCGCAAAGCTTGCAAGTATGCCGCGGACTTGACCAAAGCGCGATCACGCCTTTCTTCTAAGAGGGTGAGATCTTGTGACCGCTGTTCGGACTGATTAACCTGTTCGAATTGTTTTGTCCGAACAGACCCAATACTAATTTCGATAGGCAATACAGCCTCGGCCCCATAGACCAGATGAAGGGCATCTCACCGGTGGCTCGACTAGAAGTAGTTCGTAGTGCCCATAGAACAGTATAAAGCTCGTCTGCCCAAGCCCCCGAGCGAGTCTTAAGGCGATCAAAAACACGTTTTTTAATGCCTTGTAGTATCTGCCTATTGGCCCGTTCTACAGCACCATTGCATTGTGGATGCGCCACAGAAGCAAAGCACACCTTAGTTCCAATCTGGTCGCAGTAGTCTAGGAAGAGACCACTAGCGAACTGAGAACCGTTATCAGTGATAAGGCGGTTTGGAACACCAAATCGAGCAACAATATTCTTATGAAAGAACTTTTGTGCTGCTGATGCGGTAATATTGCGTACCGGTTCGGCCTCGATCCACTTTGTAAACGTGTCAATGGCTACGAACAGAAACTTGTACCCATTGACCGCTTGTGGCATAGGACCTACAAAATCCATTCCCCAGACCGCGAAAGGCCATGCGAAGGGAATGGTTTGTAACGCATAGGCAGGTTGATGAACTTGTCTGGCGTGAAACTGACACTGAGGACACATCTTGACCATATGCTTGGCATCATCGAGTGCCGAAGGCCAGTAGAATCCTTGTCGAAAAGCTTTTCCGACCAGTGTTCAATATGACGCGTGTGCACCACATACACCGTCATATATTTCTTTCAAGAGGGATTTTCCTTCCTCCTGAGATACGCAACGCATGAATACTCCTTGAGTACCCCTTCTGTACAAAACCCCATCTATGAGTTTGTACAGCCGCGTTTTTCGAATTAACCGATTGCTTTCGGTTTCATCCTCGGGTAGGGTCCAATGTTCAAGATAGACTCTCAATGGATGAGTCCAATCCTGTTCCTGACCGAGGTCGGTAACGGAGGCTATTACCGGATCATCCTCAACCGAAGTCATGATTGAAGGACGGTCCAAGTGTTCAATGAACACTCCTGCCGGAGCGGATGTGCGTGAGGACCCAATTTTGGATAATTGGTCTGCGAGAATGTTGTCCTTTCGCGGGATGTATTGGACTTCGAAATGACTGAAGTGTTTTTCCAATCTCCTCACTTCCCCCAGGTAATGAGCCATTGTCTCATCGGAGGTGCTGTACTCCTTGTTTACCTGGTTTACGACCAGCTGTGAGTCTCCCCTCACCACTAATCGACGGACTCCGAGGAATTTTGTTGCCCAGAGCCCTGCAAGAAGACCTTCATACTCTGCTGCATTGTTAGTCACAACAAAGTGTAGTTGGATGACATACCTAAGCTGTTCGCACTGGGGCGTAACTAAGACCACTCCAGCCCCCGAGTGTTGAAAACTACGGGAGCCGTCAAAGTACATTGTCCAGTAATCGGGGCACTCCAGTTCCTCTGCCAACTGCATGGGTGGCTCAGGGTTGGTCCATTCGACCACAAAGTCGGCCAAAACCTGAAACTTAACCGCCGTGCGGGGTGTGAAATGGATCTCGAAGGCACCGAGTTCGACCGCCCATTTGGCGATTCGACCAGATTTCTCTGGGTTTCGGACAGTATCCCCCAAAGGAAAAGAGGAGGGTACTGTGATCTTGTGCGCTTGAAAGTAATGTCGTAGCTTACGGGAAGCCATTAGTAGCGCGTAAAGTATCTTCTGGACCTCAGGGTAGCGCTCCTTAGGACCATGAAGTACCTCGCTCACATAGTAGACGGGTCTATGTATTCCTTCCCTATCCGCGATCAGAACGGCGCTGACCGCGTGCGGTGTGGCCGCCAGATAAAGAAGCAATGGTTCTCCTTTGTCGGGAGACACCAATACTGGCGGACTGGATAGATATGCCTTTACCTCCTGAAATGCTTTTTCGGCCTCATCCGACCATGTAAAATTATGATGCTTCCGCAAGGCTTTGAAGAAAGGCAATCCCCTTTCGCCTAGTCGTGATATGAAACGACTTAAAGCCGCCATGCGACCAGCCAGGCGTTGAACATCCTTCATGGTTGAGGGCGATCTCATTTGTTCAATGGCCCTGATTTTCTCAGGATTAACTTCAATGCCCCTGGAACACACAAGGAAACCAAGGAGTTTTCCTGAAGAAACTCCGAAAGAACATTTCTCCGGATTTAATTTTATTCCAAAGCGATTCAAATTACAGAATGTTTCAGCGAGATCATCCAAATGAGACAATCTCTTGGTACTTTTTACAACCAAGTCGTCTACATATGATTCGAGATTACGCCCTATCTGGGAAAGAAAGGTCTTTTGCATCAAGCGCTGGTACGTGGAACCCGCGTTCTTGAGACCGAACGGCATTCTGACGTAGCAGTATGTGCCGAACGGGGTGATGAAGGCAGTTTTCTCTTCATCGTCTTTTGCCATGCTAATTTGATGATATCCTGAGTAAGCGTCCAGAAAACTCATCAGTTCGCAACCCGCAGTTGAGTCGACCAGCTGGTCGATGCGGGGAAGGGGAAAGTCATCCTTCGGATTGGCAGCGTTGAGGCTAGTGTAGTCGACACACATGCGCCACTTGCCATTTGACTTGCGGACCATGACCGGATTGGCGAGCCATTCCGGGTGATCCACTTCACGGATAAACCCGCCCTGTAGGAGTTTGTCCAACTCCTCTCGGATGGCTTCCTGTCGGTCAGCAGCAAAATGCCTGAGCTTTTGCTTTATTAGTCGCTGTCCAGATCGAATTGCTAACCTGTGCTCAATTACTTCCCTTGGGACACCGAGCATGTCGGACGGTTTCCACGCAAACACATCTGCGTTAGCCCGGAGGAAAGCAACGAGATCGAGTTCCTATTTGTCATCCAGAGCTGATCCGACCCGAATTGTCTTGGATGGATCATCTGGGTACAAAGGAACCAATTTGAGTTTCTCATCTGGTCGAGGAGCAGCCTTGATCGCGTCGGTGGCGACAGTGGCGACCTGAGCGTCCTGGAGGGGGAAGCTGATCGACCATCTCCAAAGATAGCCGGTCGCACGTGAGTGCCACGTTGCGACTGCCTTGGACCGAGATGACACCTTTGGGGCCAGGCAATTTCCCGTACTGATAAGCATAGTGCGTTGCCATCATGAACTTAGCGAGAGTTGGCCTGCCAAAGATTGCATTATAAGCCGAATCACAATCGATTACGTCGAAAGTAACCAATTCCGTTCGGAAGTTATCTAGTTCTCCCAGTGTGACCGGGAGGACCACTTGTCCCAATGGCATCATGGAGGGGCCTGGGATTATCCCATAGAACGGATGGATTATGGGCTTAATCTTCGAATGAGGAATTTGCATCTCGTCGAGTGCCTTGACCGACAAGATGTCGAGGGAGCTTCCTCCGTCGATCAGGACCCTTTCAACTCTCGCGTTACTGATGATCGGGGTAATGACCAGAGGGAGCCTCAATGGTCATGTTAACCCCGCCGGACAATCAGTGCGATCAAATGTTAAAGGTGTATCCGACCAACGGGGGTATTGAGGTTCACCAAGGGATGTCTCTGTTTGGTTAACCTCTCGGTAAAAGGCCTTAAACTGCCTTTTGGAAACGAAAGAAGAAGAACCTCCGAAAATAACATTAACGTGATTTTGAGGTACTTGGTAGGACATTTCCTCGTCTCCGTCGGCGTCCCTAAGTCCGCACGCCTGTTCTTTAGGTGGTAAGGTTGGCACTGGCCCAACTCCCTGGTAGAAGTCATCCAGTTGTTTCAACCAACTCCTGCAATTCTTGAGGTCGTGGCCTGCGGAGTTGTGGAGTGGACACCACTTCTTGCCCTCCTTTGGTCGAAGGTGGCTTCTCTGCGACTGCGACCTCTCGGTACTGTCCAGAGCGGTTCCTCTTCGACTTCTTTGACTTCCCACCCGATAAAGATTCCGGCTTCTTGCTTGAATCTTCTTTCCTGGCGTCATTGAAGCCTGGTTGAGGTGGTAGGTCCCCCTTGTCGACCATTCGATTCCATTCGACCGCTTCGGCTGCATCAGAATACCGATCGGCCATGTCGAACAGATCGGCCACTGATTGAGGAGGGTGGATAAGCAAGTCCTCGGTAAATCTCCGGTATCGAACAGCATGCTTAAATGCCCTGATTACGGAGCCATCAGATATGTTCAGGATGGTATTCCTCACCCCGACAAACCTCTTGACAAACTGCCGAAGTGTTTCGGTTGAAGTTTGCCGTAGCCGATGAAGGTCGTCCTCCTTACCCAGCTTTTCGTAACAATTTTGAAAATTGCTGAGAATAGCATCGCATAGCATTTCCCAATTGTAAATGGAACCCTCGGGCTGATTAAACAGCCAGGTTCTAGCCGGTCCTGCGAGGACTGTAGGCAGGTAGTTGGCCATGACCTTGTCATCGCCTCCCGCCGCTTGGATGGCAGTGATATAGATTTGAAGGAACTCGGATGGGTTCTGAGTTCCGTTAAACCTCTCAATGGCCCCTGGTCGAAACTTATCAGGCCAAATGACTGCTCGTAGGCCAGGCGAAAAAGCTTTACAACCAACGTAAGGACCGTGAATCGCCCTGTGACTCTCGGATGGGTCTCGGGCGACCTCACGCAATGGCGAAGTTACTCGTTGTCCCAAACGAGAGTGAACAGGAACTCGATACCTACTACGAGAATCCTGCAATCGCCGGTATCTGTCCTGTCGGAACGGTATGGGCGGCGGGTAACTTCGTCGGCCGGAACCAGAATGAGGACAATCTCGTTCGCGGGAACGTGTTACTGATCGGGAAGAGGCCGTTGGGGTCGCCTCGGACGCGACCTCATCCAGTCTCTCCGTCAGGATCCTCAAAAAGGTCGGTTTCTGCGCATCCGTGACCGTAGGAGGAAAGTTACGCATGACTTCCGCGATAGATCGCAGTTGACCATGGGTACTTCTCCTAGGGGCACCAGGTGTTATCGTTTCTTCGTCCACCGGGAAACGCTCCAGTGGTAAAGAAGGGGTCTGGTCACGTTTGCGACCACGCGACCGTCGAGAAGAACCCGGAGCAGCATCGTAACAAGCCTGCTCATCTTGAAGAGCCTCTAGGGCAGTTCTGCGTAGTTCGTTGTTTTGTTGCTCGAGATCTTGATCCTCCTTCTGTTTGCGATCTTGTTCTTCCCTAGCAGCCTGTTGATCGGGAGTTTCTTCCGACAACGCAGCAAACTGCCTAAGGAGAGAGGTTGCCGATGGGGAAAACATCTCAGTTTGTTCCGAGTCGGACTCGAAATCAAAGAGACGGTGAAGGTTATCAGGGTCGAACCTTCCGGGGCTAATTTCTGGGTCGTCATCATCCTTCCCCTCAGCGGGGTCGTATGACGGGCCGGATTCATCGCCTAGCGCATTAAGAACCTCTGTGGGTTCTGACCTTGCGCTAGTTGCTCCCTAGTCGATTGACATGACCTGGAGAGACGATTCAACCTGTGGAAGATTCTGGCCTTCGACCTCCTCCATCGGGACAGGATCGCTTGGAGAAGGCATCGGGATATGGGCATAATCCTCGAGATCGAAATCGTTCTCGGAATCATATGCTCCAGCCATGTTTCAGCGAACCTCCAGATTTAAACTAGGACGCCTTGAGAAAAGGCCCCACGGTGGGCGCCAGCTGTCGACGATTCGGACTCGGAGTCCTCAGCCGAACTTATGCAAAATTTGTAATAGTGAGACCTTTCAAGATGACCCTCCGGGAAGATATGTAGAACAATGGTGAATAGGAGCACAGAGAGATTTATACAGGTTCGGGCCATCGATGATGAGAGTAATAGCCCTACGTCCTGTTAGGATTTCACTATAGGTGATAAAAGGTTACAAAATGGCAGAAAAACTCCTTCACAAGCGAAAGGTTTTTCCTATGTAAATGTACAGAATAAAGCCAGGAAGGCTTGTAAGAACTATCTAATTTAGGCCGTAGACTTGGCTGTTTTTAGTGGTTGAGATGTGTTGTGTCTCACTTGTATCAGAAGTCTTGTTCTTCCAAATGGATCGGATCCCCCTGTTTGATGTATTTCGCCACCTTTTATACTGGTCGAAAGGATGCCATGTCGTAACTGCATCAAACAGTTGTTTGGACGGTTGGATGCGGTTTATTGAACCGTTCTTAACTTCCAAGTAGGTTAAGCACGTGTTATTCGTGAAATAACTGCTTGTATCAACCTCTTGGCGGTTAGTCTTCTACGTGGAGGAATCTTCGGGATACTTGAAATATTCCCACTATAGGGATAACCGGTCAGATAAATTCCAAGTACCTTGGTCGAGAATGTTCTGACCGCGGGATGTTGGCTGACCGCGCAACATCTCCAACATTCTGTTCGCGTATAACATACGAACTTCTGACCGCGCAAAGCCTGCGGTCTGATCGCACGAGGCTTGCGACCTGATCGCGCAAAGCCTGCGACCTTAGGCTGATGCTTCTTGAGTTCACACCGCCGGGCACGTGTCTGACTCGAATCTGTCTTGAGCCAACAGTGCATTTATTTGAACTGACTCGGGTGTCAATCCTCGTCACAATCCAATAGTACAAAACAAAGAGCTACGAGTTAGGAACACACTGGCCATGTTTGGGCAAGATTGAACCAATTTTAGCACTCCAATCGGCTGCTTGACGAAGATTGCAAAGGTGCACCAGGCTAGAGGGAGCTTTACCTTCTCTTTTCTCTTGTTTCTTGTTGGTGTGTTCTTTGTTGACTACTAAGTAATGCTCTCTCTCTCACTTGACCCTCACACAAGAGAAAGGTTAGGGTTTTCCTCTCATCGCACAATAGGACAATGCATCTTGTTCCTTGATCAAATATCTAAAATTCATAAATACTGATTTTGGACTCCATGTGGAGAGATTTATCACAACACAACTCGCATTGCCACCACTCAATGCATGTGGCTTGTTGGCGCCTCTGCACCGGTGATCTCATGATGCACACGAACACAAAAACTCAATGTTGCCCCGTCTCTACATAGGTGATATTTATCTGATTTGCATGATTTTTTCATATATTTTTCCCCTCATTCATGCACATTTTAGTCATATAAGGCGGCATTCGCATTAATCATATAATATTTATTGTCAAATTGACTGTATTATTCATTTTGTAATTTTATTACAGATCAACGTGATTTGGGTGAATTTTGACTAATGAAACGCATCTCATCCACTAAACCTGATCCTCGGTCTATTTCAAATATAAGCACATGTTTCTATGGGCACGTAGGAACCAACCATGCTGACATTGGAGTTTTCGAGGGCTTGAAACCTCAAAACCTAGCAGCCATGGACCCATGTATAATATCTGGAAACTCTCTGCATCAAACTGGAAAACAGCCTACACTCAAAAATCTAAACCTAACTTAGGAAGGACCTCATTGTAATTTCCAACTCTTTTGAGGAACTTTTTGCAAAAATGACAAAAATCCACTTTAATCGCCGGCCTGTGTGAACAGTTGAGCCTAGCATTTTATTTTTTTTCTTCTTCTCTTCCCTCTTCTGCTCTAGCCCATGCCACAAATCCAATCGCTGCCATTGCTTCTTCTGCAATTCCGGCACCGTTCGCCACCGTAGTGATAGCTGTGGTTGACGGTTGCCTTCTCAACGTCTTCTCCTCACCTGCAAGCTTCTCCTTCTGCCTCCCCTTAGATTTTCCACATCTTCGTCCACCTCCAGCCTAAAAATGGCACCTTCCTCCCTCTTCTTCTTTCTCCTCCTCTTTTCTTCTTCTTCTCTGTACTTCCAGCACCAAATCGACCACACCGCCGGATCCGCGCACCTCACCGGATTTTGCGCCGCCACATTCCAAGCTGCTGCTGCTGCTCTCTCTCTCTCTCTCTCTCCTAATTCCTCCACCGCACAGCACTCCACCATCGTTCTTGCGCCGGATCCGCCGCTCCGCTGCGTTGCCCTAGCCACCAAAGCCCTAGATCTATGTGCTTGAGCTCCAAGGCATCGTAGATTTCATAGATCCACCGCACTGTGCCGCCTCACGCTTGGATGTGCACCCATGCGCCACTGTCGTGCTCTGCTTCATCAACCTTGGCACCAACGCGAGATCACTGATCCGCCATGCAAACTTCGCCACCTTCTTCCTCCTTTCCACAGCAAGCCATCCTCGCTCCACTTCTCACCGACGACGGGTTCATCTCCCTCTCTCCTCTCTCTTCTTTGAGATTCGTCACCGCAATCACCAACCTGAGGCACCACCATTCCTCTTCGACCACGCCGACGGCGACCTCGACTGCTACGACCACTCCACTGCAACCTCCTCCACGGCCATCTTCTTCGAATACTTCGTCAACGGGAATTACTCTAGGTCATCTTAGAAGGCCACACGACCACGAGTAGCTCTAGTGAAGCCCGAGCTCGACACTCCAAGGACCACTCGAGTGATGACCTCGACCTTCAACCTTCTCCCTCAACTATGACCACTCCACCGCGACGACCAACTCATTCTTTGACCACAGCAACAGCAAGAACGAAACTGTAGCAACTTCAAAATGGGTGATCAATTCTCATCTCACTTGTTGTTCTTGAATTGATGAACTGATGAACATGCTTTGTATGAACTAATGGATTGAATGCACTAAGACGTATGAAATGTTGGCTATTGTAATTGTGTTGAATCAAACTTCATCTTCTGAATTGAATGCAACTTCTAAATGTGTTGATATACTATTCCTCTGCATTACTCTTCTCTCTTTTGATATAACTGAGCTACCTTGAGCATTATTATTATTCTGGGAAAGATATTTGTGTGAATTTAGTGTGCTTTGTGTTGGTTTAGTTCAATTCTAGTAGTCTAGTGATTTCATTTGATCAGTTGTGACATTTTGTGTCCTGTGATCAATTCTGTTGAACTAAATTGAATATTTTAGTATCAGTGGCTTGGACAAGAAAGTATTCTATGTGCTATTGATTGAGAACCTAAATGAGTGTTTTCATGCCCCTGTTTTGATGATCAAATGAACCTCCTGTGCTTCTTGGCGGCGGCAGCGTCTGTTTTTGTGTTGCATTATGAGTGTGAGGAACTGAAATCCTGGAGAATCAAAGTTTCAGTGAACTGTAGTTTCAAACCTTTTACCTCACAGTTCCAAGTTTTCTTGCCTTTTTTGTGTTTCTATGCGAATCCTGTGATATCTTATTTTGATTGCTAGCCCTGAGTACTAAATTGCAAAGATAATTTGTGCTCTTTGGGGCTGTAGTTGGAGTTCGAGTGTGGTCTGAGGCTGAGTTGTGTTTTAGGTTGTAGTCGAGAGGAATTGTGGAATGATTAGTGTTCATTCTGTACTCGTCGATGTTCGATATTCGCTATAGATTGCATTTGATGTTAGTTATCTGCACCGCCTCGCACGCGATCACTACAAGACCTCTCTATTGCTCGTAATTTCAAAACACGCGTACAGACTTAGCACTAACCATTTGCTGCTTGGTCGATCACCCCTCTCCTCTCATTTGATTTATTTTCACTTGCCATCGATTTAGTTTAATTTTACACATTTCATTTTTCTAGTTCCTGAGGAAAGAACGACAAAATACTCACCTTACTACTCCGATTTCGTTCTTTTGGGAGACGGTCTAAGCTGTATCAGTAGGCATCACTCCCGCCGTGTGGAGACCACTATTTGCCACCATGCTAATTTGGGGTGTAAAGTTCGTGGTTTAGGGAGGCCAAAAATATGACGTCAAACATTTTTAAATCTCTTTCCTTAAAAAAACTTCTACTTCAATGCGCAAATCTTGTGGAGCTTGAATGGTTTAGAGCAATGTAGTGCTTACACTATATAGGGGATGTTTGATCGAGTTACAGCTTCAACTTTAGCTCATGATCGAGTTTATAAATTGAAGCTATAGTCAAACAAACTATTTTTTCCAAGGACTTATTTCATAGGCATAAACCTACTTTTTTACTAGAAACCCTTAAATAAGCTGGATCTAAAAAAAAAAAAGCTACTCAGTTTATAAAGTGAAACATCAAAAAACGAACTTATTTCAAAAATTTAAAGTCGACCAAACATGCCCAAACTAGGAAGTGATTATCCTTCTAAAACACTCTTCTCTTTAGTTGAGCTCTTTGAAGGCTTCTAATGGAAGAGATGACAACCTTATTAATAGCCGCTGTTTTGGCTCTGGATTAAGTTCTTTAATTCATAAGATAAAATTGAAACTAGATAAAACACATCATAATTTATTTCGGTCAAATACTAACAATGAAACCGCACGGCAAATGCGCAAATTTTTATTCATCTTTTGTAAGATATACATGGCTTTCCACACAAGGAAAAACTCAGAACAAGAAATGTAAGATGTGTACACGTACATAGAATGAAACAATAACATGTAAAGTAGAAAAAAAAATGTAAAACAATAAATAATTACATCATCTGCGTCAGAATATACTCACTAATTCTTTGACTCATCCCTTCACAACCCCTTCATTCCCAGCCAGCATCATGTACTTGTCCTTCCTCGTCAGCCCAGTGAGCTCGAATCTGAGTGCCTCGCCGAGCAAACGCTGCACCCGATTCGCAACATCAATGCTGTGGCCACGGCGAGCCGCCTCGCCTTCGGCCGGCGCGGTGACCACGCACTCCAAGAACTCGATGCGGTACTCCGGCCGCGTGTTCATCATGAAATAAAACGGATCCAACCACTTTGCAGCGGGCTTCGTCGAAGTACCGTAGAACATGTCAACACGTGTGTCGAGCCCGACCGGCGTCACCTCGGCGGCAAGCTCGGCGAACAGCGGGCTGAACCTGAGCAAGTACGGCTCGCGGCATGTCGTCCCCTCGGGGCACACCACGAGGTCACCTCGCGCCAGCAGCGCCACCATTCGGCGCCGGTCCTCGTCCCTATCTCGGGTCAACCGTGCTGTTCGGATCGGCGCGATCAGCTCCGTGACTGGGCTCACGCTGTACGTGACGGCGGTCACTGGCTTGTGGAGCCCCGCAGCGACGGTGATGGGGTCCAGGAGCGTGCGGTGGTTGCAGACGTAAAGGCGGCCTCTGGTAGCGTCACCACCAGTCTTCTTGGCGGCGGCAGCGTCTGGTGAGGGGCCGGCGATGAGGCGAGACCGCATTCCCGTGAGCGCAGCGAGCGGGATGGAGACGCAGTAGGGGAGGAGAAGAAAGGCAACGCTGCGGAACACGGCGAGGGCAATGCCCATGGGAAGGTAGGTGTACATGGCGAGCGCCGCGGAAGGGGTCGGCGTGAAGGCGAGGCGCCCATCGTGGAAGACTAAGGGCTTGGGGTACTTGTCTCTCGGCAGCGGTCGCCATGCCTTCTTGTCAACCTCGCTAAGAGTGTATGTTTCCTGTTGTTAAGGATGTAAAGTTGTGTCGTAAGTTCACTGTATAAACAAAGGATGCAGTAGTAATTGTATTTACGTTCTTTTCAGGAACTGATGAGTTGACCTAAAAATTTTGCTCACTTATTGGAACAAAAACTCATTTTTATGGAGACAGCTTCCCTAGAATTCATATTTTTTAAAAAATCTTTGAGCTAAATAAGTGGAACTAACTATTACTAAAAAATCTACTAAGCCAATTGATCTGGTACGAATTCTAGCCTGTGACTACGCTGAACTGAACGTTGCGTTCAACTCCCAGATTATCAGCAAGGAACACATGACGTACGTGCAAAATTTTTGGGTTTCAAATTCAAGTTCGAACAGTTGGCAACTTTGACCAATCATATTAGTGAATGGTTTTAACTCCAGCCCCACGAACTACTTCACCTAAAGCATGGAATTAGCATTGGCTACCTACGTACATCCCCGGAATACGATAAAGCATGATTTGTAGCATGTAAAATACACGACTGATTTTTTTTTATAAATAACCCACATTAAAAAATCAATTACAAAAATAACCCACAGTTGTAAAATTTTGCACAAATGGGTCGCCACATCAACCTGTCGAGCACTGAGAACTCGACAAACTAGTTGTCGCGTGGCACCAGCTTGTCAAGTGCCGAGTGCTCGATAAGGGCCCTAACGACCGCGACCAGGGGACTTGTCGAGTGTTGGATACTCGAAGCTCCCAATCGACTAGAACCGACGACCAGGGGCTTGTCGAGTGCCCATCACTCGACAAGCCATCGGCTAGTGTTCGCAAAAAAGAATTTTAATTGTGGGAGGGGGAATTCGAACCCGGCGCAACGCGGTGACCAGCTAGGCTAGAGCCTTTTGATGCTCTAAAGCATCTGGCCAAGTTAATGTACATTCACTTGTGCGTGCTGGGCACTCGACAAGTTCCTGGTCATCGGCTCTAGTCGATTGGGAGCTTGTCGAGTGCCCAGCACTCGACAAGCCCCCTGGTCGCTGTTGTTGGGGCCCTTGTCGAGCACTGGGCACTCGACAAGCTGGTGCCACGCGACAACTAGTGAGTACCCAGTGCTCGACAGGCTGACGTGGCGACTTATTTGTGCAAAATTTTGTAATTATGGGTTATTTTTGTAATTAATTTTTTAATGTGGGTTATTTATAAAGAAAAACTCCCTACTACACTAAAAAGTATGGAATTGCCTAGCAGGATTCAACCTAATAATCCTTATAAATTCGTAGTGCATTATTTTTGAGTTTAATTAGAGTCTAACTTACATAACTTCAGAAAGTATATAGGTAGGTCTTTGTTGATACCAAACTTTAACCTAAAAACATGCGTGGCTTATATTTGGATTGTGAAATCCTGTCCCGCTGTGAATTTCAAACCAAACACCGCCCACTCATTCTTTTCTACAAGTTATAACAAATCAAACTTGGCATTGGAGAAGCAGCATATTAAATAATTTAATTTTTTGTATTTTTAATAAAGAATAGTGCCCTTGTTACCTCAGAAACATATTACTATCTCAATTCTTAAATAATTATCTTTTTAACTTTTTTTGTAGATAGCTCATTTGACTATAAATTTTTTATTATAATATGTTATAAAAGTTATAAAAATATAAAATTATGAAAGTATTTTTGATAATAATTTTGATGTAACCAGCATAAATATTTATAATATATTAGTGGTCAAGATTGTTCAAAGGAAAGTCAAAAATGAACATATTTGAGAACGGAGATAGTATATTTTAGGAGAGAAACATATTAACTATTAGTGCAACATCCATACAGTCCTATGTGTGGTATTGTTAATTCAAAATGAATCATATACGAATTCTCCATGTAGGAGGCATAAATGAAAGAACCAGTTCATTAATTCGTGCGTCCATTGTGTTAAACTAGTGATGTGAAATGTAGGATCTAGAAGCAGATCATAGACCCGACATATATTCCAACTAGCTCCTCGTTCCTTATAATTTCCTCTTTTCATATGTGTCATGACACATTATGATCACATCTAAAGAAATTAACTCATTTTCCCTTCTAAGGTCCTTTCAATTTCATTTCAAAGGATCATTGATCAAAATAACTAATCAAATCTAACTTAATTTGTACATATCAGTGGTGTCATATGCATATGAACCAAGTTTAATTTTTCATGAAATTTCATAATTTCCAAACACAAATGGATCTAACCCTACAAGGTGGAGTCGTGGAGTAGAAAAGCCCAATTATCACATATATGCTTGCCTGTGCTCTATACTGGTTGGCATATAAGACAATATGGACTATGATATGTGCCCTAACCTACATGCCAATGAGTAAGGAGCACAAAAAAAGTCATTACTTAGACATAAACAAACTGTGCTCATTTATCAGTGAGTATTACGAATCTCTTACAAAAACACACTTTTAGTTAGTCTTTCTATATTAGACTAAAAAATTCTAATAATCTTTTTTTGTATTAAAAGAAAATCAACTCACCTTGCAACAATGAGAAAATATGTAGTGCATCTTGCTCCTCCCTCCAACAAGACCCACAGCTCCATCACCCATGCTCTTCATCTCATCCATTTCCTCCCCAACCAAACCTCTAACCCTCTCCATCACCACCTCTCTCTCCTCCTCCTCCACCACACCAACAAAACCCCCCAACACCACCCTCACCTCCCTCCCCACCACGGCCTCGACGCTGAGGTACTCCTTCAAGAACGCCTCCACCATCACAGTTGGGAACTCCGTGCTCACCACCACAACCTTCCTCGCCTTCCTGACCACCTCGAGCCCTTCCATGGCCACCTCCCCCAAGAAGAACTTGGGTAGCACTGCCTTACACACCCTGGCCACCTCCTCCTCACACAGCCCCAAGAAGGAGACCATGACCATAGCCTTCAGCCGCATGTCATGGCCTATGAGGCACAGGAATGGGTAGAGGAGGAGGAGGAGGAGGCCTCGGACGAACCCGCCGGCCTCAACGGCGATGAGCATGAAATAAGGGAAGGTGGAGAGCGGGGACCTCATGAGCCACGCCTCCATGTCAACCACTAGGATTTGGCCTTGGAACTTGTCTGGTGGTGGTGTCGTTGGGCTCTTTGCTAGCGTCGGACGGCGGTGGTGCCGGTCCGAGAGGCCTCGCCGGAGTAGGCGGTGCACGGCAAGGAAGGACTTGGGGAAGGGGGACGGCTTCCTCATCATGGCTACTAGCTATGTGATGTGTTTTATGGCCTTTGGTTTTGCTTGGAGACTGCACGCACAGGAGGTACTTATATAGGAAATAAGTACTTGGCTATGACCTTGCATTTGACTTGTCTTGGTTGTTGGGATTAGGGGCACAGGTAGGAGACTAAGGAAGTACTTTAGTTAGCTTGTTACATTACATTTACGTGTACCTGTAAAAAAAGTGTATTGCTCTTTGACATGTCGGAGTAACGAAACCGGAGGTGTTACAACTCATAGTTACAGACTGTAAGGACAACTTTTTTGAGGAAAAAATGAAGGGAAGATTGTTTATTTTTCCATTCAACTCCGGTGCCAAGTCAATTTTAACTCTTCAACTTTGCGAAGACTCAAATTTAGTTTTGAATATTGAAGTTGGGTGCAAAACTAGTCCTTGATTATAATTTTGTGATAAAAAAACCAATGTAGTAAGTTTTTTCATTCTAAATTGATAAGTTGGATCATAATCCATTCAGATAAACAACTTATTTTGGTGGCAAAAGACCAACCCAATCCTGTTTAGACTCATGATTACAAAAAATATGAAATTAAATTTATAATCTAATACTTCAAAATTGGCTTGTTTTTATTATCCAAAACAAGATTCTTTGCATGAATAAAGATCCAATTCATCAATTTGGCTTAAAATAATTTTCCACATCAGATTTTTCATTCAAAATTATAATGATAAACCAATTTTACACTCAATTTCAAAATTCATAGTTTGTTATGAGCTCTTACAAAATTGGAAAGTTAATATAGGCTTGGCATCAAAGTTAGCTAACAAAAATGAACTTTTTCCCAATAAATTTTGGGATTTGGATTAGGTTACATTTGTATCTGAAAGATGAAAATTTTACACAGTGTACTTTCTTAATTTGAATACAGCAAAATGTGATTTACCGCCAAAATCTAAGATTCGGAGGCACGGGCACGTGGTGGCAGTTTATATGCATGATGGAATCGGATACTCCGCCATGAAGATAATGCACATGAAAAAAAAAAAAAAAGCAGGCTTTCGGATACGGTGGAGATAATCCAGAAAATGGCATAGTTCACGGGGTTTCGGAGCAAGCAGCAGAAAGGGCGTGAGCAGGAGCTTGCGAGGAAGGTTACACCATAGTTATCTAGAATACGGTATGTCTAGCTCAAAGGATGAAGTTGCATTTGGCCTCAAATATAGTTTGAAAGGGATTAAAGGTTTTTGGGATAATAGTTTGGGACGCGGAATGTGATATTAAAAATTTAGACTGATGACCTAATTAAAAAATTATGTGTTGTTCAATTTATATGGTGTAATCTACATATTTATTGTCTAAAAAAGAGACCACGTCATCTTCAACTAAATCTAACCACGAACAATCCTCAACCCATCCTCTCTTGTTCTCAAACATCCCATATGATCCTCCGTGTCAGCTCCCAACAACTCCACCTCCTCTCCTCCAAACCAATGTCTCCTCTTCTCTCCTCCCAACCTCCAATGAGGCCATAACACCTCCCAACATGATGTGAACGGTGTCCCAATCTTCCGATATGTAGAGGTAAATCGATTAATGGAGAACTCGATGTTGATGATCCGGCTTCCAATCAGAACTGATTCGAATCCTTGCAATCGCTACACTATGGCTCCGTTGGTTATCAACCACACCAAGACACGGTTGACCTCGCCAATAAGGCTTATCCCTACATGTGAATCAAGAACACAAGTAAGAACACGGTAGATGCAATCTGAATATTGCTGATTACCCATGAAGAACACAAGTTGGGGTTACACAAATTGATGAACGGCAAAAACTGTCTAAGCAGTATAATCTAAGCAAAACCCACCGAAAAGGATAGGGGATGGTGGCCATATATAGCAAGAGTATGGCGACCAAAGGTAGGCCACTGGCCAGAGAACCCATCCCCATGTAACCCTAGGGATACACGAGTCTTGGGCCCAAAGTAGAGGTGGCACAGCACCATGCAGAATCTGTCCGCGAATTGTTTCATTGATTGCAGGCAATCCAGACGGAATTTGCAGTGGGGTCAGATCCGTTAGAACGGTGGCGTCGTGGGCTTCTCCGTAAAGTGCTCATTCACCCCAAACAGACTCCGTACGTGGCTTGGATGTCTATTTTAAGTTGGCGTGCTCCTGGATGGCCGAATCGGGCTCGCGGATGATTTGGGCTTCATTCATTAATTAGCCTAAAAATGTTTTTAAGTTTTATTTGGATAGTCAGTGAATACATCAATGATTAAATTTGCGAATTATAGCTCAAGTGGAGGCTTCGAAATAGTTGAATTGAATGTGTTTGTGATTTCTATAGTGATATATGCTAAACTAGGTCCTATTTATATCGAGAAAGTTATAACCATTCGAATTAGTTTTCCAACAAACTAAAATACACCTAAATGCAATTTTGGAATGCAAAAATTATGCCCATTTTTCTGAGAATTGTGCAGTCCATCAGATTGGGCTGGACATACATCTAAACATGTCCCAAGCATATGTTCAAAATTCATAACCGCTAGTTTTGGAGCTAATGTCATTCACAGTGTTTAGATGGCTGGGGAAATGAATAGATGATGGCTTTGGGCTATAAATAGATAGTTTGGGGTTTTCATTTATAAGTTTTAGCACTATAATTCATTGACATATAACTCAAACACATTCTAAAATATTCAACTCTTATATATTGCATGCAATGAAAAATCTAGTGAGCCAGTTGTACATTCATTGAGCATATGTGTGTTGAGGACCACATGTTAGTTTCTCCTCACGCATTTGAGTTTTTTGGCGTTTGATTGATATCAAGTGAAGTGTTCTAGCTTATTAGTCTTTTGGTTGTTCCTGCCACGTTGACAGTTGTGCGAGTCCGGTGATCTCTCCACCAACGAAGATTGTCGAAAAAACATAACGAGAAATTGTGGAGGCTTGCTGCTTGTCTATCTGGAGTAGAGAATGAGTAACTCTAGTGGAATTGAAACAAGACTCATGTGAGAGTACTTTGAAGAATAGGACAGATTGGCAAAATCTTTGAGATCTTGAGAAAAATATCTGGTGTCATCTTGGTTGAATTGTTTTGCTCTCTTTTTATTACATTTGATTTAATTTAATTGCTTATCTTTTATTATATCACTTTATGTTTACAAAACTTAGTTGATCATTTGAGTCACTATTTTTCATTTATGGTTTATGGTGATTGCAAAAATAATTTTATTTTTATAAGTACAAAAATATGTTTTTAACAAAAAAATTTGAAAAGAGCTATGCACCCCCCCCCCCCCCCCCCCCCCGTTTTTGAGATCCTGTCGAGATTTTATATTCTATCAGGCTAATATTCTAAATTTGAGAGATAAAAATCACCTAGAAATAGATTAAAAATTGTCTTTCTAAAGAAGGTATAAGTCAAGTGTACGTGGATAGTAGCCATAAAATAACTCAAACTATAAAGAAGTAAATAATCACACATAATGACCATTCTTACGCACAAATTTATTTTTAAAATATCCTAACAATTGCTTTTTTTTTATGAAGAGAGAAGTTTTCTAACACTTGCTAAAACATTGGTCCTCCAAATCATATGTAGATATACAACTCGGGAGCAAACTCCTCCCCATGTCCGGCCATGTCGACTTTGCATTCTTGGTCGTTTAATCGGCAGTTTTGGCTCATCTCCACCATCCGTGTGCACCGCGCATGTTGCTGCAAGTATTGAGAAAATAGATTTATATATGATAAAATATTGTATTTAGATATTAGTTACGATTCTTGAGATTATTGAATTGCACGACTACGACCAGTTTTAAACTGGATGACCACGACAAGAACAATGCTCATGCTGGTATGACTAATTTTGAATTGGCATACTACAACCAGCGCTTTGTGTTGAGACGATCAGTTATGAACTAGATGATCACGACCAGAATAAAGCTTGTGCTGACACAACTAGTTTTGTTTTTTGTTTTGATGGTCGAATCAGAGGTCTATTGGGTCTATGTCTAGTCGAAACAGCAGTTTTGTTTTTAGTTATGATGGTCGCATTTTGTGTTATGGTCGTGACAACAAAAATTTTGTTTAGCATAAATCATGGTGGCAACAACAAAAGATATGTAGATATACAATCCAAGAGCAAACTCCTCCCCACGCACGGCCACATCGACTTTGTGTTCCTGGTTGTTTGATCGACGGTTTCGTCTCATCTCCGCCGTCCGCATGTACCCCACTCCTTTGCCCACGTCATTGCCATGTTTGTGCCGTCCGATCACTATCTTGGCTTCATCTGAGTCGGCAACGTGGAATCCACTACCGGGCTTGTGAGTTACTGTTTGAACGCTGCCTCCATGTTGAGCCACGTCGTCCCATTGTTCGTGCCCGTTGGATTGGAGGTTTTGCTTCATATGTGCCGGCAACATCACCACTGCCTTTGTGGCCTATTGTTGGAACGCTTGGTCCACGTGGCTCAAACACTAAGCATGATAGCTGATTCGACAAGAAAACCAAAATTCGACTTATCATAAAAAACAAAACTGCTACTTCAACTAGGCACCACATTCGGGCACAAACAAGCCTGCAGATTCAAGCAAAAAATAAAATGTGAACAAAAAACATTTACTCTTTCCAAAATAAATCGACCAGAGATTTTACAGGTGGGACCAATTTCATGTTTTGCTGAACATGTCAAGATTTTGTTTTCCCCACGTTCGGCCAAGGCCATGTCTTTGATGCAACCAAGAAAAAATCGACCAGACACACTGTTTCATACTGTCGACTTGTTTGCCGCATTCGACCACAAACCATGACATCTGATCATGTGGCCGAGCTGTTTGCTGTATTCGACCAGAAGTTATGACAGCTGATTCGGTCAAAAAAAACTAATTGCGACCCAACAAAACAATTTACTGTTTCGTTCAAATATAGTCGACAAGAATCAATCGACTAGAAACTTGGACAGCTGATTCGACTAGAATCAGTTGACTACCGTCTTTACTGCTCGACAACCAAAATAATTTATACACGACAAAGATTTAGGCGACCATAAAAAAAAAACAAAAGCACTGGTCGTAGTCTGCTAGTTAAAAACTGGTCAGACCAGTACGAGCGTTGTTCTGGTCGTGGTTGTCTAGTTCAAATCTAGTTGTAGTCGTACAATTCAATAATCTCAAAAATCATAAATAATTTATAAATATAGTATCTTATCATTTACAAATTTATTTTCTCAATACCAGCAGCAACGCGCGGGGTTACACCTGATTCTACTTACACTCAATACAATAGTGGAGTTTTCATCAAAATTTAGAAGAAAAGATTAATTATGTGTATGTCAGGGGCAGTTTGAAACTCAATTAGTAGATAAATTAATAGAAATTAATAAGTCACTAATGTATTTTGGAAATGAAGGGGAGGGCAACTTTGGCCAGCACGAAGTGAAGATCCGCCACCACGTCTATATATCCTGGCCAATGTAGCTATTGTGAAAATTTTCTATTATACGTATATTTTTTTCTGTGTGTTATAAATCCCTAAAGAAATTTACATGTACGCGTAGTATTGATCCATGTTATGTCGTGGAACCCGTATGTACATTGTTTTCCGGGTTGCAACTGGAGAGCCAAGTTAAAACACGGTGTTACCAGAGAAGCTAAGCTTTAGCTATAACAAACATGCAGATCGACAGCTGAACAAAGTTTTGGTTGCCTAACCGAGCTACTTCATTCGGCCCGTATCATTCTCATTTTCTCACCTTGCCACGACGGTCTGACTTCTGAATCCCGGAAGCTTCGAGGATTGCTTCTTATTTCTTGCAATGTTTTAGGGAAAAAAATTAGGGACCGCTTGTTGGAGATATGGCAGATGGGAGATGGAAAGTGAGGGTGGATGTTTAAGATATCTTAAGTTTCTTTGTAGCGAAGAGAAATAAAGATGGGAATGAGAATATGAATTTTGGGTCCTCTATTCCCCATTATTCATTATCTAGGAAGGAGTGCTACTTGTGAATGGGAGTGGATATTTTAACTTTTTGGCTAAAGTCTTACTTACTTCCTATCTATTTTCTGTCTCTTCTCAGACAGAGGATTAAGAATATTACTTATATTAAGAATATCTCTTATTCTAATTGTATTAAGTATGGAAAGCTACTAAGAATTATAGTCAAATTGTATTATGTTTCCTTTTTTAAGTTTGGGTTAGGATTGAAATCTATATAAATCCATGAGGAATAGACTTAGAAGAACAACCAAACATAGTTTAGAGAGAGATCAATTCAGATTAGAAACAAGAATGGCATAGACAAGGCAGGAGACTAAGCTTTCTTAAGTAGTTGGCTCTTGTAGAAGAAGAGACACGAGAGATCTGTAAGATATGTGGGTTAATTGAGAGCGTCAATCTTTTGTACTCTTTTGAGAGCATCAATTTTTTGTACTCTTCGCCAATTGTTTCTCTCTCCGATTGTCATTGCTCCATCATTATTATCATGGTTTTTTAAATAGACTTTCTGATTCTCGTTCTTGTTATTGTGCATACTAAGTCATATCTCACAAGGTGTGATCCGATCTGTGGCTAGAACTCTTGCTTTTCCTAACAAGTGGTAGCAGAGCTATGAAAAATTCTAACAAGGTGTATCAAAGCAACGGAGTTAGCAGGGCTATCTAGACTGGATAAGTTGAGAAGATCGATAGGTGTTGTGGAGGCACAAAATCAAAAATGTTGTCGAGTGGATGGTGTTATCTAGTACATAAATTTGACAGTGCAAACTGGATGGTTCAACTTAGCTTGTTGTTAATAAATTAGATATCTCAAATATTTGACTATGGTTATTGTTTTTGTATATGTTCAACGAGGGAGATATGCGATGAAGGATCTCTACACCCAATGGAGTGGAATGATGGAGTACATGACACATTGGTAGGGGTACGGCATGTCTCTTGCTTGAAGAGGCTAATGTCCATGAGGTTGCATGAATTTCATGGTTGTGAGTTATGGTTGCAAGATGGCAGATCACTCGCAAGGGGCAAGTGATCATGAAGAGTATCTGGTACATTGGAACATACCGATTGGTAGGTGGTGTAGCCAAACAGAGATCCAAACATCAACCGTGGATATTCGGATATTAAATGAACGTAGGTGTGAGTATGCATTTAATATGGTTACCAACTCTAATGATCACAGAGGCGAAGCTGGGATTTGTTTGTTGTGGGAAATTGTGGTGGGACCAACCATGCACTACCTACGAGCTGGTGGAACTCAAAAATGGTACAAACCTATGATATAGAGAGTCATCGAGGCAATGTCACTAATCAAGTTGCACAATGGAGGAGCTTTCATGTGGTGAATTTTAGTGGTCAAACTTGCTGATCAAAGAATTCTGACTAGAGGGTGATGAATAGGCGGTACTAAAAATTTCATCACAATTTACAATTTCTAATATAAGCACAAGAAAGTATCAAATAAGAATTAATTATCAGCACAAATAACAAATTTACTCTCTTAGGGTGATCAATTAAATGGCAATAAGCAAACCCTAGATATGAATATACGAGAAACGAAATAACTGATGACATAATCGATTTTTTCTAAGGTAAGGTATCAGAAATTTGCCGATCTTTAGTAATCCTCGTTGAAACACTTTACACAAGAGTATTGAGTCAATTTCATTAGTTGTTGCTCTTTTCCTCTCTTGGTAGGAGAGCACCAAGTCTTCATAAACAATCACTAGGCCTCTCCGACAAACTCTGTCGATGGAGAGATCACCGGACTCCGCGGGTCATCTAGGTGATTGCAATCACCAAGGATAACAAATGAAATACCTTCACTTGATCTACTTCTACACAAGAAACTCAATATGCAATGTGTTGGGGAAAAAATAGTACCCGTCGCAAAGCATTCCCGGATTGTTCTCTGGGACAAGGACACCCCCTTCTCCGGGATGGTGTTCCGAGGAGGGGGCCCTCCCTTTCCCGATCAATGTTTTGGGAAATGGGGGACTTCCCTTGCCCAGAGGGTCCTTCGAGAAAGGGGCCCTCCTTTTCCCGAATGGTGCTCCGGGAAAGAGGGCCCTCTCTTCCCTGGACGGTTCTTTGGGAAAGGGGCCCTCCTTTCCCCAAATAGTTCCCCGGGAATGGGGCCCTCCCTTCCCCGGATGGTTCCGTGGGAAAGGGGCCCTCCCTTACCCGGATGGTTCTTCGGGAAAGGGCCCTCCCCCTCTGATGGTTCCATGCGAAAGCGGCCGTCTCTTCCCCAAAATTTGTTCCGGGAAAGGAGCCATCTTCTCCCCGAATGGCGCTCTTGGAAAGGGGCCCTCCCTTCCCTGAATGGTTCTTCGGGAAAGGGATCCTCTCTTCCATAGTTTGTTCCCCGGGAAAAGGGCCCTCCCTTCCCTGAAATGTGTTTCAGGAAAGGGACCCTCCCTTCCCCGGATTTTTCCCCGAGAAAGGGGCCCTCCCTTCCCCGAGATTGTCCTTCGAGTGTGGGGTACTGAAGTTGATGCAGCCACGTGTGCAAGATCTATGCCTCACGCCCCGTGAAAAGACCGTTGTGCCCTCGATCTAACGGTCACAACTAGGGTAGTTTAGTAATTTGCATCCTTTGGGGTCTATATATATTGCTTGTACCTCCCTCTTGTAATCTAAGACATTTATTTGCACTCAATACCTCCAAAGCAATAGGCGTGCTTAGGAGCCCTCTCCCCAGGAGAGAGCCTCCCAGCCGACTCACGTCGGGAGCACGCCAACAGGACTGGAGTCTCCATTGAGGCCCGAACCTGTATAAATCCTCCGTGTCAGTCGTTGTGATTGCCCAAGCACGGGGAGACCCGTCACATGGTCAGCTCGTGTTGTCGTACACGTGTTGCGCACATCATCAAACCTGCCGTGGAATTGGTAATACCACAACACAATGCAATTCACTCTCCAAACTAGCTCTTCAATGCAAATAATGTATTGAATATAATTTTCTAGCTCTAAATGCAATTGATGTGAATTGAATGAGAGTTGAATGCTCTTAGCTTTGCAACATAATGGCTATGAATTCTGAGTGCCAAAGGTTCTTGAGTGAATGCCAAATGAAGTATATTTATTGCCTTTCAACTGGAACTAGTCATTTGGCAAGTTTCAGACGAAAGATGCACTGGCCGGACTTTGTCTAGCCACATGATACATTGTTTGGCTAGTGCAAGTGAATAGTGACTGTTGGGCAATTAATACACATGTCAGTGACCGTTTAAGACAATTTTTGTGAAGGCCAGACATATACATGCTTGGTCGGACAAATGGTCCGTACAAATGTATACACAAATGTATACGTATATGGTTACATTTTACTAACATCCTGTCATAAAATTTTTGTACTAGCCAGACATTGTCCTACCATGTTAGACTTTGTTTGGTCATGTCAAACAAATTGAGCCTGGACGGATCCAAACATCTCTGGTTAAACAAGCATACTAGGCCATTTTTGAACAAGGTGGACATTGGCCGCCTAGAGTGGAGTCTGTCCTATCAGTGTAACCAAATGCATATACTTATCCCAAAGCTTTCCAAAAGACTCTAGTTTGCATCTATACTATATGATATGCATTTTGAGCTTCAAGGCATTAGATAGATCGAGCTACTAGGGCTACACCCCTATTAATAGTATGACCAATAAATCTAAAACTGAAAGGATGAATCCGGTCGACTTCACCACCAATGACCGGTAGACTAGAAAATAAACCATAATCTTCATCTTTACCTCAACCATCCATCATGGGGTTTGAGAGTTCTTCGTTTGTTGCTTTTGTCATGATGTCATCATGTTTTGACCTGAAACTTAAACCATTTGGAATAAATGCATTAGTAAATCTCACAACCAAAAAGTATGATGTATAAACACAAGATCAAATGCATGAAAAGAGTTATAAACTCATAAACTCCCCCTAAATCAAATCTCTCTTGAAATTTTTTGGCTGAACCTCCCTTGTACAATTTCAAGAATATTTCAACCACATCAAACATATATATCAATATGAATATATGTCACCATGCTTTTTCTTTTCTTTCCCCATATGGCATAAATAACCTAAAAGGGACAAAAGCAAGACAATAAAACATGTAGCACTCACACACAGACATACATATATATCTGGGACAATAACTAAACAAGCATATTCAAACATATTTAGTCTACTCACTTAATATGCACAATATTGTGACACAAAATACTTAGCTAACTTGAAAACATAGGTTCAATATGATCAAGGTGGTGGTGACTTGCCTTGATTTCCCGCGATAAGATCTTCGGCGATGTCCTCGATCGGCTGCTCCTCGGCTTCCGGATGAGCGGGAAATCAAGGCAAGTCACCACCACCTTGATCATATTGAACCTATGTTTTCAAGTTAGCTAAGTATTTTGTTTCACAAATATTGTGCATATTAATTGAGTAGACTAAGTATGTTTGAATACGCTTGTTTAGTTATTGTCCCAAATTGAAAGACCATTCTTGATTCTCAAGCCTGTATAATGTTCTTGATGCCCTAGGTTAATGTTAAGGCATAATAGCAGTGACACAAATTATCTGTATGAGTAAGAAAAATGGTTTTCCAAAGTCATAGATGCTTTTAAAATGTCTATCCTAGGGAGGAGAGGTATGTCAGTCTGAATATTGAAATTATGATGATGCTGGAAACATGATAATGTTGTTAACTGGTAAAATTGTTAACATGGAAATTGTTAACTGGTAAGATTGTTAACAAGCTAATGTTGAAACCTGTGCATAAAGTCGAATAGGAAAACTCCTCTCTAGAATAGCTTAAGGACTAACCAATTTGTGCTAAGAATCCAGTAACATGTTATCGTACCTCCACAAGTCTGGTATGGGACGGGCACGACCAAGTATCCTTGCCGAACCATTACCCTAGCTCTGCATAGAATAATAAAGATGCAGTAAATTGTCACTGGTCAGGGAGGGAAGATCCCTCTTGGCCCACTTACACGGGCGGATATGGGTAGGCCCAGCCGCATCATTTGAGAGAAAGATCGTGCAACTAATGTGGTTCCAGGGCACGAGTGTTGGATGGCGTGGTCCCCAACACAAAACCCCTCGTGTGTCCGCTCACTATTGGAGGCGAGGGTCTCCATCGCAGTCCAATACTGGGTGAGGGGTAGGGTGAAGGTATGTATGTATATATATATGTATGTATGTATATATATATATGAATCAATAATGCTTGCTCTGTCCTACTTCGACATTAAACACACAAGAGAGAAACAATAATAATAAGCAACAAAAGAAAATGACAACGAACAAGCAGATATATGTGAATGATCAATATGTGTCCCATGCAAACTTGTCTTGAATCACTTTAAGAAAAAGATATACATGCATACCTAGACTGAAATGCATGATAAGTGCTTAACTCGTAGTGCTTTTACCCTATGTTTGCTAGTGAAAACATGCTAAAACATGCTGATTACTCTTATGACGTGACATTTTTTCTAACTTTTTGTATCATTTTTACAATATGATTTCACGATTTTGTTCATTATGTTCTAGGGATCGTGCCTACCAAATTTGGGAACATTGCAAGCTTGTTTGCACTAGTTTCGACGAAAGGCACAAAAATCGGACGAAATAGGACCCTGGCCAAGCTCTGGACGACCCGTGCTGCTGATCGTGCCCGGCTCGGGACCCTGATGAATTTTGGTCAATTGGAGTCCAACATGACCACAACAATAGCCACGACCTCGACCACGACCACGACAATGCTTTGGTCGTTTAACCCTGGCCGAGCCTAGCACAACCATGGGCATAATCCGTGCTCGACCCAGGGCATGACCCATGCCATTGCTTATGCCTGGCTCGGTTTCTAGGGCTGTTTTGGTCGATTTCGGTTGTTTTTGGTTCTGATTTATCTGTTTCTCGAGCCGTTTGAAGCTGGATTCCATCGCTTGCACGTTAGCAATTATATTTGGACACGTTAACTTATTGTATTATAAATAGAGAAAGATTTGGCTCAATTAAACATCCTTTTATGCTTTTTGGTTTACTTTAGTTTAGTTTTAGGTTAGAAGAGCCCCCTTCTCTATTTTCATTCTAGTTTCCGCGTTTGTAAGCCAGCAACGATGATAGACCTAATTCTTTGATGCAATCAAGTAACTTTTCTTTTATTTCTTATTATTTATGTATTTTTATGGTTTTTTGTGAGTAATTCACTTCTAGGGTTAGGGATGACCTAATCTGGAAGGCGTAATTCCTCGGTTTCTATATTAACTTTTCTTCCTTTAAACCCTAAATTCCCGTTCTGACAATGGACGTAACAGTTGAGACTTAGCAAGAATTTAGCGGAGTTGTTTAGTCCTTTGCGCCATGATGCGGGATCCTGAACAGGAGAGAGGCTCTCGCCAAACTTAACTGTTGAACCTATCCTCTGACTATTGTACCAACGACTGTACTGGCAACTTAATCTATCTTGAAAAATAATTGAAATTAACTTATAATTATTAGATCTTGGATAGAATTACACCTGATGGTTCTGGAATTCTCGAAATCGTAGGTTTTTCTTCTGCTCCTTAAACCCTAGTTTTCATACGTGCTCTTTACTGCTTTAAACCACATATTGATAGCCTTAGTAGTACATTTAGTGGTAGAAAAACAACTCCCCTCAAATTATTCAAACTTAATCATTAATTTGTTATCCTAAAAGACGAATACGCTTGTTTCTCGTGGAATTCGACTGTCAAGTGTTGAACATTCAACTGTTCGCTTACAGTATTACATCAATCGCGTCCCTTCGGGTGCGATCAAGTTTTTGGCGCCGTTGCCAAGGAACAATGGTAATTCATCTTCTAGATTAATTTTTGTTGATATAAGTAAATCTCACTTCTCAATTGTGCTTCTACTTTTCTTTTTCTTCTTTTTGTTCACAACCAACCCCTACAGGTTGGAAGTGCATCTGATATGATCAAGTTTTTGGCACATGCAACGATCAAGAATGACCGACATTGGACAGTCAACCACTGGAGGAAGCCAAATCACCAAAGATGGGTGAACAGAAGAAATTTAAGGATTATGGAAGCCCACTCACTAAAGTGTTGCAGTCAGGTATTTTAAGACCAGTAATTCAAACAGATAATTTTGAAATTAAGCCTGCACTCTTGAATTTGATACAACAAAATCAATTTAGTGGTCTTGCCAATGACGATCCTTTGTTGCATCTCCATATTTTTCTTGAGCATTATGATACTTTTAAAATTAATGGAGTTTCGCAGGATGCGCTACTACTACGTCTCTTTCCTTTCTTTCTTGGAGATAAGGCAAGATCAGGTGGGACTCTAGTGTAGTGGTAAAGTCACTAGGTGGCAAGCTAGAGGTCTTGAGTTCAACTCCCCACCTCTACCATTTATTCCTGTAGGCCAAATTGGCGGTACCCTACAGTCTCTCTCAAAAAAGATCATGGTCGTACACTCTACCACCCACTTTAATAGCAACATGGGATGAACTCTTACATATTTTCCCAATAAATTTTTTCCTCCAGCTAAAACTACATATATTCGGAACCAGATTGTTTGTTTTAGTCAGCAGAGAGGAGAATCACTGTACGAAGCATGGGAACGGTACATGGAACTTTTGAGGTCATGCTCACACCACAACCTGGAGAAGTGGCTTCCAGTTCATACATTTTATAGCAGTTTGAATTACTCAGCACAGATGACTGTTGACGCCACAACTGGCAGCGCACTCATGAATAGAAGTGTTGACGACGCATATGATCTAATTGAAGGTATGACACAAAACTACACGCAATGGGGGAATGAACACGCTGCATAAGGACCGATCCAACTGCAACACTAACTCCCTCAACAACAACAGTTGTACCAAGCACCAAGGCCATCGTTTCAGCAACAACAATAACAATAACCGTACCGGCCACCACATCAATGACAAAATCAACCCGAACAATCCATCATTGAGCAGATGCTAGAAGTTTTTCTAGAAAATCAAGATAAGGAAAAGGATGCACTGAACCAGAAGATTGACTCCATCTCTATGCACATTCGCATGCTTGAGACTCAAATCCTAAAACTAGCCGATCCCACACCTAAGATTTCTAATCGTCTTCCTTCTATCAACCATTGTGATTCTGAACATATGAAAGTTATATCTTGTGTTGATACTATTGATTTCAATGGTGTAGGAACTTTCCAAAGAGAAAAGGTGCAACCGGAACCAACGAAGGCACCTACCAAAGATTTGACGTTGACGGCTGAACAGATGCACGATGATCCATCTGTGCTGGCAGACGACCTTAGTAAGGATGAACAATCGAAAGGAATAAAATCTGGTAATAATGGGGTAACACATGTTTCTAGACTAATTCCACCTTTTTCGAGTTGTTACCTCTAGTATAATTTTAATGATAACAAATCCCTTGATACATGAAAAAACTAAGTGTGACGGTGCCTTTCGTTGATCTTATCACTCAAATTCCTTTAGATAGAAAATTCTTAAAAGAAATTCTTATTAATAAAAGGGATTTGGATGATTTAGAAATAGCTCAAATTGATGTATGTGAGGGTACAATTGCTTTTCACATGGGGAATGAGAAAATATTATTTAAACTATCTGAAATTGCTAACTGCCCTATGTATGAGGACACCACATACAGGATAGACTTTCTTGAGACTGTATTGCAGGGCAAACCAATTGGAAGGAAATGGTTAAAATAGATTTTGTCAATTCTTCAAAAAATGTCCTCTAACATTCTACTAAATAATGTACGTGGGAAAATTATTCATTGCCTAAGAGGAGTAAGACAAGGAGATCATCTTTGACCATTGCTTTTTGTACTAGTGGCAGATTTACTTCAAAGTATTCTAAATCTTGCTAAAAGAAAGGGCCTTCTAGAACTTCCAATTCTTAACTTCTCTTATCAATATTTTCACATCATTCAGTATGCCGATGACACACTTATCATTTTAAGAGTTTCTTCTAAAGAAATCTTTTTATTAAAAGCTCTCCTGCAATCTTTTGCATCCTCAACTGGTCTGAAGGTTAATTTTGATAAGTCCTTTATAGTCCTAGTATTCTATGACCAAAATACTGTGGCAACTTAGCTGGGATTCTTGGTTGTAAGTTAGGTTTATTCCCTTTCACTTATTTAGGATTACCATTGGGAACTTCTCGGCCGAAAGTAACAGAATTTGAAGGGATTATTAACAGAATTGTGAAAAGACTAACAGGTTGGCATCTTACATTTCTATCTTTAGGAGGAATATTGACTCTTCTAAATTCAGTATTATCTTCTTTGCCAATGTTTTTTATGAGCACTTTAAAGATTCCAGAGAAGATAATTGCAAGAATTAATAAAATTAGAAGAACTTTCTTTTGGAAAGGACAAGTTTCTTGTGTTGGTGGAAATTGTCTAGTTGCATGGTTTAAGGTTGGCAGACCTAAAAAAGAAGATGGACTAGGGATAATTAATCTTAAAGTTCCAATTTTGTCCTTAATGCTGAAATTTTTACTTAAGTTCTTCAATAAAAAAGATATCTCTTGGTCTAACTTATTATGGGCTAAAGGATCCTTTTGGTGCTAAGATGTTTTGCAAAACCTATTCTTTGTTTCAAGGATTATTCAAGTGTTCCATGGGTAATGGTTTCTCTTGCAACTCATGGACAGATTTGTGGCATCGCAATGTTTTATCCCTAGAATGGCTGAGTTGTACTCTTTCGCCAGTCATGAAATATCTGCTATTAATTTTTTGGCAAAAGATGAAATAGTAGATTCATTTTCGCTCCCTCTTTCACCAACAGCACATCATCAAGTTCTTCTTTTATCTCATTTGCATCAGAGGCTTCAACAAGAAAGGTGGGATAAAGATGATTGGATTTTCTTGGGATCTCAACAGAAGGAATTCTTAACAAAGAAGGTTTACAATTTTATTATGGGACAATCTGAAGAACATGTAATTTTTAGCAAATGTTGGAAAAATAGTTGCCTTCTCAATCAAAAGATTTTCTTTTGGATTTGCCTTCATGACAAATTGAATACAAGAGATTTACTATTGAGAAAACATTTCAACGTGGACAATCATGAATGTGCTTGTTGTCAAAATGAAGTCTTGGAATCCCATTTCGTGCTGGAGGCTTATTGGCATCTCTTGGGTCAATGATAATAATATTTGGGAAATGTTATTAAAGGGAAAAGCACAATATAAGGAAATTGAAGCTTTTTATTGGGAAGTAGTTATTTTAGTTGTGTGGAATTTATGGAAAATCTGAAACAAGATTATCTTTCAAAATCACTCAGGATCAATATCAGACTGGTTGTAGAATCTCAATTATGACTTAGGTCTTATTTTATTCAGAGATAACCTAGCTAAAAAGTCTGGTTTTCAAAAGATGGATTGACCTTTTGTAATTTTCTTTTGATTTTGTTTTGTCTTTTTTAATTTGTAATCTTCTTGATAATATATATCTTGCAGTAGGGTTTTCCTACTGTTTCTAGTAAAAAAAGACATGGGGATATTCTATTGATGATCTAATTGGTATTGAGCCTCAACACCAATTGAACCTAGCTACGATGAAAACTGAAAACTCTGAATTGCTAGATGATTGGCTCAGTTCTTCCACTATACCAAACATTCAAAACACTATTGGGAACCTCCATAAGGATGATGCTAGGCTCTACATAGAGCGAGATGTTAAACCAGCGCTTATCGGGAGGCAACCTGATGCTTTTTCTTTCTTTTATTTTTCTTTTCTTCTTTCGCTTTCTTTTTTCTTTGTTTTCTTTTTCTTTCTCTTTTTCAGGTCCAACCTGTCGTGGTATTGCGAATACCCCGGTAGGTTTTGAGAATGATCCTAGCGAAGATTACGCGGCGCGGGTTGACAGGATGACCGGTCCTCCCCCGCCGGACAAGCACAAAAAATGACACACGGGTTTATACAGGTTCGGGTCCCGGTGGGGGCCCTAGTCCTGTGGACGCGCTCCCGACCGGAGTCGGCTGGGGAGGCTCTCTCCGGGAGAGAGGCTTCCGGAGCACGTCTGTGAGTTTAGCTATTCCAATAAAAGAACCGATCCCTTACAACAGAGGGGTACAAGGGCTATTTATAGCCCCAAAAAGAAGCGAAAAACCTAAACTACCCCGGAAGCCACCGTCGGATTGAAGGGTAGGACTGTCCTTCTCCCGGTCAAACGCCTTGGATGCTTGACAGGTGGTCGCTAGTTCCCGAGGCGCTCCTCGCGTGACCTGCACGTGACAAACAATTCGAGACTTTACCTTCAGGAGGGCGATGAGGCCCGAGACGGCGCCGGAGGCCACGTCCCCGGGTCAAAGGCGGCGCCCGGGACGGCACCGGAGGCCGCGTCCCGGGAGCCAAAAGGCGGCGCCTGGGGAGGCCCCGGAGGCCACGTCCCCGGGCAAATGGCGGCGCCCGGGAGGGCACCGGAGGCCGCGTCCCGGGAGCCAAAAGGCGGCGCCTGGGGAGGCCCCGGAGGCCACGTCCCCGGGCAAATGGCGGCGCCCGGGAGGGCACCGGAGGCCGCGTCCCCGGAGCCAAAATTGCGGCGCCCGGGGAGGCCCCAGAGGCCATGTCCCCGGGCGAATGGCGGTGCCCGGGAGGGCACTGGAGGCCGCGTCCCGGGAGCCAAAAGGTGGCGCCCGGGGAGGCCCCGGAGGCCACATCCCCGGGCGAATGGCGGCCCCCGGGAGGGCACCGGAGGCCGCGTCCCAGGAGCCAAAAGGCAGCGCCCAGGGAGGCCCCGGAGGCCACGTCCCCGGGCAAATGGCGGTACTCGGGAGGGCACCGAAGGCAGCGTCCCGGGAGCCAAAAGGCAGCGCCCGGGGAGGCCCCGGAGGCCACGTCCCCGGTCAAATGGCGGTGCCCGGGAGGGCACCGGAGGCCGCGTCCCGGGAGCCAAATGGCGGCTCCCGGGGAGGCCCCGGGGGCCGGATCCTCGGGCAACCGTGACACAACTTACCTGGACTTAGTCCCGCAGAGATTTCCCCCTACAGCAGCCCCCCATGCACGCCGGGGATGATGCTCGAGTCCCCAGTGGGTATGGTTCAGGTCACCGGGAAGATCTCCGGGCCAAGCCACCGGAGCCGCGGTGCTTCGGTTTCCGTGCCCCACACTTAGAGCCGCGCCGTTTCGCCATAAATGCACGCGCGGTTTGAACCGGCGCCTCGATTCACGCGCCCGTCCCTTCATTTCCCGCGCACGGTTTGAACTTCTATGGTCCAGATTGATCCGCGGGTGCCACGTGGCGTGCATCTAGACCACGGCCCGCCCCTATAAATAGGACCTTGGGGGGGCCCGGTAGCTCATTCCAAATTTTCAGCCTCAACAATTTTTGCTCTCCCGGTAGCCCTCTCCCGGTAGCTCTTTCCGGTAGCCCTTTCCGGTAGCAGACGTCCGGGAGTTTTTAGTAGTAGCCTCCTGCAAAGTTAGCCACCGAAAAAGAAGACTAACCTCATGGCACCCAAGGGTCGAGCGAAGACCACGGAAGTGCCCCCGGAGGAAATCCCCTCGGATTTCCTCTGGGCGTCGGAGTTCACGGCCGAGGACGCCGAGTCCTTGGTCGAAAGATGCATTGTCACGGACGGGGACATCTGAGTCCCCGTGAAGAAGGACGGAGCCCCCCGCTCCAGGCCCGGAGAGGTCGTGGCCTTCGAGGCCTTCCTGGAGGCAGGGCTCCGGCTCCTGGTGCATCCCATGCTCCGGGAGTTTCTCAGGGAGTACGGGGTGGCTCTCAACCACCTCACCCCGAACGCGCTTGTTCGGATGGGCCTCTTCATTTGGCTCTACGAGACAGCGACCGGGCGGGAGCCCAACCTTCGCGCCTTCTGGTACTTCTATGAACCGGCAGTGCGGACCTCCCACCTGGTGAAGGGGGGCCCCAAGTCCCCCTTCGGTTCGGTGATGGTCCAAATATTGCCTTCCCGGGTAATCGACTACCCGGCGGCGGCCTCCCGGGACCACTGGGGATTGGGTCCGGAGGTGGTTTTACCTCCGGGTCTGGGACGACGCGGTGGTGTATGCCCCGGAGGCCCCCACCTACAGCCGGTCGTCCGCACCGAAGCCCCCGGCGTGGACGGACGAGGAGTTCGAGCTCCTCGGCAAGGTGATCCTCTCCATGAAGACCCGCTCGATGCGGGACGCCGCCGAGGAGATGGCTCTCCTCCAGATCTCCCCCTTCACCGTCGGGAAGAGGGGAGTTGGAATGGGCCCCGAGCAGTGGCCCCCGGTGAAGCCGGTGACGCGACATAAGCTCCGGGAACCCGCTGCATTGTACTTACGAATTTTTAAGAAATTGATTAACTCTTTACCTCTTTCAGTCCGGCCGTACCCGGTGGCGCGGGAGAAGGCGGAGAACCTCCTGGGGAGGTACTTCGCTGATGAGCACGAGCGCGTCGTGCGCGCCGTGGGGGAGGGTCCTCCCAAGAACTTGGTAGCGGCGGCCTACGGGCTAAAGCTGCCGGAGAGGAAGCCTCTCCCCACCCCCGGGTCGCACAAACGGGGGAAGGAGACGGCCGGGGGCTCGGAGCCTAAGAAGGCCCGGGTTCAAAAGACCCCGGCCCATCGACGACGCCGGCGGCGACACCGGTGAAGCCCCGGGACGAGACCCCGGGAGCAAACGTGCCCGGGCACTGTCCCGGAAGGAAGCAACACCTCCTCCCCCGAAGGCCCCCGTCGAGGCGCGGGGGAAGGAGGCGATCGTGGGCGGGGCGGCGTCCGACTCGGCGAACTACGCCCCGTCGCCGCTCATGGTGGAGCCCCTCCCGCCCCTTCCAGCTTCTTTGGAGCCGGAGAGGCTGGAGGTGAGATTCGCGGGGGCCTCGCCTCCGTGGGTTTGGCCGGTGGACGAGGGGGGGAGCCCCTTGGTCTACGAGGTTCCTCCGGAGGAGGAGGCCCCGAGGGCCTTCCGGCCCAATGCAGGGAAAGGCCTGATGGTTCCCCCCCGGGCGGAGGCTCCCGCCGAGAGCTCCTCGGCCACGTCTTCGGGGGGCACTACCGCGTGTACGAAGACGCCGGTGACGCCGACCGCGTTACCGGACCATGAGGTCCGGGGACCCCCCGCTGGCCGCGCTGGCGGCGCCGGGTGGTAGACCCCTTTGCTTCACGCGAGGGAGGTCGCCAGCTACTCGGAGGGCCTGCATACCCGGAAGGTGCAGGCTTTCGTCGCGAGAGGGACGCTCCATGAGCGTTTCGAGGGTCTTCAGTCCCTCGGGGCCCAGGTAACCCGAGTCGATGACGTCTTCATTTATTTCCTGCACTTGAAATTTTTCTAACTATATGTTTTGTAGGTGGCAGCTGTTACCTGGGGCCTTGAGCAGCGGGTCGCCCGGCTGCTTAAGGAGGCAGAGGGCCGGGCCGCGGCCTCCGTAGGGCAGCGCGAGGAGGCCCTCCGAGAACGCGACGAAGCCCTCGCGGAATTGACCCGGGCCCGGGCCCAGGTTCATATTTCCGAGGCCATCAACGCCCGCCTCCGGGAGGAGGCCAAGGCGAGGGAGGAGGAGCTCCGGGAGCTCGAGAGCTCGACCGTCCGGGAGGTGGCGGACGCGGGCCGCTCTGTCCGGTCGGCCCTCGAGGGCCTTGGCGTAAGCCTCGGCTCTGGGAGCAGGGAGGTGCCGCCGGCGACCCTCGCGGAGGCTGCCGACGTTCGGGCACAGGGCCGGGTGATCCCCGTCGGCGTGGCCGCTGCGGGGCTCGTCAAGTTCCGGGGGGTCGGCGCCCGGGCGATCGCGGGCCGCATCCCCCGAAGCTTCCCAGACTCCTTCGAGCCTTCGTGCCGGGAGGTCGAGCAGCTCGCCGGAGGGTTCTACGACCGGATCATCCGGGCGTGGTTCCCAGCTCCGGCGCTTCCGGCGGGAGACGTCCCAGCCCCGGCCTTGGAGGAAACCCCCCGGGGGGAGGACGCCAACGAACATGTATGAGCCTCCCCCCGGGTCTTAGCTAGGGGCCTTTTTTGCTTTCTTAGGATTTTGATCCCGGTAGCTTCTTAGAAGATGCCCCGGACACTTGTACAAAAACATTTTGAATGCAATGAAGTTAGAATTTTTTCTAAGTCTTTGAATTGAATTTACTGTTACCAGGGTTCCCGGGAGGTTGCTTACGGACGAAGGTCCGGGAGGGGCTCCCCAGGGGACGCCCAAGCGGCTTTGATCTTGCTGAGCCTTGTCTCCGGGAATCGCGGCGAGGATAGTGTCCGGGAGCCGATCCGGTTGAGGTGGCGTCCGGAGTGGCACTTGGACAACTTTGATAATCATCGTGCCGAATTGTCCCCTCCGCGACCGGGGCTCCGGATGATCCCTCCCCTCCGAATACTTCCACCGGCGGGATACGAGTTCTGGCCTGAAGATGTGCTCCGGGACGCTCGGCGCCGCGTACGGGCATTGTACCGGGACCTGACCCGGGAGCTAGCGGAGAGCCTCCGGGAGTATTAGGCGTAGGAGCCTTAGGGCGTAGAGAATCCCCCGGGTTAGAACCCGGGTCGTATCATTTCCGAAGCCCACCGGAGGGGGAAGATGTCCTCCGGGTTTGATAATCAATAAAGCTGTGTTGTTGTTTCCTTTCATTGCCTCTTTATTTTCTTCTTCTTGGATGGTCTGGACGACTCATCTTAACAAGGATGAGCTAAGTTTCCTCGTGGGCGGTGCGGTCGACACCCGGGGGTTCCTTATCCCCCCCGCCCACAGCGGGCCGGAGAATAGCTCCGCGCGCTGTGGGGGTAACAAGGCCCCCGGGATAAAAGTCACCTGTAGGATAGGAAATTTTCTAAGTTAGAAAACTTTAAAACGAGGTTTTGAAGGAGAAGACCTTCCGGGAGACAATCGTCCGGTTGTCGTGAGAACGGGGAGCCGGGAATGAGGCCTCATGTGGAAGAAACATCCAAGAAAACCCGATGAGATTTCCGGAGGCGAGCTTCCTAGGAGACATTCGTTCGGTCGCCGTGAGGACGGGGAGCCGGGAATAGGGTCTTTGGGGAAGAAAATGCCCGAGAAATCCGTGACTTCTCCGAGAGACAATCGTCCGGTCATTGTGAGAACGGGGAGCCGGGAATAGGGTCTCCGGGAGGCATTCATCCGGTCGCCGTGAGAACGGGGAGCCGGGAATAAGGTCACCGGGGACCAATCGTCCGGTCGCCGTGAAAACGGGGAGTCGGGAATAACGTCGACTCCCGGAGGAGGAAGATAGATCCAATCAAGCCGCAAGGGGCCGATCTTCCGGTCACCATGAAAACGGGGAGCCGGGAATAACGTCGACTCCCGGAGGAGGAAGATAGATCCAATCAAGCCGCAAGGGGCCGATCTTCCGGTTGCCGTGAAAACGGGGAGCTGGGAATAACGTCGACTCCCGGAGGAGGAAGTGCCCGAAGACGGGTCTTGAGTGTTTGGGCAGGGGACTAGTCTCCCAAAGTGACTCATTACCGCGGCCACTGTGACCGGGTTGCCGCTTACACCCTCAGTCCACGAGGGCTGATCGTAAGCCGCCCTATGGGAGTGGGACTCCCGCTGTAGGGACTTGTTGGGCCTGGCCCACTTCCTCGCGGGGAGGGCATCCTCACGAGGAGGGCATCCTCGCGGGGAGGGTATCCTCGTGGGGAGGGCTTCCTCGAGGGGAGGGCATCGCCGCTAGGGGCGGTAATGAGGGAGACCTGCAATGATGGTTTGAAAAGCAAGTCCTATGTATTGCTAATAAAATGAAGTACAAGGCCTCCCCCTGCGAAGCCGCGAAAGGGGAGGAAAATACAGTGTCCCTCCTCCCCCTCCGGTGTGAACGCTCCGGGGGAGGGGACAGGCCCGTAAGGCTAAACATAGAATTTGCGAAGTAAACGCAAGTTCCACGTGTGCTTCAGCTCCAGCTCCTGAAGGTTGGAGAGCTTGTAGGTCCCCGAGCCCAGGACCGCGGAGATCTTGTAGGGGCCCTCCCACTTGGGGGAGAGCTTACCCTGGGCCTGGGGGTCCGTCACGCGCTTGAGGACAAGGTCCCCAAGGCGGAAAGCTCTCTCGCGCACGCGCTGATTGTACGCGCGCGCCATTTCTTGCTCATAGATGGCGTGGCGGAGGAGCGCTCGGTCGCGTTCCTCCTCCACGAGGTCGATCTCCAGACGCTGGTTGGCCTCGTTGGCCTGGTACGCTGAGGGCGTAGCTCCCTCCAGGAGCTCAACCCGCAGTGACCGGAAGTCGATCTCCGGGGGGAGGACTGCCTCCGCCCCATAGACCAGGGAGAAGGGAGTACGCCCCGTCGCCCAGGACGGGGTCGTGCGCATGGAGCAGAGGATGCTAGGGAGCTCCTCCGCCCATGCACCCTGCTTAGAAGAGGTTTGCTCGAGTCTCCGGCGCAACCCCTGTAGGATCACGCCGTTGACCCTATCGACAGCCCCATTGCTCCGGGGATGGGCCACCAAGGCGAAGTGGATGACGAGCCCCAGGCCTTCGCAAAATTCCCGGAAATAAGCCGAGTCGAATAGGGTTCCGTTGTCCACGGTGATTTCCCGGGGGACACCAAAACGGCATATGACGTTTTTCCAGAAAAACCGCTGAACGGCCCGGGACGTGATGCTGGCCAAAGGCTCCGCCTCAACCCACTTTGTAAAATAGTCGACTGCGACTACCGCATACTTGTATCCCCTGGGTGCTGGGGGGAAGGGCCATAAGAGGTCCATCCCCCAGCGCACAAAGGGCCAAGTGATGGGGATCATCTGCAGCGCTATAGGGGGGAGGTTCGAGCCCTTGGCCATCTTCTGGCATGCCTCGCTCACGGAGACAAGGTCTCGCGCGTCGCGCATGACCGTGGGCCAGTAGAAGCCCTGCCGGAGGGCCTTGGCCGCGATGGCACGCGGGGCTAGGTGAGAACCACAGCTCCCCGCGTGGATGTCTTCGAGAAGTTGAAGTCCCTCCGGCCGGGGGAGGCAGCGCAGGAGGGCGGAAGCCCCTCGCTTGTAGAGCCTCCCCTCCAGCAGGAGATATGCCCGGGCTTTAGCCCGGAGGCGTTTAGCCCTGGTCTCACTAGGAGGGTCCCCCTCCCCCTTGATGAAGGAGATGAGGGGGTCCATCCAAGACGGAGTCCGGGTGATCTCGGCGACCTCCGGGACATGAGGCTCGTCGCCCGTGTCCGGGGAGGCCACCGAGGGCTTCGTGATGATCTCCAGGAAAGCCCCCTTGGGGAGCGATTCCCGGGTGCTGGCCGCCCGGGCCAAGGCGTCAGCCCGGTCATTGTCCCTACGTGGGATATGCCGGGCCTCGAGGCCGTCGAAATGTCTCTCCATCTTTCGCACTTCCTGCAAATAAAGACTTAAGTTCGCGTCATGGCACAGGTAAGACTTGTCCATTTGGCAAACTACGAGCTGAGAATCTCCCTTGACTAGGAGGCGCCGGATCCCCAGGGAGCGCGCGAGGTGCATCCCGAGGAGCAAAGCCTTGTATTCGGTGACGTTGTTGGTTGCGGGGAACTCGAGCCGCGTGGTGTACTCGAGTTCCTTCCCCTCGGGGCTCCGGAGGACTACTCCCGCACCAGCCCCGGCGAGACACAGCGACCCATCGAACATAAGGGTCCAATGATCACTGCGTCGGGGCGGCACAGGGAGATCTTCGTCCCCGGACCCAGAGGCGGGAGTCCACTCTGCGATGAAGTCGGCGAGGATCTGCGACTTGATGGCGGAGCGGCCGGTAAGGGACAGGGAGAAGGGGGCGAGCTCGGCCCCCCACTTCCCGATCCGGCCGGTGGCTTCTTTGTTCCGCAGTACCTCCCCGAGGGGAAGGGATGACGGGACGGTGATGGGGTGCCCCAGGAAGTAATGCCGAAGCCTCCGGGACGCCATGAGGAGGGCGTAGCAAATCTTCTCCATCTCCGTGTACCGAGTTTTGGCCCCTTGGAGGGCCTCACTCACGTAGTACATGGGACGCTGCTGCCCCCCTTGCTCCTTCACCAAGACCGCGCTGACGGCGATTGGGGTCGCGGTGAGGTAGAGGAGCAAGGGCTCTTCCGGAGACGGACTCACAAGCATTGGAGGGCTCGTGAGGTACTTCTTGAGGTCGTTGAAGGCTTCCTGGGCCTCGGGGGTCCAACGGAACCCCTCGAGCCCTCGGAGGATCTTCAAGAACTGGAGGCCCCGCTCCCCCGACCGGGAGATAAAACGGCTGAGTCCGGCTAGGCGGCCGGAGAGCCGCTGGACATCCTTGACGGAGCGCGGCGGGGGCATATCTAGGAATGCCCGGATCTTCTCGGGGTTTGCCTCAATGCCCCGCTGGGACACGAGGAAACCTAGGAGCTTCCCCCCGCGCACCCCGAAGGCGCACTTCTCCGGGTTGAGTTTGAGCCCGAACGCGCGGAGGTTGCAGAAGGTTTCAGCCAGGTCGTCGATGTGGGAGGCTGCGCGGGGACTCTTGACAACCGCGTCGTCTACGTAGACTTCAACGTTGCGGCTGACTTGCTCCTTGAAAACCAGTGTCATGAGGCGCTGGAAGGTCGCCCCCGCGTTCTTGAGCCCCAAGGGCATATGGACGTAGCAGAAGGTTCCGAGGGGAGTGATAAAACTCGTCTTTTTCTCGTCCCCTTCCGCCATCCGGACTTGATGATAGCCCGAGTAGGCGTCTAGGAAGCTCATGAGCTCGCACCCCGCAGTGGAGTCGACGAGCTGATCAATCCGCGGGAGCGGGAAGTTGTCTTTGGGGCAGGCGCGGTTAAGGTCGGTGAAATCCACGCACATCCGCCACCTGCCGGTTGATTTCTTGACGAGGACGGGGTTCGCGAGCCACTCAGGGTGCAGGACCTCCCGAATGAACCCCGCCTCTCGGAGCCGGGTGATCTCCGCCTTGATTGCCTCTTGGCGCTCGAGGGAGAGTTTCCGCAGCTTCTGTTTGACCGGGGGGTGACCGGGGGCCACTGCAAGCTTGTGCTCAATGACCTCCCGGGCGACGCGCCGCGTGTCTGAAGGCTTCCACGCAAAAACATCGGAGTTTTCGCGCAGAAAAGCCTCAAGTTGCGCTGCGTGTTCCTCGGGGAGCTCTGCCCCGATCCGGACGGTTTTGTCTTCGTTGCCCGGGGACAGCAGGACCTTCCGGAGGCCCCCTTCTGGACGCGGCTTGAGGAGGGGCCTCCCGGGGGGTGGCGCAGCAGCGTCTAGTTCCGGGAGAGGAGCCTCCCCCCCGGGCGTCTTTATGAGGTTGACGCTTCCGATTGTGGCTGCAGCGCGCTCGTACAGAGCACGGGCCATGTCTTGGTCTCCCTGGACGTTGATCACACCATGCGGCCCGGGGATCTTCATGCAGAGATAGTTTTGATGGGTGGCAGCCCCCAGCCGGTTGATTGTCGTCCTCCCCATAATCGCGTTGTAGGAGGAGGGGAGGTCCACTACATCGAAACGGACCAGCTCGGTCCGGTAGTTCTCGGGGGTGCCGAAGGTCATTGGAAGATCTACCTTGCCCACGGGGTGGATCGCCTTCCCCGGGACAGAACCTTGCAGGGGCCCGGCAGCGGGCTGTAGGAGCTTCTCATCCACCTGCATTTCTTTGAAGGCCTTCAGGAATAGGACATCGGCGGAGCTCCCGCCGTCCACCAGGATACGGGCCAGATGGCAGTTGTAGATGGTCGCGGAGACAATGAGTGCATCGTCGTGGGGGAAGCGAACCCCCCGCGCGTCTTCTGCCGTGAAGGTGAGGGGGACGTCCGACCACTTCGGTGGCGGGGACGCGTGTAGCACCCCCACAACCTTGACCTCGCGCGCGTACTCCTTACGCTGGCGCTTAGAGTCCCGCCCGGAGGCAGATCCTCCCACGATGACGTTGATGTGCCGCTGGGAAGTTTGAAAGGGGAGAGCTTCTGAAGGCTCCCCCTCCTGCGTCTGCTGGCCCCCCGTGGGAGCGGGAAGGGCCGGAACAGCTGGCCGAGGGAGCAAGGAGGCCGGAGTCCCCCCCCCCCTGCCCGCGCTGGTCGAGGAAGTCCGCGAAGTGCTGCAGCAGCTGGCTACAATCTCGGGTAGCGTGGGTATTGGACCTGTGGAGGCTGCACCACGGTCCTTCCCGCCTTCTCCCCGCGGGGCCTTCCCGGCCGCGCGAAGACTGTCCTCCCCCATGGTCCTTCGGTTTGGGGAAGGGGCGGTTGGCCCTCGGGGAGCCGCGCGAGCCGCCTCCGCCCTCGAGGACAAAGGTGTCCCGAGGCCGTGGCTCGCTACGCCCCCCTTGTCTGGGGCGTTTGGGGGATCCCTGGCCCCCCGGTCGACGGGGGCGGGAGCCCCCTGGGTCTTCTTCCAGATATCGTCTTCCTCTGCCCGAGCGTACTTTTCGAGCACGTTGAAGAGCTCGTCGGCGGAAGAGGGGCAGCTCCGGGAGAGCCTTCGGTGGAGCTCCCCCGGGAGGATGCCGCTTTTGCATGCTTCGATGACCGTAGAGTCGGGGACGTGGGCCACTTTGCTCTTCACCTGAGCAAAGCGCTTGAAGAAGCTTTTGATGGTTTCCCCAGTCATCTGCCGGACAGTGTACAGCTGCGAGGAGTCCAGGGGACGCATGTAGTTCCCCTGAAAGTTGGCACAGAACTCCCGCTTGAGCTGCAAGAAAGACTTGATGGAGCCGGCCTTCAGGTTGTAGAACCAGGAACGGGCAATGCCGGAGAGGTAGAGGGGGAAGACGTTGCACTGTATTGTATCGTCCCCCCCGGCCGCGGAGATGGCAGTGGAGTAGACCTGCACAAACTCGTAAGGGTCTGCCTCACCGTTATAGTGCTCGATGTGCGGAGGGCGGTAAGGCCGCGGCCACAGGATGCAGCGAAGTCTTCGGCACAGGGGCTGGTTGGCCCCCTGCACTTCCCGGGGAGAGCCCCGGTCGCTGTCTTCTTTCACGGGACCTTCGTTGTCTTAGTCTGGGAGCGGTCCAAGAGGTCCGCCAGAATGGCGGTGGCGACGCTTTTCCTCTGGGCCAGGACTAAGTTCCCGGACGTCCGGGCTATCCGCCGGAGAGGTTGGCTCTTCAGCGGGTCTCTTCCCCCGGCCGGTGCGAGAGCGAGGCCCCCCGCGCCCACGGCCGGGGGGAAGTTCTTCCCCGCGCTCTGGTGAACGCATTCGTTCGACCTCCCCCGGGACGAAACGGACCTGTCCCGCCGAGGGAGGGAGCTCGTGCGCTGTAGCTGCCGGCCCGGAGGCTTCCGGAGCCGGTTGGGGGGAGCCCCCTGCGACGACCCCCGGGACCAGAAAGGGGGAAGCCCCTGTATTATCCGGAACTGGGGAGGGGGCACCCGCGGCGACGCCTAGAATCGAAGTGGAGGGGGCCCCAGTGGCCATGACCGGAACCGGGAAGGGGGCAGGCCCTGTAACACCCGAAACCGGCGACGGGGGAGCCCCCGCGGCGACGTCCGGAACCGGGGAGCCCATGCGGGGGGAAGTCCGCTGCGGCACGGGGGCTGCTCTGTCAACCACCCCCGGTGTGGTAAACGCGACGCGGGGGCGGGACTGGCCCACGGCGCAGGGTAAACCCCCGGCAAGAGGTGGGCTCCCGGCCCCGGGAACAGGCCGGGGACGGGGTACCCCCCTGGTGCCACGAAGGGCCCTGGCATGAAATAACCTCCCGGTACCGGGACGGGCCCGGGTGCCGGGAACGGTCCGGGCGTATATCCCGCAGGGGGAGGGAACCACCCGGCAGGATCATACGGGGCGGACAACCCCCCGGAGGCCGGAGGGGCCGCCGGGTAACCCATAAACGGGGGCATGTTCCCCGGATACGGGTGTGAGGCAAATGTGGGGGCCGGAGGCCGCGCCAATACGCTAAGGAGCTCGTCCATAGAGCACTGAGCGCGGAGTTGGCCTTCCATGAGAGCTTCGAGCAGGGCGTCCCGGGGAGCCGGGGGAGCCGTCTGGGGGACGCTAGTCCCGGCCGAGGCCCCGCGGTCACTGGGAACGACCTGGAGGTGGAAGCACCTAAGTTAAGAGGGAAGGAGGGAGGCGGTACCTGGGCCAGGTCGCCTTCGGAAGGGACCGCCGGGACAGCAGTGTCCCGGGCGGACGGCGCCGGGTCTCCGAGACCCGGGTCACCGGGAAGGGTGCGAGCCCTTGTTCTTGGGGGAGCCATGGCGTCTTGTCACGAGTCCCCACGGTCGGCGCCAACTGTCGTGGTATTGCGAATACCCCGGTAGGTTTTGAGAATGATCCTAGCGAAGATTACGCGGCGCGGGTTGACCGGATGACCGGTCCTCCCCCGCCGGACAAGCACAAAAAATGACACACGGGTTTATACAGGTTCGGGTCCCGGTGGGGGCCCTAGTCCTGTCGACGCGCTCCCGATCGGAGTCGGCTGGGGAGGCTCTCTCCGGGGGAGAGGCTTCCGGAGCACGTCTGTGAGTTTAGCTATTCCAATAAAAGAACCGATCCCTTACAACAGAGGGGTACAAGGGCTATTTATAGCCCCAAAAAGAAGCGAAAAACCTAAACTACCCCGGAAGCCACAGTCGGATTGAAGGGTAGGACTGTCCTTCTCCCGGTCAAACGCCTTGGATGCTTGACAGGTGGTCGCTAGTTCTCGAGGCGCTCCTCGCGTGACCTGCACGTGACAAACAGTTCGAGACTTTACCTTCAGGAGGGCGATGAGGCCCGGGACGGCGCCGGAGGCCACGTCCCCGGGTCAAAGGCGGCCCCCGGGACGGCACCGGAGGCCGCGTCCCGAGAGCCAAAAGGCCACATCCTCCCGGACGGCACATATCCAAGAACATCTACCTACCACGGGGCACATCTTCACACCCCCAGCGTTCCTCCACAACCCTACCCACCACCAATCTCATTGCGTAAGATGCATCTTTGTCTAGTCTCTTGTAACGTATATGCGACCCGTTGGGGGGAGGCGGTGATGAATCGTCGACCAGCTAGTGAAGGGAAGGTATGCGTAGCAACGAGACTACTTGCAGGGGATCAGGAAACTGACAAAGCTGCCTATCTGTATGTGCACATAAGTAAGCATCTTCAATTGTGTCTCCTTTAGCCGTGACAGAATTATCGAGTTCAAACCATTCTGGCTAAGAGCACGAAAAAGTTGAAGAATAAAATAAGAAAAACAGTAATACAGGTGTTTAAATTTTTCTCTCTAATTAGGGCGATCTAGCAACATTGTATAAATTGTAGCATGGTGATTGTTTTCTTTAGCTACTGTTTGTTCTAAACCCTATATGAAAAAGTTGTCAAAATGATTTAGTTGATTAAGCTCTCTCTTTTCAAAGGTTGAGATTTGATAAGCTGGTTACTTGTATTTGAAAATCTTAAAATTGCTTAGATCAATTGTTTCATATGCCTCAATGTGATGTGAATTGCCGAAAGTGGTTTATTGAAAATGTGATTAACCTGGTGTTTGGTGAAATGTTGTTATAAAATTCAGCATATAATAGGTGAAGTCCCAGTTGATCAAAAAGTTAAAATGTGGACTATTGGAAATAATCAAGATTTGATTGAGCTTCACTAGTCGAGCCAGGTTGTTAGGACTTGGTCGCTGGTCGAGTTGGGTTTGGTCGAACTATACTTGAGTTGGTGCAATCGAACTAGTCTAAAGTTATGGTTTGGTTGCATGACTTTAGCCATCTTAATAGCTCGAAATAGTAGAATACTCTATTACATAATTCTGAAATAAAAAAATAAAAGAGGATTATCTTCATGATTATCTCTTCACTTATTTTAAATAATCATATTTATCCTCTTTTCAAAATTCAAATTCACCCAAATATCTTTGGTCGTTAGACGGTTTGAGCTGTCCCAGAGTTTATATAAATAGGGGGAGGTATTCATCTTTACCAAGGGACCTCTTCTTTTCACGACAAAGGCAAAAGCCGACCTGATCTTCTCTTCTCCATCGACCAAGGAGGACCTTCTTCTTCCCATCTACAGAACCATTCGTTCCACAAGCAAGTCGAGCAAGATATCGAAGCCATGAATATCACCATGGGTGAGTGCTGCTTGTTTGCATAGCATGCATCATGCATTGCATGGAGGGTGGATGTTTGTTCATTGGAGCCCGTGCTAGTCCGTTCATGAAGATAAAAAGAAGCATGGTTGTACACTCTACCACCCGCTTCATAGCAATGTGGGATGAACTCTCTCGTATTTTTCTCAAAAAAAATTTGCTCCATCTAAAATTGCACATATTTGGAACCGGATTATTTGTTTTAGTCAGCAGGGGGGAAAATCACTCTACAAAGCACGGGAGTAGTACAAGGAACTTTTGAGGTTGTGCCCACACCACGGCCTGGAGAAGTGGCTTGTAGTTCAAACGTTTTATAATGCTTTGAATTACTCAGCATAGATGACTATTCATGCCACAACTGGCAGTGTACTCAAGAAGAAAACTGTTGACGAAGCGTATGATCTAATTGAAAGTATGACACAGAACTACACGCAATGGGAGAATGAACACACTACATCAGGATGAATCCAACCGCAGCACCAACTCCCTGAACAACAATAGTCGTACCAAGCACCAAGGCCATTGTTTCAGCAACATCAACAACAACCGTACCAGCCACCACATCAACAAAAAATCAACCCGAACAATCCAACAACGAGCGCATGCTAGAAGCTTTACTAGCAAATCAAGAGAAGGAAAACGTTGCATTGAACCAGACGATCGACTCCATCTCTAGGCACGCTCGCATGCTTGAGACTCAATTCGTGCAAATGGCCAATCCTGCACTGATAAGTACTAAATTGTTAGTATTTTTATCCTAAGTTTGCCTTTGAAAATGTGCAAAATCATGCTCAAAACTCCTTTCATGCGACATTTTATAAATATTTTTATATTATCTTTACAAATCAAATCACTTTCACGGCTGTGTTTCCCATGTTTCAAGGAGTAAACCTACCAAATTTGAGAAGATTTCGACTTCGTTTGGGCCAATTTCAACAAGAAATACTAAAATTAGAAAAAAGAATCCTAGTCAAACACTCTTAGGTGACAAGGAACCTCAATTGAACACGACTGGACGAAGCAAGTCCCGATCGAAAAGGAACACATCGTCGAAAAGAATCCCGATCGAACACGAACACTTGTGGTCGAAAATAGTCCTGATCGATCATGACTACCACTTGGTTGATTACATGGCCGAGCGGAGCATGATGACGGGCACGAGACGTCTGTTGGGGAAATACTTGGTGGTCCTACTGTGGAAATACTCGTTCACTTCTTGCCCACCCGGACGCCTCCCGTGAAGATCCACAGATGCCTCCCATGGAAAGCCACGGAGCCCTACTAGGGAAAGCCCCGGACGCCTCCCGTGGCAAGCCACGGACGTCTCCCGTGGAAAGTCACTGACGGCTCCCGAGGTTAGCCATGGACACCTCCCGTGGAAAGTCACGGATGCCGCCTATAGAAAGCTACTGATGCCTCCCATGGAAATTCATGGATGCCTCTCATGGAAAGCCAAGGATGCTCCCCATGGAAAGTTACGAAGACCTACCGGGGAAAGCCCCGGACACCTCTTGTGGAAAGCCACGGACGTCTTGCATGTCAAGCCACCAACGTCTCTCGTGGAAACTCACCGATAGCTCCAGTGGTTAGCCACGGACACCTTCTGTGGAAAGTCCCGGACACCTCCCGTTGAAAGCAATGGAGCCTACCGGGACTTCAAGTAAGGTAAGAATCTCTCCTGTCAGGACAGGGTAGGATTACAGAAATCGTCTGTAAAGATTCTAACCGATGGTCATTCTATTTGATTAGGCGCAGAGACTCAGGCCCAGCCTTCCAGTGACCTCGGCTAGTGTTGGAGCTTCCCCCGCTACTGAGGTCACTGTGGAGCAAAGCTCCATCCCTTCGGTCTGAGAAGTCGTTCGGGCCGTTATAGATGGGTTGGCGGTAGAAGTCCAATCAGAGTTATTGGAATCCGCGGCCCTAGCAAAAAATAAGGCTCAGCAGGAAGACTCATCCGCTGCTCCTGTTGGGGATAAGGCGAATCCAGCGATTCAGCCTTCAGTTGGACCGGAAAAGCGCTCATTCTAGGAATATGTTGAGGTATATCGAACACCCCATATAAATTTCGCATTTGCATAGGAACATCCAGGTTTTGAAACTGATCTCCTCCCATGTTATAGGAAATGACCCGTATGGCGACCATGTCGATGGCTATGGCAGATAGCATCGAGGCCGCGGAAGAGGAAACGGGTCACATGCAGCGGTGAGGAAAATGTTCCTTCACTTGTCCGAATGTAAACCCCATCTTGACAATTATCTCTTTTGTCATAGAGAAAATGCTTATCCGATGAAGAGCCTCGCTGATCGAGAAGACTAGGAGTTCCGGGTGGCGACCAAGATTTCATTCCTGGAGGCCGAACTCCAGAAACTGAGATCACAACTCTCCTGTAAGCATACTCTTGACTAGAGCAATTTGGTTTTGTCATACGAACAGTTTATAATGGCCTTCCGTCGCAGCACGAGATGACCAAATAAGCCAGCTTGGTCAAGAGAAGACAGAGCTCCGAGCGACCCTTGATTCTGTCCGCAGGGAGAACAGGGATTTGAGCTCATCACTCTTGAACTGCGGCAGTGCTCAAGAAAATATCTTCGAAAAGCTGAAGATGGTGGCCGGTCTGCTGAGGGCTGATGTGGTCGAAACCAAAGTAGACGACCTTAGCCTTAGTGACTGGACCACGCTGGTCGCGACCCAAGCGGAGTCACTTCTCGAGTATCTTCCTGAAGATACAAGGCGGCAAAAAGAGACAATCAAATCAAGAGTTTGATCAGCAGCCTCCGCCATCCTCTGCTGACTTCGTCTTCACCGTGGCCCAGATCTTGATCTGAATCCAGTGGTGGGAGAGGCAGAGGTCGAGAGTGAAGACCAGCTTGAGGTCATTATGGAGGAAGTTTAATCCTCTTGTAGAGAAACTCTTGAATGAGCTTGGCATTATATGAATCTTTATACCTGTACAGATACAGTTTATACAATGCGAATGTATGCATTTTTTGTTTGAAAGGAAGCACTTCTTTTTGTTTCATATTGCGACCATATTCCCCTAGCCCCCGCCTGTGATTATGTATACGGAAGACTTAGTATTATAATCACAGAAAAAATATGGGTGTAACGATGACCAGGGATATCAGACCAGGCTGACAATTATATTCGATACAATACCCAACCTTATTGCAAACTGGCAACCACTCTGATGACCAAGGATATGCCAGTAAGCCCCGTGTGCATTGAGAAACGACTTATCAAGGGGTGTCTTGTCTGGAAGTGATCACGAGATCGGCCAGCGAATCCGATTAGGGTATTGTGACGATATAACCATTGGCGACCAGCCCCCGAGTCAGACTGGCAACATACGGGCAAAAAGGAATAATCCACATATGAAACAATTAAAAGTACTAGTTTTATTAAATGATGCTAATTGAAAAGGAAAAGGGGTTTGGGCACTTACACGTAGAACTTGCGTAGTTGGTCGATGTTCCATGTATTGGATAAGATCCGACCAACCTCCATCACTAACCGAGCTGATCCTGGTCGCGATGCCGGGACAACAGTGTAGGGGCCTTCCCACTGTAGGGAGAACTTGTTGCGACTAGATTGGTTTTGTATTTTTCGTAAAACCAGATCGCCCACGTGAAGACTACGTGGTCGCACCCTTTTGTTATGGTATTTGCACAAAGCTTGCAAATACACCGCAGACTTGATCAGAGCTCGATCACGTTTTTCTTCTAGGAGAATGAGATCTTGTAACCGTTGCCCGTTCTCATCAACTTGTTTGAATTGATATGTTTGGACAGAACCAATACTAATTTCCATGGGTAACACAGCCTCAACTACATACACCAGATGGAAAGGAGTCTCACCGGTGGCTTGACTAGAAGTAGTACGTAGTGCCCACAAAACCGTGTAGAGTGTTGCATCTAGGCCCTTTTAGGTTGATTTTGATTATTGATGACATTAAGTGTTTTGGACTATCCTTGTCTTTGAGCTATTTCTATGCAGAGCGATTTCTGTAAAGTCTGCAAGTGATCCGGGAAGATCTGCAGGTCACAGGTCCAAAGTCGCAAGCGCAAGGTCGCAATGTTGGCTGTGGTCGCAGTTAAAGGTTGGAAGTCAAGGCCGCAAGTGCAAGGTCGCCAAAACGAAAGTTGCAAGGATTAAGATGCAAAGTACCTGAGGTAATATTTGTTTTATTTTGACCGATCTCGGTGTTTGGAGTTTGATCGGTTTAGGAAATTATTTCTTAGTTTTAACGGTACTATAAAGAGGGGTTACAAGTTTTCTCTATATCTCCAACATGAACCAAGAAATTACTAGGTCATTGCATTACATCTTTTTGGTTGGATTTGATTTGAATTTGGTTTGAAAGATTTGGTTTTTCAGTTGTGCGTTGATAGTAGAAGTGTTTTTGCTTTTTCTAGAAAGATCTAGGCACATCTGACTTTTTCTTATGTTGATAAAAATGTATCCCTTTAAATTATCTTTCAAACGAGCTATTAAACTCTCAATTTGGATTTCTGGATCAAAATTTATGGATGTTTTTAACGGACTGTCAGTTGTCCAAACTGACTGTCAGTTTGCATTTCGACCTCGAGCCGTTTTATTTGAGTTTCTATTTGATTTGGTCGATGTTTTGGTCGAACTGACTGTCAGTTTGGGGTTTCAAGTTTCCTTAAACGACCACAAATGGCTAGCAATTTTTTATCCGTAAATTTTGTCGGCCGTTGTATATGTAACTGACTGTCAGTTACGTGAACTGACTGTCAGTTTGAGTTCCTGATTTTCAGCCCGAGCTCCAACGGTTCTTTTGTTTCTTGAGGCTATAAATAGGGGCCTTGGGCATGTGTTTTGATCATCCAGCAGCTTTGCATTCTTATACACTCTTGAGCTTTAGGCTTTTACACAAAATCTTGATCTTTTGATCAAGTCGAGTGTTTCTGAGATCCACCGAGTTTTTTCGTTCATTGCATTTGCATACTTGTAGTTTATCGGTGCGTGTTTGGAGGTCTAGAGAAGACCTTGCTGCCTATTACTCTTGGTGAGCACCCTCACCTAGATGGTTTGGTGGCGTGGCCGTTGATCTCTCCATTCGGAGATTGTCGGAGAGGCTCGGCAAGTTTGTACAAGGCATCGGTGCTCGCCTTTCCGGAGTGGACAAGGAGCAACCATTAGTGAGAAATATCCTTCGTGGATATTGAAGCAAGAATCATTCGCTTGAGTGCTTCAACAAGGATTAGGGGAGACTGGGCGAGTCTCCGAGACCTCGGTAAAAAATCGTTGTGTTCGTTCTCTCTATATTCTCTCTTTAATATATTAAATTGCATTTGGTTCTTCTTCGTATAAAAACTTGTTTTTATTTGAAGTTTTTAAAGCCTCCTATTCACCCCCCCTCTAGTCGGCATCCTTGATCCTACATAGAGCTCGTCTACCCAAGCCCCCGAGCGTGTCTTAAGGCGATCAAAAACACGTTTTTTGATACCCTGCAATATTTGCCCATTGGCACGTTCAACGGCACCATTGCTCTGCGGATGAGCTATAGAGGCAAAGCACACCTTGTTTCCGACCTAATCCAAGTAATCCAGAAAAAGACCACTAGCGAACTGGGAACCGTTGTCAGTGATGAGACGATTTGGAACACCGAATCGAGTCACAATGTTCTTATGAAAGAACTTTTGTGCGGTAGCAGCGGTAATGTTGCTACTGGTTCGGCCTTGTTGGGGGATTCCCAGGGCCCCCACGAAGTCCTGAGGAGCCCCCAGTGAGACCCGGAGAATCACCGGGCCCCCGGTGAGATGCGGAAGGTCACCGGGCGCCCGGTGAGATCCGGAGGGTCACCGGGCGCCCGGTGGAATCTGGAGGATCACCGAACCCCTGGCTAGTCCCGAGGAGTCTCCGGGTCCCCGAAGGGCGGCTGCTGACCGTGAAGCCTCTGGGAAGCCGGTGAGGCCACGTGTCGAGCATCCAGGCCGTCCCCCTGGTCAAAGGACGTCCCCGCCCTTCCATCCGACGGTTGCAGCGAGGGCTCTTTAGTCTTTTGTATTTCTTAGGGGCTATATATACCCCTCTTGTACCTCTTTTCAAGGGATTCGAACTCATTTGAACTAACGTAATATCCGGCTCTCTTGGAGACCTCTCCCCGAGAGCATACCTCCCCAGCGGACTTGCATCCGGAGAGAGCCAATAGGACTAGGGCCCCCACTGGGACCCGAACCTGTATAAACCACTGTGTCAATTTCTGTGTTGCCCGGCGGGAGAAGACCAGTAACTCGGTCTGCTCGCGCCGTTGTACTCGTGCCGTGCACGTCCTAACCTGCCGATGTATCCGTGATACCACGACAGTTGGCGCCGACCGTGGGGACGTCGCGACGAATCGCCATGGCTCCCGCAACAACCAGAGCTCAAGCCCTCTCATCTCCCAAGGGCGCTGGTCCCAGCAACCCGGCTCCGCCTCCGCGAGATGACGCCTCCGCGGCCCTGCCGCCCGGGGCCGCGCGGGGGGAGGACCCGCTTCCTCCGGCCAAAGGGTCGCCGTTTCTGACCCAGCGACCGCAACCGAGCTTGCGGGACCTAGTGCGCCCCAACTCTCCGTTCTCGTCTCCGGAGATTCTATGCTGGGGGCTTTGATGCAGGGCCAGCTTCGCACCCAGCACACCCTGTAGGAGCTGCTGCGCGTCCTGGCGCGACCTCCAGCTCCCGTCTACCTGCCTCAATATCCGTTTATGGGGGCACCGCCCCAATTCTTCATGGGGCACCCCACCTTTGCCGGGCTGGGGATGTTCCCCGTTCCCGGAGTTGCGCCCGGGCCATATCCGACTCCGGGGATGCTTCCCGCGTCGGGGGGTCAACTCGTCTCCGAGCCCTGCTCCGCCTCGGGAAGTCGCCCGCCCCCGGGTCCGGAACCCCCGCGAGCGGCTACGGGCGCGCCGGGGACAACCTCCGCGCCCGGGCCCGAGAGCCTTTGGGGGCCGACGCCCGGAGCCGGTGCAACGCCCGCTCCTGCGGACGCCCCGGGGACTTGAACCGCAACTACCCCCGCCGCCGCGCTGAGCACGGACCCGGCGCATGGCCCAGTCCGCGCGTCGGCGGCGTCCGCTGGGACGGTGGCAAATGCACATCAGCTCCCTCCCCCTCCGGGGCCGCCCCCGCGGGCGCCCCCGGCGGATCAGACCTGCTTCACAAGAGAGGAGGTCGAGCAAATGCGTACAGCCAAGTCCTGGGAAACCACCTCTCGCCATCGGTCAGGACTCCCCCGAACCCGCGGGCGCGCGGAGACGCGCTTCCAACTCGCCCGGGGGAAGAGACCGTTCAAGGAAGCTGCTACCCTCCCCGCAGAATACCTCGATGCCCAAGCGGTCAGCTCAACCAATCCGGAGGAAAAGAGGCGATACCGTCACACCGGGGGACCGTTGCCACCCCTCCCAGACTCAGACAACGAGCATGCGTCCCCGGCAAGAGAAGACGGCGACCACGGATCCCCCAAGGAAGTTGAGGGGACCAACCAACCGCTGTGCGGTCGCCTCCGCTGCATCCACTGGCCGCGGCCTTACCACCCACCGCACATCGAGCACTACAACGGTGAGGCTGATCCTTACGAGTTTGTGCAGGTGTACTCAACGGCCATCTCGGCGGCTGGGGGGGATGAGACAGTGCAATGCAATGTCTTTCCCCTCTACCTCACGGGCATTGCACGCTCATGGTTCTACAACCTGAAAGATGGATCCATCAAGTCCTTCGTGCAGCTGAAGCGCGAATTTTGCGCGAACTTCCAGGGCAACTATGTGCGGCCCTTAGACTCGTCCCAGCTCTATACCATCCGGCAAAGGACGGGGGAGACTATCCACAGCTTCTTTAAGCGCTTCGCTCAGATGAAGAGCAAAGTGGTGCATGTTCCTTACTCCACGGTCATCGAAGCATGCAAGAGCGGGATACTCCCCGAGGAGCTCCACCGGAGGCTCTCCCGGAGCTGCCCCACCTCCGCCGATGAACTCTTCACCGTACTTGAGAAGTACGCCCGCGCGGAGGAAGATGATCTTTGGAAGAAGAACCAGGGGGCTCCTGCCCCCGCCGATCGGGAGGCCAGAGATCCCCCCAACAAACATCCCCAAAGAAACGATCGCCGCGAGCAACGGCCGCGGGACGCTTTCATCCTCGAGGGCGGAGGCGGCTCGCGCGACAGCGGCAAAGGCAGTCGTGCCCCTCCTAAGTCAAAAGGCTACGGGGGAGGACAATCCTCCCGTGGCCGCGAGAGCCGCCCCAAGGAGAGCAAGGAGGGCACAGCCAACGTGTGGTGCACCTTCCACAAGTCGAGTACCCACGCTACTCGAGAATGCCATCAGCTTCTACAACACTCCTGAGGCCACGCCCCGAGGGAGACCTCCGGAAGGTCCAACTGTCCGCGGGAGATGAAGAGGGGACCATCAGGGTCAGAGCAGACCTCCCCGAGGGGCACGCCGAGCAACTCGTGGCCTTCCTTCACGAGAACTCGGACGTTTTCGCGTGGGAGCCCTCAGACATGCAGGGCGTCGCCCGGGACGTCATCGAGCATAAGCTCGCAGTGATCCCCGGCCGCTCCCCGATCAAGCAAAAGTTGAGGAAGCTATCCCTCCAGCGCCACGACGCCATCAAGGTAGAGGTCGCCAAGCTTCTAGAGGCGGGGTTTGTGCGGGAAGTCCAACACCCCGAATGGTTGGCAAACCCCGTCCCTGTAAAGAAGTCAAGTGGCAAGTGGAGGATGTGCGTGGACTTCACCGACCTCAACCGCGCTTGCCCGAAAGATAACTACCCAGTCCCGCGGATTGACCAGCTGGTCGATTCAACCGCGGGATGCGAACTGATGAGTTTCCTTGATGCATATTCGGGGTACCATCAGGTTCGAATGGCGACGGAGGACGAGGAAAAGACAAGTTTTATAACTCCCCTCGGCACCTTCTGCTATCTCCACATGCCCTTCGGGTTGAAAAACGCCGGGGCAACCTTCCAGCGTCTCATGACGCTGGTCCTGAAGGACCAAATCGGCCGTAACGTCGAGGTCTACGTTGACGACGCGGTCGTCAAAAGCCTTCGTGCGGCCGCACACGTCGACGACATGGCGGAGACCTTCCGCAGCCTCCACAAGTACGGGTTGAAACTCAACCCGAAAAAATGCGCCTTCGGCATACGCGGCGGGAGGCTGCTTGGCTTCTTGGTGTCCCAGCGGGGCATCGAGGCAAACCCTGAAAAAAATCGAGCCTTGCTGGACATGCCTCCCCCGCGTTCCGTCAAAGACGTACGGAGGCTTGCCGGTCGCCTGGCCGCGTTGGGTCGCTTCGTCTCGAGGTCAGGAGAACGCGGACTCTAGTTCTTCAAAATCCTCCAGGACCTCGAGGGGTTCAGATGGACCCCTGAGGCCCAGACGGCGTTCGACGCGCTGAAGACGTACCTCGCGAGCCCCCCGATGCTCGTGAGCCCATCCTCGGAGGAGCCTTTACTTCTCTACCTCGCTGCGACCCTAGTCGCGGTGAGCGCGGTGCTCGTGAGAGAGCAGGATGGGCAACAGCGGCCCGTGTACTATGTAAGCGAGGCCCTTCAGGGGGCTAAGACACGGTACACTGAGGTGGAAATGCTGTGCTATGCCCTCCTCATGGCGTCACGGAAGCTCCGCCACTACTTCCTCGGGCACCCAATCACGGTCCCGTCATCTCTCCCGCTGGGGGAAGTGGTGAGAAACAAGGAGGCCACTGGCCGAATTGGCAAGTGGGGGGCCGAGCTCGCTCCTTTCTCCCTCACCTTCACGGGCCGCTCCGCCATCAAGTCGCAAGTCCTCGCTGACTTCGTGGCGGAATGGACCCAACCACCGAAACGGATGGAGGGACTCCCCTCGCCCCTCCCCGGTGCCAGGACCATTGGACGCTCATGTTCGATGGCTCCTTGTGCCTCGCCGGGGCCGGCGCGGGGGTGGTTCTCTGGAGTCCCGAAGGGAAGATGCTGGAGTACGCCGCCAAGCTCGAATTCCCGGCTACGAACAATGTCGCCGAGTATGAGGCCTTGCTCCTGGGATTGCGCCTCGCGCACTCCCTGGAAATCTGCTGCCTCTTGGTGAAAGGAGACTCCCAGCTGGTGGTCAACCAAATGGACAAGTCTTACTTGTGCCACGATGCGAACCTGAGTCTATACTTGGGGGAAGTGCGGAAGATGGAAAGACACTTCGAAGGCTTGGAGGCCTGATACATCCCCCGACGGGATAACACCCGGGCCGACGCGTTGGCCCGGGAACCTCTTCCCAGGGGCGCTTTTCTGGAAATCATCACGAGGCCCTCGATAACCCTTCCGGACGCGAACCCTGAGGTTCGCATCCCGGAGGTTTCCGAGATCACTCGGACTGCATCGTGGATGGATCCCCTCATCTCCTGCATAAGGGACGAGGGGGAACCTTCCGGTGACGCTGAGGTGAAGCGCCTCCGCGCCAAGGCCAGGGCGTACGTTCTGCTGGATGGGAAGTTCTACAAGCAGGGGGCTTCCGCCCTCCTTCGCGGCCTCCCACGGGCGGAAGGACTGCAGCTCCTTGAGGACATACACTCGGGGAGCTGCGGATCCCACTTGGCTCCGCGGGCGGTCACGGCGAAGGCCCTTCGCCAAGGATTCTACTGGCCCACGTTGGTCCACGACGCACGGGATCTTATCTCTGCGTGCGAGGCCTGCCAAAAGATGGCGAAGGGCACCAGGCTCCCCTCCGCGACATTGCAAACCATCCCTATTACTTGGCCCTTCGCGCGCTGCGGGATGGATCTCCTTGGTCCCTTCCCCCCAGCACCTGGGGGCTACAAGTACGCGGTGGTCACCGTGGATTACTTCTCCAAGTGGGTGGAGGCTGAGCCCTTGGCCAGCATCACTTCCCGCGCGGTGCAACATTTTTTCTGGAAAAATGTCGTATGTCGCTTCGGGGTCCCCCAAGAAATCACCGTCGGCATATTTTCGGGAATTCTGTGAAGGCTTAGGCACTACCCTCCATTTTGCCTCCGTGGCTCATCCACAAAGCAACGGAGCCGTTGAAAGGGTCAACGGCATGATCCTACAAGGCTTGCGCCGACGGCTTGAACAGACCGCCTCGAAGCGAGGCGCATGGGCAGAAGAGCTTCCAAGCATCCTCTTCTCCATGCGCACCACCCCTAGCGGAGCGACAGGGCGCACGCCTTTCTCGCTCGTCTACGGGGCCGAAGCAGTTCTCCCCTCGGAGATTGGTTTCCGATCGCTGCGGGTCGAGCTCCTCGACGGAGCTACGACCGCGGCGCATCAAACCAACGAGGATAATCAACGGTTGGAGGTCGACCTCGTCGAAGAAGAACGCGACCGAGCGCTCCTTCACCACACCATCTACGAGCGCGAGATGGCACGCGCCTACAACCAGCGCATGCGCGAAAGGGCCTTCCGCCTTGGGGACCTGGTCCTCAAGCGCGTGACAGACCCCCAAGCCCAGGGCAAACTATCCCCCAAGTGGGAGGGCCCATACAGGATCTCCGCGGTCCTGGGCTCCGGAGCCTACAAACTCTCCACACTTGAAGACCAGGAGCTGACGCACACTTGGAACATAACCTTGCTTTGCAAGTTTTATGTTTAGCCTCCGGGCTCGCAACCTCCTCCGCCGCGCTTCCGCGGGGGGAGGCTTATGTACTCACAGTTCCCTCCCCGACCGCGCTTTCGCGGGGGGAGGCGTTGTATCTCACCCTCTATTAATACAAGTGGATTTTTTGATCAACTCTGGGATTTTTATGTCTCCGTTAAATTGGATGGCTTTTTTCTACTTCACCGTTGGAATTCTGTTACAGGAGTTTTTTCTTCCGCCTAAATGGCGACGTCTCCTCTACAAAAATTCCCTCCCCGTGAGGATGCCCTCTCCGTGAGGAAGTGGGCTACCACAGCCTAAAGTCCCTACAACGGGAGCACAGCTCCCATAGGGCGGCTTACAGTAACCCCTCGTCGACTGAGGGTGTAAGCGGCAACCCAGTTCTCACGAACTGCGGTAACGAGTCACTTCGAGAGATTAGTCCCCCCTCGAACACTCTACACCCGCTACCGGGTCAGGAACCCTTCTAAGGGAACATCCATTGCCTCCTGCGGCAGATGGAAAACTAGCTTTCGGAGTGTATCATCTCAAAAAGATAGACCGACCACTTTCTCGGTCGCGCACCACAGCTAGACCCCGGGAGTCCCAACGAGGGGCCACGCAAATTACGCACTCAGTGCAGTCCGGGCCCTTTCCCTCGTTACCCACAGCGCACGGAGCTGTGCTGCACCCCGCTGTCGGGGGGGGGGGAGCAAAACCCCGGACCCGGACAGAAAAACAACGGCTTTATGCGGAAGGCTTCGAAGTTTCTGAGACAAAGACGCGGCAAATAAACAAGTCTATGTCTTTATTGATACAGCATCACACTGGGGGACAACCCCCCCGGTAGGACGGAAGCGCCCCCCGGGTGAGACCTGGGCGCGCGAGCATGGCCCGGGGAGTTAGGCTCCCGCGGGAAGATGCTCCAAAGAACGATCCCCGAGAAGCAACTACACCTAATAATCCCGGAGACCCTCTGAGATCTCCCGGGAAAGATCCTTGTACAGACTTCTCATACGTCAAAGAGCACGCCGAAGGAGACCCTCCGGCCAGCACACGTAGCCAGCCGGGGGGAGTATCCTGAGCGGGGGGACATTTAGAGCCCCTGGCCTCGGTGGAGATAACTCGGCGCGACAATCGTCGTAGTTTCTTCTGTGCCACTCCGGGAGACAACGCAGCAGCGCCGGCTCCCCGGAGGCACCTCCCTTCGCGGAGTTAGCATGAGCGGGTTCGAAGACTAGCCCGCCGGATGCTCCCCCGGCCGCAAGACTTAGTAAAATCGAGGCCGCCCGGGCGCTACCCCGGCTAGAACCCCCGGGCGACCCTCGAGCACTCTCCAAAAGATGTTCCTCAGGACAAGAAGACCCTGGGAAAGCGATGTCTAAGGATACCTGCCGGCAAGTTGAACACACTTAGCAAAAGCACTACTTTATTCCAGTTGAAAGACATTTACAAGTTCCCGGGGCTCTCTCTAAAGAAGCCACCCGGAGCAAAAAAGACCTAAAAAGAGAATCCTAATCTAACCGGGGGGGGGGGGGAGGAGCTCATACTTGCCCGTCCTTGTCCCCCCCAGGGGGACGTCCGCGCTGGCTGACACGTCCTGACCCGAGCACCGGCCGCCCGTCTCCATGGCGCCGGTGATCCGGTCGAAGAGAGCCTCGGTAGACCGCTCCAGCTCAGTCCGCCGAGGGTCGAAGAAGGCTGGGAAGCTCCGGGGGACAAGCTCCCCGATGACCCCGGCACCCTCTCCGCGGTGCTCAACAAGGGCCGCCGCCAAGGCAATCACCGGGACGGCGAGGCCTCGTGCCCGAGCCTCCGCAGCGGCCGGAATCAAGGTGACCTGCGCACCATGGAAGTGCGCGGCCTCCCCGACTGACGCAGGCGCCGGGTCGGGGCCTGCCCCCCGCCCAAGCTCGATCCCGAGCTCCTCGAGAGTAGAGCGGATCGCCCTACCTCCCGCGACCACGGCCTGGACGTCCGAAGCTGTGGCCTCCCGCTCCGCCTGCAGCTCCCTCCGGAGCCGAGAGGCCGTGTCCTCGACGGCGGCGAGCCGAGCCTGCACGGCGGCGAGCTCCCCGAGGGCCCGCTCCTTCTCGGAGCGCTCCGAGGCCGCGTCCCTGAGCGCCTTCTCCTTCCCGGCTCGCTCGAAGGCCACTATGTCCTCAGCAGCCCGGAGACGCGTGGCGAGCCGAGACCTGAAGCCCCGGGCCAGTGCAACCGTCTGTGCGAAAGCAATGATCAGAACACGAAAGACGGACGACCATGAAATTCAAGTAACCTACTTGAAGTCCGGAGGCGATCACCGCGTCGACGTCACCCTCGTCGCCCCCCGGGTCACCCCCGCGGGAGGCCTCCCCACCATGCAGAGCTCCCTCCTCTGGAGTCCCATCGTCGGAGGCGCCGGAACCCCGGGGCGGACGAACAGGCCCTTACCCCTCCCGGGTACAGGGAGTGCCGCCGTCGTGGACCGAACCGCCGAGGAGCCCGTCTCTGGGGCCAGCATCCGAAACCGGACGGAGACCTCGCTGGACAAGGGCTGCGGCCGGACCCCCGCAGGAGCAGGAGGCGGCGAAGGGCTCGGAGCGTACCTCTCCGAGTCTGAGCCCTGAACCTCTCCGGCCGGAACGCCACCCATGGGATCCGGCCCGCCCGGAGTGTCTGGGACTGCGCCCGACGCCCCAGCGACCCCCGCCGTGGAGTCCCTCGCTGGAGAGGATGGAGGTGAAGACTGGGGCCTCGCGGTATTCCTCCGGGCCCGGGATCCCGCGGGGCTGTCGGACGGGCGAGACCGCTTCGAGGGTCCGCCGGCAACCTCCTTCCCCCGCTTGCGCGAAGCAGGGGTGGGCAAAGGCACCCGGGCTGGGAGCCTCATCCCAAACACCTCCGCGACGGTGTTTTGGGGAGGACCCTCCCCGATGACGCGAACTACCCTCTCGTGCTCGTCCTCATAGTATCGGCCGAGGAGGGTCGCCGCGATCTCCATGGCCCGACCATAGGACCTAACTGCAAGAGCAACAAATGAAGCAAGAGTTAGGAAAAGTCTCCCAGCATGGAGAAGGGGTCCGAATACTTACGGTTTGCCACCGCCATCGGGGGTGGCCAGTGCGCCGCCCACATTCCTCTCCCTCAACGGGTGTGGAACGGCGCCACTCGGAGGAGGGCCATCTCCTCCGCAAGATCCCGCATGGACCGCTGGAATCGGGCCTCGGCCATCGCGGTGAGGAGGTCCATCTCCGCCACGGTCCACTCGGGAGCCACCGGGCCGCCGGACCGCGAGTACCTCGACGGCTCCCGAGAATAAGTCACCCCCGGGTCTCCCACAAGGAGGTAGAACCAATGCCGGAGCCAATCCCCCCAGTGGTCCCGGGAGGCTAGCACCAGGTACTCGTCGGCGCGGCCCTGGGTCAGCTGGATCATGATGGAGCCGAAGGCCGACCTAGGACCGCCCCTCCTCACCACCGGGCCCCTCGCCGATGGCTCATAGAAGTACCACAGGAGCCGCAGGGTGGGCTCCGTCACGGCGGTCGTCTCGCACAACCAGATAAACAGGCCCATCCTAACAAGAGTGTTCGGGGTGAGATGGTTGAGCGAGAGACCGTATACCTGCAGGAACTCGCGCAGCAGCGGGTGCACCGGAAGCCGGAGGCCCGCCTCCACGAAGGCCTCGAAGGCCACCACCTCCCCGTCCCGGGGGCTCGGCACCTGCTCCGCCGGGCCGGGAATCCTGATATCTCCCGCTCGAAAATAGCCGCGCTCCAAAAAGGCCTCAAGGGCCCCCAAGGAGAACTCGGTGGCCCCGAGGAAATCGGAGGTCACCTCCTCCGCGGGCAGCTCGGAGACCTTGGCGCGACTCTACGGCGCCATCAGGGATGAACTCGTCGAAAAACTGCCGAAACTACCGAGTGCTACCGGGGAGTGTCACCGGGAACTTCCGGGAAGAAGTTACCGGAAGTCACCAGAAACTACTGGTGAAAGGTCACCGGGTCTTTCTGGAGAAGTCACTCGAAACTACCCGACGCTTCCGAGCAAAGTCACTGGAATTCACCGGAAATCACCGGAAGCTACCGGGAAAAGGTCACCGAAAATCACCGGGAGCTACCTGGAGGCTACAGGAGTTTGTGGGGTTTGAGGGCTTGTGGGCATGCTCAAACTAAGGGCCCCCCTATTTATAGGTCGTGGAGGGGGACCCGGATGCCCACCACGTGTCCACAAAGCCATTGAAGCCGCGGGACTGGACCGTCGCGCGCAAGATGAAGCGACGCGAGACTGGACCGTCGCGCGCAAGATGAAGCGACGCGAATGTGAACGCTTCGAAGCGATGCGTCGGTTCGCAGATAGGCGCGTCCCGCGGAGAGACGGTTCGGAAACTGAAACGCCGCCGGTGGCATAAGGGACTTCGTGGAAGACGAAGCGTCATCGTCGGGAGCTTCACATACCCATTGCAGGCACCAAGTGCCCCCGAGGGGCTGGGGGGCTGCTGTTGGGGGAATCCCCAGGGCCCCCACGAAGTCCTGAGGAGCCCCGGTGAGACCCGGAGAATCACCGGGCCCTCGATGAGATCCAGAAGGTCACCGGGCGCCCGGTGAGATCCCGAGGGTCACTGGAACCCCGGTGAGATCCGGAGGGTCACCGGAATCCCAGTGAGACCCGGAGAGCCACCGGGCCCCCGGTGAGATCCGGAGGGTCACTGGGCGCCCGGTGAGATTCGGAGGGTCACCGGAACCCCGGTGAGACCCGGAGAGCCACCGGGCCCCCGGTGAGATCCAGAGGGTCATCGGGTGCCCGGTGAGATTCGGAGGGTCACCGGGTGCCCGGTGTTGCCCGGCGGGAGAAGACCAGTAACTCGGTCTGCTCGCGCCGTTGTACTCGTGCCGTGCACGTCCTAACCTGCCGAGGTATCCGTGATACCACGACAGGCCTCAATCCACTTTGTAAACGTGTCAATGGCTACGAACTGGAACTTGTATCCATTGACCGCTTGTGGCATAGGACCAACAATATCCATCCCCCAGACCGCGAAGGGCCAGGATAGGGGGATGGTTTGTAGGGCGTAGGCAGGTTGATGAACCTGTCTCGCATGGAACTGACACTGAGGACATGTCTTGACCATATTCTTGGCATCATCAAGTGCCGAAGGCCAGTAAAACCCTTGTCGAAAAGCCTTTCCGATTAGCGTACGATATGACGCGTGCGCACCGCATACACCGTCATGAATTTCTTTCAAGAGGGATTTACCTTCCTCTTGGGATACACAGCGCATTAATACTACTTGAGTACCCTTTCTATAGAAAACTCCTTCTACAAGCCTGTATAGACGCTCCTTTCGAACTAACGGATCGCTTTCGGTTTCGTCCTCGGGTAGGGTCCCGTGTTCGAGATAGACCCTCAATGGGTGGGTCCAATCTCATTCCTGTCCGAGGTTGGTAACGCAGACTGTTACTGGATCATCCTCGACCGTAGTCATGACCGAGGGATGTTCCAAGTGTTCGATGAACACTCCTGTCGGAGCGGATGTGCGTGAGGACCCAATTTTGGATAATTGGTCTACGAGAATGTTGTGCTTTCGCGGGATGTATTGGACTTCGAAATGGCTGAAGTGTTTTTCCAATCTCCTTACTTCCCCTAGGTAATGAGCAATTGTCTCATCGGAGGTGCTGTACTCCTTGTTTACCTGGTTTACGACCAGCTGTGAGTCTTCCCTCACCACTAATCGACGGACTTCGAGGAATTTTACTGCCTGGAGCCCTGCAATAAGACCTTCATACTCTACTGTGTTGTTGGTCGCAATAAAGTGTAGTTGAAGGACAAACTTTAGCTGTTCGCCCTGAGGCGTGACTAAGACCACTCTAGCCCCCGAGTGTTGAAAACTACGAGAGCCATCAAAATACATTGTCCAGTGATCAGGGCATTCCAAATCTTCGGGCACCTGCGCGAGTGGCTCAAGATTAGTCCATTCGACCACAAAGTTGGCCAGGACCTGAGACTTGATTTCTCCAGAAATGGATGTCGAACGCTCCAAGTTCGACGGCCCATTTGGTGATCTGACCGGATTTCTCTAAATTGCGGACAATGTCTCCCAATGGAGAAGATGAGGGTACTGTGATTTTGTGTGCTTGGTAGTAATGTCGTAGGTTACGGGAAGCCATCAGTAGTGCGTAAAGTATCTTCTGGACCTCAGGGTATCGCTCCTTAGGACCATGAAGTACTTCTCTTACATAGTAGATGGGTTTATGCACACCCTCTTTGTCTGCGATCAGAACAGCGCTGACCGCGTGAGGAGTGGCCGCCAAGTAGAGAAGTAATGGTTCCTCTTTGTCGGGAGAAACCAAGACCGGTGGACTGGATAGATATGGTTTTACCTCCTGAAATGCCTTTTCGGTCTCATCATACCATGTAAAATTGTGATGTCTGCGCAGGGCTTTGAAGAAAGGTAGTCCCCTTTCGCCTAGTCGCGATATGAACTGGCTCAATGCCGCCATGCGACCTGCTAGGCACTGAACATCCTTGATGGTCGAGGGAGACCTCATCTGTTCGATAGCCCTGATTTTTTCAGGATTGACTTTGATTCCTCTGGAACAAACAAGAAAACCAAGAAGTTTTCTAGATAAAATCCCGAAAGAACATTTCTTTGGGTTTAATTTTAGTCCATATTGGTTCACACAATAGAAGATTTCAGTAAGGTCGTCTAAATGAGATGAACTTTTTAAACTTTTTACAACCAGGTCGTCTACGTAAGCTTTAAGATTACACCCCATCTGGGAAAGAAAGGTCTTTTGCATCAAGTGCTGGTACGTGGAACCTGCATTCTTGAGACCAAACGGCATTCTGACGTAGCAGTAGGTGCCGAATGGGGTGATGAAGGTAGCCTTCTCTTCATCTTCTTCTAGCATGCTAATTTGATTATATCCCAAGTAAGCGTCCAGGAAACTCATCAGTTTGCAACCCGCAGTAGAATCGACCAACTGGTCGATGCAGGGAAGGGGAAGTCGTCCTTCGGACAAGCACTATTTAGGCTGGTGTAGTCAACGCACATGCGCCACCTGCCATTTGACTTGCGGACCATGACCGGATTTGCAAGCCATCTGGGTGATCGACTTCACGAATAAACCCGGCCTTTTGGAGTTTATCCAACTCCTCTCGGATGGCTTCCTGTCAATCAACAGCAAAATGCCTGAGCTTCTGCTTTATTGGTCGCTGTCCAGGTTGAATTGCTAACCTATGCTCGATTACCTCCCTTGGGACACCGGGCATGTCGGATGGCTTCCACGCAAACACATCAGCATTAGCCAGGAGGAAAGCAATGAGCTCGAGTTCTTATTTGTCATCCAGGCCTGATCCAACCCGAATTGTCTTGGACGGATCATCTGGGTACAACGGAACCATTTTTAATGTTTCATTTGGTCGAGGAGCAGGTTTGATCGTATCATTGGACATTGTGGCGATCTGGGCTTCTCGGAGGGGAAGTTGGTCCACCATCTCCAGGGATAACCGATCACACATCAATGCAACGTTACGGCTGCCTTGGATCAAAATAACTCCCTTGGGGCCAGGCAACTTGCCGCACTCGTAAGCATAGTGCGTAGCTATCATGAACTTACCAAGAGTTGGCCTGCCAAAGATTGCGTTGTAAGCCGAATCACAATCAATTACATCAAAAGTAACTAATTCTGTTCAGAAGTTATCTGGTTCTCCCAACGTGACCGGGAGCACCACTTGTCCCAATGGCATCATAGACGGACCAGGAATTATCCCATAAAATGGATGGATTATGGCCTTGATTTTTGAACGAGGAATTTGCATCTCATCGAGCGCCTTGACCAATAAGATGTCCACGGAGTTACCTCCATCGATCAGGACACTTTCGACTCTCGCAATGCTGATAATCGGGGTAATGACCAGAGGAAGCCTCAATGGTCGAGTAAGCCCCGCAGGACAATCAGAGCAATCAAATGTCAAAGGTGTATCCGACCAACGGGGGTACCGAGGTTCACCAAGGGATGTCTCCATTTGGTTAACCTCTTGATAAAAGGCTTTATATTGCCTCTTAAAAACAAAAGAGGAGGATCCTCCGAAAATAACATTAACATGATTACGAGGTACCTGGTAAGACATCTCTTCATCCTGTCGGCGTCTCTTAACCTGCAAGTCTGTTCTTTTGGTTGCAAGGTCGGCATAGGTCCGATCCCCTTGTAGAAGTCATCCAACTGCTTCAATCAACTCCTGCAATTCTTGAGGTCGTGGCCTGCAGAGTTGTGGAGCGGACACCATCTCTTGCCTTCTTGCAGGTTAGTCGACTTCTCTGGCTGGTCGGCCCTGCGACCACCAGAACCAGTTTTATTTTTAAATGGAGGTTTGTTACCTTTGGTCGATGGAGGCTTCTCTGCGACTGCGACCTCTCGGTACTGTCCAGATTGACTCCTTTTTTATTTTTTCGACCTCCCGCCTGATGAAGATTCCGGCTTCTTGTTCGAACCTCCCTCTACACATCCTTGAGACCTGGTTGAGGTGGTAAGTTTCCCTTATCCACCATCCGATTCCACTCAACAGCCTCGGCCGCATCGGAATATCGATTAGCCATATCAAAAAGATCAGCTACTGATCGAGGAGGATGGATGAGTAAATCCTCGGTGAATCTCCGATATCGAGCGACATGTTTGAACTCCCTGATAACAGAGTTATCAGATATGTTCGGGATGGTATTCCTCACCCCGACAAATCTCTTGACAAACTGACGAAGAGTTTCAGTCGAAGTATGCCGTAGTCGATGGAGGTCGTCCTCTTTACCCGGCTTTTGATAACAATTTTGGAAATTGTTTAGGATGGCATCACACAACATTTCCCAGTTGTAGGTTGAACCCTCAAGTTGATTGAACAACCAGGTTCTTGCCGGTCCTTCGAGGACTGTGGGAAAATAGTTGGCCATGACCCGGTCATCGCCGCCTGCTGCCTGAATAGTAGTGCTGTAGATCTGAAGGAACTCGGACAGATTCTGAGTCCCATCAAATCTTTCTATGGCCCCTGGTTTGAACTTATCTGGCCACACGACCGCACGAAGGCCGGGCGAGAAAGCTTTACAACCAACATAAGGACCATGAATAGACCTGCGACTCTCGACCTGATCCCGGGCGATCTCACGCAAGGGAGAGGTTACTCGTGGTCCTAGGCTAGAGTGGACAGTAATTCATTCTCTATCACGAGAATACTCTGCCCGTCTGGCTTTGTCATGTCAAGACGGCACTGGTGGTGGATGATTCCGTCTACCAGAACTAGAGTTAGAGTAATCTCGGTCATGGGAACGTGTTGCTGACCGAGAAGAGTAATCTCATCCAGTCTCTCTGTCAGGATTCTGGCGAAAGACGGTTTCTGCGCATCCGTGATCGTACGAGGAAAATTACGCAGGACCTCTGCGATGGATCGAAGTCGGCCTTGCGTACTTCTCCTGGGCGCGCTAGGTGTCACCATCTCTTCATCCGCCGGAAAACGTTCTGGGGGTAAAGATGGTGTCTAGTCGTGTCTACGACCACGTGATCGATGAGAGGAACTCGTAGCAGTGTCGTAACGAGCTTGCGCATTTTCAAGAGCCTCTAGGGCTGTTCTGCGAAGGTCGTTATCTTGTTTCTCACGATCTTGTTCCTCCTTTTGTAGTCGTGTGTTGGTCAGTCTGACCGTTAGTTGGTCCGGTCTGACCGCTAAACCGGTCTGATCGAGATTTTGTACTGCGGTTTGACCGTCTAGCCGGTCTGATCGAGGTTTTTGGCCTGACCATAAATTGTGTCCAGAAACGATGTTGCTTCTGGATGGGTTCACGGTTTGACCGCTGTTGGCTCCGGTCTGACTGTGAGAGTGCCTGACACGGGTAGGTGCACATTTATTGCGCCTGTTTAATGCCATTGTATTTGCGACGGTCTGACCGGGCTTATACCTGCGGTCTGACCGCCAGGAGATCTTTTTCCTCCAACGGCTTGTAACGGCTATATTTATTGACGGGAGTATATATACTCCCTTGCATGGTCCTGTTAGAAACCTTTTGGCATATGTGTGAACATTGACTTCATTTTTAAGAGCTTAAACACGTTTCATACTCTCTAGTGTTCAATTTCTTGAATTTGAGAGAGTGTGCAATTAAGGTCTTCTAGTGCATTGCATTTAGTTCACTAAATCAATCTTGTGGCACTAGAAGAGCATTAAGTGATCATCACCGGCTTGTTACTCTTGGAGTTCACCGGCTCCTAGAGGGCTAGGTGGGAGGTTTTGGAGAGCTCTTAAAGGGAGATTGTGAAGAAGCCTCAAAACGACTTGTGAAGAGGTTGAGCATGCCTTGTCGGAGCGGTAAAGTGCATCACTAGTGGAATCGAGGTTTGCATAAGTCATCATACTAATCTGGCTTGAGATCTAGGTTACTTCTTGAGAGGAAGTCGACTAGATAGAGGAGCGGTTAGAGATTTGAGTTTGCCTCAACGTGGATTAGGGGTGATCGGCAAATCACCGAGACCACGAGTTATATCCTTGTGTCAAGTTGCTTGTTATTCATCTTGTTTTTAGCTATCTGCTCTTAATTGTTGATAATTGCTAGATTAGTTGTACAATTGTTAAAATCGCCTATTCACCCCCCTCTAGTCGATATCCTAGATCCTTTTCAGCCTCAGGTTATGCCATGGGCGCAGTGCTCATGCAAGAAGGTCGACTAGTGGCATATCATTCCGAGTTATTCTAGGGAGCTCAGAAGAACTACCCAACTTTTGACAAAGAGTTGTGTGGACTGCATCAGGCCGTGAAACATTGGCGGTGTTATCTCTTGGGTAAAGAAACTGTTGTCCACACCGACCATCAATCGTTGCAATATTTGCAAACTCAGTCCAAGCTACAGCAAGCTCGGCACATGAAGTGGATGTCGTATCTACAGCAGTTTAATCTGGTGATTAAGTACAAGAAGGGCGTACACCACAAATTGGCAGACATGTTGTCGCGACCACTAGTTACGACCCTCTGTTTATCAGCATTCATGCAGATCGAGCCCTCATGTCATTATGAATATGCCACTATGTACAGTGAAGACCCTGATTTTCAAATAGCACTGACTGAGCTCAAAACAGGGAAACCTACAGAGTTCGTTCGGCGAGAAGGACTCTTGTACAGGCAAATTACTTTGCATACCTCGTGGAGCACCTCGAATTCAATGGATGCGAGAAGCGCACACATCGAAGGTAGCTGGTCACTTTGGGGTTACAAAGACGTTGCAAAATCTTCACCGGCATGTGTTCTGGCCGCGTATGCAGCAAGATGTGGCTAGTTTTGTCTGAGGTTGTGGTCTCTGCAGCATCTCGAAACCGGCAAACCAAAAATTAGGTTTGTATACTCCTTTGCCAGTTCCATCGCGACCATGGGAGAGCATATCCATGGATTTCTTGGGAGGATTGCCTAAGACCGGACGTGGCAATGACTATCTAGTCATGGTCGTTGATCAGTTCTCCAAAATAATTATTCTTATACCTTATCGGAAGACTATCACGGGAGAAGAAACAGCTCGGGCATTCTTTCAAAATGTTTGGACACAGTTCGCACTGCCGACTTCTACTGTGTCTGATCGTGATACCCGGTTCCTTAGTCATGTTTGGCGGTTGCTCTGGACGATGATGAACACCAAGCTAAAGAGGAGTACTGCTTTTCATCCGCAAACTGATGGTCAAACCGAGGTGGTAAATCGCACAATCGTTCATCTCTTGAGAGGATATGACTCGAAGCACCCGAAGACCTGGGATGAAAGCATACTGTACCTGTAGTTTGCTTTTAATCGAGCAGTGCATGGTTCGACTGGAAAGTCACTGTTTGAGGTCTGTTTAGGATTTCTACCACAGAGTCCTTTCGACATAGATTTTGTGATCCCTACCTCAGCATAGAACAGCAAGGAAGCATCTGATCAGAATCGAGCACAAAAGTTCCTGGAAGGTATTCAACGACTCCATCGTGAGGTTGAACAGAACTTGTTGAAAGCTCAACTCAAGTACAAGGCGCGACATGATCAGCACCGAGTTGATGCGCAATTTCAAGAAGGTGATATGGTATGGTTACATCTGAGTAATGTAAGAAACTCAAACCCATTCGTTATGATCCTTTTCGGATTTTGCGGAAAGTGGGTAATAATGCTTGTCAGCTTGAGTTACCTGCATACATGGATATTTACTCGGTTGTCAATGTTGAGCACCTGAAACTCTTCGAGCCTTCAATGCTGGATGATGAGCCAGATACCATAGTACCATCTGTTGAAGACTTGGTCTATCAACGAGACGAACCTCTACGTGAAGATGTGATTTTGGAGAAGAAGGTGACTACCACCTGCAGTGGCACAAAGGAGACTTTTCGAATCGTTCATAAAGATCAACGGGCACGTGCGACAAAGTGGTACACAAGAGAATATGGAGAAACCCAATTTCGACATCTCCAGTTTGATCGAGAGGTCGCAACAGGGGTTGGCTCCTTCTCAACAAGGGAGTCATGATCCGGGAGGATCTTCAAGTCCTGATCGCATACGGTTTCGCGACCTTAACCTTGTTCGGAAAGGTTTCGTGACCATGGATGGGTCCGCGACCATGGATTGGTTCGGGACCATGAAAAGGAATTCGTTCCCTGTTCAGAAATGTAATCCAATCTGAATATATATATAACTAAGCTAGTTATATGAGTCTAATACGTATTCAATGATCTAAACTAGTCCTATTACAAGGTATTTATAGTCCAATCGTATGAGTACGTATCAGACTTAATAACTTAAACGTATTAGACTCATATAACTAACTAGTCCTAAATGTTCGACGTGTAAAGCCCTCTTTGAGATAAAGAGTTGAGAAATTACTTTGAACTATATTTTCGATCAACCTTTCGATTTCGGTATTTTCGAGTAAGATCCCATTATTGCGCATATTAAAATCTGGGCTAGCCTAGTGCGAAAACCAAGACTAGGTCTCAAATGGATCAGCATGTGCGTCGATTACACCAGCCTAAATAGTGCCTGCCCGAAGAATGATTTTCCCCTTCCCCGCATCAATCAGTTGGTCGATTCTACTGCGGGTTGCGAACTGATGAGTTTTCTAGATGCTTACTCAGGGTATCATCAAATTAGCATGGCAGAAGAAGATGAAGAGAAGACTACCTTCATCACACCATTTGGCACCTCACTAGTACAGAAAAGCTTTCTTCTATCGGTAAAAAAACCCTTCTACTATCGGTTTTCGTACCGATAGAGATAGACATGATAGAACAAGACAGAACATTTTCTATCGGTAAATAACCGACAGAAGAAATTAACAATTCTATCGGCATCTTAGGAGTGTACCGATAGCAAAACCGTCGTAGTCTGACGATTAACGGTGGGAAAAGTACCACTATTCTAACGGTTAATTACATGATTACCGACAGAAAAATATTAATATTCTATCGGCACCTTATGATTGTACCGATAGAAAACCCGTCCTCATCTGACGTTTAGCGTTGGGAAAAATACCCATATTCTAATGGTTAATTATAAGTTTACCGACAGAAAAAAGTGTAGCACTCTCTCGGTTGGAAATGACATTATCGATAGAAAAAATCACAGTAGTCTCTCGGTTGTGGATGAGTTCACCGGCAGGAAAAGTCACTCTATTCTGACAGTTAATTTCAAGTTTACTGATAGAAAAGTGGGTAGTAGTCTCTCGGTTGAGGATGAGTTTACCGATAGACAAAACCACAGTAGTCTCTCGGTTGTGGATGAGTTCACCGGCAGGAAAAGTCACTCTATTCTGACGGTTAATTTCAAGTTTACCGATAGAAAAATGGGTAGTAGTCTCTCGGTTGTGGATGAGTTTACCGATAGAAAAAACCACAGTAGTCTCTCGGTTGTGGATGAGTTCACCGGCAGGAAAAGTAACTTTATTCTGACGGTTAATTTCAGGTTTACCGATAGAAAAATGGGTAGTAGTCTCTCGGTTGTGGATGAGTTTACCGATAGAAAATTTGTAGTGGTCTGTCGGCTGTGAATGAATTTGCCGATAGAACATTCACAATACAGGACATTCACATATACAGTACAGATGCAATACATTATAGATTGGATACACAATACAGTACAGATTGACACATTAGACAGTTATTCACATTTATTCACATATATATCGACAAATACAAATTGCAATCCAATGTGGACATTTATTGACATATATATTTATTCACATGTATATAAACAGTCTATGCACAGAGTACACGAAAAAGAGAAAATTATCATGGCGGATGGTTGGGCGCAACTTCCTCCATGACATATTGAGCCCATATTTGTCGAAGATCTCTAATCTTTGCATTTTCGTATGAGTCTTTCGACATGGCGATCTGCAAGCATGTGTGAATACTTAGTAACTAACTTCCTAATTTAGAATGTGACACCCAATTTTCAAATTTGAGTTAGCTATCGATGCTTACCTGGGGGAATTGGGCAAAGTTTGTCTGCACTAGGTCGTACATGTAGCGCAACACATAAAACCCTCATTCCCACGATTGCGGCTGCTGATGGCACTGAGATAATTGCATATGCGAAGACATGTTATGTCGCGCCCCGAAACTGGGACAACGACTACTCCTGTACAGACCTAGCTCGCTGCAGCTAGTCCCAAACCACAAACCTTTGACTTCCCAGGATGAGTCAAACACAGGAGTATATTACATTGCAACAGAGTACTCACAAAATATTAAGCAGTGTGGCCTGCTGGCCTTAATATTACATAAAGAGGATTACAATGCCTACAAGGCATTCAGGGTTTAGCAAAATATTTAATTACGCAGCAGAAGATAGGTGACCCTCCCACAAAAGAAGTTGACGGCAGAACAACACACTTCAGGGTTCTGGCGGAACTGATTCTCCTCCTTCTGGATCCACGAAGTACTCCGTGCCATCATCTTGATCAAAGTAGGCTCCATCTATTGAGTTGAATGTTGCAAGGGTGAGCACTTACGTACTCAGCAAGTCATAGGTAAGAGTAGATACATATAGTAGTGATGATATGAACCTAGACTAGTCAAGAATTATGGATATTTGTAAAATAATCTTTTCCTTTCTCATCTCATCTTATGGCAGCACTTTTCATAATATAACTTCATCATTCATGTTCACTAGATTATAGCACTACCGCGACACGTCGACACACGACAGCCCACGGTAGCACTCCTTATCATGACAACACATGTCATTTGGGTAATCTTGATTAAACATATTTTATTTAGAAAATAATACTTGTGTCACACCCCGTGGATTTAATCCACCGCAGCAGACTCCTATAAACTCGGGAGCTCAGAGTATACGTATACGTTTTTAACTCTGCAGAGAGGTACCAATTTACCCGCAAGATATTCCACTTTCAAACCTTTCCTATCATAACAAAATGATTGGACCCCTGACTCACTTCATACTGTGAGCGGCAAGGTGGAAATAACAAGAACTTTGGTTATGCATCACTTACAATTCACCCCCGACCCTGTGGCTCTCAGCGAGGCACAGTTGTGGCAGGTTGTATCCAAACCTCCACCCCATTGCTTATTCCCATTACTGGGTCAGCGTGCTTGATCACCTTCAGTGATATGTGTGGGAGCCGCGCTCCGTGTTTATCGTGCATCACTACACATCTCATGCAGGGGTTTCATGTGCGATCCACATAATTACTTGTTCAGGCCTGTCCCATACCAGGCTTGCGGTTAGCACGTTGTTCATGCCACTAGACGCACAACACAAGGTTCTAGTCCTTATATGCCAGTGACCAGACCATCCACAACCCTGCACCTTCAGTGCCTGCATATCCTTTGCAGTCTAGCACCTCCAGTGCTACAGCCATCCACACCATTTTTCTGGTCACGGCTAGGGGTTTTATTTCATGAATATAAGTATAATAATACATATAATAGTTCATGGCTCAAAACTTGTTTATTTCACATTTCACAGATAACTAGTCTAGTACTGCCAATTCATAAATCAACCATTTTCAATCTTTCACATGCAATATTGCCTATATTCAAGGTTATATTATAGCAACATTTAAAATATAGGTTCAAGATGACCAAGGATATGACTTGCCTTCCGCGTTGTAAAATACAGCAGTCGATGACGGGTCAACAGCAAAATCTTCAAAGTCAGCTTCTGAATCTGCTCGACGACAAACAAACACACAATGATTACTTATAATATTTAAAATGTTTTATGACTTATATGCAGAAATGCTTAACAAGAATGATTGAACTATACTGGAGATAATTTGAACTGCAAACTAAACTGAGTCGAGATTCTAGGGTTTCAAGGAATTTGGGCTAAGGATGGTGATTAGATAATCTTAGGGTTTCAGGATTGCAATAGGGATAACAATTTTGTGGCTGGTTTAATCAAAACAGCGAATGTCAACAGATCGACATTCGGATCAAAGCTTGGACATAGCTTTAAGAAAAGCTAGAGTGCTTAACTCAAGTTGTGGTAGTAGAAGAAAATGTAGATCACAACTCTACAAATTCAGTGGACAAAGTGAATTTCAAATTACACAGCCAGAAGTGGGTAAACAAGGTCAATGCCACTGGCTGACAAGCTCTGGCATAGAGCTGACAATGCCAAAAACTAGGGCTTAGCATTACTTTTGATCTGGAACTCCAAATGATGCACCACTTTGGCTGGGAGGTAGGCTTGAGTGACAGGAACAATTAAGTCAACAGGATCTAGGGCAAGAAATGGCTGTAAAGCAAGAAATTTGATGATGAACAGAGATGAACTGGCTGCACTAGAGCAGTTCTGGACAAAAACTTGGCAAAGCTATAACTTCCAATCTAGGCTGATTTAGGTGTCGGGCTAGAAGACAAAAATGTTCAGGGAGTTAAGGCACACACAGTGGACAAAGTGATTTTAGCTGAAATGGCCGGGAACACTTTGCCGGTGAACTGTGCCGGAGAAGAACACTGCTATTTGGGGGTTTTCAATTTAGGCCGAACGAACTCGATTCCAAGCTTGGGAAGTGATATATGGGTAAGAGGAAGCTACCTGCACGATCACTTTGGCCGGAGGATGGCCGGAGAAGCCTGGCGACGATCGCCGGTTTCTGGAGAAGTTCAAAATTGGGGAAAGCTTCGATTGAAGTTCAATCTGGAGATCTTCATGCACAGGCTTGCTGGAAATGGCGCACTGATCATTTTATCCCACAGAATCGAAAGCTAAATCGAAGTAATTTGGCCTGCATTGCCGGAACAGGCATTCTTCGAATTTCAGCCATTTCCGGCGATCACCGGCGATAGGGTGCAAGAGAGTTAAATTAGTTGGTACAACACGATGAGGGGGACGAGGGGAACTCACTGATGCTGTTAATTTGGTGGTTGAGGCTGCGGTTGAGGCTGCCACCGTGAAGCCTCCTGCTGGACTCGCTGGAGAAGAAGACGACGGCGAGGAGATTTGTAAATCTGGCTAAGTTCTGGTGATGAGGAAGTGACACAAGGTATGGCTGTTTATATAGACCAGTGGGCGATGCTTGCAAGGTGTAAACAGCAATGAATTTGGCATTAGTTGACAAGATTTGCCGGGCGCAGATGCAACAACGGCGAGCGGTGAAGCGACGGCGCTCAGGCGAGGTGACTACTGCTCAGCTTGTCGGCTCTTTGGAACTCCACATTGTCGGGCGGTGCAAGCAGTGGCAACTGGAGCTGGCAATGCAAAGCAACGTGGCACGGTGTTTCTGACAAAAGCTTGTTGCTGGTCGCGCACAGGAGCAATTGCTGTCGTTGGTGCTGCCACGGCGTTGCCACGGCGATGGCTGGGACACGGACACGTGCGCACAAGCATGCGCGGTCACAAGCGCGGCGAAACATGGCCGGCGGCGAGCAAACGCGGCGCAAAGAAACCACGGCGAGGCTCTGGTCGTGCACTGGCTACTGCCCTGGTCGAAATTGGGCTGATTTGCAATATTTGATTTCTTGATTTGGACTGATCTGTAATTCTGGAGATTTGGAAGGTTTGATCTGATTTTGATTCTGCTGATTTGGCAAACTTGATTCAACAGATGATTTGGCACAGATTGAAGATAAAATTTGAGATGTTTGGTTGATTTTTGATATGAACTGAAAATAGGGTATTTTAGGGTAATTGAAATCTGAATTTCAATTGATTTCGAATTCTGGGATTTAGGGTTTGATTTTGAGATACTCATAAAAGAAGAATTTTTGTTGAAAAGCATTTGGGAGGTGTTCCCTGAATCAGATTTGAATTTGGAGATGATTTGCAACATTTTGCCTTTTTAGGCTTTTGGAAAATCTGGAAAAAGGACTGATCTGCGATACTCCTGGACTGATTTGCGAAAAAGGTTCAGATGGTAAAATCTGGCTGCCAACTTTTTAGATTAAGGTATTGACATACCCATGATCATATTCCAGGAATAATCTGGTCTGAACTTGGTCAAGATTTTGATTAAATATGTATTTCTGAAACTTAGGGTATTTGGGTAATATAAGGTATTTCTGTTTTCGAAAACAGAAGAAGTTGATAAATCTGGAATTTAGAGATAGAATTGGATCTAGGTTCAAAAGGCTTTTAGATTCAGGATAACTAATAGATCACATCTGAACAATCTGATCTTGATTTGAGGTCACAGGATAGATTTTGGAGATTTTAGGGCTTAGGATAGATACTGATCTGGCTATTACTACAGATACATGCATGCGTGCTATTGATGAAAAAGGAATGACGAGGATTGACACCCGGGTCACTTCTAATAAACTTTTGGTTCAAGACAGGTTTGAACCAGACATGTATTTGGTTCAATGTGAACTCAAGCTATTTCTGAGGGGCATCACCATGAGGTCGCAAGCTTTACGCGATCAGATCGCGGGTTTCGTGCGATCAGGCCGACAACTGTGTGCGGTCAGAAGTTCGTATGCTATACGCGGACTGGACTGAATATCTGGGATGTTGCGCGATCAGCCCATATTCCGCGGTCAGAACATTCTCAACCAAGGTGCTTGGAGTTTGTTCGGTTATCTTCATACCAGAATATTCCAGGCATCCCGGAGTTTCCTCCATGTTGAAGACCAACCGTCAGAGGTTATTATATGCGGTTATTCACGATTAACACGTGTTAATAACCTCCGTGGAAGTTAATAGCGGTTCTTCAACAAATGCATCCAACCGTTTGATACAGATTTCTTCATATGGCACCCTTTCGACCAATATAAAAAGGTGGCAAAGTACATCAAACAGGGGATCCAAGACATTTTTCGGAAGAACCAGACTCAAAAGAATAATCAAGATACAAGATATCTCGATCATTCAAACAGCCAAGTCTACGGCTTAGATTAAATAACACTTACGTGTCTCCTATAGCTTCTCCTTGTACACCCTTACAGGAAAAGTCCTCGCCTGTGAGGACTTTTTCCTCCATTTGTAAACCTTTTACCACACTTAGTGAAATCTCAACAGGACGTAGGGCTATTACTCCCACCATCGAGGGCCCGAACCTATCTAAACTCTCTGTGCTCCTGTTCACCATTGTTCAGCATACCTTCCCGGAGGGTCATCTTGAAAGGTCTCACAATTACAAATTCTGCATAAGTTCGGCTGAGGACCCTGAGTCCGAATCGTCGACAGCTGGCGCCCACCGTGGGGCCTTTCTCAAGGCGTCCTAATTGAAATTCGGAGGTTCGCCGAAACATGGCTGGAGCATATGATTCCGAGAATGATTTCGATCTCGAGGATTATGCCCGTATAGCAATGCCTTCTCTAAGCGATCCTGTTCCGATGGAAGAGGTCGAAGGCCAGAATCTTCCACAGGTTGAATCATCTCCCCAAGTCATGTTAATCGACCAGGAGGTAACTGGCACCAGGTCAGAACCCACAGAGGTTCTTAATGTGCTAGGTGATGAATCCGGCCCGTCATACGATCCCGCTGAGGGAAAATATGATGGTGACCCTGAAGTTAGCCCAGGAAGGTTCGACCCTGATAACCTCCACCGTCTCTTTGATTTCGAGTCCGACTCGGAACAAACCGAGGTGTTCTCCCCATCGGCGACCTCTCTCCCTAGGGAGTTTGCTGCGTTGTCAGAAGAAACTCCCGATCAACAGGCTGCCAGGGAAGAACAAGATCGCAAACAGAAGGAGGAGCAAGATCTCGAGCAACAGAACAACGAACTACGCAGAACTACCCTAGAGGCTCTTCAAGATGCGCAGGCTCGTTACGATGCTGCCCCGAGTTCTTCTCGACGGTCGCGTGGTCGTAGACGTGACCAGACTCCTTCCTTACCACCGGAGCATTTCCCAGTGGACGAAGAAACAATAACACCTGGTGCCCCTAGGAGAAGTACCCATGGTCGACTGCGATCTATCGCGGAAGTCATGCGCAATTTTCCTCCTACGGTCACGGATGCGCAGAGACCGGCCTTTTTCAGGATCCTGGCGGAAAGACTGGACGAGGTCGCATCCGAGGCGACCCCAACAGCCTCTTCCCGCTCAGTGACACATTCCCGTGAACGAGATGGTCCTCATTTTGCCTCTGGCCGGCGGAGTTACCCGCCGCCTGTACCGTCCCGACAGGACAAATACCGGCGAATGCAGGACTCTCGTAGTAGGGATCGAGTTCCCGTTCACTCTCGTTTGGGACCACGAGTAACCTCGCCATTACGTGAGTTTGCTCGAAACCCAACCGAAAGTCGCAGGACGGTTCACGGTCCTTACGTTGGTTGCAAAGCTTTCTCGCCTGGCCTACGAGCAGTCGTTTGGCCCGATAAGTTTCGACTAGGGGCCGTTGAGAGGTTTGATGGAACTCAGAACCCATCCGAGTTCCTTCAGATCTATATTACTGCCATCCAAGCAGCAGGAGGCGATGACAAGGTCATGGCCAACTACCTGCCAACAGTCCTCGCAGGACCGGCTAGAACCTGGTTGTTTAATCAGCCTGAGGGTTCCATCTACAATTGGGAAATGCTATGCGATGCCATCCTCAGCAATTTCCAAAACTGTTACCAAAAGCCGGGTAAGGAAGACGACCTGCATAGACTGCGGCAAACATCGACCGAAACACTTTGGCAGTTTGTCAAGAGGTTTGTCGGGGTAAGAAATACCATCCCGAACATATCTGATGGCTCCGTAATCAGGGCATTTAAGCATGCCGTTCGATACCGGAGATTCACTGAAGACTTGCTTATCCACCCTCCTCGATCAGTGGCCGATCTGTTCGATATGGCTGTTCGATACTCCGATGCAGCCGAGGCAGTCGAATGGAACCGAATGGTTGACAAGGGGGACCTACCGCCCCAACCAGGCTTCAAGGACGCCAGGAAAGAAGATTCAAGCAAAAAGCCGGAGTCTTCACCGGGTGGGAAGTCAAAAAAGTCGAAGAGGAACCGCTCTGGACAGTACCATGAGGTCGCAGTCGCAAAGAAATGACCTTCGACCAAAGGTAATAAGTCTTCTTTTAAAAGTAAAACTGCTTCTGGTGGCCGGGATTCCGACCAGCCAGAAAAATCAACTAATCCGCAGGAGGGCAAGAGGTGGTGTCCACTCCACAACTCCGCAGGCCACGACCTCAAAAACTGCAGGAGTTGGTTGAAACAGCTGGATGATTTCTACCAAGGAGCTGGGCCAATGCCAACCTTACCGCCTAAAGAGCAGGCGTGCGGGATTAGAGACGTTGATAGAGACAAAGAAATGGCTTACCAGGTACCTCTAAATCATGTTAATGTCATTTTCGGAGGTTCCTCCTCTTTCGTTTCCAAAAGGCAGTTTAAAACCTTTTGCCGAGAGGTTAACCAAACGGAGACATCCCTTGGCGAACCTCAATATCCCCGTTGGTCGGATATGCCATTGACGTTCAATCGCGCTGACTGTCCTGTGGGGCTAACTCGACCATTGAGGCTACCTCTGGTTATTACCCCAATCATCAGTAACGCGAGAGTCGAAAGGGTCCTGATTGATGGGGGAAGTTCCCTTGATCTTTTATTGGTCAAGACACTCGACGAGATGCAAATTCCTCGTTCGAAGATCAAGCCCATAATCCATCCATTTTATGGGATAATCCCAGGCCCTTCCATGATGCCATTGGGACAAGTGGTCCTCCCGGTCACTCTGGGAGAACCAGATAACTTCCGAACAGAATTGGTTACTTTCGATGTAATCGATTGTGATTCAGCTTATAATGCAATCTTTGGCAGGCCGACTCTTGCTAAGTTCATGATGGCAACGCACTATGCTTATCAATGCGGGAAATTGCCTGGCCCCAAAGGTGTCATTTCGGTCCGAGGTAGTCGCAACGTGGCGCTCACGTGCGACCGGCTATCTTTGGAGATGGTCGATCAACTTCCCCTCCGAGATGCTCAGGTCGCCACCGTTGCCACCGATGCGATCAGGGCTGCTCCTCGCCACCGTTGCCACCGATGCGATCAGGGCTGCTCCTCGCCACCGTTGCCACCGATGCGATCAGGGTTGCTCCTCGACCAGATGAGAAACTCAAACAAGTTCCTTTGTACCCAGATGACCCATCCAAGACAATTCGGGTTGGGTCAGCCCTGGATGACAAATAGGAACTCGACCTCGTTGCTTTCCTCCGGGCTAACGCAGACGTGTTTGCGTGGAAACCGTCCGACATGCCCGGTGTCCCAAGGGAAGTAATTGAGCACAGGTTAGCAATTCGACCTGGACAACGACCAATAAAGTAAAAGCTCAGGCGTTTTGCCACCGACCGACAGGAAGCCATCCGAGAAGAGTTAGACAAACTCTTGCAAGCCGGGTTTATCCGCGAAGTGAATCACCCGGACTGGCTCGCCAATCCGGTCATGGTCCGCAAGTCAAATGGCAAGTGGCGCATGTGCGTCGACTACACTAGCCTCAATAGTGCCTGTCCGAAGGATGACTTTCCCCTTCCCCGCATCGACCAGCTGGTTGACTCCACTGCGGGTTGCGAACTGATGAGTTTTCTGGATGCCTACTCAGGATATCATCAAATTAGCATGGCAGAAGACGATGAAGAGAAAACTGCCTTCATCACCCCGTTCGGCACATACTGCTACGTCAGAATGCCGTTCGGTCTCAAGAACGCAGGTTCCACGTACCAGCGCTTGATGCAAAAGACCTTTCTTTCCCAGATAGGGCGTAATCTCGAAGCATATGTAGACGACTTGGTTGTAAAGAGCACCAAAAGATTGTCTCATTTGGACGATCTTGCTGAAACCTTCTGTAACTTGAATCGCTTTGGAATAAAATTGAACCCGGAGAAATGTTCTTTCGGGGTTTCTTCAGGGAAGCTTCTTGGTTTCCTTGTGTGTTCCAGGGGCATTGAGGTTAATCCTGAGAAAATCAGAGCTATTGAACAAATGAGGTCGCCCTCGACCATGAAGGATGTTCAACGCCTGGTTGGTCGCATGGCGGCTTTAAGTCGCTTTATATCGCGATTAGGCGAAAGGGGACTACCTTTCTTTAAAGCCTTGCGGAAACATCATAACTTCACGTGGTCCGACGAGGCCGAAAAAGCGTTTCAGGAGGTAAAAACATATCTGTCCAGTCCGCCAGTATTGGTGTCTCCTGAAAAGGAAGAACCATTACTTCTGTATTTGGCGGCCACCCCACACGCAGTCAGCGCAGTTCTGATCGCGGAAAGGGAAGGAGTACACAGACCCGTCTACTATGTGAGCGAAGTACTTCATGGTCCTAAGGAGCGCTACCCTGAGGTCCAGAAGATACTTTACGCGCTACTGATGGCTTCCCGTAAGCGACGACATTACTTTCAAGCACATAAGATCAGAGTACCCTCCTCTTTTCCTTTAGGGGATATTGTCCGAAATCCAGAAAAATCTGGTCGAATCGCCAAATGGGCGGTCGAATTCGGTGCCTTCGAGATCCATTTCACCCCTCGCACGGCGGTTAAGTCTCAGGTTTTGGCCGACTTTGTGGTCGAATGGACCAACCCTGAGCCACCCGTGCAGTTGGCAAAGGAACTGGAGTGCCCCGATTATTGGACAATGTACTTTGACGGCTCCCATAGTTTTCAACACTCGGGGGCTGGAATAGTCTTAGTTACGCCCCAGGGCGAACAGCTTAAGTATGTCATTCAACTACACTTTGTTGCAACCAACAACGCAGCAGAGTATGAAGGTCTTCTTGCAGGGCTCCGGGCAGCAAAATTCCTCGGAGTCCGTCGATTAGTGGTGAGGGGGGACTCACAGCTAGTCGTAAACCAGGTAAACAAGGAGTACAGCACCTCCGATGAGACAATGGCTCATTACCTGGGGGAAGTGAGGAGATTGGAAAAACACTTCAGTCACTTCGAAGTCCAATACATCCCGCGAAAGGACAATATTCTCGCAGACCAATTATCCAAAATTGGATCCTCACGCTCATCCGCTCCGGCAGGAGTGTTCATTGAACACGTGGACCATCCTTCGATCATGACTTTGGTCGAGGATGATCCGGCAATAGCCTTCGTTGCCAACCTCGGTCAGGAACAAGGTTGGACTCATCCATTGAGGGTCTATCTTGAACATGGGACCCTACCCGAGGACAAAACCGAAAGTGATAGGTTAATTCGAAAAGCGCGTCTGTACAAACTCATAGATGGGGTTTTGTTGAGAAAGGGTACTCAAGGAGTATTCATGCGTTGTATATCTCAGGAGGTAGGAAAGTCCCTCTTGAGAGAAATACATGACGGTGTATGCGGTGCGCACTCGTCATATCGTACACTGGTCGGAAAGGCTTTTCGACAAGGATTCTACTGGCCTTCGGCACTTGATGATGCCAAACATATGGTCAAGAAGTGTCCCCAGTGTCAGTTCCACGCAAGGCAAGTTCATCAACCTGCCTATACGTTGCAAACCATTCCTCTTGCATGGCCATTCGCGATCTGGGGAATGGATATCGTCGGTCCTATGCCACAAGCGGTCAATGGGTACAAGTTTCTGTTCGTAGCCATTGACACATTTACAAAGTGGATTGAGGCCGAACCGGTACGAAATATTACTGCATCAGCCGCACAAAAGTTCTTCCATAAGAACATTGTGGCACGATTTGGTGTTCCAAACCGTCTCATCACAGACAATGGTTCTCAGTTCGCCAGCGGTCTTTTTCTGGACTACTGCGATCAGATTGGGACCAAGGTGTGCTTTGCTTCTGTGGCCCATCCACAAAGCAATTGTGCCGTAGAACGAGCCAATGGGCAAATACTGCAAGGCATTAAAAAGCGCGTTTTTGTTCGCCTTAGGACCCGCTCGGGGGCTTGGGCAGATGAGCTCTATACTGTTCTATGGGCATTACGAACTACTTCTAGTCGCGCCACCGGTGAGACGCCCTTCCATTTGGTCTATGGGGCCGAGGCGGTATTGCCCATGGAAGTAAGTATTGGTTCTATTCGGACAGATCAGTTCGAACAGATTAATCAGTCCGAACAACGGACACAAGATCTCATCCTCTTAGAAGAACGGCGTGATCGCACCCTGGTTAAGTCCGCGGCATACTTGCAAGCTTTACGCAGGTATCACAGTAAAAAGGTGCGGCCACGCGATCTCAACGTGGGCGACTTGGTTTTACGAAAAATTCAAGACCAGTCTAATCGCAACAAATTCTCCCCAAAATGGGAAGGTCCTTATACTGTTGTCTCAGTGCCGCGGACAGGATCGGCGCGGTTAGCTATGGAGGATGGTCGGATTTTGTCCAATACTTGGAACATCGATCAACTTCGCAAGTTTTACGTGTAAGTATTCCAATCACTTTTTTCCTGTTCAATTAGCATCTTTTGCCAAAACAGAAAATGTTTTGCTTTCATACAATGAGTTTTTCTCTTTAAGCCCGTATCATATGCATTCGACCTGGGGGCTGATCGCCGACGGTCAGATCATTACAACAATCTAATCGGATTCGCTGGTCGATCTCATGATCACTTACAGATAAGTCATTCCTAAATAAGCCGTTTCTCAACGCATACGGGGTTATCTGATAAGTCCTTGGTCATCCGAGTGGCTACCAGTTCGCAATAAGATTAGATGTTATATTGATCCTGGTCGTTGGTTTAATATGCATATCCCTGGTCGTTACGCTTATATTTTCTCCTCTGCTTATAACACCAAGGCTTTAGTGTTCATAAGCAGAGGCGGGGGCTAGGGAGGATATGCTCATAATATGGAATTCATATTACGAAAATACGAAATATATATTTTCTTGTCAAAAATAATTTTTTACATACATTTGCATTATACACAAGTTTCTAAGTACAAAAATAAGGATCATTCGATCCCCAGCTCAGTCAGGAGTCTATCTACTAGGGGCTTGACTTCCTCTATGACTGCATCGAGCAGCTCTTCACTCTCGACCTCAACCGGACGCACCAATGCGTTCAGATCTGCATCTGGGCCATGGTGAAGTCGAACCCGGCTAAGTACGGCTGCTGCGGCTGATCGAACCCTGGTTCTGATCACCTCTTCGCGTCGCCGTACATCTCCAGGGAGATACTCAAGCAGTGATTCTGCCTGGGCAGTGAGCAGCGATGTCCAGTCACTTACGCTGAGGTTGTCTTTCTTTGGTTCCACCACATCGGTTTTCAGAAGATCAGCCACGGCCTTCAGTTTTTCGAAGACCAGGAGGCTCAGCTCTTTGATCGCCCGATCGGTGTGGCGAATCGAGGATTCAAGAATCCCCTTGTCCCGACTAAGCTGTGTAATTCGACCCGCTTGCGCTGTACAGAGAGAGGAGATTATTTGCATGTTATGGATTCAAGTCTTCTTAATCAGGAATTGGCTTACCAGCATTTTCTGATCGAAGTTTGTTGATTTCGGTCTCTTGTTTCTTAAACATCGAGACTGAATTGAGCCTCATTTTGGCCACCTCTCTCTTCAAAAATGTAACCTCTCTGCAGCGAAATCAAGGCAGTCACAACCAAAAAGCACCCATACTAACCAAAGGGTAATGATCCTCACCTGCGCAAGCTGTCGCGTTCTGTCTGAATGGCTTCTGTACTGGCCATCACAGCATGCGACTGGCCTGTTAGCCAGGATAACTCCTGTGATGCAAAGGAAGAGGATCAAAGGTGTCCTAAGTACAATTCAGGCACGAAAGCAGAGTTTTATTATACCTTCATAAACTTTTGTAAGACAGCATCATTCAGTTCAGCGGGAATCCTCGCTAGAGCCTCCGACGCGCTCACTACAGGGACAGTTGGTGGGAGTGCCGGCTGGGCGCCACCCCCAGTAGTCATCGGTGGTGACTGAGTCCCTACATTTATTCTTTCCCCTGCGGTCTGGACGACTTCCTGGACCACAGGGGTGGTGCGTTCTTCGTTGGAAGCTCTTGCACCAGCTGCGACTTCAACCTCTCCGGAGGCGATTGAAGAGCTGGGCGCCGTCTTTCTTTGCCTGACATGAAGGACAATTGGAGCAGTTTTTATTTAAGATTATTGCCAAATTTAAGGTTCTTACCTTATTTGAAATCCCATTCGCTCCTGGGATTTCTGGGAAGGTTCCCCTTGGGAAGAAGAACCATCATCGGTTCTTGCCTTCCTTATGGCAAATAAGGCAGCACCCCCCTGGAAATGTCCTGTTATAAGCATATTCTTAGGGAACAGGTAAAAACACATGGAAAGGTCTTTACCTGGGCCACCGGACTAACTGGTGGGGCTACATCCGAAGGCCTTGGAAACTCCAGAGTTGTTGGGACCGTCACAGCCGGCCTTTGTTCATCTACCTCCTCCTCTGTCCGCGAAGGAGGAGGATTTTCCTCCCTGGAACCCCCAGTGGTCCCAGGGGGAAGCTCTCCTCCCTGTATGTACATTAACTTGTCAAATGTGCAGAAAGAGTCATAGAAGGAACGGTCGAAAAGATTTCTTACCTTGGTCGTCCCTTCGACCAGGGAAGCAGAGATAATTGACCCTAAAACCTCGAGGGCTTTAGGAATTGGAAGGTCACCTGCGAACACAAGATCTTCGGTGGTCGCAGGGTCAGCCACGGCCACCTCTTCGGTAGCTGTGGTCCCTACGGGGCAGCTTGGGGCGTCACCAGCAGGGAACTCCCCGGTCCTCCTCCTCTTGATGACTAGAGGCACATCATCGTCCTCTTCCTCCTCGTTCCCCTCTCCCTGTACGACAAAGAAGTGATTCCATGTCGCGCCTGAAAAAGTAGAAGGAATGCGATATCTTACCGCAGTCTTTCTTGCGGGACGAGGAATGCTTCGTGAAGACCCCTCCCCAGGGTTCAGCTTGGTCTTCTTGGGGGCAGGACTCTTTATCCTGGGTCTCTGAGAGACCTTCTTCACATTCTTCGCCGTCGGTTTCCCCAGAGAGCCGACATTTTCGCTTGGGAACGTCGCATCAGCAAACTTCCCTAGGAGCTGGTTCACAGTCCATTACAATGGATTAGCACTGGACACACACAAGACCCGCAGAACCGAAGCCGGACCAGGAAATTACCTTTCCGCGCTCCTGTCTGAGATCATCGCCGGCATGAATCAAACTCTGCGGGCGAGGTGATCCCTTAGGGCCCTCTACATCGGCATTGTAGGCCCTAAGGAGGGAATTAGTTCGCCTCTCAATTTCGGCTGAAGACAGAACTGTTCCCAAATTCAAGTCAGAAAACATAAATTTCAAAAATGACAAAGCACAGTGCTAAAAGGTTGAGTACCTTCATTGTAGTCCAGGGTTCCATCCGCCATGGACTTGATTTCCCAAGCAGGATGAGCCCTTTCTCGCAGGGGGCTCACTCGGCTCTTCACAAAGTCTCGGATGACATCCCTCGCTGTCAATCCTTGACCCACCAAGTGAAGAATCACCTCGACGTGCTTCAGGTGCTCCACGCCTAGCATCGGGGGAGCATCCAACTCGCTTGACTTCTCTGGTCGCGAGTTCTCAAACCATAAACTACTCTCGGACGGCGGAGAGCAGTAAAACCACCTCTGGTGCCACCCGTGCACCGAATCCCGCAGAGGTGGGGAGGGATATTCCTTCTTGTCCCTAAGCCGGAAGTAGATGCATCTGGCGGCATTGGTGCTCTTCGACCATGGCGAGAAGTAGAACCGTCAGAAGAGGTCCACGCTAGGATATACTCCGACGAAGGCCTCGCAAAGATGCTGAAACACCGCCAGGATCAGCATCGCATTTGGGTGGAGGTTGATCAGTTCCCACCCATAATGTTCGAGGATGTCCTTTAGGAACCGACTCTCAGGGAATCGGAACCCGCAGCGCAGATACTCCTCGAAGATTACCAACTCGCCCTCTCGGACGGTTGGAGTTTCTTGGTCCTTCTCCGCAGGCCGCCAATTGATCAGCAGCCGCGATGGAAGGATCTCCTCTTTCTCCAACGCCACCAGAGTCTCCTCAGAATGGTGGATGGATCTACTCCAAGATGCCATTTTTTGAGGAAGATCGGTCAAAAAAGTCGATGATTTTGTGGAAGATGAAGGCAAGAAGATGAGGGTTTTGTGCGGCGGGAACTCTAAGAGTTTTTTGCGGCTGAATAGCTTCCTCAAGAAGCTACCTACTGCTTTTATAGGCTCGAGGAGTCACGCCTCTGTGAGTAACGTTCCACTCAAGCGTCCTCTTCAATATTTTATTCATTTCTCATAATGGATATTCTCTGATAAACCCTTTAAAGCGTTTCGGGTATCGGATCTGAAATAAAAAGACTTCTTTATTTCAGAAGCTGAAAGGGCTAAAACTCGAGAAGTCTGCTAAGGCTTTTTGAGGGTTATTTACCTTTCTTTTTACTTGAACATTCTTGTAAAAAATATCATGTAACTCAAATTTTGACGTACGGATATATTCTAACTGGGTTATGGCTTGGTTAAAACCATGTTATTTAACTTCGTTTCTGATCGAAGTAATGGTCTAACCGAACGTTCGACTCTAGTCGCAATTCAGTTCTAACCGCTGCCTTAAGTCTGATCGCGGCATCAGGGCAGATCACGGTGATCTTTTAAAGCGCGATTCTAATCGCAGAACTGAAATTTCCTGTGTATGAATGGTCGCGAACTAAGCTTTTGGCCATAATTTCACACAGAAGGTATGAAGAATGTTCATATGAATAAAAGAAACTTTATTTATTACATTCTTTACATACAAAAGGGATACGGTCGATAAAAGCATCGACCTGTTCCGAAAGAAGTTTACAAAGTTCTCCTAGGGACATGTTGTTGTCAGTAGGATCTACACTGACAACCCCCAGGGAACTAGCAACTACCCTAAGTCTATCTATATCGTCCCTAACAACAGACGCACTATTGTCCCTAATCAAGTCAGAGAGTTCTCGCTGTTGCTGAGCGAAGTCCCTCTCTCGATGGAAATGGTGCGCCTCTTCTCGGGATCGATCAAGACATTCTGCTAAACGCAGAATCTTCGAGGCCATCTCCTCGGTCTTCATCTCTAGGGCATTCTTCTCTTCCAGAAGGGTCTGTCCGGAAGGAAGAGATGGAGCAGCAGAAGGCTGATCGCTGGAGCCTCCTACCTCCTGCATTTTGCAAAAGTTAGTCATATTAACTAGAATTATTAGCAAAAAGGGAGAAGAATTGTTACCTGTCCCGGTGCATAACCCGTTAATACACCCATCTTGGGAGGAAGATAATCATATGGTGGAAGAGCAACCTTCCCATCAGAAGATTGCTTCGCCAACCCAATATGGCGATCATTTGGTCGAGGGATAGTCACCGCTTGCCGACCAGGATGTTGATCACCCAAAAGAATGGGAGAATTGAATGTGATGGGATCTTTCTCTAAGGATAAAGGCCTAACTCGCCGAGAGGCATGAACGGGAAGGGTCAAAGGAACTAAAGGAAGAAAGAAACTTGCTACATTCTTCACCTTTGTTCCACTGGAAGATCCTTCGTCAACCTTGGGTTTCTTCCTTAAAGGGGACAAGACTTCAATCGTTTGAGGCCTTTGTTCGACAATTTCCCCTTCATCGCTCTCAATCTCGATGATTTCATGATCTGCCATTGGGAGGAGTATGTGAAAAGGAGGAGGCACGATAACAAGAAAAAGACTTTAGGCGTGGAGGGAAATTATGAAGCTTTACAAATCCAAGAACCTGGTATTTATAGCCGCCTGGGTGACGGTTTGCATTCCAGGCCCCTCGGGTTTCATCAAAGCATTTACAATTTTACCTCGAGATAAAAACAATTCTACGGTGCTATCATTGCCCGTCACGTAATGTCAGAACCCGTCTTGGGAAACCAACCGTTTTCACTTAGTGCGCCACTAAGTGGAAAAATTGAAGAGTCGGGTTAAAGATCCAATGCATGGTTTTAAAATTCGAAATAAACACGTCTCTTCGTTTTCTTCGAATTTGGGGGCTAGCTGACGAGGATTGACACCCGGGTCACTTCTAATAAACTTTTGGTTCAAGACAGGTTCGAACCAGACATGTATTTGGTTCAATGCGAACTCAAGCTATTTCTGAGGGGCATCACCATGAGGTCGCAAGCTTTACGCGATCAGATCGCGGGTTTCGTGCGATCAGGCCGACAACTGTGTGCGGTCAGAAGTTCGTATGCTATACGCGGACTGGACTGAATATCTGGGATGTTGCGCGGTCAGCCCATATTCCGCGGTCAGAACATTCTCAACCAAGGTGCTTGGAGTTTGTTCGGTTATCTTCATACCAGAATATTCCAGGCATCCCGGAGTTTCCTCCATGTTGAAGACCAACCGTCAGAGGTTATTATATGCGGTTATTCACGATTAACACGTGTTAATAACCTCCGTGGAAGTTAATAGCGGTTCTTCAACAACTGCATCCAACCGTTTGATACAGTTTTCTTCATATGGCACCTTTTCGACCAATATAAAAAGGTGGCAAAGTACATCAAACAGGGGATCCAAGACATTTTTCGGAAGAACCAGACTCAAAAGAATAATCAAGATACAAGATATCTCGATCATTCAAACAGCCAAGTCTACGGCTTAGATTATATAACACTTACGAGTCTCCTATAGCTTCTCCTTGTACACCCTTACAGGAAAAATCCTCGCCTGTGAGGACTTTTTCCTCCATTTGTAAACCTTTTACCACACTTAGTGAAATCTCAACAGGACGTAGGGCTATTACTCCCACTATCGAGGGCCCGAACCTGTCTAAACTCTCTGTGCTCCTGTTCACCATTGTTCAGCATACCTTCCCGGAGGGTCATCTTGAAAGGTCTCGCAATTACAAATTCTGCATAAGTTCGGCTGAGGACCCTGAGTCCGAATCGTCGACAAGGAAGTTTTCACCCCTAACTCAGGGTGTTACATGTTAGCTATTGTTTCCATAAACTAATTAAGCATAAACAAAAAGTCTCGTGAGTACCTCATATTCTTTCCAAGCTAGTAGGGAGCCCTGCGGTGCGGCATGCCTCCCTCCAGCGGACGCATATTTATCAAAAGCCCTGCATTTCAGTTAGTATTGCCCGTTAATGTATTATCATTAGCTAGTGAGGTGAAAATTTAAATCAAACATATAAGTTACTTACGCCTCCATATTCCCCTTGACCACATATTCCATCGATAATTTGTCACGCATCGAATCGAGGTAGTACACCTCGTTCCTCGGCAGACAGATCACGACGAGTATCCAGTGGCCCCTGCATTGTACGTAAAAGAGGACCGCGTGCTCAAAGTATATCTCAGGTGTAACATACAAGATCGAGTTAAATTAGTACGAAATGCACTAACCTTTGGTGGTACAGCACCAGAATGAACTCCCTGTCCTGCTGCGCCATCAGCGCCTTGGATATGTACTGCTCAGTGTGCGCGGCGTCGTGCTCTAGCATCGTGAGGCTTATTTTCTCTGGGTCGAGGAAACCCACCTTGTCACACGCAGCCTCCGATGCTAGCCTGTACATGCACCTGCATGCAAAGGATGACATTAGTATTGCACAGAAAGTTACTACATTTCAAATGAACTACAACAATGCAGAGTTAGCAAACAGAGTTAGAAAACAGCAATACATAGCATCAGCAAACTCACAGGACTCCAGTCCGTATGATGGACATATGGAGCTCCCGCCCGTTGTAGAGGTCGAACAGATCCTCGTGTGCCACGGATATACTCCCGGGCTCACGGTGGAACTGCCCAGGCCTGTAGGGAACTAAGAAGTTCAGATTGCGCGGAGCTCGGTGTAGGTACCACGTGTGGAGGTCTCTGGTTGATCGATCCAATTTGCGCAAAGCTGCCTCCGACATGAGTGGGGACCCGTTCATGAACCTCTCCGGCTGTCCCTGTCGCCCTTTTCCCTTGCCTTTGCCCTTGCCTTTTGCCGGGGACTGAGCGCGTACCTTCGAAGGCAAGGGCGAGGTGATGGCAGCTTTCTTCCGAGGTGAAGGTGTAGATGCGCTGGGTGGGGTGGAGGCCATCTTTGATGTGTCCAGGGTCGCACGAGATCGGGCCTCATGCCCCGAGCTGGGGGCGCAGTCCCCTGGTAGCCCAGTGGCAGGCCACTTCAATTAATGAGCACGTATGTTAGATTATGCAAGTTGAGTGTACTGAGTAGGATGTAATCTAAAATGTGTAGGATTTACCGGTTGTATTACAAGACACTTCTTGGGCCACTGTACGTAGGAGCCCACTGCCTCAGCAAGTGTCTGCAGTTCCTCTGTTGGGACTGGCAACGGAGAATCGTTGTAGCCCGGCATGGCCATGTCCACCTGTACCTTTGCGAAACCCAACCGCAGAGGTACACAGTGGACCCGGACATCCGGCCCAGACGGATATACGAAGCCGTGTCCAACCACTTCCTGCCCAGCGCCTACGTGATTCTGTAGGATGCGGCCCTCCGGTCCCTGCAAATTTGTAACAATTAAAATAGGTTAGCGAAACAACTCTAACAGAATGGGAGTGGCATCAACTTAAGTGCACAGATGAAGGCTTGCAGTACCTCAAGTAGATCCACTGGATCCGCGAGTACCTTCGAAGCGCAACTACTTATCCGACCCCGCGGGGTACCGTCGTCCTGGGGATCCGCATCTGCACTCTTGGCCAGCAATGCTTCTCTCAACCGTGCAAACTCTTCCCTCATTTGTGCGACCTCGGTCTGCACCACAGACTGTACCTCAGCCCGTATCTCAGCCCGCATCTCCGCCCGTATCTCCTCCCGTACCTCAGCCCGTATCTTATCGGAGAGGTCAGCTTCCTTTTCCTTCCAGGTGCGGGCCTTCTTCCTCGGTGGAGCCGGATCTACGAAACCGGCCTTCCACGACACAATGGCTCCCACGGCCCATGTCCGCCCGGGATGCTCCTTATTTCCTAGAGCCCGGGTGAGGATGTCATTCTCCCTCTGCGGGGTAAACAATCCCTCCGCTGCCTCCTTCTCAAAAGAGATCTGTTACATTTGAAGGTACCTTGTGAGACAAATTGCCTTATATACACTTGTGCGCACACAGTTTACGAGGTTAGCCAACTTACCATTCGCCTCATAACGTCGGCGTCCCCAGGGGTTGCGAACTGCACAGACCCCGTGGATGACACGGACCCCCTCCCCCTCCACCATCGCTTGCACCTCTCATCCCGGGTCTCGAAGAGCGGCAACTCAGGGGTGTCGATGACAGGATTTTGTTCGTCTTCCTTCTTCCACTGCTCCTCCTTCCCCGCATAGCCCCAGGATCCTAGCCGATGCGGGTGGTCGTTCCTCTTCTGGATCGCCCTATTCTTCTCGCTAAGGGCCTTGAACTCCTCAGTCCCCTTCTGCTTGGTGAATTCCTCCCATACCTCCTCCGATATGAAGGGGTACTTCTCACAAGGAGATTTCCCCGCAGCGAGGAAGTTACTGACGAGCCAGCTCTTAAAGGTTTTCCATGTTCCGTTCATGTCCTTCAAGCAGGCAGTCCTAGGTGTATCGTCGGGGATGTTCCACTTAGCCTGTTTCCGAAAAATGCATACAATTAATCACGAGTTAGTTAAACTTTAGTATAAGCCAAGAGAACGTGATTACGAAAGAGTTCAGCGATTTCAGTTCATTTAACCTTCACTTCCGCCCACAACCTATCCCTCTCGTCCGCCGTCACGTCCTTCCAGCTCTGGACGGTGATCTTCACCCTTTCTTTCACCAACAGCCCAACGTAGGCCGCATACCTCCCAGCATTCTTTCCAATCGGCCTCCCAAATTGGTTGAACTCACAAGAAAGATCCGTGCATTTGGCCAAACGCCCCAACGTCGTCGCGCCTCGCCCCGCCCTCTTGCGCTGGGATGTAACAGCTGCATCTTCAGTAGTTATGATGGGGTTGGCCCTAGTCGAACCACTAGTACCATCCGATGAAGACGACGACATGTCTTCCCCTACAAAACCTTCAACAAACCATATATATGGCAATTAATTCGCCTTGGAGTTCCATAACTCAGCCCAGGACTGGAGACTAACTAGGGCGGCAAAAGGGAAAATAATACAAAAAGAAAGACATGCATAAATTACTTCCTGAACTCTTCAGAAATATTTTCTATCAGTAAACACATGAGCTGCCGATAGACCATAACAATTGCCTCCACAGAAGACAATTTTTCTATCGGCAAACCCGTGAGATACCGATAGAACATAACAATGTTCTCTACATATGGAATTTTGTTGACAAGCCACCATTCACTGTCATCACATAACATTCTCGATGATTTGCTATACTAATATTCATGGGCCAGCATTATTATTTCACACGTAAATATGCACACAAGCATCTAAGTGCCACTGTGCATAATCTTTAGCCTAGCTTGTATGTGAGTCATCAGGACTTCACATCTATTAGGTTGGGAAAAGTCATGTATAGGCATTTGAAACATATACATCAAAGACCCATCCACATTGCCATATATTCATACGAAGTGAGTAAAAATTCCCAACCAAACTAGTACATTGCATGGCTCATGTCCTTCCAGATCCAAATTAAGTTTTACTACTTGTGCAGAAAAATTTTCTATCGGTAAACACATGAGCTGCCGATAGAATATGTGTAAGAACACCTCCAACATATAATATGCATTACATGGTAGTTGGATACAATTGATCACACATACAGCAGTATAGATAAGTTAAAATCTCAAAACAGGTTCATTACAGCACTGGAACATATTATGTAAACCCTAATTTAAATCAACATTGCCTGCGGAATGTACATAAGCCAACACAATAGGGAACCCTAGTGTAGTTGCAAAACTCGAAGAATTAGTACATGCAAAACACTAGGATCAAACAAAGAAGATGCTGGAAATAGAACGACGAATTAGGGTATTTACGGCGGCGATCAGTTCTGGTGATGGAAAGGCGGTGTAGAACGCAGCGGCGGCCGGCGAAGGACGAAAATAAGAACCGGTGGCAGTGGCGAACCAGTGTCCAGCCGGCGATCGTCGTGTGGGAGAGAGGAAGTGAGTGGTCACGGCGGAGGTTGGGGTTTTCTTCGCTCTCGAAGAGACGTAGTGCTCTAAGGTGGAACTGTTCGAGTGGAGGGAAATATAGAATAATACCGATAGAAAAAGTAAACTTTTCGAAAACTTTTGAAGTGACTGAGAGAAGTGCCTGAGACACATGAAAGTAGCGGATGTCCTTTTCTATCGGTATAAATAACAAAATACCGTCAGAAAAAAGGGATTTTTGCAGAACTTAATTTGAAGAGGATGCGATGAGATTTTTGCAAGTGCTATTTGAAGGGAAGAATTAAATATTTACAGGATAAAGGTACTGTACATGTTAGAACTCATGCTGTGGAGTAAAATTGAGATGTATTAATGCTGTGAACTAGCTTATCATTAAATTCTAAAGAAAAATGTACTGCATGATGTATTAATGATAAGTTCCTCACCTTGCTGCAGAACTTGTGGGCTGTTTGCTTGGCATTTATCCCTGAAATAGAAATTAATCATCAATGGTTCTCAACCCATAATCCTTCTTCGTGGTCATCTCGCAGATACGTTGTTTCGTCGATATCTTCAGTACGGATAGATTGAATGTCCTCTAAAAATGGAGGTATTTCATCGAATTGGTTATACTCCTCTTCGTCGACAACATCTTCGACCCCAACAATACGTCTCTTGCTGTGGAGGACAACATGCAAGTTTGGATTGGCCGGGTCAACGATGTAGAATACCTGTGTGGCTTGCTTTGCAAGTATGAATGGATCGTCTTGGTGTCCGACTCTACCAAGATCGACGAGAGTAAACCCGTAACTGTCAACTTGAACACCTCGAGGGATTTCGACCCATTGGCATCGAAACAGGGGAATCTTAAGTAATCCGTAATCGAGCTCCCATATTTCGTCAATAACACCGTAACATGAGTTCAGCGCCCTTACTGACCTGGCATCCTCAGAAATAGCAAATAGTGTCACTCCGCTACATTGCGTGCTACTCTTGGCGTCTTGAGCTCTTGTGTAAAATGAATACCCATTGATGTCGTACTGTAACACCCTGAGTTAGGGGTGAAAATTTCCTTTTTCATAAATAGCATGCATGCATGTATCTATAGTAATAGCCAGATCAGTTTCTATCTCAAGCCCTAAAATCTTCAAAATCTATCCTTTGACCTCAAATTAAGATCAGATTGTTCAGATATGATTTATCAGTTACTTTGAACTTAAAAGCCTTCATAACCTAGATCCAATTCTATCTCTAAATTCCAGATTTATCAACTTCTTCTGTTTTCGAAAACAGAAATACCTTATATTACTTAAATACTCTAAGTTTCAGAAATACAGATTTAATCTGAATCCTGACCAAGTTCAGACTAGATTATTCCTGGAATATGATCATGGGTATGTCAATACCTTAATCTAAAAAGTTGACAGCCAGATTTCACCATCTAGACTCTTTTCACAAATCAGTCCAAGAGTTATCGCAAATTAGTCCTTATCTGATATCTGAAAACCCAAAAAGGCTAAAATCTCCAGATTAACTCCAAATTCAGAATTTCTTCAGCAAATCTTCTCAAAATGCTATTTGCCACAAGTTTCTCTTCTGTGCAGATATCAAAATCGAACCCTAAATGCCAGAATTCGAAATCGACAAAACTTAAATCTTATTTTACCCTAAATTACCCTATTTTCAGTTGTATCAAAAGCTATCCAAATGTGCCAAATTTTATCTTCAATCTCTGCCAAATCATCTGTTGAATAAAGATTACCAAAACAGCAGAATCAAATTCAACTCTAACCTTCCAAATCATCAGATTCACAGATCAGTCCAAATCAAGAATTGGAAATTGCAAATGAATCCATTTTCGACCAGGACAACAGCAGCATTCGACCAGGCCGTTTGCTGTACACGACCAGGGCTCGCCGTGGTTTCCTTGCGCCGTGCACGTTCGCCGCCGGTGAAGCTTCGCCTGCAACTTGATCGTGCATGCTGTTGCACACGTGTCCTCGCCTCAGCCGTCACCGTGGCAGCGCCGCTGCAACGTCGACGACCAGCGCCTGCTTCCCCGCGCGACCAGCAGTGACTGTTGTCAGCATCTTCTTGCCACGTCGCTTGCCTTGCCAGCCATTGTCGCCACCGCTTTGCATCGCCCGACATGATTGAGTCCCAATGTAGCAACAGTTTGCCTCGCCAGTGCGCCGTCGCGTCACCGTTCGCCGTTGCTACATCTGCACCCGGCAACTCATATCAACTGACATCAAATTCAATGCTATTACTTCCTTGCAAGCTACGCCCACTGCACTATATAAACAGCCACACCTTGTGTCACTTCCACATCACCAGAACTTAGCCAGATTTACAAACTTCTTCGCTGTCGTCGTCTTCTCCGGCGAGTCCAGCAAGAGGCTTCATGGTGACAGCTTCACCCACATCATCTCTTGCCAAATTAAAGCCATCAGTGAGTTCATCTACTCATCCTCTCTGTGTAGTACTATCTAATTGCTCCCCGGTGACCTCTAACGCCGACGATCACCGGAAATGGCTGAAATTCGAAGAATGCCCTGTTCCGGCAAGGTAGCTCGAATTACTCCAAATTAGCTTTCGTATCTGTAATCAAAATTTATCAGTAAGCCAAATCAAGCAAGCCTATGAAGTTGGATTTCGAAATTAAGCAAGAATCGAACCTTTTCCCTAAACCGAGCTTCACCAGAAAACCGGCGATCGTCGCCAGGCTTCTCCAGTGATCCTCCGGCCCATCCAATTGTACCAGAAGCTTCCCTATACCTCCTAGATGCTCTCCAAGCAAGGAATTAAGTTCTTGTTGCCTGTAGCAGAAACCCCCAATCAGCAGCGTTTCTTCTCCGGCGCCGATGACCGGAAAAGTGTTCCCGGCCATTTCAGCCCTCGAAACCTTGTCTTTTAGATGTGCCTTAGCCTCCTGAGTATTTTTGTCTTCTAGCCCGACACCTAGATCGGCCTAGATTGGAAGATATAGCTTTGCCAAGTTTGTGTCCAGAACAGCTCCAGTGCAGCCAGTTCATCTCTGTTCATCATCAAATTTCTTGCTTTCCAGCCATTTCTTGCCCTAGATCCTGTTGACTTAATTGTTCCTGTTACTCAAGCCTACCTCCCAGACAAAGTGGTGCATCATTTGGAGCTCCAGATCAAAAGTTATGCTAAGCCCTAGTTTTTGGCATTGTCAGCTCTATGCCAGAGCTTGTCAGCCAGTGGCATTGATCTTATTTACTCACTTCTGGTTGTGTAATTTGAAAACCACTTTGTCCACTGAATTTGTAGAGTTGTGATCTACATTTTCTTCTACTACCACAACTTGAGATAAGCACTCTAGCTTTTCTTAATGCTATGTCCAAGCTTTGATCCGAATGTCGATCTGTTGACATTCGCTGTTTTGATTAAACCAGCCACAAAATTGTTATCCCTATTGCAATCCTGAAACCCTAAGATTATCTAATCACCATCCTTAGCCAAATTCCTTGAAACCCTAGAATCTCGACTCAGTTCAGTTTGCAGTTCAACTTATCTCCAGTTTAGTTCAATCATTCTTGTTAAGCATTTCTGCATATAAGTCTTAAAACATTTTAAATATTATAAGTAATTATTGTGTGTTTGTTTGTCGTCGAGCAGATTCAGAAGCTGACTTTGAAGATTTTGCTGTTGACCCGTCATCGACTGCTGTATTTTACGACGCGGAAGGCAAGTCATATCCTTGGTCATCTTGAACCTATATTTTAAATGTTGCTATAATATAACCTTGAATATAGGCAATATTGCATGTGAAAGATTGAGAATGGTTGATTTATGAATTGGCAGTACTAGACTGGTTATCTGTGAAATGTGAAATAAACAAGTTTTGAGCCATGAACTATTATATGTATCTATATACTTATATTCATGAAATAAAACCCCTAGCCGTGACTAGAAAAATGGTGTGGATGGCTGTAGCACTGGAGGTGCTAGAGTGCAAAGGAATGCAGGCACTGAAGGTGCAGGGTTGTGGATGGTCTGGTCACTGGCATATAAGGACTAGAACCTTGTGTTGTGCGTCTAGTGGCATGAACAACGTGCTAACCGCAAGCCTGGTATGGGACAGGCCTGAACAAGTAATTATGTGGATCGCACATGAAACCCCTGCATGAGATGTGTAGTGATGCACGATAAACACGGAGCGCGGCTCCCACACATATCACTGAAGGTGATCAAGCACGCTGACCCAGTAATGGGAATAAGCAAAGGGGTGGAGGTTTGGATACAACCTGCCACAACTGTGCCTCGCTGAGAGCCACAAGGTCGGGGGTGAATTGTGAGTAAAACATAACAAAAGTTCTTGTTATTTCCACCTTGCCGCTCACAGTATGAAGTGAGTCAGGGGTCCAATCATTTTGTTATGATAGGAAAGGTTTGAAAGTGGAATATCTTGCGGGTAAATTGGTACCTCTCTGCAGAGTTAAAAACGTATTCGAATACTCCGAGCTCCCGGGTTTATAGGAGTCTGCTGCGGTGGATTAAATCCACGGGGTGTGACACAAGTACTATTTTCTAAATAAAATATGTTTAATCAAGATTACCCAAATGACATGTGTTGTCATGATAAGGAGTGCTAACGTGGGCTGTCGTGTGTCGACGTGTCGCGGTAGTGCTATAATCTAGTGAACATGAATGATGATGTTATATTATGAAAAGTGCTGCCATGAGATGAGGTATGAAAGGAAAAGATTATCTTACAAATATCCATAATTCTTGACTAGTCTAAGTTCATATCATCACTACTATATGTATCTACTCTTACCTATGACTTGCTGAGTACGTAAGTGCTCACCCTTGCAACATTCAACTCAATAGATGGAGCCTACTTTGATCAAGATGATGGCACGGAGTACTACGTGGATCCAGAAGGAGGAGAATCAGTTCCGCCAGAACCCTGAAGTGTGTTGTTCTGCCGTCAACTTCTTTTGTGGGAGGGTCACCTATCTTCTGCTGCGTAGTTAAATATTTTGCTAAACCCTGAATGCCTTGTAGGCATTGTAATCCTCTTTATGTAATATTAAGGCCAGCAGGCCACACTGCTTAATATTTTGTGAGTACTCTGTTGCAATGTAATATACTCCTGTGTTTGACTCATCCTGGGAAGTCAAAGGTTTGTGAGAATGGGACTAGCTGCAGCGAGCTAGGTCTCTACAGGAGTAGTCGTTGCCCCAGTCTCGGGGCGCGACACGTACCCCTGCCAAGTCCCTACAGTGAATCTTGGGCCTCTAGCCAACCATGTCACAGTTTCACTTACGGTGCCCTCAGCAGCTCGCGTGACTCTTTCTTGGATCCACTCAGCAAATTTCCTGTTATGTTCTCTGCTGACCCAAACGTCTGACTTCGAAGGATTCTGTGACGGTAACATTACCTTGTGCTCGTGTATGTATGGCTCGACCTCCGTCATGTGTTGTAAGACCCAAAAATGTGATTTTGCGTACACATCACGAGCGGGGACGATAGCTTTGAATCCAATCGTTCCGATTCCCTCAAGCCTACCCTCGTGTCGGGACCTAGGAACACCAATTGGGTCAACCCCGGCCATATAATCTGTGCAAAATTCAATCACCTCCTTGGCGGCATAACCTTCCATGATACTCCCCTCGGGTCGACGACGAGTCCTTACGTATCCCTTCAATACAACCATAAATCTCTCAAATGGATACATGTAGCGCAGGCACACGGGTCCACAAAACTTAATTTCTCTGATAAGGTGAACAATCAGATGGACCATAACATCAAAAAAGGATGGAGGGAAATACATCTCGAGCTGACAAAGAGTTGTAACCACGTCGCGTTGCAAAGCGTCCAGTCCATCGGGATCAATTACCTACGAGGACACAGTTGCGCCAAATATTCATATCAGAAAAATCTTCTAATTAAGCTCCACAAATGGAGCTAATTAACTTATAGTACGAGTGCACATACTTACCTTGCAAGATATTGCGTCGAAGAAATAACATAGGTTTGTGATTGTCTCTTTGACTTTAACTAGGAGAATACCTCTGATAGCAATGGGAAGCATTTGTGACATCAGCACATGACAGTCGTGGGACTTCGTGCCAACCAGTTTTAGGTCGTCCTTCATGGACACAAGTTTTTTAAAGTTCGCGGAATACCCACATGGAACTTTAACGTCGTGCAGGCACTGACAGAGTTCTGTTTTTTCTCTTTTGGACAATGTATAGCAAGCGAGTGCACGTACTTACCTTGCAAGATATTGCGTTGAAGAAATAACATAGGTTTGTGATTGTCTCTCCGACTTTAACTGGGAGAATGCCTCTGATAGCAATGGGAAGCATCTGTGACATGAAGACATGACAGTCGTGGGACTTCGTGCCAACCAGTCTTAGGTCCTTCATAGACACAAGTTTTTTCAAGTTCGCGGAGTACCCACATGGAACTTTAACACCGTGCAGGCACCGACAGAGTTCTGTTTTTTCGCTCTTGGACAAGGTATAGCAGGCCGGGGGGAGGTATGTACGCTTTCCATTCTCTAAAGGTGCAAGCTCAGTCCTTATCCCCGTTTCCACCATGTCACGACGAGCTTTCACACCATCCTTTGTCTTTCCCGGAATGTTCAACAACAAACCAATCAAACTGTCAGAGACATTTTTCTCTACATGCATGACGTCAATGCAATGTCGAACTTGTAAGTGCTCCCAGTACGGTAGATCCCAGAGAATCAATCTCTTCTTCCAAACATTTTTTTCTCGAGGTTTAGAATGCTTACCGAACTCAACTTTGATGTCGTTCACGCGCGAGTAAATCTCCTTACCGGTCAGAAACACTGGAGCTGATCCCTTCTCAGGCTTCCCGTTAAATGATTTCCTCTTCTTACGGTACGTGTGATGCACCGGAAGAAACCTGTGGTGACCCATGTACACTGTTTTCCGGCAGTTTCGCAGCCACATGCTCTCAGTTTCATCTAGGCAAATAGGGCAAGCCTTGGCTCCTTTCGTACTATACTCCGACAAATTGCCGTAGGCCGGAAAATCATTTATGGTGCAAAATATCAGGGCCCGCAAGATGAAATTCTCTTTCTTGTATGCATCCCACACCTGCACACCCTCGCTCCACAATTTCTGTAAGTCCTCGATTAAAGGCGCTAGAAACACGTCAATATCATTTCCGGGTTGTCAGGGTCCTCAGATTAGTAACGCCATCATGATGTACTTGCGCTTCATGCATAACCAAGGAGGAAGATTGTAGATGCATAAAAGAACCGGCCAAGTGCTGTGCCGGCTGCTCATATTACCATGTGGGTTCATACCATCTGTACTCAGCCCGAACCTTACATTCCTAAGTTCGCCGCCGAACTCAGCAAATGTTCTGTTGATGTTTCTCCATTGAATAGAATCAGCTGGGTGTCTCAGTTTTCCGTCTTGTTTGCGGGCTTCAGCATGCCAACGCAAGTGCTTCGCGACTTTCGGATTTGCAAACAGCCGCTTCAATCTAGGTATCACAGGCAAGTACCACACAATTTTTGCCGGGGGCCCTTTCCTTACCTCGTGACGTTCACTGTCAATCCGGTCCCTATGCATATACCTCGATGCGTCGCATCTTGGACAAACATGCAAACTGGAGTACTCGTTACGGTACAACACACAATCATTTGGGCATGCGTGTATTCTTTCGATTTCCATTCCCAACGGACATAACAGTTTTTTGGCTTGATAAGTAGATCTTGGCAACTCATTTCCCTCTGGAAGCATGTCCGCTAGAAAATCTAATAGTGCCGTGAAACTCTTATCACTCCAACCGTTTCCTGCCTTCAAGTTATATAATCTCAGCACAGAAGACAGTTTTGTAAATGTTGCACATCCAGGGAACAGAGGCTTCTCAGAGTCAGCAATCAGTTTCTCAAATTCACAGAAGTCATTTTCGTTGTAATCTTCCTCTACATCACGTAACATCTCATCTAGATTGTCATCATCATCATCTATGTGCACATCGGAATGAACATTACCAAAATTGGGATGATCATCGATATTATTGCAATCCACATCCGAGTCGTGCTGATTGGTAGTAGTGGTGCTTGTTTCCTCAAGATCTTCGCCATGCCATATCCAACGGGTGTATCGCGCGTTAAAACCACGACGAATCAAATGACTCTTAATTTGATCAGAGTTGCTAAACCTCTTCAAGTTCATACAATCTGTACAAGGACAGAGCATATTTTTCTATCCCTTCCTCTCCTTTTGTTGCTCAGCAAATTTAATAAACTCATTCACACCATCCAAATATTCAAGAGTAGTACGTTTTATTCCATACATCCAATATTTCCTGTCCATCTACAATTAACAAAATTTAACGAGTAAGCCATGCATGAAACCTGCCCGATTAAGTTATGTATATGTACATGTACAGCCTCTTACAACAGATACATGTGTTGAACCCTAGCCTGATGAAATTAACACTAATTAACCTAGCTAACTACACAATACAAGCTAGTTAGCTCCTAAAACATGACGCATTTCCAGCTACCAAGCTCCCAAGCTTAGAGCTACAAACTTGGAACTACACAATACAGCTAGCTTGCAAGTAGAGAGGAAGGGAGATCTAGAGGGAGAGAGAGATAAGTGTCGACGATTAAGCGTACCTTAAAGAGAGGGGCGCAATCAACTTCCCTCCAGCCTGCGCTGATCACCCTAGCAGTGTAGCTGGAACTTTCGTCACAAACAGAGGGACACAGAGTGCAACAGAACAAATTAAAGAGCAGCTCAGCAATGGTCGAGTGGGGTTTTCCTTATAATGGACATTTTTCTAACGGTAAATACATGAAATAACCGTCAGACTAACTTAGGTAATTTGCCGCTCACATATTCTATCGGTAAAAACACACACATATCGTTAGAGAATGTGCATTACCGAGCAAGTACAGGACTTCTTCTTTCGGTAAATATGTGTATTGACCGTTAGATCATGCATGACACAACACGCACATGAATTTTTCTATCGGTAGATATGTGTACAAACCGTTAGATGATGCATGACACTCGAGCATGAGTTTTTATATCGGTAAATATGTGTACTTACCGCTAGAATATGCATGACTGAGCAAATATATGTGTTTTCCTATCGGTAAATATGTGTACTTACCGTTAGAATATGCATGACTGAGCAAATATATGTGTTTCCTATCGGTAAATATGTGTACTTAGCGTTAGAGGAGGTACTGGTACCAAACTGGGACAAACATGCACATGCCATTTCTCACATTCAAGGAATCATATCAATGTAACATCAAACAGATCTTACATCAAACGGATCTTAACTAGAAGATAAAGCAATATATTTCAAGAAATGCTAATTTGTGGATTAACTAGGAGACACAAAAATACTTTTCGTAGGTACTTGGGACTTCATCTTGCCAAAGAAATTACAGATGCCAGTTCACAAATTCAGGTACAAACATACACATGCCAGTTCACCAATACAAATTCAGGTACAAACATACACATGCCAGTTCACAAATTGAAGTGCATGTCTGAAACAGCAGTACAAATACACACCTACCTACCAATACAATTAAATACACAAATACTCCCTGCACATTCAAGTTCATGTCCCAATTAGCAATACATGATACACAAATATACAACAATATACAAATACAACAATTCACACATTCAATGTATATTAGAAAAGCCACGTCTGAAATTAACAACAGATCACGACGAGGACCCAGTGGCCCATACATGCATTTTACATAAAAGGGAACCTTTGCAGGTTGCCACAATGCAACTACCGACTACAAGTTAGACCTGATACATCACAAATCCATTCATCCAAAACAGCAAATGTCTGAACCACATTGGACTTAACCATAGGAGTTCAGTTCGAAGACGCCCGAGGAGCTGGAACTGCTGTCGACATACATTTGTACGTATTGGTGATTTCCTCGGACTCAAACTCGATCAACTCAACTCCATTAACGAAAAGAACCTACCTTCCAAGATGTTGTTCTGTGTAGTGATGGTGTAGAATGGCTGTGCAAATAACAACAATTCTTCTTCTCCAAGCAGGTAAGCATCTGGCCACAAGCTGGTGCATGCAAAAAAATGTAAGATGCTTTCTATAGGTCCTGATTTGAGAAACACGCCGGGCTTAAGCATCTTCTCGACCGAGCCAACCAAGATCTCGCCCTTCACGTCATTCCAGCTCTCGACGGTGATCTTCACCATTTCTTTCGCCAACAAGCCAACGTAGGCAGCGTACTGCGATGAAGAACCGTGAAATACGTTGCCCCTCACGAGCATCATCCAAGGACCTGAACAGATCATAATCATATTGAAAAGAAGACACATCAAAATGAAGGATGCAAAAAAAGCAGAATTATTGCCATAATCGGATTAGAATAATCTAACAATATTGCAGAAATTTTACGTACCTTTCTTGGGATGCCGACGTCTAGAGGGCGTCGATGGAGGTGCAGAGGTGCAGCGGTCCCCTGTAGAGGTGCGCCGGCCGTCCATGGAGCTTACGGGTTAGGACTACGAGCCCCAGATGAACTGTGAGAATGAAAGAGACATACCTGTGTATTTATACAAATATATATTTTCTATCGGTACGAAAACAGAATACCGTTAGTAATAAAAACATCTGTAGAAGGCGAATGGTTCTGTCGGCACAATAAATATTACCGATAGGAATTTTTGTACATATTCTATCGGTGTGTACGTATATTGCCGATAGAATATTACTAGTTGTAGAAGGCCAACAGTTCTAAGATATTTTTTGCAATATTCTACCGGTATAAACATTCATTACCGATAGAATAAAACTATTTGAAGACGAACAGTTCTAAGCAATTTTCTATATATTCTAACGGTAAAAGAATCCATTACCGATAGAATAAAAATATTTGTAGAAGGCCAACTATTCTATCGGCGCACTACATATTGCCGATAGGAATTTTTAATATACTCTGTCGGTATATTCATACAGTAGCGATAGAATAAGTCTAGTTGTTGAAGTCGACCAGTCCTATCGGCGCACAACATTCTTCCGTCAGTACTTATGCATCTCTTCTAACGGCAAATATGTTCATCACCGCTAGAGTAAATATTACTATTTATTCTATTGGTAAGTTTCTTATAAACCGATAGGGAAAATACATCCGTCGGGCTTTTATGACCGCGAGGCACATTTTGTATCAGTTTTCTGCTGTTTCGCTAATAACCGATAGAAGATAGGGGTTAGTAGACTGCATTTCTGTACTAGTGCCTACTGCTACGTCAGAATGCCATTTGGTCTCAAGAACGCCGGTTCCATGTACCAGCGCTTGATGCAAAAGTCCTTTTCTTCCTAGATGGGGCGTAATCTTGAAGCTTACGTAGACGACTTGGTTGTAAAAAGCTTGAAAAGCTTGACCAATTTAGATGAGCTTGCTGAGACCTTTTGTAATTTAAATCGATTCGGAATAAAAGTAAAACCGGAAAAGTGTTCTTTCAGGGTTTCATCTGGTAAACTGTTAGATTTTCTCGTTTGTTCTAGAGGGATAGAGATTAATCCCGAGAAAATCAGGGCCATCGAGAAAATGAGGTCTCCTTCGACTATGAAGGAAGTCCAGTGCCTACCAGGTCGCATGGTTGCTTTAAGTCGATTTATATCGCGACTAGGTGAAAGGGGATTACCTTTCTTCAAAGCTCTCCGCAAGCACCATGGTTTTGCTTGGTCGGATGAAGCCGAGAAAGCATTCCAAGAGGTTAAAGCATACTTATCTAGTCCGCCGGTGTTGGCTCGCAGGGGAAGAACTACTTCTTTATTTGGCGGCCACACCTCATGTGGTCAGCGCTGTCATGATCGTAGTAAGAGAAGGTGTGCAGTGACCCATCAATTACGTAAGCGAGGTACTTCATGGTCCTAAGGAGCGTTACCCTGAGGTCTCGAAGATACTTTACGCATTACTGATGGCTTCCCGCAAGCTAAGACATTACTTTCAGGCACATAAAATTACAGTGCCCTCGTTCTTCCCCTTGGGAGATATAATCCGAAACCTGGACAAATCTGGTCGAATTGCGAAGTGGACTGTGGAACTTGGAGCATTTGACATCCATTTCACCCCTCGCACTGCAGTCAAGTCTCAGATCCTTGCAGATTTTGTGGTCGAATGGACTAACCCTGACCCTCCAATGCAAGAGTCCGAAGATTTGTCATACATCGACCATTCGACGATGTATTTTGACGGTTCTCGAAGTTTCCAACACTCGGGAGCTGGAGTTGTTTTAGTAACGCCTCAAGGTGACCAACTCAAGTATGTCATTCAATTACATTTTGTTGCTACAAACAACGCAGCAGAGTATGAAGGTCTTATTGCGGGGCTCCGGGCAGCAAAATTCCTTGGAGTCCGTCGATTAGTGGTGAGGGGAGACTCACAGCTAGTCGTAAATGAGGTAAACAAGGAGTACAACACCTCTGATGAGACAATGGCTCACTACCTAGGGGAAGTGAGGAGATTGGAAAAACACTTCAGTCATTTCGAAGTTCAATACATCCCGCGAAAGGACAATATTCTCGCAGACCAATTATCCAAAATTGGGTCCTCACGTACATCTGCTCCGGTAGGGGTGTTCGTTGAACACTTAGAGCATCCTTCGATCATGACTACAGTCGAAGATGACCAGGTAACAGTATTCGTTACCAACCTTGGACAAGAAGGGGATTGGACTCATCCATTTAGGGTCTATCTCGAACATGGGACCTTGCCCAAGGACAAAACTGAAAACGATCGGTTAATTCGAAAAGCGCGCCTATACAAACTTATAGAAGGAGTTCTATATAGGAAGGGTACTCAAGGAGTATTCATGCATTGTATTACTCAAGAAGAAGGTAAGTCCCTCTTGAAAGAAATCCGTGACGGTGTATGTGGTGCGCACGCGTCATTTCGTACACTGGTCGGAAAAGCTTTCCGACAGGGCTTTTTCTGGCCTTCTGCACTCGATGATACCAAGAATTTGGTCAAGACATGCCCCCAGTGTAAATTTCATGCCAGACAGGTTCATCAGCCCGCGTATGCCTTGCAAACTATCCCATTAGCATGGCCCTTCGCGGTCTGGGGGATGGATATTGTTGGACCTAGGTCACAGGCCGTTAATGGTTAAAAAATCTTGTTCGTAGCCATTGACACATTCACAAAGTGGATTGAGGCAGAGCCAGTCCGCAATGTCACCGCTACTGGGGCATAGAAGTTCTTTCATAAGAACATCGTTACTTGATTTGGTGTTCCAAGTCGTCTCATTACTGACAACGGTTCCCAATTCGTTAGTGGCCTCTTTCTGGACTATTGTGATAATATTGGAACCAAGGTGTGCTTTGCTTTTGTAGCTCACCCACAGAGCAATGGTGCTGTCGAACGCGCCAATGGGCAAATATTACAAGGCATCAAGAAACATGTTTTCGATCGCCTTAAGATGCGCTCTGGGGCTTGGGTGGATGAACTCTACTCCGTTCTATGGGCACTACGCACTACCTATAGTCGGGCCATTGGTGAGACACCTTTCCAGTTGGTATACGACGCTAAGGTGGTGTTACCTATGAAAATTCGTATTGGTTCTGTCCGAACAGATCAATTCGACTAGATTGATCAGATCGAACAACGTACCCATGATTTAACCATTCTCGAAGAAAAGCGTGATCGAGCGTTGATACGGTCAACAGTATATTTGCTGGCTTTGCGAAAATATCACAGCAAAGGGTGCGGCCGCCTAGTCTTCACGTGGGTGATATGGTTTTACAAAAAATACAAAACTAGTCTAACTGTAATAAGTTCTCTCCTCAGTGGGAAGGCCCTTACGTTGTTGTTTCAGAACCGCGACCAGGATCGGCTCGGTTAGCAATGGAGGACGGTAGAATCTTACCCAATATGTGGAACATTGATCAACTGCGCAAGTTTTACGTGTAAGTTTCCTAATCTTTTTTCCTGTTCAATTAGCATAATTTAACAAAAACTTCGCGAATACTTTTCTTGGTTCATGTTATGTTCATTTCCTTTATTTGCCATACCTATACCGGGCCTGGCTCGAGGGCTGATCGTCGATGATCATCTTGTTACAAATATCTTAACGGGATTCATTGGCCAATCTCGTGGTCGCATCCAGATAAGACATCCCTCAATAAGCCATTCCTCAACGCACATGGGACTTACTGGCATGTTCCTGATCATTCTAGTGGCTGCCAGTTCGTAATAAGGTCGGATGTTGTATTGAGGTCAGTATCGGTTTGATCGGATTGTTATATCTAGGTTAAAACATTTTCCTTAGTGTTCATCATGCCCATATTTTTCCAAAAATTATAATACTAAATCTTGAGTATTTGTGATTTCTGGAAGGGGCTAAGAGGATATGGTCATGCTATGAAACGAAGAAAGTATCACTCTTTTCCAAAAATTCAAGTCACGCATTCGCATGTTATAAATGTAATTTTATAGGTATAGTTACTGACGAGGATTGTCACCCGGGTCACTTCTAATAAACTTTTGGTTCAAGACAGGTTCAAACCAGACATGTATCTGGCGATGCGAACTCAAGCTATTCTGAGGGGCATCACCATGAGGTCGCAAGCTTTACGCGATCAGGTCGCGGGTTTCGTGCGATCAGGCCGATAGCCTTGTGCGGTCAGAAGTTCGTATGCTATATGCGGACTGGATATCCAGGATGTTGCGCGGTCAGCCCACATTCTCGACCAGGGTGCTTGGAGTTTATTCGGTTATCCTTATATCAGGATATTCCAAGCATCCCGAGGATTCCTCCAACTTGAAGACCAACCGTCAGAGGTTAATATATGTGGTTATTCATGATTAACACGTGTTAATCACCTCCGTGGAAGTTAACAACGGTTCTCCAGAAACCGCATCCAACCGTTTGATGCAGTTTTCTTCATATGGCACCCTTTCGACCAGTATAAAAAGGTGGCAAAGTACATCAAACGGGGGATCCAACCCATTTGGAAGAACAAGACCCCTGATACAAGTGAGATACAAGGTATCTCGACCACTCAAACAGCAAAGTCTACGGCTTAGATTAGATAATATTCACAAGTCTCCTAGAGCTTCTTTTTTGTACACTTATATAGGAAAAACTTTCGCCTGTGAAGGTTTCTTTCCGCTAGTTTGTAAACCTTTATTACATATAGTGAAATTCTAACAGGACGTAGGGCTTTTATTCCCACCATCGAGGGCCCGAACCTGTATAAATCTCTCTGTGCTCCTGTTCACCATTGTTCTACATACCTTCCCGGAGGGTCATCTTGAAAGGTCTCACAATTACAAATTTTGCATAAGTTCGGCTGAGGACCCCGAGTCCGAATCGTCAACAGCTGGCGCCCACCGTGGGGCCTTTCTCAAGGCATCCTAATTGAAATTCGGAGGTTCGCAGAAACATGGCTGTAGCATATGATTCCGAGAACGATTTCGATCTCAAGGATTATGCCCATATATGCCTTCACCGTCTCTTTGATTTCGAGTCCGACTCGGAACAAACTGAGATGTTTTCCCCTTCGGCAACCTCTCTCCCTAGGCAGTTTGCCGTGTTGTCGGAAGAAAATCCCGATCAACAGGCTGCCAGGGAAGAACAAGATCGCAAACAGAGGGAGGATCAAGATCTCGAGCAACAAAACAACGAACTACGAAGAACTGCCCTCGAGGCTCTTCAAGATGCGCATGTTCGTTACGATGCTGCTTCGAGTTCTTCTCGACGGTCGCGTGGTCGAAAACGTGACCAGACCCCTTCTTTGCCACCGGAGCGTTTCCCAGTGGACGAAGAAACGATAACACCTGGTGCACCTAGGAGAAGTACCCATGGTCGACTGCGATCTATCGCGGAATTCATGCGTAATTTTCCTCCTACGGTCACGGATGCGCAGAAACCGGCCTTTTTCAGGATCCTGGCGGAAAGACTGGATGAGGTCGCGTCCGAGGCGACCCCAACGGCCTCTTCCCGCTCGGTAACACATTCCCGTGAGCGGGATGGTCCTCATTCTGGCTCCGGCCGGCGGAGTTACCTGCCGCCCGTACCGTCCCAACAGGACAAATACCGGCGAATGCAGGATTATCGTAGTAGGGATCGAGTTCCTGTTCACTCTCGCTTGGGACCACGAGTAACCTCGCCATTGCGTGAGGTCGCTCGAGACCCAACCGAGAGGCACAGGGCGATTCACGGTCCTTACGTTGGTTACAAAGCTTTTTCGCCTGGCCTAGGAGCAGTCGTTTGGCCCGATAAGTTTCGACCAGGGGCCATTGAGAGGTTTGATGGAACTCAGAACCCATCCGAGTTCCTTCAGATCTATATTACTGCCATCCAAGCAACAGGAGGTGATGACAAGGTCATGGCCAACTACCTGCCTACAGTCCTCGCAGGACCGGCTAGAACCTGGTTGTTTAATCAACCCGAGGGTTCCATCTACAATTGGGAAATGCTGTGCGATGCCATCCTCAGCAATTTCCAAAATTGTTACCAAAAGTCGGGTAAGGAGGACGACCTGCATCGGCTGCGGCAAACTTCGACCGAAACACTTCGGCAGTTTGTCAAGAGGTTTGTCGGGGTGAGGAATACCATCCCGAACATATCTGATGGCTCCGTAATCAGGGCATTTAAGCATACCATTCGATACCGGAGATTCACTGAAGACTTGCTTATCCATCCTCCTCGATCAGTGGCCGATCTGTTCGACATGGCTGATCGATATTACGATGCAGCCGAAGCGGTTGAATGGAACTGAATGGTCGATAAGGGGGAGCTACCACCCCAACCAGGCTTTAAGGATGCCAGGAAAGAAGATTCAAGCAAAAAGCCGGAGTCTTCACCGGGTGGGAAGTCAAAGAAGTCGAAGAGGAACCGCTCTGGACAGTACCGCGAGGTCGCAGTCGCAGAGAAGCCACCTTCGACCAAAGGTAATAAGTCTTCATTTAAAAGTAAAACTGCCTCTGGTGGTCAGGATTCTGACCAGCCAGAAAAATCAACTAATCCGCAGGAGGGCAAGAAGTGGTGTCCACTCCACAACTCCGCAGACCACGACCTCAAAAACTGCAGGAGTTGGTTGAAACAACTGAACGATTTCTACCAAGGAGTTGGGCCAATGCCAACCTTACCGCCTAAAGAGCAGGCGTGCGGGATTAGAGACGTCGACGGAGACGAAGAAATGGCTTACCAGGTACCTCAAAATCATGTTAATGTCATTTTCGGGGGTTCTTCCTCTTTCGTTTCCAAAAGGCAGTTTAAAACCTTCTGCCGAGAGGTTAACCAAACGGAGACATCCCTTGGTGAACCTCAATACCCCCGTTGGTCGGATATGCCTTTGACGTTCGATCGCGCTGACTGTCCTGTGGGGTTAACCCGACCATTGAGGCTACCTCTGGTCATTACCCCAATCATCAGTAACGCGAGAGTCGAAAGGGTCCTGATTGACGGGGGAAGTTCCCTTGATCTTTTATTGGTCAAGGCTCTCGACGAGATGCAAATTCCTCGTTCGAAGATCAAGCCCATAATCCATTCATTTTATGGGATAATCCCAGGCCCCTCCATGATGCCACTGGGACAAGTGGTCCTCCCGGTCACTCTGGGAGAACCAGACAACTTCTGGACAGAATTGGTTACTTTTGATGTAATCGATTGTGACTCAGCTTATAATGCAATCTTTGGCAGGCCGACTCTTGCTAAGTTCATGATGGCAACGCACTATGCTTATCAGTGCGGGAAATTGCCTGGCCCCAAAGGTGTCATCTCGGTCCGAGGCAGTCGTAACGTGGCACTCACGTGCGACCGGCTATCTTTGGAGATGGTCGATCAACTTCCCCTCCGGGACGCTCAGGTCGCCACCATCGCTGCCGATGCGATCAAGGCTGCTCCTCGACCGGATGAAAAACTCAAACAAGTTCCTCTGTACCCAGATGATCCATCCAAGACAATTCGGGTCGGATCAGCCCTGGATGACAAATAGGAACTCGACCTCGTTGCTTTCCTCTGGGCTAACGCAGACGTGTTTGCGTGGAAACCATCCGACATGCCCGGCGTCCCAAGGGAAGTAATTGAGCACAGGTTAGCAATTCGACCTGGACAACGACCAATAAAGCAAAAGCTCAGGCGTTTTGCCGCTGACCGACAGGAAGCCATCCGAGAAGGAGTTGGACAAACTCCTACAGGCCGGGTATATCTGCGAAGTGGATCACCCGGAATGGCTCACCAATCCGGTCATGGTCCGCAAGTCAAATGGCAAGTGGCGCATGTGCGTCGACTATACTAGCCTCAACGCTGCCTGTCCGAAGGATGACTTTCCCCTTCCCCGCATCGACCAGCTGGTCGACTCGACTGCGGGTTGCGAACTGATGAGTATTCTGGACGCTTACTCAGGATATCATCAAATTAGCATGGTAGAAGACGATGAAGAGAAGACTGCCTTCATCACCCCGTTCGGCACATACTGCTAAGTCAGAATGCCGTTTGGTCTCAAGAACGCAGGTTCCACGTACCAGCGCTTGATGCAAAAGACCTTTCTTTCCCAGATAGGGCGTAATCTCGAAGCATATGTAGACGATTTGGTTGTAAAAAGTACCAAGAGATTGTCTCATTTGGACGATCTCGCTGAAACCTTCTATAATTTGAATCGCTTTGGAATAAAATTAAACCTGGAGAAATGTTCTTTCGGGGTTTCTTCAGGAAAACTCCTTGGTTTCCTTGTGTGTTCCAGGGGCATTGAAGTTAATCCTGAGAAAATCAGGGCCATTGAACAAATGAGGTCACCCTCGACCATGAAGGATGTTCAACGCCTGGCTGGTCGCATGGCAGCTTTAAGTCGCTTCATATCGCGATTAGGCGAAAGGGGATTGCCTTTCTTCAAAGCCTTGCGGAATCATCATAACTTTACATGGTCGGACGAGGCCGAAAAAGCATTTCAGGAGGTAAAGACATATCTATCCAGTTCGCCAGTATTGGTGTCTCCCGACAAAGGAGAACCGTTGCTTCTTTACCTGGCGGCCACACCGCATGCGGTTAGCGCCGTTCTGATCGCGGATAGGGAAGGAATACATAGACCCGTCTACTATGTGAGCGAGGTACTTCATGGTCCTAAGGAGCGCTACCCTGAGGTCCAGAAGATACTTTACGCGCTACTGATGGCTTCCCGTAAGCTACGACATTACTTTCAAGCGCACAAGATCACAGTACCCTCCTCTTTTCCTTTGGGGGATATTGTCCGAAACCCAGAGAAATCTGGTCGAATCGCCAAATGGGCGGTCGAACTCGGTGCCTTCGAGATCCATTTCACCCCCGGCACGGCGGTTAAGTCTCAGGTTTTGGCCAACTTTGTGGTCGAATGGACTAACCCTGAGCCACCCGTGCAGTTGGCAGAGGAACTGGAGTGCCCCGATTACTGGACAATGTACTTTGACGGCTCCCGTAGTTTTCAACACTCGGGGGCTGGAGTGGTCTTAGTTACGCCCCAGGGCGAACAGCTTAAGTATGTCATTCAACTACACTTTGTTGCGACCAACAATGCAGCAGAGTATGAAGGTCTTCTTGTAGGGCTCCGGGCAGCAAAATTCCTCGGAGTCCGTCGATTAGTGGTGAGGGGAGACTCACAGCTGGTCGTAAACCAGGTAAACAAAAAGTACAGCACCTCCGATGAGACAATGGCTCATTACCTGGGGGAAGTGAGGAGATTGGAAAAACACTTCAGTCATTTCGAAGTCCAATACATCCCGCGAAAGGACAATATTCTCGCAGATCAATTATCCAAAATTGGGTCCTCACGCTCATCCGCTCCGGCAGGAGTGTTCATTGAACACTTGGACCGTCCTTCGATCATGACTTCGGTCGAGGATGATCCAGTAATAGCCTTCGTTACCAATCTCGGTCAGGAACAAGATTGGGCTCATCCATTGAGGGTCTATCTTGAACATGGGACCCTACCCGAGGACGAAATCGAAAGTGATCGGTTAATTCGAAAAGCGCGTCTGTACAAACTCATAGATGGGATTTTGTACAGAAAGGGTACTCAAGGAGTATTCATGCATTGTATATCTCAGGAGGAAGGGAAATCCCTCTTGAAAGAAATACATGACGGTGTATGCGGTGCGCACGCGTCATATCGGACACTGGTCGGAAAGGCTTTTCGACAAGGATTCTACTGGCCTTCGGCACTTGATGATGCCAAACATATGGTCAAGACGTGTCCCCAGTGTCAGTTCCACGCAAGGCAAGTTCATCAACCTGCCTATGCGTTGCAAACCATTCCTCTCGCATGGCCATTCGCGGTCTGGGGGATGGATATCGTCGGTCCTATGCCACAAGCGGTCAATGGGTACAAGTTTCTGTTCGTAGACATTGACACATTTACAAAGTGGATTGAGGCTGAACCAGTACGAAATATTACCGCATCAGCCGCACAAAAGTTCTTCCATAAGAACATTGTGGCATGATTTGGTGTTCCAAACCGTCTCATCACAGACAATGGTTCTCAGTTCGCCAGCGGTCTTTTCCTGGACTACTACGATTAGGTTGGGACCATGGTGTGCTTTGCTTCTGTGGCACATCCACAAAGCAATGGTGCCGTAGAACAAGCCAATGGGCAAATACTGCAAGGCATCAAAAAGCGCATTTTTGATCGCCTTAAGACCCGCTCGGGAGCTTGGGCAGATGAGCCCTATACCGTTCTATGGGCATTACGGACTACTTCTAGTCGAGCCACCGGTGAGACGCCCTTCCATTTGGTCTATGGGGCCGAGGCGGTATTGCCTATGGAAGTAAGTATTGGTTCTGTTCGGACTGATCAGTTCGAACAGATTAATCAGTCCGAACAACGGGCGCAAGATCTCATCCTCTTAGAAGAACGGCGTGATCGCACCCTGGTTAAATCCGCGGCATACTTGCAGGCTTTACGCAGGTATCACAGTAAAAAGGTGCGACCACGTGATCTCAACGTGGGCGACTTGGTTTTACGAAAAATTCAAGACCAGTCTAATCGCAACAAATTCTCCCCAAAATGGGAAGGCCCTTATACTGTTGTCTCAGTGCCGCGGACAGGATCGGCGCGGTTAGCTATGGAGGATGGTCGGATTTTGTCCAATACTTGGAACATCGATCAACTTCGCAAGTTTTACGTGTAAGTATTCCAATCACTTTTTTCCTGTTCAATTAGCATCTTTTGATAAAATAAAATATGTTTTGCTTTCATACAATGAGTTTTTCTCTTTAAGCCTGTATCATATGCATTCGACCTGAGGGCTGACCGCCGGCGGTCAGATCATTACAACAATCTAATCGGATTTGCTGGTCGATCTCATGACCACTTCCAGATAAGTCACTCCTAAATAAGCTGTTTCTCAGCGCATACGGGGCTATCCGGCAAGTCCTTGGTCATCTGAGTGGCTACCAGTTCGCAATAAGATTACACGTTACATTGATCCTGATCGTTGGTTTAAAACGCACACCCCTGGTCGTTACACTTATGTTTTCTCCTCTGCTTATAACACTAAGGCTTCAGTATTCATAAGCAGAGGCGGGGGCTAGGGGGAATGTGCTTATAGTATGGTACTCATAATATAAAAATGCAAAATATGTACTTTGATGTGCTTATATGTATGTCAAAAATGATTTTTTACATACATTGCATTATACACAATTGACTGGATACAAAAATAAGGATCATTCGATCCCCAGCTCAGTCAGGAGCCTATCTACGAAGGGCTTGACCTCCTCCATGACTGCATCGAGCAACTCCTCACTCTCGACCTCAACTGGACCCACCAGTGCGCTCAGATCTGCATCTGGGCCATGGTGAAGTCGAACCCGGCTGAGTACGGCTGCTGCGGCTGATCGAACCCTGGTTCTGATCACCTCTTCGCGTCGCCGTGTATCTCCAGGGAGATACTCAAGCAGTGATTCTGCCTGGGCAGTGAGCAGCGATGTCCAGTCGCTTACGCTGAGGTTATCCTTCTTCGGTTCTACCACATCGGTCTTCAAAGTATCAGCCACGGCCTTCAGTTTTTCGAAGACCAGGAGGCTCAGCTCTTTGATCGCCCGATCGGTGTGGCGAATCGAGGATTCAAGAATCCCCTTGTCCCGACTAAGCTGTGTAATTCGACCTGCTTGCGCTGTACAGAGAGAGGAGATTATTTGCATATTATGGATTCAAGTCTTCTTAATCAGGAATCGGCTTACCAGCATTTTCTGATCGAAGTTTGTTGATTTCGGTCTCTTGTTTCTTAAACATCGAGACTGAACTGAGCCTCATTTTGGCCACCTCTTTCTTTAAAAATGTAACCTCTCTGCAGCGAAATCCAAGCAGTCACAACCAAAATGCACCCATACTAACCAAAGGGTAATGATTCTCACCTGCGCAAGCTGTCGCGTTCTTTCTGAATGGCTTCTGTACTGGCCATTACAACATGCGACTGGCTTGTTAGCCAGGATAACCCCTGTGATGCAAAGGAAGAGGATCAAAGGTGTCCTAAGTACAATTTAGGCACGAGAGCAGAGGTTTATTATACCTTCATAAACTTTTGTAAAACAGCATCATCCAATCCAGTGGGGATCCTCGCCAGAGCCCCGGATGTGCTTACTACAGGGACAGTTGGTGGGAGTGCCGGCTGGGCGCAACCCCCAGTAGTCATCGGTTGTGACTAGGTCCCTGCATTTATTCCATCCCCTGCGGTCTGGACGACTTCCTGGACCACAGGGGTGGAGCGTTCTTCGTTGGAAGCTCCTGTACCAGCTACGGCTTCAACCCCTCCGGAGGCGGTTGAAGAGCTGGGCGCCGTCTTTCTTTGCCTGACAAGGAAGACAATTTGAGCAGTTTTTATTTAAAGATTATTGCCAGTTTAAGGTTCTTACCTTATTTGAAATCCCGTTCGCTCCTGAGATTTCTGGGAAGGTTCCCCTTGGGAAGGAGAACCATCATCGGTTCTTGCCTTCCTCATGGCAAATAAGGCAGCTCCCCCCTGGATGTGTTCAGCTATGAGCATATTTCTAAGAAAAAGATAGAGACAAAAAGCAAGGTCTTTACCTGGGCTACCGTACTAGCTGGTGGGACTACATCCGAAGGCCTTGACAACTCCTGGGTCCCTGGGGCCGCCGCAACCGGCCTTTGCTCAACTACCTCCCCCTCTGTCGGCGGAGGAGGAGGATTTTCCTCCCTAGGACTCACGGTAGTCGCAGGGAGAAGCTCTTCTCCCTGTATAAACATTGACTCGTCAAAATATACAGAAGGAATTGAAGAAAGTATGACTGTAAGAAATCCTTACCGAGGTCGTCCTTTCGACCAGGGAAGCAGAGACAATTAACCCTGAAGCCTCGGGGGCTTCAGGAACTTGGAGGTCATCCACGATCCCAAGATTTTCCGCGGTGGCAGGATCTGCCACGACCACCTCTTCGGTAACAGTGGTCTCTGCGGGGCAGCTTGGGGAATCGCCGGATGGGAGATCCGCGATCTTCCTCCTCCGAAGGACCAGAGGAACGTCATCCTCTTCCTCCTCGCTCCCCTCTCCCTGTACGACGAAGAAGTGATTCCAATCTGCGCCTGGTAAAACAGAAGGGATGTGATATCCTACCGCCGTCTTTCTCGCGGTAGGAGGAACGCTCCGTGAAGACCCCTCCCCGGGATTTGGCCTGGCCTTCTTGGGGGCATGGCTCTTTGTCCTGGGTCTTTGGGAGACCTTCTTCACGTTCTTCACCGTTGGCTTCCCGTGAGAGCCTACGTTCTCACTCGGGAAAGTCGCCTCGGCAAACCTTCCTAGGAGCTGATTCACATTACCGATGGAATTGTTTAACGCTGGACATGCATAAGACCTGAAAAACGGAGGCTAGATAAAGAGTGTACCTTTCGGCGCTCCTGTTTAAGGTCGTCGCCGGCGTGAATCAAGCTTTGTGGGCGAGGCGATCCCTTAGGGCCCTCTACATCGGCGTTGTAGGCCCTAAGGAGGGAGTTGGTCCGCCTCTCAATTTCAGATGAAGGCAGGACTGTTCCCAAATTCGAGTCAGAATTTGCACAATTCAAGAATGAGAAACCTTAGCGCCAAAGAAATAAATACCTTAACTGTAGTCCAAGGTGCTATCCGCCATGGACCTAATCTCCCATGCCGGATGAGCCCTTTCACGCAGAGGACTCACCCGGTTCTTCACGAAGTCTCGGATGATGTCTCGAGCCGTCAATCCTTGATTGACCAAGTGAAGGATCACCTCGGCATGCTTCGAAAGCTCCAAGTTCATCGCCGGGGGAGCATCTAACTCGCCCGACTTCTCAGGTCGCGAGTTTTCAAACCATAGACTGCTCTCGGATGGTGGAGAGCAGTAAAACCACCTTTGGTGCCACCCGTGCACAGAGTCTCGCAGGGGTGGGGAGGGATACTCCTTTTTGTCCCTCAGCCGGAAGTAGATGCATCCGGCGGCGTTGGTACTCTTCGACCACGCCGAGAAGTAGAATCACCGGAAAAGATCCACGCTAGGATACACTCCGACGAACGCTTCACAGAGATGCTGGAACACCGCAAGGATCAGCATCGCATTGGGGTGGAGGTTAATCAATTCCCACCCATAGTGCTCAAGGACGTCCTTGAGGAACCGACTCTCAGGGAATCGGAACCCGCAGCGCAGGTACTCCTCAAAAACCACCAACTCGCCCTCTTGGACGGTTGGGGTTTCTTGGTCCTTCTCCGCAGGCCGCCAGTTGATGAGCAACCACGGAGGAAGGATCTCCTCCTTCTCTAACGCCACTAGGCTCTCCTCAGAATGGTGAATGGATCGGCTCCAGGATGCCATCTTTGGTGGAGAATCAAAGGAAAAGTTGGCGATTTTGGGAAGACGAAGGCTGAAGAAAATGAGGGTTTTGTGCGGCGGGAATGATGAGGGTTTTTGGCTGTGTGGCTTCTTTGAGAAGACATCTGCTCTTTTTATAGACCCAAGGCGGCGCATTAATGTGAGTAAACGGTTCATTTCAACCGTTCCATTGAATGCTTTATTCATTTCCCATAATGGATACTGTCTCTGATGGACTCGATAAAGTGTTCAGGCGTCGGATCTGAAACAAAAAGACTTCTTTGTTTTGGAAACTGAAAGTGCAAAAGGACTGAAAAATTTTCAGTACTTTTCAGAACACGTTTTTCCTTTGTATGCTTTGAACATTTTTTACGAAAAAATCATGCAACTCAATTTTTGACGTACTGGAATGTTTCTCATTGGGTTATGGTTTGATCGAAATCGTGTTTTAGACTAAAACTTCGATTCTAATCAGAGTAACAGTCTAACCGAGTTCCGACTCTGGTCGCAATTTAGTTCTGACCGCGGCCCTGAAATTGATCGCGGTATCAGGGCAGGTCGCAATGCTTTTGGAAGCATGATTCTGATCGCAGAACTAAAGTTTCCTGTGTATGAGTGGTCGTGAACATAAAGTTTAAGGCCATATTTTCGCACAGAAGATGTGAAGAATATTCATGAGAAATAAGAAACTTTTATTTCTTACATTCTTTACATATAAAAGGGATACAGTCGATCAAAACGTCGACTTGCTCCGAAAGAAGCTTACAAAGTTCCCCAAGGGACATGTTGTTGTCAGTAGGATCTACACTGGCAACTCCCAGGGAACTAGCAACTACCCTAAGTCTATCTACATCGTCCCTAACAACAGACGCACTATTGTTCCTAATCAAGTTAGAGAGTTCTCGCTGTTGCTGAGCATAGTCCCTCTCTCGACGGAAATGATGCGCCTCTTCCCGGGATCGATCAAGACATTCTGCTAGACGCAGAATGTTCGAGGCCATCTCCTCGGTCTTCTTCTCCAGGGAATTCTTCTCTTCCAGAAGAGTCTGTCCGGAAGGAAGAGATGGAGCAGCAGAAGGCTGATCGCTGGAGCCTCCAACCTCCTGCATTTTGCAAAAGTTAGTCGCACTAACTATAATTATCAGCAAAAGGGGAGAAGAATTGTTACCTGTCCCGATGCATGACCCGTTAATATACCCATCTTGGGAGGAGGATCATCAGATGGTGGAAGTGCAACCTTCCCATCAGAAGATTGCTTCGCCAACCCAATATGGCGATCATCTGATCGAGGGATGGTCACCGCTTGCCGACCAGAATGTTGATCACCCAAAAGGATGGGAGAATTGGATGTGATGGGATCTTTCTCCAAGGACAAAGGCCTAACTTGCCGAGAGGCATGAACGGGGAGGGTCAAAGGAACTGAAGGAAGAAAGAAACTTACTACATTCTTCACCTTTGTTCCACTGGAAGATCCTTCGTCAACCTTGGGTTTCTTCCTTAAGGGAGACAGGACTTCAATCGTTTGAGGCCCTTGTTCGACAACTTCCTCTTTATCACTCTCAATCTCGATGATATCGTGATCTGCCATTGGGAGGAGTATGTGAAAAGGAAGAATTTTGGCAAGAATTTTTGCCAGTTGATTTGTTACCTCTACTGCTTTTCGAGAGAGGTCATCTTGATTCCAACTAGTAAGCATTATCATTGATCTTGGCAAGAATTTTTAATGGACCATCAACTCGCGGCATCAGTTTGGACTTGCCCTGTTCTGGAAAACGATCATGGCGCAAATGTAACCAAACTAAATCTCCTTCGAACACAACTTCCTTTTGGCCTTTATCTGCATGCTTCTTATATTGAAGTTGCATCTGCTCAATATTTGCTTTTGTCATCGCATGTATCTTCCAAATCATCTCAGCCACTGTTTGGAATCAAGATGACCTCTCTCGAAAAGCAGTAGAGTTAACAAATCAACTGGCGCAGTAGGTTTGAATCCATAGATGACCTCGAACAGACAAAGCTTGGTAGTAGAGTGCACGACACGGATCTATCGAATTCGATGTGTGGTAAACTCTCCCAAAATTTCAAATTTTTCTTCAGAACTACCCGTAGCATAGTACCAAATGTTCGGTTGACGACTTCGGTCTGGTCGTCAGTCTGGGGATGACAGGTCATTGAAAACAACAGCGTTGTTCCAAGCTTCCCCCAAAGCATCCTCCAAAAGTGACTTAACAATTTGGTATCACGATTAGAAACAATTGTCTTCGGTACTCCATGGAGACGAATGACCTCGCTAAAAAAGAAATAAGCAATGTGGGTAGCATCATCGCTCTTATGACAAGGTATAAAATGAGCCATTTTAGAAAACCTATCAACGGCGACAAATATACTATCCCTCCCCTTCTTAGTCCTTGGTAATCCCAGCACAAAATCCATAGAAATATCCTCCCAAGGTACTTTCAGAAATGGAAGAGGCATATAAAATCCATGTGGGTTTAAGCGAGACTTAGCTGTTTGACAAGTAGTGCATCGTCGAACGTAGCGTTCGACGTCTCACCACATCTTTGGCCAATAAGAGTGAGTGGCCAAAATGTCTTGTGTTTTGTGTATCCCAAAATGTCCCATTAAACCACGGCCATGAGCCTCCTGCAGCAACAAAAGAGGAACGGAACTTGCGGGAACACAAAGCTTGTTAGCTCTAAACAAATAACCATCATTCAGTACATATCGAGCCCAACATCGTCCTTCTTTGCAATTAATGTAAATTTCTTTGAAATCCAAATTAGATTAATATAATTCTTTCAAACTCTCTAACCCTAGAATTTTGCAATCAAGTTGGGATAACAAGATGTAACGTCTAGACAATGCATGAGCAACCAAATTATCTTTACCTTTCTTATATTTGACAACATACGAAAAGGATTCAATAAATTCAATCCACTTAGCATGTCTATGATTCAACTTACTTTGACTACGAATGTGCTTCAATGATTCATGATTCATGATCCAAATGTATGACAAATTCTTTCAACCAGAGGTAATGTTGCCATGTTTCTAACACTCTAACCAATGCATACAATTCCTTGTCGTAAGTTGAATAGTTTCAGGCTGGACCACTAAGCTTTTCACTGAAATAAGCAATGGGTTTTCTATCTTGCATGAGAGCACATCCAATTCCAATACCACTAGCATCACATTCTATCTCAAAAGTTTTATTAATATCAGGAAGTTGTAGAAGTGGTGCATAGGTTAACTTATCTTTCAGCGTGTTGAAAGCGTCCTCTTGCGCCTGTTCCCACTTGAAAGGCATGTTCTTCTTGGTCAACATATTGAGTGGGGCGGCAATCATACTGAAATCCTGTATGAACCGGTGGTAGAAACCAGCAAGTCCGTGAAAACTCAGCACTTATGTCACTGTTGTCGGTGTAGGCAATGCTCGAATAGCTTGCACCTTTTTTTCATTCACCTCAATGCCCTGTGCAGTCACAACAAAACCAAGAAACACGACTTGATCCGTGCAGAAGGTGCACTTCTCAAGGTTAGCAAACAAATGTGCCTCTCTCAAGACAGCAAAAACTTGTTGCAAATGTCCCAAATGACCATCTAAAGTCTTGCTGTAGATTAAGATGTCATCAAAGTATACCACCACAAAGTGTCCGATAAAATCTCGTAACACTTCGTTCATTAAACGCATAAACGTACTAGGTGCATTAGTAAGACCAATTTGACGAGGATTATCACCCGAGCGAGTTCAAAATAATATACATTTGGTTTAAAGATAGAATCAGATTAGACGTGTGCCTATAAGTCTGTAGCTATGGTCTCAGACGACCTGAAGGGCACGGACACAAAGATGATTTATGATCGCAGCACTTGCGCGATCATGAGGCCGCAAACAATGCGTGGTCAGAAGACTGCAGACGGTGCACGGTCGGAAGGTTGTTGACTATTTGTTACCAGAATAACTCGAGAATGTCTAACCCTTTGAACAGGCATATTGTGTGGATCATGAGGATTTCTCCACGTATGAAGACAACTGCCAGGAGGTTAACATGTGCGGTTATCCCTTGATTGCACATGTTAAGCCTGCGTGGTAGTCAAGTGCGATTAACAAAACTGTATCCTAGCAACCGTCCAAGGTTGTTTCTTGTTGGCGCCCTTTTGTTTAGTATAATGAGGTGGCCAATGCACGTTCTAAGGGATGGTTAAGCGTACAAGCATTACGAGGAGTCCAAGTAACTTGAACACTTACACATAGTTAGATAGATACTAATATAGAAGAGATCTTCACCTGTGATAATCTCTTCCTCCCCTTTGGAAACACTTTTCTCATATAGTAAAATCATAATAGGACGTAGGTCTATTACTCCCAACATCGAGGGCTTGAACCTGTATAAATTCTCTTGTGCCCATACAGATATTACTCATCCTACCATCCCGGAGGAGTGCCCTGAAAGGTCCCGCAACTCACAAATTTGCATAAGATCGACTGAGGACCCCGAGTTCCTCAAGGTGCTTTCACTTTATCCGGAGGTTTGATGAGCCATGTCTGGGGCATATAATTCCAAGAACGACTTCGATCTCGACGATTATGCCCATATACAAATGCCTTCGCCTAGCGATCCCGTTCCAATGGAAGAGATCGATTGCGAAGACATTATGAAGGAACATCAGGAGGACACGTCTTCCCCTACCCGGGTCATGTCCATCAACCAGGGGATGGAAGAGACAGGTCCAAAACATGATGTCAGTTCCACCGTATGCAAAATCAAGTCTCGGTCACCATGCGTCCCCGTCGGGGACCAGGACTGCACTGACCAAGAACTCAGTCCAGGGAGGTTTGATCCTGACAACCTCCATTCTCTCTTTGATTTCAAGTCCAATTCGGAGCAAACAGAGATGTTCACTCCTTCTGCAGCTTCGCTCCCCAGAGAATTCGCTGCCTTGTCGGAGGAAACCCCCGATCAGCGGATTGCTAGGAAAGAACAGGAGCGCAGACAAAAGGAGGAACAAGAACGCAAACAAAAGGTGGATCAAGATTGTGAGCGATGAGATAACGAACTCTGCAGAACAGCCCTAGAGGCTCTGCAAAATGCACAGTCTCGTTATGACGCTGCCCCTAGTTCCTCCCGTCGCCCATATGGTCGCAGGCGCGACCAGACGCCTTCTCTACCCCTGGAATATTCATTGGAGGATGAAGAAATGATTACACCTGGCTCACCAAAGAGAAGTACGCATGGCCTACTTCGATCTATCGCGGAGGTCTTGTGTAATTTTCCTCTTACCCTCACATACGTGGACAAACCGGCTTTTGGTAGGATCCTGGCAGAGAAGCTGGATGAGGCGCATCCCATGTGATCCCTACAGCTTCCTCCCGGTCTACGATACGTTCCCATGAAAAGGAGTATTCCCACTCTAGTCATGGGAGGCGTAATCGATTACCATCCGGATCACTTTGGCATGATAAATCCAGGCACGTGGGAAGTTCTCGTGATTGGGATCGAATTCCTGTGCATTCTCGTCTGGGACCATGTGGCACGTCCCCATCGCGTGAAGTCACTTGTGGTTATGCTGGAAACCGTGGAACTCTCCACAGTCCCTATGTTGGCTGTAAAGCTTTTTCGCCAGGCCTCTGTGCGGTCGTCTGGCCACATAAGTTCAAGCCGGGGGCTATTGAGAGGTTTGATGGGACCCAGAATCTGTTGGAGTTCCTTCAAATTTAAATCACTGCTATCCAAGCGGTGGGTGGGGATGATCGCGTCATGGCCAATTACTTGCCGACGGCCCTTGAGGGACCGGCAAAGACCTGGTTATTCAATCAGCCGGAAGGTTCGATATATAACTGGGAAATGTTTTGCGATGCTATCCTCAACAATTTCCAGAATTGTTATCAGAAACCCGGGAAAGGGGACGATCTTCATCGTCTACGACAAACCTCTACGGAGACTCTTCGCCAGTTCGTCAAAAGGTTTGTCAGGGTGAGAAATACCATCCCAAACATATCCGATAACTCCATTATCAGGGAGTTTAAGCACGCTAGTCGGTATCGGAGGTTCATGGAAGATTTACTTATCCACCCTCCTTGGCCAGTGGTCGAGCTCTTTGATATGGCTGGCCGTTACTCTGACACGGCCGAGGCCGTTGAGTGGAGCAGGATGGTGGATAAAGGGAATTTGCCACCCCAACCAGGTCTCAAGGACATGAAAAAAGAAGATACAGGCAAGAAGCCAGAGTCTTCATCGGGCGGGAAATCAAAGAAGTCTAAAAAGAATCAAACCGGACAGTACCGGGGGGTCGCAGTTGCGGAAAAACCTCCACCGGCGAAAGGTAATAAGTTTTCATTTAAAAATAAAACTACCTCTGGTGGCCACAACGCCGACCAGCCAGAAAAACTGACTAACCTGCAAGAAGGTAAGAAGTGGTGTCCAATCCACAACTCTCTGGGACATGACCTCAAGAATTGCTGGAGCTGGTTGAAGAAACTAGATGACTTCTACAAGGCAATTGGGCTGATGCCAACTTTGCCATCGAAAGAGCAGACTTGTGGGCTTAGAGACGCTGAAGGGGACGAAGAAATGTCCTACCAGGTACCTCGTAATTATGTTAATGTCATTTTTGGAGGTTCCTCCTCTTTTGTTTCTAAACGTCAGTTTAAAGCATTTTATCGAGAAGTTAACCAAGCGGAAGCTCCCCTTGGTGAACCTCAATACCCCCGTTGGTCAGATAATCCTTTGACATTTGTCGCCCTCATTGTCCTGTTGGGCTTACTCGACCATTGAGATTACCTCTGGTCATTACCCCAATTATCAATAATGCGAGAGTCGAAAGGTGTCGACGATTCGGACTCGGAGTCCTCAGCCGAACTTATGCAGAATTTGTAATTGTGAGACCTTTCAAGATGACCCTTCGGGAAGGTATGCTGAACAATAGTGAACAGGAGCACAGAGAGTTTAGACAGGTTCGGGCCCTCGATGGTGGGAGTAAAAGCCCTACGTCCTGTTGAGATTTCACTAAGTGTGGTAAAAGGTTTACAAATGGAGGGAAAAGTCCTCACAGGCGAGGATTTTCCCTGTAAGAGTGTACAAGGATAAGCCAAAGAAGGCTTACCAAAATGCTATATGAGGTGTGCCGTAGACTTGGCTAACTTGGATGATTTTGGGTTTCTTGATCTTCTGATCTCTCGGTTGATGTTTCGGATGATCCCCCTCCTGATTGATGCTCCATGCCATCCTTTTGTACTGTTTGAAAGGGTGCCATGTAGAGGAAACTGCATCAAACGGTTGCATGGACGGTTGCATGCGGTTTTTTGGAACTGCTCTTAACCTCCACGCAGGTTAAACACGTGTTATTCACGGATAACTGTATGTGTTAACCTTCTGACGGTTGATTCTCCACGTGTAGGAATCTTCGGGATACTTAGAATATCCTGTTGTATGGGCAACCGAATAAATAGATCTCAAGTATCTTGATCGGTAGATGTTCTGACCGCGGGATATTAGCTGACCGCGCAATATCCCGAATGTGTAGTTCGCGTACAGCCTACGAACTTCTGACCGCGCAAGGCTTACGGTCTGACCGCGTAAAGCTGCGACCTGATCGCGTAAAGCTTGCGACCTCGTGGTGATGCCCCTCAGAATAGCTTGAATTCGCATCACCAGATACATGTCTGGTTCGAACCTGTCTTGAACCAAAAGTTTATTAGAAGTGACCCGGGTGTCAATCCTCGTCAGCTAGCCCCCAAATTCGAAGAAAATGAAGAGACGTGTTTATTTCGAATTTTTAAAAAACCGTGCATTGGATTTTTAACCCGGCCCTTTAACTTCTCCACTTAGTGGCGCACTAAGTGAAAACGGTTGGTTTTTCAAGACGGGTTCTGACATTACGTGACGGGCAATGATAGCGCCGTAGAATTGTTTTTTTCTCGAGGTAAAATTGTAGATGTCTTAACAAAACCCGAGGTGTCTGGGAGGCGAACCGTCGCCCTGGTGGCTATAAATACCAGACCCCTGGACATGTAAAGATCTACAATTTCCCTCTCACGTCTAAGTCTTTTTCTTGTTATCCTGCCTCCTTCCTTTTCACATACCCCTCCCAATGGCAGATCATGAAATCATCGAGATTAAGAGCGATGAAGGGGAAATTGTCGAACAAGGGTCTCAAACGAATGAAGTCCTGTCTCCCTTAAGGAAGAAACCCAAGGTTGACGAAGGATCTTCCAGTGGAACAAAGGTGAAGAACGTAGCGAGTTTCTTTCTTCCTTCAGTTCCTTTGACCCTCCCCGTTCATGCCTCTCGGCAAGTTAGGCCTTTATCCTTAGGAAAAGATCCCTTCACATCCAACTCTCCCATCCTTTTGGGTGATCAACATCCTGGTCGGCAAGCGGTGACTATCCCTCGATCAGATGATTATCGTATTGGGTTGGCGAAGCAATCTTCTTCTGGGAAGGTTGCTCTTCCACCATATGATGATCTTCCTCCCAAGATGGGTGTATCAACGGGTTATGCAGCGGGACAGGTAACAATTCTTCTCCCTTTTTGCTGATAATTTTAGTTACTATGACTAACTTTTGCAAAATGCAGGAGGTAGGAGGCCCCAGCGATCAGCCTTCTGCTGCTCCATCTCTTCCTTTCGGACAGACCCTTCTGGAAGAGAAGAATGCCCTGGAAGAGAAGAATGCCCTGGAGAAGAAGACCGAGGAGATGGCCTCGAAGATTCTGCGTTTAGCAGAATGTTTTGATCGATCCCGAGAAGAGGCGCACCATTTCCGTCGAGAGAGGGACTTCGCTCAGCAACAGCGAGAACTCTCTGACTTGATTAGGGACAATAGTGCGTCTGTTGTTAGGGACGATATAGATAGACTTAGGGTAGTTGCTAGTTCCCTGGGGGTTGTCAGTGTAGATCCTACTGACAACAACATGTCCCTTGGGGAACTTTGTAAACTTCTTTCGGAGCAAGTCGATGTTTTGATCGACTGCATCCCTTTTGTATGTAAAGAATGTAAGAAATAAAAGTTCTTTATTTCTCATGAAATGTTCTCCACATCTTTTGTGCGAAAATATAGCCATGAACTTTACGTTCGCGACCATTCATACACAGGAAATTTTAGTTCTGCGATCAAAATCACTTTTAAGAAAAAAGCACCGCAACCTGCCCTGATTCCGCGATCAGTTTCAAAGGCGCGGTCAAAACTAAGGTTCGACCAGAGTTGGGACTCGGTCAGGATGTCACTTCGATTAGAATCGAAGTTTTAGCCTAAAACACGATTTCGATAAAACCATAACCCAATTAGAAACACTCCAGTACATTAAAAATTGGGTTACATGATTTTTTCGAATAAAATGTTCAAAGTATAAAAAGGAAAAACGTCCTCTGAAAAGTACTGAAAATTTTTCAGTCCTTTTACGCTTTCAGTTTCCAAAACAAAGAAGTCTTTTTGTTTCAGATCCGACGCCTGAGTACTTTATCAGGTCCATCAGAGACAGTATCCATTATGGGAAATGAATAAAGCATTCAATGGAACGTTTGAAATGAGCCGTTTACTCATTAATGCGTCGCCTTGGGTCTATAAAAAGAGCAGATGTCTTCTCAAAGAAGCCACACAGCTAAAAACCCTCATTATTCCCGCCGCTCAAAACCCTCATTTTCTTCAGCCTTCATCTTCCCCAAATCGCCAGCTTCCCCTTTGATTCTACACCAAAGATGGCGTCCTGGAGCAGATCCATTCACCATTCTGAGGAGAGCCTGATGGCGTTAGAGAAGGAAGAGATCCTTTCTCCGCGGCTGCTCATTAACTGGCGACCTGCAGAGAAGGACCAAGAAACCCCAACTGTCCAAGAAGGTGAGTTGGTGGTTTTTGAGGAGTATTTGCGTTGCGGGTTCCGATTCCCTGAGAGTCGGTTCCTTAAGGATGTCCTTGAACATTACGGATGGGAACTGATCAACCTCCACCCCAACGCGATGCTGATCCTTGCAGTATTCCAGCACCTTTGTGAAGCCTTCGTCGGAATATATCCCAGCGTGGATCTTTTCCGACGATTTTACTTTTCAGCGTGGTCGAAGAGTACCAACGCCGCCGGATGCATCTACTTCTGGCTGAGGGATAAAAAGGAGTATCCCTCCCCACCCCTACGAGATTCTGTGCATGGGTGGCACCAAAGGTGGTTTTACTGCTCTCCACCATCCGAAAGCAGTTTATGGTTTGAAAACTCGCGACCGGAGAAGTTGAGCGAGTTAGACATTCCCCCGGCGATGAACTCGGAGCTTTCGAAGCATGCCGAGGTGATTCTTCACTTGGTCAATGAAGGATTGACGGCTCGAGATATCATTCGAGACTTCGTGAAGAACCGGGTGAGTCCTCTGCGTGAAAGGGCTCATCCGGTGTGGGAGATTAGGTCCATGGGTGATAGCACCCTGGACTACAGTCAAGGTATTTATTTCTTTGGTGCTGAACTTTCTACTTTTTGAATTGTACAAATTCTGACTTGAGTTTGGGAACAGTCCTGCCTTCATCCGAGATTGAAAGGCGGACCAACTCCCTCCTTAGGACCTACAATTCCGATGTAGAGGGCCCTAAGGGATCACCTCGCCTGCAGAGCTTGATTCACGCTGGTGATGACCTCAGACAGGAGCGCCGAATGGTAATTTCCTTGTCCAACTTTGGCTCTGCAGGTTTTGTGTGTGTCCAGTGCTAATCCCTTGTAATGGACTGCAAACCAGCTCCTAGGGAAGTTTGCGGATGCGACGTTCCCAAGTGAAAATGTCGGCTCTCCGAAGAAGCCGACGGCGAAGAATGTGAAGAAGGTCTCTCAGAGACCCAGGACAAAGAGTCCTGCCCCTAAGAAGACCAAGCTGAACCCTGGGGAGGGGTCTTCACGAAGCATTCCTCGTCCCGCAAGAAAGACTGCGGTAAGATATCGCATTCCTGCTACTTTTTCAGGCGCGACATGGAATCACTTCTTCGTCGTACAGGGAGAGGGGAGCGAGGAGGAAGAGGATGACGTTCCTCTGATCCTTCGAAGGAGGAAGATCGCGGATCTTCCATCCAGCGATGCCCCAAGCTGCCCCGCAGAGACCACTACTACCGAAGAGGTGGTCGTGGAAGATCCTGCGACCACCGAAAATCTTGTGGTCGCGGGTGACCCTTCAATTCCTGAAGCCCCCGAGGTTTCAGGGTCAATTATTTCTGCTTCCCTGGTTGAAGGGACGACCAAGGTAAGGAATCTTTTTCGGCCGTTCCTTCTATGACTCTTTCTGCACATTTGTCAAGTTAATGTATATACAGGGAGGAGAGCTTCCCCCTGGGACCACTGGGGGTTCCAGGGAGGAAAATCCTCCTCCTCTGCGGACAGAGGAGGAGGTGGATGAACAAAGGCCAGCTATGATGGTTCCAGCAACTCTGGAATAGCCAAGGCCTTCAGATGCAGCCCCACCAGTTAGCCCGGTGGCCTAGGTAAAGATCTTTTTTTTTATGTGTTTTTACCTGTTCCCTAAGAATATGCCTATAACATGACATTTCCAGGGGGGTGCTGCCTTGTTTACCATAAGGAAGGCGAGAACCGGAGACGGCTCTCCTTCGCAAGGGGAATTTTCCCAGAAGTCCCAGGAACGAATGGGATTTCAAATAAGGTAAGAGCTCTTACTTGACAGTAATCTTAAATAAAAGTTGCCTGACCCATTCTTCCTGTTAGGCAAAAGAAGACAGCGCCTAACCCTTCAACCGCCACTGGGGAGGTTGAAACTAGGGCTGATGAGGGAGCCTCTAATGAAGAGCGCTCTGCTCCCGTGGTTCAGGAAGTCGTCCGGACCGCGGGAGGTGAAACAAGTATAGGGACCGGGTCACAACCAGTGGCCTCTGGGGGTGGCGTCCGGCCGGCACTCCCGCCAACTATCCCTGTAGTGAGCACGTCGGAGGCTCTAGCGAGGATTCCCGCTGAACTGAATGATGCCATTTTACAAAAGTTTATGAAGGTATAATAAGACTCTGCTTCCGTGCCTGAATTATACTTAGGACACCTTTGACCTTCTTCTTTGGCACCACAGGGATTGTCCTGGCTAACAAGCCATTCGCGTGTTGTGATGGCTAGTACAGAAGCCATTCAAAAAGAACGCGATAGCTTGCGCAGGTGAGTACCATTACCCTCTGGTTAACATGGGTACATCTTGGTTGTGACTGCCTTGATTTTGTTGCAGAGAGGTTGCATTCTTGAAGAAGGAGGTGGCCGGTTCAGTCTCAATGCTTAAGAAACAAGAAACTGAACTCAACAGACTTCAATCAGAGAATGCTGGTAAGCCGATTCCTGACTAGGAAGACTTGAATCCATAATATACGAATAATCTTCTCTCTCTGTACAGCGCAAGCAGGTCGAATTACGCAGCTCAGTCGAGACAAGGAGATTCTTGAATCCTCGATTCGCCACACCGATCGGGCAATCAAAGAACTGAGCCTCCGGATCTTCGAAAAACTAAAGGCCGTGGCTGATCTTTTGAAGACCGATGTGGTAGAACTGAGGCAAGACAACCTCAGTATAAATGACTGGACATCGCTGCTTACTGCCCAGGCGGATTCACTGCTTGAGTATCTCCCTGGAGGTACACGGCGACGCGAAGAGGCGATCAGAACCAGGGTTCGATCAGCCGCAGCAGCCGTACTCAGCCGGGTTCGACTTCACCATGGCCCAGATGCAGATCTGAACGCATTGGTGGGTCTGGTTGAGGTCGAGAGTGAAGAGCTGCTCGATGCAGTCATAGAGGAAGTCCAGCCCCTAATAGATAGACTCCTGACTGAGCTGGGGATCGAATGATCCTTATTTTTGTAACCAAACAATTGTAATTACAATGCAATGTATGTAAAACTATTTTTTTTTCAAAAGAAAGTGCATATTCACATCATAAGTTTCATACTATAAGTATATTCCTCTAGCCCCCGCCTCTGTTTTGTGAATACTGGAGCCTTAGTATTTTAAGCAGAGGGGAAAACATAAGTATGATGACCAGGGATATGCGCTTCAAGCCGATGGTCAAGATTAAAGTAACATTTTAACCTTATTGCAAACTGGTAGCCACCCAGATGACCGAAGACTAACCAGATAGTCCCGTGTGCGTTGAGAAACGGCTTATTTAGGAGCGACTTATCTGGAAGTGATCATGAGATCGACCAGCGAATCCGGTTAAAAAATGCTGTAGTAACCTAACCGCCGGCGATCAGCCCCAGGTCGAATTTGTATAATTTGGGCTTAAAGAAAACACTCATTGTATGAAAACAAGACATGCTTTTTATGAAAAGATGCTAATTGAACAGGGAAAAAGTGATTGGACTACTTACACGTAAAACTTGCGAAGTTGATCGATGTTCCAAGTATTGGACAAAATCCGACCATCCTCCATGGCTAACCGTGCAGATCCTGGCCGCGGCACTGAGACGACAGTGTATGGCCCTTCCCACTTTGGGGAGAATTTATTGCGGTTAGACTGGTCTTGAATTTTTTGTAAAACCAAGTCGCCAACGGTGAGATCACGTGGCCGCACCTTTTTACTGTGATACTTGCGTAGAGCCTGCAAGTATACCGCGGACTTGATCAGGGCGCGATCACGCCGTTCTTCCAGGAGGATGAGATCTTGCGATCGCTGTTCGGATTGATTGACCTGTTCGAATTGATTCATGCGAACAGATCCAATACTAACTTCCATAGGCAACACAGCCTCGGCCCCATAGACCAAATGGAAGGGTGTCTCACCGGTGGCTCGACTAGAGGTAGTCCGTAGTGCCCATAGAACAGTATAGAGCTCGTCTGCCCAAGCCCCCGAGCGGGTCTTGAGGCGATCAAAAACACGTTTTTTGATGCCTTGCAATACTTGCCCATTGGCCCGTTCTACGGCACCATTGCTTTGTGAATGTGCCACGGAAGCAAAGGACACCTTGGTCCCAATCTGATCGCAGTAGTCTAGGAAGAGACCGCTAGCGAACTGAGAACCGTTGTCTGTGATGAGACGGTTTGGAACACCAAATCGTGCCACAATGTTCTTGTGAAAGAACTTTTGTGCGGCTGATGCAGTAATATTTCGTACTGGTTCGGCCTCAATCCACTTTGTGAACGTGTCAATGGCTACGAACAGAAACTTGTACCCATTGACCGCTTGTGGCATAGGACCGACGATGTCCATTCCCCAGATCGCGAAGGGCCATGCGAGAGGAATAGTTTGCAATGCATAAGCAGGTTGATGAACCTGTCTTGCATGAAACTGACACTGTGGACACATCTTGACCATAAACTTGGCATCATCGAGTGCCGAAGGCCAGTAGAATCCCTGTCGAAAAACTTTTCCGACCAGTGTTCAGTATGACGCGTGTGCACCGCATACACCGTCATGTATTTCTTTCAAGAGGGATTTTCCTTCCTCCTGAGATATGCAGCGCATGAATACTCCTTGAGTACCCTTTCTGTACATAACCCCATCTATGAGTTTGTACAGACGCGCCTTTCGAATTAATCGATCGCTTTTGGTTTCGTCCTCGGGTAGGGTCCCATGTTCAAGATAGACCCTCAATGGATGAGTCCAATCTTGTTCCTGACCGAGGTTGGCAACGAAGGCTCTTGCCGGATCATCCTCGACCGAAGTCATGATCGAAGGATGGTCCAAGTGTTCAATGAACACTCCTACCGGAGCGGATGAGCGTGAGGATCCAATTTTGGATAATTGGTCTGCGAGAATATTGTCCTTTCGCGGGACGTATTGGATTTCGAAGTGACTGAAGTGTTTTTCCAATCTCCTCACTTCCCCCAGGTAATGAGCCATTGTCTCATCGGAGGTGCTGTACTCCTTGTTTACCTGGTTTACGACTAGCTGTGAGTCCCCCCTCACCACTAATCGATGGACTCCGAGGAATTTTGCTGCCCGGAGCCCTGCAAGAAGACCTTCATACTCTGCTGCATTGTTGGTGGCAACAAAGTGTAGTTGAATGACATACTTAAGCTGTTCGCCCTGAGGCGTAACTAAGAGCACTCCAGCCCCCGAGTGTTGAAAACTACGGGAGCCGTCAAAGTACATTGTCCAATAATCGGGGTACTCCAGTTCCTTTGCCAACTGCACGGGTGGCTCAGGGTTGGTCCATTCGACCACAAAGTCGGCCAAAACCTGAGACTTAACCGCCGTGCGAGGGGTGAAATGGATCTCGAAGGCACCGAATTCGACCGCCCATTTGGCGATTCGACCAGATTTTTCTGGATTTCAGACAATATCCCCTAAAGGAAAAGAGGAGGGTACTGTGATCTTGTGTGCTTGAAAGTAATGTCGTAGCTTACGGGAAGCCATCAGTAGCGCGTAAAGTATCTTCTGGACCTCAGGGTAGCGCTCCTTAGGACCATGAAGTACTTCGCTCACATAGTAGACGGGTCTGTGTACTCCTTCCCTTTCCGCGATCAGAACTGCGCTGACCGCTTGTGGGGTGGCCGTCAAATACAAAAGTAATGGTTCTTCCTTTTCAGGAGACACCAATACTGGCGGACTGGAAAGATATGTTTTTACCTCCTGAAACGCTTTTTCGGCCTCGTCGGACCACCTGAAGTTATGATGTTTCCGCAAGGCTTTAAAGAAAGGTAGTCCCCTTTTGCCTAATCGCGATATAAAGCGACTTAAAGCCGCCATGCGACCAGCCAGGCGTTGAACATCCTTCATGGTCGAGGGCGACCTCATTTGTTCAATAGCTCTGATTTTCTCAGGATTAATCTCAATGCCCCTGGAACACACAAGGAAACCAAGAAGCTTCCCTGAAGAAACCCCGGAAGAACATTTCTCCGGGTTCAATTTTATTCCAAAGCGATTCAAGTTACAGAAGGTTTCAGCAAGATCGTCCAAATGAGATAATCTTTTGGTGCTCTTTACAACCAAGTCGTCTACATATGCTTCGAGATTACGCCCTATCTGGGAAAGAAAGGTCTTTTGCATCAAGCGCTGGTACGTGGAACCAGCATTCTTGAGACCGAACGTCATTCTGACGTAGCAGTATGTGCCGAACGGGGTGATGAAGGCAGTTTTCTCTTCATCGTCTTCTGCCATGCTAATTTGATGATATCCTGAGTAGGCATCCAGAAAACTCATCAGTTCGCAACCCGCAGTGGAGTCAACCAGCTGGTCGATGCGGGGAAGGGGAAAGTCATCCTTCGGACAGGCACTGTTGAGGCTAGTATAGTCGACGCACATGCGCCACTTGCCATTTGACTTGCGGACCATGACCGGATTGGCGAGCCAGTCCGGGTGATTCACTTCACGGATAAACCCAGCTTGTAAGAGTTTGTCTAACTCTTCTCGGATGGCTTCCTGTCGGTCGGTGGCAAAACGCCTGAGCTTTTGCTTTATTGGTCGTTGTCCAGGTCGAATTGCTAACCTGTGCTCAATTACTTCCCTTGGGACACCGGGCATGTCGGACGGTTTCCACGCAAACACGTCTGCGTTAGCCCGGAGGAAAGCAACGAGGTCGAGTTCCTATTTGTCATCCAGGGCTTACCCAACCCGAATTGTCTTGGATGGATCATCTGGGTACAAAGGAACTTGTTTGAGTTTCTCAACTGGTCGAGGAGCAGCCCTGATCGTATCGGTGGCGACGGTGGCGACCTGAGCGTCCCGGAGGGGAAGTTGATCGACCATCTCCAAAGATAGCCGGTCGCACGTGAGCGCCACGTTGCGACTTCCTCGGACCGAAATGACACCTTTGGGGCCAGGCAATTTCCCGCACTGATAAGCATAGTGCGTTGCCATCATGAACTTAGCAAGAGTCGGCCTGCCAAAGATTGCATTATAAGCTGAATCACAATCGATTACATCGAAAGTAACCAATTCTGTTCGAAAGTTATCTGGTTCTCCCAGAGTGACGGGGAGGACCACTTGTCCCAATGGCATCATGGAGGGGCCTGGGATTATCCCATAAAATGGATGGATTATGGGCTTGATCTTCGAACGAGGAATTTGCATCTCGTCGAGTGTCTTGACCAATAAAAGATCAAGGGAACTTCCCCCATCAATCAGGACCCTTTCGACTCTCGCGTTACTGATGATTGGGGTAATAACCAGAGGTATCCTCAATGGTCGAGTTAGCCCCACAGGATAGTCAGCGCGATCGAACGTCAAAGGCATATCCGACCAACGGGGATATTGAGGTTCGCCAAGGGATGTCTCCGTTTGGTTAACCTCTCGGCAAAAGGTTTTAAACTGCCTTTTGGAAACGAAAGAGGAGGAACCTCCAAAAATGACATTAACATGATTTTGAGGTACCTGGTAAGCCATTTCTTCGTCTCCGTCGACGTCTCTAACCCCGCACGCCTGCTCTTTAGGCGGTAAGGTTGGCATTGGCCCAGCTCCTTGGTAGAAATCATCCAGCTGTTTCAACCAACTCCTACAGTTTTTGAGGTCGTGGCCTGCGGAGTTGTGGAGTGGACACCACCTCTTGCCCTCCTTTGGTCGAAGGTGGTTTCTCCGCGACTGCGACCTCACGGTACTGTCCAGAGCGGTTCCTCTTCGACTTTTTTGACTTCCCACCCGGTGAAGACTCCGGCTTTTTGCTTGAATCCTCTTTCTTGGCGTCCTTGAAGCCTGATTGGGGCGATAGGTCCCCCTTATCAACCATTCGGTTCCATTCGACTGCCTCGGCTGCATCGGAGTATCGATCAGCCATATCGAACAGATCGGCCACTGATCGAGGAGGGTGGATAAGCAAGTCTTTAGTGAATCTCCGGTATCGAACGGCATGCTTAAATGCCCTGATTACGGAGCCATCAGATATGTTCGGGATGGTATTTCTTACCCCGACAAACCTCTTGACAAACTGCCGAAGCGTTTCGGTCGAAGTTTGCCGCAGTCTATGCAAGTCGTCCTCCTTACCCGGCTTTTGGTAACAGTTTTGGAAATTGCTGAGGATGGCATCGCATAGCATTTCCCAATTATAGATAGAACCCTCAGGCTGATTGAACAACCAGGTTCTAGCCGGTCCTGCGAGGACTGTTGGCAGGTAGTTGGCCATGACCTTGTCATCGCCTCCTGCTGCTTGGATGGCAGTAATATAGATCTGAAGGAACTCAGATGGGTTTTGAGTTCCATCAAACCTCTCAATGGCCCCTGGTCGAAACTTATCGGGCCAAACGACTGCTCGTAGGCCAGGCGAGAAAGCTTTGCAACCAACGTAAGGACCGTGAACTGTCCTGCGACTTTCGGTCGGGTTTCGAGCAAACTCACTTAATGGTGAGGTTACTCGGGGTCCTAAACGAGAGTGAACGGGAACTCGATCCCTACTACGAGAGTCCTGCATTCGCCGATATTTGTCCTGTCGGGACGGTAGAGGTGGCGGGTAACTCCGTCAGCCAGAGCCAAAATGAGGACCATCTCGTTCACGGGAATGTGTCACTGAGCGGGAAGAGGCTGTTGGGGTCGCCTCGGATGCGACCTCGTCCAGTCTTTCCGCCAGGATCCTGAAAAAGGCCGGTCTCTGCGCATCCGTGACCGTAGGAGGAAAATTACGCATGACCTCCGCGATAGATCGTAGTCGACCATGGGTACTTCTCCTAGGGGCACCAGGTGTTACTATTTCTTCGTCCACTGGGAAATGCTCCGGTGGTAAGGAAGGAGTCTGGTCACGTCTACGACCACGCGAACGTCGAGAAGAACTCGGGGCAGCATCGTAACGAGCCTGCGCATCTTGAAGAGCCTCTAGGGCAGTTCTGCGTAGTTCGTTGTTCTGTTGCTCGAGATCTTGCTCCTCCTTCTGTTTGCGATCTTGTTCTTCCCTGGCAGCCTGTTGATCGGGAGTTTCCTCCGACAACGCAGCAAACTGCCTAGGGAGAGAGGTCGCCGATGGGGAGAACATCTCGGTTTGTTCCGAGTCAGACTCGAAATCAAAGAGACGGTGGAGGTTATCAGGGTCGAACCTTCCTGGGCTAACTTCAGGGTCACCATCATATTTTCCCTCAGCGGGATCATATGACGGGCCGGATTCATCACCTAGCACATTAAGAACCTCTGCGGGTTCTGACCTTGTGCCAGTTACCTCCTGGTCGATTAACATGACATGGGGAGATGATTCAACCTGTTGAAGATTCTGGCCTTCGACCTCTTCCATCGGAACAGGATCGCTTGGAGAAGGCATGGGTATATGGGCATAATCCTCGAGATCGAAATCGTTCTCGGAATCATATGCTCCAGCCATGTTTCGGCGAACCTCCGAATTTCAATTAGGACGCCTTGAGAAAGGCCCCACGGTGGGCGCCAGCTGTCGACGATTCAGACTCGGAGTCCTCAGCCGAACTTATGCAGAATTTGTAATTGTGAGACCTTTCAAGATGACCCTTCGGGAAGGTATGCTGAACAATAGTGAACAGGAGCACAGAGAGTTTAGACAGGTTCGGGCCCTCGATGGTGGGAGTAAAAGCCCTACGTCCTGTTGAGATTTCACTAAGTGTGGTAAAAGGTTTACAAATGGAGGGAAAAGTCCTCACAGGCGAGGATTTTCCCTGTAAGAGTGTACAAGGATAAGCCAAAGAAGGCTTACTAAAATGCTATATGAGGTGTGCCGTAGACTTGGCTAACTTGGATGATTTTGGGTTTCTTGATCTTCCGATCTCTCAGTTGATGTTTCGGATGATCCCCCTCCTGATTGATGCTCCATGCCATCCTTTTGTACTATTTGAAAGGGTGCCATGTAGAGGAAACTGCATCAAACGGTTGCACGGACGGTTGGATGCGGTTTTTTGGAACTGCTCTTAACCTCCACGCAGGTTAAACACGTGTTATTCACGGATAACTGTATGTGTTAACCTTCTGACGGTTGATTCTCCACGTGTAGGAATCTTCGGGATACTTAGAATATCCTGTTGTATGGGCAACCGAATAAATAGATCTCAAGTATCTTGATCGGTAGATGTTCTGACCGCGGGATATTAGCTGACCGCGCAATATCCCGAATGTGTAGTTCGCGTACAGCCTACGAACTTCTGACCGCGCAAGGCTTACGGTCTGACCGCGTAAAGCTGCGACCTGATCGCGTAAAGCTTGCTACCTCATGGTGATGCCCCTCAGAATAGCTTGAATTCGCATCACCAGATACATGTCTGGTTCGAACCTATCTTGAACCAAAAGTTTATTAGAAATGACCCGGGTGTCAATCCTCGTCAAAAGGGTCTTGATCGATGGAGGTAGTTCCTTGGACATTTTATTGGTCAAGGCATTAGACGAGATGCAAATCCCTCGTTCGAAAAATCAAACCCATAATTCATCCGTTTTATGGATAAATTCCTGGTCCCTCGATGATGCCGATGGGATGGGTGGTGCTCCCAATTACGCTGGGTGAACCGGATAATTTCCGTATAGAGTTAGTTACTTTCGACGTAATTGAGTGTGATTCGGCTTATAACACGATTTTTGGCAGGCCAACTCTCGCTAAATTTATGATGGTGACGCACTACACTTATCAGTGTGGTAAGTTACCTGACCCCAAAGGCGTTATCTCAGTCCGAGGCAGCCGCAATGTGGCATTGACTTGCGATCGGTTATCCCTGGAGCTGGTAGATCAACTTCCCCTTCGGGATGTCAGGATCACCACCATAGCTACGGATACGATCAAGGTCGCCCCTCGACCAGAGGAAAAGCTGAAACTAGTTCTGTTATGCCCAGATGATCCATCTAGAACAATTCGGATTGGATCAGGCCTGGATGACAAATAGGAGCTCGAACTCATTAATTTTCTCCGAGCTAACGCAGATGTGTTTGCGTGGAAACCATCCGACATGCCCGATGTCCCAAGAGAGGTAATTGAGCACAGGTTAGCAATTCGACCTGGACAGCGACCAATAAAGCAGAAGCTCAGACGATTTTCTGTTGATCGGCAAGAAGCTATCCACGCGGAGTTAGACAAACTCCAAACGGCCAGATTTATTCATGAAGTCGATCATCCGGAATGGCTTGCAAATCCGGCATGGTCCGTAAGTCAAATGGTAAGTGGCGCATGTGCGTCGATTACACCAGCCTAAACAGTGCCTACCTGAAGGATGACTTTCCCCTTCCCCGTATCAATCAGTTGGTTGACTCTACTGCCGGTTACGAACTGATGAGCTTCCTGGATGCTTACTCAGGATATCATCAAATTAGCATGGCAGAAGAAGATGAGGAGAAGACTGCCTTCATCACACCATTTGGAACCTACTGCTACGTCAGAATGCCATTTGGTCTCAAGAACGCCTGTTCCACGTACCAGCGCGTGATGCAAAACACCTTTCTTTCCCAGTGGGGTGTAATCTTGCAGCTTACATAGATGAATTGGTTGTAAAAAGCTTAAAAATCTTGACTCATTAAGATGATCTTGCTGAAACCTTCTATAATTTAAACCGATTTGGAATAAAATTAAGTGTTTTTTCGGAGTTTCATCTGGTAAACTCTTAGGCTTTCTCGTCTGTTCTAGAGGAATCGAGGTTAATCCCCAAAAGATCAGGGCCATCAAGCAAATGAGGTCTCCTTCGACCATGAAGGATGTCCAGTGCCTGGAAGGTCGCATGGCGGCTTTATGTCCATTTATATCGAGACTGGGTGAGAGGGGATTACCTTTTTTTAAAGCTCTTCAAAAACACCATGGGTTTACCAGGTCGGATGAAGCTGAGAAAGCATTCCAGGAGGTTAAAGCATACTTATCCAGTCTGCCAGTGTTGGTTTCTCCGATCACAGGGGAACCACTACTTCTTTACTTGGCGGCCACACCTCATGCGGTCAACGCGGTTCTGATTGCAGAAAGAGAAGGAGTGCAATAGCTCATCTATTATGTAAGCGAGGTACTTCATGGTCCTAATGAGTGTTACCCTGAGGTCCAGAAGATACTTTACACGCTACTGATGGCTTCCCGTAAGCTACGACATTACTTTCATGGACATAAAATTACAGTGCCCTTGTCCTTTTCTTTGGGAGATATTATCCAAAACCCGGAGAAATATGGTCGAATCGCGAAGTGGACTGTGGAACTTGGAGAATTTGACATCGATTCACCCCTCGCACAGCGGTTAAGTCCAAGATCCTTGTAGACTTTGTGGTAGAATGGACTAACCCTGACCCACCTATGCAAGAATCTAAAGACTTATGACGCACCGACCACTGGACGATGTATTTTGACGGCTTTCGTAGTTTTTAACACTCTGGGGCTGGAGTGGTCTTAATCACACCTCAAGGCGACCAAATCAAGTATGTCATTCAACTACATTTCGTTGCGACTAACAACGCAGCAGAATATGAAGGTCTCATTGCAGGGCCCCGGGCAGCAAAATTCCTCGGAGTCTGTCGATTAGTGGTGAGGGGAGACTCACAACTGGTCGTAAACCAGGTAAACAAGGAGTACCGCACCTCTGATGAGACAATGGCTCATTACCTGGGGGAAGTGAGTAGATTGAAAAAACACTTCAGTCATTTCGAAGTCCAATACATCCCGCGAAAGGACAATATTCTTGTAGACCAATTATCTAAAATTGGATCCTCACGTCCATGTGCTCTGGCCGGAGTGTTCGTCGAACACTTAGAACATCCTTCGGTCATGACTACAGTCGAAGATGACCTGGTGATAGTTACCAACCTTGGACATGAAGAAGATTGGACCCATCCATTGAGGGTCTATCTCGAACATGGGACCTAGCCCAAGGATGAAACCAAAAGTGATCGGTTGATTCGAAAAGCACGCCTATACAAACATATAGAAGGTGTCTTGTATAGGAAGGGTACTCAAGGAGTATTCATGCGTTGTATTTCTCAAGAGGAAGGTAAATCTCTCTTGAAAGAAATCCATGACGGTGTGTCTGGTACACACGCGTCATTTCGCACATTGGTCGGGAAAGCTTTCCGACAGGGTTTTTACTGGCCTTCGGCACTCGATGATACCAAATACTTGGTCAAGATATGCCCCTAGTGTCAATTTCATGCAAGACCGGTTCATCAGCCCGCGTATGCCTTGCAAACTATCCCTTTAACGTGGCCTTTGTGGTCTGGGGGATAGATATTGTGGGACCTATGCCACAGGCAGTCAATGGTTACAAGTTCCTATTCGTAGCTATTGACACATTTACAAAGTGGATCGAGGCTGAACTAGTCCGCAGTATCACAGCTGCAGAGGCATAGAAGTTTTTTCATAAGAACATCGTCACTCGATTTGGTGTTCCAAGTCGTCTCATCATTGATAACGGTTCCCAATTCGCTAGCGGTCTCTTCTTGGACTATTGCGATAATATTGGAACTAAGGTGTGCTTTGCTTCTGTAGCACATCCATAGAGAAATGGTGCCGTCGAACGTGCCCATGGGCAGATATTACAAGGCATCAAGAAACGTGTTTTCGATCGCCTTAAGGCACGGCCGAAGGCTTGGGTAGATGAACTCTACTTCGTTCTGTGGGCACTACGCACTACCTGTAGTCAAGCCACCGGTGAGACACCTTTCCAATTGGTATACAGCGCCGAGGCTGTGTTACCTATGGAAATTCGTATTGGTTCTGTGACAATTCTCATATTTTTACATATTTTCTGGATACTTTCCCCTCATTCATGCTCATTTCAGTCATAAAGATCATCAAATACTCAAATATATTTGTATTGGCTGTTGTTCGACCTCGATTGTGTGTTTTGTTTATTTTAATCGCAGGTCGATGCAATTCGGGTAATTTATGGCTGAATGGATGAGCTTCATCAACTGGATCTGATGAACAGACGATTCCGTACAGAAGTGCGCATCGTTATGGACGCGTAGGAGCTGACCGCATAAAAATCAAAGTCTCCAGGACTCCAGAACAACCAAACCTAGCAGCCAAGGCCCATTTTGCAATTTCTAGAACCTTAGAACCCCCCTCTGCAAAATAGCCAAGACACACAAACCCTAGCCGCCACCACATAAGGATCTTTTCACAATTTCTTCAAAGGTCGAGTGCTTTTCTGCAAAAATGCCATAATCATCAAAATTCCCTCCGGCCGGCCCTAGCTTCCTTGGCCTAGCACATACCTAAACTCTCCCTCACACTGCTTCTCTCCCAACCCAGGCAAGCTTGCCGCCGGTGGACAGGTCCACGCCGGCGGTAACACGCCAGTCTTCTTCCCTATTGCTACCTCCCCCGTCTTCCTCTTTTCCCCCTCCGGTGAGCCGCCGGCGCTCTTCTCTCTCTTCATCCTCTCTCAAAACATTTCATCTCCTCCTCTCCCATTCGTCTCCACCGCCGGCGAGCTCCCCTTTTCCTTCCTGTCCTGCAACTCCACAGCTCCCCTCTTTTATTCCTTCCTTCTCCTTCTCCTCCTCCTTCTTCTTCTTCCTTGTCATGGTATGACGAATACCCCGGCAGGTTTTACCGAAGTTCCTAGCGAAGAAAAGGCAACACGAGCTGACCGCGTGACCGGTCGTCTCCCGTTGGGCAAACATAGCGGATGCCACGAAGGTTTATATAGGTTCGGGCCTCAGTAGAGGCCCTAGTCCTGTCGACGCGCTCCCAACTGAAGTTGGATAGGGGAGCTCTCTCGGGGGAGAGATGACTCCGAGGCGTGCCTGTTTGATTGTCTATTAGAGTAAAAAAAATGAATTTTCCTCCTCACATGAGGGGTTACAAGGGCTTATATAGGCCCAAAAGATGCAAAAAGACTAAACTACCACACTAGCCACCGTTGGATCGATGGGCACCAGCGTCCTTCTTTCGGTCAAGAGCCTTGGATTCTTGATAGGTGTCTGCCAGTTCCCAAGGCGCTTCTCGTGTGATCCTCACGTGACCCGGGATCGGGGACCCTTGTCTTCGGAAGAATGGCAGCGCCCAGAACAAGCCAGCGGGGGGCCTTGTCCCCGGGCAAATGGTGGCGCCCGGGACAAGCCACCGGGGAGCCTTCTCTCCAGGCCAAAGGCGGCGCCCGGGACAAGCCACTGGGGGGCTTTGTCCCCGGGCAAATGGCGGCGCCCGAGACAAGCCCTCGGGGGGCCTTGTCCCCGGGCAAAAGGTGGCACCCCGGACAAGCCACTGGGGGGCCTTGTCCCCGGGCAAATGGCGGCGCCCGAGACAATCCATTGTTTCGCGCGCCTTTCTCTTAAATTCCCACACGCCGTTTGAATTGTGCGGCACAGATGCACCACGAGGAGCCACGTGGCACCCATCGGGGCCACATTCGAGCCCTCACTAGTACAGAAATGCAGTCTACTAACCACTATCTTCTATCGGTTATTAGCGATTTAGTTGAAAACCGATAGAAAAGGTGCCTCGCGGTCATAAAAGGGCGACGGGTGTATTTTTCCTATCGGTTTATAAGAAACTTACCGATAGAATAAATAGTATGATTTACTCTAGCGGTGATGAACATATTTGCCGTTAGAAGAGATGCATAAGTACTGACGGGAGAATGTTGTGCGCCGATAGGACTGGTCGACTTCTACAACTAGACTTATTCTATCGGTACTGTATGAATATACCAACAGAGTATATTAAAAATTGCTATCGGCAATATGTAGTGCGCCGATAGAATCGTTGGCCTTCTACAAATATTTTTATTCTATCGGTAATGGATTCTTTTACCGTTAGAATATATAGAAAATTGCTTAGAACTGTTCGTCTTCAAATAGTTTTATTCTATCGGTAATGAATGTTTATACCGGTAGAATATTGCAAAAAATATCTTAGAACTGTTGGCCTTCTACAACTAGTAATATTCTATCGGCAATGTATGTACACACCGATAGAGTATGTACAAAAATTCCTATCGGTAATATTTATTGTGCCGATAGAACCATTCGACTTCTACAGATGTTTTTATTACTAACGGTATTCTGTTTTCTTACCAATAGAAAATATATATTTGTATAAATACACAGGTATGTCTCTGGGGCTCGTAGTCCTAACCCGTAAGCTCCATGGACGGCCGGCGCACCTCTACAGGGGACCGCTGCACCTCCGCACCTCCATCGACGCCTTCTAAACGTCGGCATCCCAAGGAAGGTACGGTAAATTTCTGCAATACTGTTAGATTATTCTAATCCGATTATGGCAATAATTCTGCTTTTTTTGTATCCTTCATTTTGATGTGTCTTCTTTTCAATATGATTATGATCTGTTCAGGTCCTTGGATGATGCTCATGAGGGGCAACGTATTTCACGGTTCTTCATCGCAGTACGCTGCCTACATTGGCTTGTTGGCGAAAGAAATGGTGAAGATCACCGTCGAGAGTTGGAAGGACGTGAAGGGAGAGATCTTGGTTGGCTCGGTCGAAAAGATGCTTAAGCCCGGCGTGTTTCTCAAATCAGGACCTATAGAAAGCATCTTACATTTTTTTGCATGCACCAGCTTGTGGCCAGATGCTTACCTGCTTGGAGAAGAAGAATTGTTGTTATTTGTACAGCCATTCTACACCATCACTACACAGAACAACATCTTGGAAGGTAGGTTCTTTTTGTTAATGGAGTTGAGTTGAGTTGAGTTGAGTTGATCGAGTTTGAGTCCGAGGAAATCACCAATACGTACAAATGTATGTCGACGGCAGTTCCATCTCCTCGGGCGTCCTCGAACTGAACTCCTATGGTTAAGTCCAATGTGGTTCAGATATTTGCTGTTTTGGATGAATGGATTTGTGACGTATCAGGTCTAACTTGTAGTCGGTAGTTGCATTGTGGCAACCTGCAAAGGTTCTTTTTTATGTAAAATGTATGGGCCACTGGGTCCTCGTCGTGATCTGTTGTTAATTTCAGACGTGGCTTTTCTAATATACATCGAATGTGTGAATTGTTGTATTTGTATATTGTTGTATATTTGTGTATCATGTATTGCTAATTGGGACATGAACTTGAATGTGCAGGGAGTATTTGTGTATTTAATTGTATTGGTAGGTAGGTGTGTATTTGTACTGCTGTTTCAGACATGCACTTGAATTTGTGAACTGGCATGTGTATGTTTGTACCTGAATTTGTATTGGTGAATTGGCATGTGTATGTTTGTACCTGAATTTGTGAACTGGCATGTGTAATTTCTTTGGCAAGATGAAGTCCCAAGTACCTAAGAAAAGTATTTTTGTGTCTCCTAGTTAATCCACAAATTAGCATTTCTTGAAATATATTGCTTTATCTTCTAGTTAAGATCCGTTTGATGTAAGATCTGTTTGATGTTACATTGATATGATTCCTTGAATGTGAGAAATGGCATGTGCATGTTTGTCCCAGTTTGGTACCAGTACCTCCTCTAACGGTAAGTACACATATTTACCGATAGGAAAACACATATATTTGCTCAGTCATGCATATTTTAACGGTAAATAAACATATTTACCGATAGAAAAACTCTTGCTCGTGTGTCATGCATCATCTAACGGTTCGTACACATATCTACCGATAGAAAAACTCATGTGCGTACTATGTCATGCATGATCTAATGGTCAATACACATATTTACCGAAATAAGAAGTCCTGTACTTGCTCGGTAATGCACATTCTCTAACGGTATGTGTGTGTTTTTACCGATAGAATATGTGAGCGGTAAATTACCTAAGTTAGTCTAACGGTTATTTAATGTATTTACCGTTAGAAAAATGTCCATTATAAGGAAAACCCCACTCGTGCATTGCTGTGCTGCTCTCTAATTTGTTCTGTTGCACTCTGTGTCCCTCTGTTTGTGACGAAAGTTCCAGCTACACTGCTAGGGTGATCAGCGCAGGCTGGAGGGAAGTTGATTGCGCCCCTCTCTTTAAGGTACGCTTAATCATCGACACTTATCTCTCTCTCCCTCTAGATCTCCCTTCCTCTCTACTTGCAAGCTAGCTGTATTGTGTAGTTCCAAGTTTGTAGCTCTAAGCTTGGGAGCTTGGTAGCTGGAAATGCGTCATGTTTTAGGAGCTAACTAGCTTGTTTTGTGTAGTTAGCTTGGTTAATTAGTGTTAATTTCGTCAGGCTAGGGTTCAACACATGTATCTGTTGTAAGAGGCTGTACATGTACATATACATAACTTAATCGGGCAGGTTTCATGCATGGCTTACTCGTTAAATTTTGTTAATTGTAGATGGACAGGAAATATTGGATGTATGGAATAAAACGTACTACTCTTGAATATTTGGATGGTGTGAATGAGTTTATTAAATTTGCTGAGCAACAAAAGGAGAGGAAGGGAGAGAAAAATATGCTCTGTCCTTGTACAGATTGTATGAACTTGAAGAGGTTTAGCAACTCTGATCAAATTAAGAGTCATTTGATTCGTCGTGGTTTTAACGCGTGATACCCCCGTTGGATCTGGCATGGCGAAGATCTTGAGGAAACAAGCACCACTACTACCAATCAGCACGACTCGGATGTGGATTGCAATAATATCGATGATCATCCCAATTTTGGTAATGTTCATTCCGATGTGCACGTAGATGATGATGATGACAATCTAGATGAGATGTTACGTGATGTAGAGGAAGATTACAACGAAAATGACTTCTGTGAATTTGAGAAACTGATTGCTGACTCTGAGAAGCCTCTGTTCCCTGGATGTGCAACATTTACAAAACTGTCTTCTGTGCTGAGATTATATAACTTGAAGGCAGGAAACGGTTGGAGTGATAAGAGTTTCACGTCGCTATTAGATCTTCTAGTGGACATGCTTCCAGAGGGAAATGAGTTGCCAAGATCTACTTACCAAGCCAAAAAACTGTTGTGTCCGTTGGGAATGGAAATCGAAAGAATACACGCATGCCCAAATGATTGTGTGTTGTACCGTAACGAGTACTCCAGTTTGCATGTTTGTCCAAGATGCGTTGCATCGAGGTATACACGTAGGGACCGGATTGACAGTGAACGTCACGAGGTAAGGAAAGGACCCCCGGCAAAAACTGTGTGGTACTTGCCTGTGGTACCTAGATTGAAGCGGCTGTTTGCAAATCCGAAAGTCGCGAAGCACTTGCGTTGGCATGCTGAAGCCCGGAAACAAGACGGAAAACTGGGACACCCAGCTGATTCTATTCAATGGAGAAACATCAACAGAACATTTGCTGAGTTCGGCGGCGAACTTAGGAATGTAAGGTTCGGGCTGAGTACAGATGGTATGAACCCACATGGTAATATGAGCAGCCGGCACAGCACTTGGCCGGTTCTTTTATGCATCTACAATCTTCCTCCTTGGTTATGCATGAAGCGCAAGTACATCATGATGGCGTTACTAATCTCAGGACCCAGACAACCCGGAAATGATATTGACGTGTTTCTAGCGCCTTTAATCGAGGACTTACAGAAATTGTGGAGCGAGGGTGTGCAGGTGTGGGATGCATACAAGAAAGAGAATTTCATCTTGCGGGCCCTGATATTTTGCACCATAAATGATTTTCCGGCCTACGGCAATTTGTTGGGGTATAGTACGAAAGGAGCCAAGGCTTGCCCTATTTGCCTAGATGAAACTGAGAGCATGTGGCTGTGAAACTACCGGAAAACAGTGTACATGGGTCACCGCAGGTTTCTTCCGGTGCATCACACGTACCGTAAGAAGAGGAAATCATTTAACGGGAAGCCTGAGAAGGGATCAGCTCCAGTGTTTCTGACCGGTAAGGAGATTTACTCGCGCGTGAATGACATCAAAGTTGAGTTCGGTAAGCATTCTAAACCTCGAGAAAAACATGTTTGGAAGAAGAGATCGATTCTCTGGGATCTACCGTACTGGGAGCACTTACAAGTTCGACATTGCATTGACGTCATGCATGTAGAGAAAAATGTCTGTGACAGTTTGATTGGTTTGTTGTTGAACATTCCAGGAAAGACAAAGGATGGTGTGAAGCTCGTCGTGACATGGTGGAAATGGGGATAAGGACTGAGCTTGCACCTTTAGAGAATGGAAAGTGTACATAACTCCCCCCGGCCTGCTATACGTTGTCCAAGAGCGAAAAAACAGAACTCTATCGGTGCCTGCATGGTGTTAAAGTTCCATGTGGGTACTCCGCGAACTTGAAAAAACTTGTGTCTATGAAGGACCTAAGACTGGTTGGCATGAAGTCCCACGACTGTCATGTCTTGATGTCACAGATGCTTCCCATTGCTATCAGAGGCATTCTCCCAGTTAAAGTCAGAGAGACAATCACAAACCTATGTTATTTTTTCAACACAATATCTTGCAAGGTAAGTACGTGCACTATTACTATAAGTTCATTACCTCCATTTGTGGAGCTTAATTAGAAGATTTTTTTGATATGAATATTTGGCGCAACTGTGTCCTCGTAGGTAATTGATCCCGATGGACTGGACGCTTTGCAACGCGACGTGGTTACAACTCTTTGTTAGCTCGAGGTGTATTTCCCTCCATCCTTTTTTGATGTTATGGTCCATCTGATTGTTCACCTTATCAGAGAAATATGGCCGGTGTTGACCCAATTGGCGTTCCTAGGTCCCAACATGAGGGTAGGCTTCAGGGAATCGGAACGATTGGATTCAAAGCTATCGTCCCCGCTCGTGATGTGTACGCAAAATCACATTTTTGGGTCTTACAACACATGACGGAGGTCGAGCCATACATACACGAGCACAAGGTAATGTTACGGTCACAGAATCCTTCGAAGTCAGATGTTTGGGTCAGCAGAGAACATAACAGGAAATTTGCTGAGTGGATCCAAGAAAGAGTCATGCGAGCTGCCGAGCGCTCTGTAAGTGAAACTGTGACATGGTTGGCTACAGGCGCAAGATTCACTGTAGGGACTTGGCAGGGGTACGACATCAATGGGTATTCATTTTACACAAGAGCTCAAGACGCCAAGAGTAGCACGCAATGTAGCGGAGTGACACTGTTTGCTATTTTCGAGGATGCCAGGTCAGTAAGGGCGCTGAACTCATATTATGGTGCTATTGACGAAATATGGGAGCTCGATTACGGATTACTTAAGATTCCCCTGTTTCGATGCCATTGGGTCGAAATCCCTCGAGGTGTTCAAGTTGACGGTTACGGGTTTACTCTCGTCGATCTTGGTAGAGTCGGACACCAAGACAATCCATTCATACTTGCAAAGCAAGCCACACAGGTATTCTACATCGTTGACCCGGCCAATCCAAACTTGCATGTTGTCCTCCACAGCAAGAGACGTATTGTTGGGGTCGAAGATGTTGTCGACGAAGAGGAGTATAACCAATTCGATGAAATACCTCCATTTTTAGAGGACATTCAATCTATCCGTACTGAAGATATCGAGGAAACAACGTATCTGCGAGATTACCATGAAGAAGGATTATGGGTTGAGAACCTTTGATGATTAATTTCTATTTTAGGGATAAATGCCAAGCAAACAGCCCACAAGTTCTGCAGCAAGGTGAGGAACTTATCATTAATACATCAGGCAGTACATTTTTCTTTAGAACTTAATGATAAGCTAGTTCACAGCATTAATACATCTCAATTTTACTCCACAGCATGAGTTCTAACATGTACAGTACCTTTATCCTGTAAATACTTAATTCTTCCCTTCAAATAGGACTTGCAAAAATCTCATCGCAGCCTCTTGCTTCTTCAAATTAAGTTCTGCAAAAATCCCTTTTTTCTGACGGTATTTTGTTATTTATACCGATAGAAAAGGACATCTGCTACTTTCATGTGTCTCAGGCACTTCTCTCAGGCACTTCAAAACATTTTCTATCGGTATTGTTCTATTTTACCGTTAGAATAAATTCGTTAGTCTCACGGTATTTGTTGTCTGACGGTTTTTTCCTGTTTTTACCGATAGAAGAATACTCTGCCGCTTTGAATTCTCAACCGTGTCTGTAACACCCTAGTTTTGGGGGTGAAAAGTTTTGCATGAAAATCCTGCATGCATGTATCTCTGTAGTAGTAGCCAGATCAGCTGAACCCTAATCTCTCCCAAACCCTAAAAAAAAAAAACCTCCAAATCTATTCCCTAGATCCAGATCAAGATCTGACCATCCAGATTTAACCTACCAGTTACCCTGAAGATAAAAGTCTTCAGGAGCCAGATCAAATTCTGACCCTAACTCTCAGTACCTAAGCCTCTCTCTGTTTTCGAAAACAGGAAAATTCAGATTTACCCTAAGTACCCCAGTTCCCAGATGATTGAATTATTCTGATTTAACCTTATCCAGACTCAAGTAACCCCTGGAATATGTTCCTAGGTTCATCCTCAACTCACTTCAAAAAGTTGGGAGCCAAATTAATTCATCTAAACACTTTTCGCAGTTTAGTCCAAATTTTACTGCGAACAAGTCCTTTTCTGTTTACCTGGAAGCCTGAAAAGGCTAAAATTTGCAAACCAATTCCAACTCCAGAATTTCCTCAGGAAACACCTTCCAAATACTATTTGATACAGATCTCCCTTTTGATCAGACTTCAAAATCTCTCTCCAATCACCAGAATTCGAAATCGACAAAATCCAGATTTATTTTACCCTAATTTTACCCTATTTTCGAAAATAGGTGAAATCCCTCAAATCTCATCAAATTTTCTCTAAATTTGAGTTGGATGAGTACTAATAGAAATGTTATACTCAGCCATGAAATCAAATCTCAAATTAACCATCTCTAAGACAGAAATTACAAATCAGTCCAGATTTCAAATAAGAATCCTTGCATTTTGGTCCCTGGTTTGACCAGAGACGCTGTGCACGACCAGCGGCTGTGCACGACCGCGACCACCGCGCTGCCACGCCAGGAACTTCGTCGCCGGTGAAGCCCCGTGGTCGCCACCCTTGCCACCGCGTTCCTGCCACGTGTGCGCACGTCGTTCGCCACCGTGGAGCCACCGCGGCCGCACCAGCATCCCCAATTTTTCCCGCGCGCGCACGCCATCGCTGCAGCCACTGCAGAAGCACGGTGCCACGTTGCAAGCATGCCGGAGGAGCCCGTCAGTTCGCCGTTGCATCACCCGGGACAGCGCACGCCAGCCTGCAAAGCCGGCACGGCCGCTGGAGCACGTCGCTTCGCTGCTGTCCCACCCGGCCAGTCAATTCGCCGTCGATTCACAGCTCCAAGTCTCCAGGCATTTTCCAGCCGTTGCAGCCTCCCCAAATCGTCTATAAATAACCCTCAGGACTTAGCCAACTTCACCACATAGCAAAGCACCAGAAATCGCCACACTCCACCGTGTCTTCTTCTTCTTCGGCGAGCTCGAGAAGAGGCTCACGGTGCCAAGCCTCTACACTGCTTCCTCCTCGATTCCAGCTACTCCAGTAAGCTCCTCTTACCTCCCTCATCATACTCGAGCATGTAATTGACTTCAAACCTCTTCAGTCGCCGGCAATTCCCGTTTCTCTCCAGCAACTCCGGCGAGCAATTAAACTCTATCCAGAACGATTTAGCTCTCGAGCCTGTGATCAATTTTGATTAATGAACTTATCTAAGCATCTCTAAGCAACCAGAATCGAAGAATTTGCTAAAATATGAAAAACCCCAAATTGGAACTTTGCTTGTGAACTGGAGCTCGCTGTTAAGCTTCTCTGGTGTTTCCCCAGCCAATCTAGCTTCACACCTAGCTTACTTATGCCCAGAGACCATCCTCAAGCAAGGAATTAAGTTTATTTGCCCTAGATCAGAAATGCCCAAATCAGGTTTGAGTTAATCTTTTCTCCGGCCAATATCTCCTAAATCCAGCCAATCCAGCCATAGAAACCTTGCCATCTAGATGTTTTGGACCATTCTGAGCAACTTTGTCTTCTATCACGACTTCTAATTCGGCCTAGAATGTGAGATATAGCTATGCCCTAGTTTGCTGTACTGTTCACACTACATGTGCTCCAGGCCAGCCAGCTTCCTCGCCGGTTTTCATCACTTTCCGGCCATCTCCTGCCCTAGGTCCTGTTGAGACATTTGTTCCTGTTACAAATGCCTAACCACCAGACAAAGTGGTGCATCATTTGGAGCCCTGAGTCAAAAGATATGGCTAACCCTAGTTTTTGGCCGTGTCAACCCTATGCCAGACTATGTCAGCCAGTGGCATTGAGCCTTTTCACCCACTTCCAGCCATGAACTTTGAAAATAACTTTGTCCCTTAGACTCCTGATGTTGTGATCTACACTTTTCTCTACTGTCACAACTTGAGTTGAGCCCTCTATCACCCATCGACCTTATGTCGATGCCTCGAACCGAATGCCAACCTAAAGACATTCGCTGTTTTTGGGCGAACCAGTCACCACCTTGATATTACCCTGATATTTTGGAACCTTGTAAACCTTAACAGCTAATTTTAACCCTGGTTTCCATAATTAAACCCACATCGCTTTCGAACCTTGTATCACCAGAGTATTTTCTCCTTGCATCTTTGCATGTAGTGAATTAGTAAGAATAGGATTGATTGTAATGCCTATTTGCTTGTTTGATCTTGTTCAGAGCAAGAGTCAGGGGTTGAAGATCTTGTCGCGGAACCGTCATCGACTGCGGATACTTACGACGCGGAAGGCAAGTCATACTTTGATCATATTGAAACCCATATTTTATGAATTGCTATGCTATTCCATGAGTAGATATCTCGTTAATATTGCATGTGTTGAGATCAATGATATTATGGCAGTGGTAGATTGAATACTTGAGAAATGTGAACTTGATAAGATAGCAAGCCACGAACTAATAAAAGTATAAACATGTACATTTATATTCATGAAATAGAACCCCTAGCCGTGACCAGTATTTTGGTATGAAATGGTGGTAGCACTGGAGGTGCTTGGCTGCACTGAATGTGCAGGCACTGAAGGTGCATGGTTGTGGTATGATCTGATCACTGGCACGTAAGGACTAGAACCTTGTGTTATGCGTCTAGTGGCATGAAAAACGTACCAACCACTTACCTGGTATGGGACAGGCGCAACCTAGTAGCTTTCTTAGTATTATCAGTTCCCTGCATGGCTTGTCGATCCGGTTTCTCGCGTGGAAACTGGTGGGACGCAGTTCATCCATGAGTGATGTGAGATCAGAAAAATTATGAGAGGATAAGGTGTAAAGAAGGAAGACGCCCTACGCCAGATTAAGTCGTGCGCGACTGTAATCAAAAGAGGTTATGTGTGCTGCGGGAACATAGACCCAGGCTAGGAAGTAAGGCAGTGGGGAGGACCCACAACGGTACTTGGGACTGGATTGTCCGTTTACCGGGCAGGGATACTGTTAATACTAGACTGCAAAAACGTTGTGTGATCTCGGCCTTGTCACATGCGTATAAGTCGCATGGAGTTGGCCCGACTTGGAAGTCGAGTGAAAAAGTGGATTTAAAAAGAGGTACACCTCTGCAGAGTTTAAAAATGTATTCGAATACTTCGTGCTCCCGAGTTTTAGGAGTATGCCGCGGTGGATTAAATCCATGGGGTGTGACACAAGTATTGTTTTATAAATTAAAATTTGTTAGCTCAAGATTACCCAAGTGGCATGTGTTGTCATGATAAGGGGCGTTGCCGTGGGCTGTCATGTGTTGACGTGTCGCGGTAATACCATAATCTAGCAAACATATGATAATTAAGAGGCATGTGGTTTATGCCCTAAGTTATGAAATGCTGCTAAGAATATATGATTGAAAAGCTTGAATAAGAGTAGTGTGATATGAGGATATATCGCCTTGGATATGGGATATATGTATCACCATCAATGTGATTTATTTACTGCCATGGGTATGATCAGAAGTTGAGTAAAAATTGAGAAAGAAATGTATTTTGGGAAAAACCTTTCACTCTTTCCCCAATAGCATAGGTTCATGTTATATATATATATATATATATATATATGTATCTCTACCTTCCCTATGACTTGCTGAGTACGTAAGTACTCACCCTTGCAACAACTCATCAATAGATGGAGCGTTCTACGACCTTGGAGGATACTCTGAAGATGCTGCGGACCCAGGAGATGACGAGCAGTTTCCTTCAGAGCCCTGATGTGGTGCTGTTTGCTGTCAACCTCTGTTCCCTGTGGATTGCTTTTGGGCCTAGCTTCCGCCGACTAGATGTGTTATTTTGTTAGACCCTTGTGCCTTGTACGGCACTATACCTCGTTTTGTACTAAGGCCTGATGGCCATACAATTATGACTATTGTACTATTTTGCTGCTGCAATGTAATCCTGTAATTGACTCATCCTGGGAAGTCAAGTGGTTAGGGGACCAGCTGCACCGAGCTGGGCTCCTCACAGGTGATGTCACTGTCGTGGCAGACGTGACAGTGTCGCCATGCGTCGCCTTGGAAACTCTATAAGTACCTCGCCATGCGTCGCGGTATTTTGTTGTTTTTCTAATTCTCGAACGGTTCGACTCCTCATCTTCTCTTTCACAATGGCAACCTCCATGGGATCGTCAGCCACGCCCTCCCCGGTAAGAACTCTAAATCTCCTCGGTTTACCCCTGTATTGTTAATCCATGTTCAGTTCATTCTTGACCTGTTGATTTGCACAGGGAATGGTAGCCGTGGAAGACACTGCCAAAGCGAAGGCCGACCTAAGGGCCCTCCAGGAGGAGCATAAGCTCCTTACAGACAAGCACACTCTGCTACGGCTTGACCTTGACGATCTCTTCCAGCGCATTAACAATGAATGAACAATTTCTTTTTATGTCAATTTTCCAATTTTCCGGCTATCTTCCCTCTTTCTTTATCATTCTCAGCTTTCAACCACGGTCTGTTTGATGTTAAATTGTGTGTACCTTTTCATTACTCTGACGGTATTTTATTTTTTTACCGATAGAAAAAGGGCACCCAATACTATAATCTCAAGCACTTAATTAAAAAAATTTTCTGGGGAAAATTGGTCTCACGGGATTTTATTGTTTATACCGATAGAAAAAAGCATCCACTACTTCAAATATTTTTCCGGGAAATTTACTTTTTCTATCGGTACTATTATGTTGTGCCGATAGAAAATTACATAATTCTATCGGTATCAATTTGTTTTACCGATAGAAAAGTTGCTCCACTGCTTTATTACTCGTACACGGTCCTTGGGTTTCCCTCCACTCGAACAGTTCCACCTTAGAGCACTGCGTCTCTTCGAGAGCGAAGAAAACCACAACCTCCGCCGTGACCACTCACTTCCTCTCTCCCACACGACGATCGCCGGCTGGACACTGGTTCGCCACTGCCACCGGTTCTTATTTTCGTCCTTCGCCGGCCGCCGCTGCGTTCTACACCGCCTCTCCATCACCAGAACTGATCACCGCCGTAAATACCCTAATTCGTCATTCTATTTCCAGCATCTTCCTTATTTGATCCTAGTGTTTTGCACGTACTAATTCTTTGAGTTTTGCAATTACACTAGGGTTCCCTATTGTGTTGGATTATGTACATTCCGCACGCAATGTTGATTTAAATTAGGCTTTACATAATATGTTCTAGTGCTGTAATGAACCTGTTTTGAGATTTTAACTTATCTATACTGCTGTATGTGTGATCAATTGTATCCAACTGCCATGTAATGCACATTATATGTTGGAGGTGTTCTTACACATATTCTATCGGCAGCTCATGTGTTTACCGATAGAAAATATTTTTGCACAAGTAGTAAACTTAATTTGGATCTAGAAGGACATGAGCCATGCAATGTACTAGTTTGGTTGGGAATTTTTACTCACTTGGTATGAATATATGGCAATGTGGATGGGTCTTCGATGTATATGTTTCAAATGCCTATACATGACTTTTCCCAACCTAATAGATGTGAAGTCCTGATGACTCACATACAGGCTAGGCTAAAGATTATGCACAGTGGCACTTAGATGCTTGTGTGCATATTTACGTGTGAAATAATAATGCTGGCCCATGAATATTAGTATAGCAAATCATCGGGAATGTTATGTGATGACAAGGAATGGTGGCTTGTCAACAAAATTCCATATGTAGAGAACATTGTTATGTTCTATCGGTATCTCACGGGTTTGCCGATAGAAAAATTGTCTTCTGTAGAGGTTATGGTCTATCGGCAGCTCATGTGTTTACCGATAGAAAATATTTCTGAAGAGTTCAGGAAGTAATTTATGCATGTCTTTCTTTTTGTATTATTTTCCCTTTTGCCGCCCTAGTTAGTCTCCAGTCCTGGGCTGAGTTATGGAACTCCAAGGCGAATTAATTGCCATATATATAGTTTGTTGAAGGTTTTGTAGGGGAAGACATGTCGTCGTCTTCATCGGATGGTACTAGTGGTTCGACTAGGGCCAACCCCATCGTAACTACTGAAGATGCAGCTGTTACATCCCAGCGCAAGAGGGTAGGGCGAGGCGCGACGACGTTGGGGCGTTTGGCCAAACGCACGGATCTTTCTTGTGAGTTCAACCAATTTGGAAGGCCGATTGGAAAGAATGCTGGGAGGTATGCGGCCTACGTTGGGCTGTTGGCGAAAGAAAGGGTGAAGATCACCGTCCAGAGCTGGAAGGACGTGACGACGGACGAGAGGGATAGGTTGTGGGCGGAAGTGAAGGTTAAATTAACTGAAATCGCTGAACTCTTTCGTAATCACGTTCTCTTGGCTTATACTAAAGTTTAACTAACTCGCGATTAATTGTATGCATTTTTCGGAAACAGGCTAAGTGGAACATCCCCGACGATACACCTAGGACTGCCTGCTTGAAGGACATGAACGGAACATGGAAAACCTTTAAGAGCTGGCTCGTCAGTAACTTCCTCGCTGCGGGGAAATCTCCTTGCGAGAAGTACCCCTTCATATCGGAGGAGGTATGGGAGGAATTCACCAAGCAGAAGGGGACTGAGGAGTTCAAGGCCCTTAGCGAGAAGAATAGGGCGATCCAGAAGAGGAACGACCACCCGCATCGGCTCGGATCCCGGGGCTATGCGGGGAAGGAGGAGCAGTGGAAGAAGGAAGACGAGCAAAATCCTGTCATCGACAACCCTGAGTTGCCGCTCTCCGAGATTCGGGATGAGAGGTGCAAGCGATGGTGGAGGGGGAGGGGGTCCGTGTCGTCCACGGGGTCTGTGCAGTTCGCAACCCCTGGGGACGCCGACGTTGTGAGGCGAATGGTAAGTTGGCTAACCTCGTAAACTGTGTGTGCACAAGTGTATATAAGGCAATTTGTCTCACAAGGTACCTTTAAATGTAACATATCTCTTTTGAGAAGGAGGCAGCGGAGGGATTGTTTACCCCGCAGAGGGAGAACGACATCCTCACCCGGGGTCTAGGAAATAAGGAGCATCCCGGGCGGACACGGGCCGTCGGAGCCATTGTGTCGTGGAAGGCCGGTTTCGTAGATCCGGCTCCACCGAGGAAGAAGGCCCGCTCCTGGAAGGAAAAGGAAGCTGACCTCTCCGATAAGATACGGGCTGAGGTACGGGAGGAGATACGGGCGGAGATGCGGGCTGAGATACGGGCTGAGGTACAGTCTGAGGTGCAGTCTGAGGTCGCACAAATGAGGGAAGAGTTTGCACGGTTGAGAGAAGCATTGCTGGCCAAGAGTGCAGATGCGGATCCCCAGGACGACGGTACCCCGCGGGGTCGGATAAGCAGTTGCGCTTCGAAGGTACTCGCGGATCCAGTGGATCTACTTGAGGTACTGCAAGCCTTCATCTGTGCACTTAAGTTGATGCCACTCCCATTCTGTTAGAGTTGTTTCGCTAACCTATTTTAATTGTTACAAATTTGCAGAGGCCGGAGGGCTGCATCCTACAGAATCACGTAGGCGCCGGGCAGGAACTGGTTGGACACGGCTTCGTATATCCGTCTGCGCCGGATGTCCGGGTCCACTGTGTACCTCTGCGGTTGGGTTTCGTAAAGGTACAGGTGGACATGGCCATGCCGGGCTACAACGATTCTCCGTTGCCAGTCCCAACAGAGGAACTGCAGACACTTGCTGAGGCAGTGGGCTCCTACGTACAGTGGCCCAAGAAGTGTCTTGTAATACAACCGGTAAATCCTACACATTTTAGATTACATCCTACTCAGTACACTCAACTTGCATAATCTAACATACGTGGTCATTGATTGAAGTGGCCTGCCGCTGGGCTACCAGGGGACTGCGCCCCCAGCTCGGGGCATGAGGCCCGATCTCGTGCCACCCTGGACACATCAAAGATGGCCTCGACCCCACCCAGCGCATCCACGCCTTCACCTCGGAAGAAAGCTGCCATCACCTCGCCCTTGCCTTCGAAGGTACGCGGTCAGTCCCCGGCAAAAGGCAAGGGCAAAGACAAGGGAAAAGGGCGACTGGGACAGCCGGAGAGGCTCAAGAACGGGTTCCCACTCATGTCGGAGGCAGCTTTGTGCAAATTGGATCGATCAACCAGAGACCTCCACGAGTGGTACCTACACCGAGCTCGGCGCAATCTGAACTTCTTAGTTCCCTACAGGCCTGGGCAGTTCCACCGTGAGCCCGGGAGTATATCCGTGGCACACGAGGATCTGTTCGACCTCTACAACTGGCGGGAGCTCGATATGTCCATCATACGGACTGGAGTCCTGTGAGTTTGCTGATGCTATGTATTGCTGCTTTCTAACTCTGTTTGCTAACTCTGCATTGTTGTAGTTCATGTGAAATGTAGTAACTTTCTGTGCAATACTAATGTCGTCCTTTACATGCAGGTGCATGTACAGGCTAGCATCGGAGGCTGCGTGTGATAAGGTGGGTTTCCTCGACCCAGAGAAAATAAGCCTCACGATGCTAGAGCACGACGCCGCGCACGCTGAGCTGTACATATCCAAGGTGCTGATGGCGCAGCAGGACAGGGAGTTCATTCTGGTGCCGTACCACCAAAGGTTAGTGCATTTCGTACTAATTTAACTCGATCTTGTATGTTACACCTGAGATATACTTTGAGCTAGCAGTCCTCTTTTACGTACAATGCAGGGGCCACTGGATCCTCATCGTGATCTGTCCGCCGAGGAACGAGGTGTACTACCTCGATTCGATGCGTGACAGATTATCGATCGAATATGTGGTCAAGGGGAATATGGAGGCGTAAGTAACTTATATGTTTGATTTAAATTTTCACCTCACTAGCTAATGATAATACATTAACGGGCAATACTAACTGAAATGCAGGGCTTTTGATAAATATGACCTAGTGCAGACAAACTTTGCCCAATTCCCCCAGGTAAGCATCGATAGCTAACTCAAATTTGAAAATTGGGTGTCACGTTCTAAATTAGGAAGTTAGTTAGTAAGTATTCACACATGCTTGCAGATCGCCATATCGAAAGACTCATACGAAAATGCAAAGATTAGAGATCTTCGACAAATCTGGGCTCAATATGTCATGGAGGAAGTTGCGCCCAACCATCCGCCATGATAATTTTCTCTTTTCGTGTACTCTGTGCATAGACTGTTTATATACATGTGAATAAATATATATGTCAATAAATGTCCACATTGGATTGAAATTTGTATTTGTCCATATATATGTGAATAAATGTGAATAACTGTCTAATGTGTCACTCTGTTCTGTGAATTTACCCTTCTTTGCATCTGTACTGTATTGTGTATCCAATTTATAATGTATTGCATCTGTACTGTATATGTGAATGTACTGTATTGTAAATGTAAACGTACTGTATATGTGAATGTTCTATCGGTAAATTCATTCATAGCCGACAGACCACTACAAATTTTCTATCGGTAAACTCATCCACAACCGAGAGACTACTACCCATTTTTCTATCGGTAAACTTGAAATTAACCGTCAGAATAGTGTGACTTTTCCTGCCGGTGAACTCATCCACAACCGAGAGACTACTGTGGTTTTTTCTATCGGTAAACCTATAATTAACCGTTAGAAGAGTGTGATTTTTCCTGCCGGTGAACTCATACACAACCGAGAGAGTACTAAGATTTTTTCTATCGATAATGTCATTTCCAACCGAGAGAGTGCTACACTTTTTTCTGTCGGTAAACTTATAATTAACCGTTAGAATATGGGTATTTTTTCCAACGCTAAACGTCAGACGACGACGGGTTTTCTATCGGTACAATCATAAGGTGCCGATAGAAAAGTAATATTTTCCTATCGGTAATCATGTAATTAACCGTTAGAATAGTGGTACTTTTCCCACCGTTAATCATCAGACTACGACTGGTTTTCTATCGGTACACTCCTAATATGCCGATAGAATTGTTAATTTTTTCTGTCAGTTATTTACCGTTAGAAAATGTTCTGTCTTGTTCTATCGTGTCTATCTCTATCGGCACGAAAACCGATAGTAGAAGGGGTTTTTTTTATCGATAGAAGAAAGCTTTTCTGTACTAGTGCCTATAAATAGGGCCTTAAGGGACCCAGAGAAGTCACTCCAACCCTCAATCCTCAGAAACCACCGGCGCTCTTAGCTCTCCCGGTAACCCTCTCCTGGAAGCTCAGTCCCGGGAAACTCAGTCCCCGAAAACTCGAAACCATCCCCTTTGAGCCCCCAGCCACCAGAGAAGTAAATGGGTCCCAAGGGTCATGCAAAGGCCGTTGAGGTGCCTCCGGAGGAAGGCACCGCGGACTTCCTTTGGGCCTCCGAGTTCACGACGGGGGACTTAGACTCCCTCGTGGACCAGGTGGTGGTCGCGGACGGGGACGTCCGGACCCCTCGAAGAAAGACGGTGCCCCCCGCCTTAGGCCTGGAGAGGTGGTGGTCTTTGAGGCTTTCCTCGAGGCCCGGCTCCGACTCCCGGTGCACCCTTTGCTCCGGGAGTACGGGGTGGCGATCAACTACCTGACGCCGAACGCCTTCATTCGGATTGGCATCTTCATTTGGCTGTTCGAGACAGCCACTGGACGGGAGCCGACGCTCTGGCTGCTCTGGTATTTCTATGAGCCGGCGGCGAGGAGCTCCCACCTAGTGAAGGAAGGGCCAAAGTCCCCGTTCGGCTCTGTGATGATGCAGCTCTTGCCTTCCCGGGTAGCAGAGTACCCGGTGGTAGCCTTTCGGGACCACTGGGGGGACTTGGTCTGGAGGTAGTTCTACCTCCGGGTTCGGGACGACGAGGTGACGTACTCACCGGAGCCCCCCTCTTGTTGTGGTATTGCGAATACCCCGGCAGGTTTTAGGAACGATCCTAGCGAAGAAAACGCGACTCGGGCTGACCGGGTGACCGGTCCTCCCCCGCCGTACAAACACAAGAATTGACACGAGGATTTATACAGGTTCAGGTCCCGGTGGGGGCCCTAGTCAGTCAGCGTGCTCCTGACTGGAGTCGGCTGGGGAGGCTCTCTCGGGGGAGAGGCTTCCGGAGCACACCTGTGAGTTTTGGCTACTTAACAAATATGAATCACTTGTCTTTACAACAGGGGGTACAAGGGCTATTTATAGCCCCAAAAAGAAGCAAAAAGACTAAACTACCCCGGACGCTGCTGTGGGATTGAGGGGTAGCAATGTCCTTCTCCCGGTCAAGCGCCTTGGATGCTTGACAGGTGGTCGCTGATTCCCAAGGCGCTCCTCGCGTGACCTGCACGTGATCAACAACCAAGCACTTTACCTTTAGAAGGGCGATGAGGCCCGGGACATGCACTGGAGGCCAGGTCCCCGGGCCAATGCCGGCTCCCGGGACTGGCACCGGAGGCCAGGTTCCGGGAGCCAAAAGGCGGCGCTCGGGTTCGGCACCGGAGGCCACATCCCCGGGCAAATGGCGGCGCCCGGGACCGGCACCGGAGGCCAGGTCCTAGGAGCGAAAAGGAAGCGCCCAGGACCGGCACCGGAGGCCAGGTCCCAGGAGCCAAAAGGCGGCGCTCGGGTCCGGCACCGGAGGCCGCGTCCCCGGGCAAATGGCGGCGCCCGGGGCAGGCACAGGAGGCCACGTCCCCGGGCAAATGGTGGCGCCCGGGACCGGCGCCGGAGGCCAGGTCCCGGGAGCCAAAAGGCGGCGCTCGGGGCAGGCACCGGAGGCCACGTCCCCGGGTGAATGTGACGCAACTTACCTGAACTTAGTCTCACGGAGAGTTCCCCCAACAGCAGCCCCCCATGGCCCCCGGGGACGATGCTCGAGTCCCCGGTGGGTATGGTACATGTCACCAGTAAAATCTCCGGACCAAGCCACCGAAGCCGTGACGCTTCGGTTCCCGTGCCGCGCGCTTATGACTGCGCCGCTTCGCCATAAATGCGCTTGCGATTCGAACTGGTGCCTCGGTTTGCCCGCCAGTCCCTTCGTTTCCCCCGCACGGTTTGAACTTCAATGGCCTAGATGTACCGCGAAGTACCACGTGGCGCCCATCTAGGCCACACTTCGCCCCTATAAATAGGCCCTTGGGGGGCCCATGAGGCTCATTCGAAACCTTCCAACCTTAGCGCATTTAGCTCTCCCGATAGCTCTCTCCCGATAGCTAGCTCCCTGTAGCAGGCGTCCGAAACCTTTAGGTGTCCTGTTCCCTAAAACTTTAGTAACCGAAAAAACCAAACCTGATGGCACCGAAGGGTCGAGCGAAGACCACGGAGGTGCCCCTGGAGGAAATCGCTCCGGATTTCCTCTGGGTGTCGGAGTTCACGGCCGGGGACATGGAGTCCCTGGTCGAGCGTGGAGTCATCGAGGACGGGGACATCTGTGTCCCCGTGAAGAAGGACGGAGCCCCCCGCCCCAGGCCTGGAGAGATCGTGGCCTTCGAGGTCTTCCTGGAGGCGGGGCTCCGGCTCCCGGTGCATCCATTGCTCCGGGAGTTTTTCAAGGAGTATGGGGTGGCCCTAAACCACATCACCCCGAACGCCATCGTCCGGATGAGCCTCTTCATTTGGCTCTTCGAGACGGCGACCGGGCGGGAGCCCACCCTACGTGCCTTCTGGTACTTCTACGAACCGGCGGCGAGGAGCTCCCACCTGGTGAAGGGGGGACCCAAGTCCCCCTTCGGCTCGATGATGGTGCAGATGCTGCCGTCCCGGGTAGCTGATTACCCGGTGGTGGCCTCCCGGGACCACTGGGGCGACTGGATCCGGAGGTGGTTCTACCTCTGGGTCCAGGACGACGAGGTGGCGTACGCCTCGGAGCCCCCCGCCTACAACAGATCGTCCGCCCCGAAGCATCCGGTGTGGACGGACGAGGAGCTCGAGCTCCTCGGCAAGGTCATCATCTCCCGGGGCACCAGCTCTATGCGGGACGCCGCCGAGGAGATGATGCTCCTGAGGATCTCCCCCTTCTCACGCGGGAGAAGGGGGATCGGGATGGGCCCGGAGCAGTGGCCCCCGGTCAAGCCGGTGACCTGACGTAAGTCCGTTACCTGCTTCATTGCATTTACAAATTTTTGAAAATTTGACTAACTCTTTACCTTTCGCAGTCCGGCCGTACCCAGCGGCGCGGGAGAAGGCGGAGAACCTCCTGGGGAGGTACTTCGCCGATGAGCACGAGCTCGTCGTGGGGGAGGGCCCTCCCCGGAACTTGGTGCCCGAGGCCTTCGGGCTAAAGCTACCGGAGAGGAAGCCCCTCCCCACCCCTCGGTCTATGAGGTCCCGCCGGAAGTGGAGGTCTCGGGGGCCCTCCCGCCTGGGAAGGGGAAAGGGCAGATGATCCCCCCCCGGCGAGGGACCCCTTCCGGGACTTCCTCGGCCACTTCCTCGGGGGACACCTCCTCCGCAACGAGGACGACGACCACCGCCACCCAGGCCGAGATTATGCCGAGCTCCCAGGTCCAGGGGCCCATCACCGGCCGCGGCGGGACCAGCGCCGGGCGGGAGACCCCCTGATTCCCGCGGGGGAGGTCGAGCGTTACGCGGAAGGCCTGCAGACCCCGAGGGTCCAGGCCTACATCGCGGAGGGAATGCTCCACGAGCGCTTTGGGGAGCTCCGGTCCCTCGAAGTCCAGGTATTCACCCGAAGTGGTTGTCGCTTTCTTTTGGCTTCCTGCATCCAAAATTTTTCTAACTCTGGAATTTGTAGGGGGCGGCGATTACCTGGGGCATTGAGCAGCGCATCGGCCGGCTGCTGAAGGACGCGGAGGACAAGGCCGCCACCTTCCTGGGTCAGCGGGACGAAGCTCTCCAGGAGCTGGCCCGGGTCCGAGCCCAGGTCGATGTCTCGGAGGCTGTCAACGGGCGCCTTCGGGAGGAGGCGAAGGCGAAGGAGAAGGCGTTCCGGGAGGTCGAGGGTTCGAGCGTCCGGGCGGTGGTGGACGCGGGCCGCTCCGTCCGCTCGGCCCTCGAGATCCCTGGCGTAAGCCTAGGCTCCGGGGGTGGCTCGGAGGTGCCCCCGGCCACACTCGAGGAGGCTGTGCATTTTCTTAACGCACAAGTCTCCGTGATCCCGGAGGCAGCGGACGCCCGGGTGCGAGCCCGGGCGATCCCTGTCGTCGCGGCCGCGGCCGGGCTCGTCGAGCACCGGGGGGTGGGCGCCCGGGCGATCGGGGGCCGCATCCCACGGAGCTTCCCCGAGTTCTTCGAGCCCTCGCGCCGAGAGGTGGAGCAGCTCGCCGGGGGCTTCTACGACCGGATCATCCGGGTGAGATTCCCGGCACTGGCGCCTCCGGCAACGGATGCCCCGGCCCCGGCCCCGGTGGAAGTCCCCCTAGGGGAGGACGCCAATGAAAAAGTATGAGCCTCCCCACGGGTCTTAGTTAGGACCCTTTTGCTCTTTTTAGGATTTTGATCCCGGTAGCTTCTTAGAAGAAGCCCCGAACACTTGTAAAAAGACATTTTGAATGCAATAGAGTTAGAAATTTTTCCAAGTCTTGAATTGAATGCAATGTTACCAGGGTTCCCGGGAGGTTACTCCTGGGCGACGGCCCAAGCCGCTTTGATCTTGCTAAGCCTCATCCCCGGGGAGCGCGGTAGCAACATTGTCCGGGAGCCGATCCGGCTAAGATGGCACCCGGAGTGGCACTTGGACAATTTTGACAATCATCGCGCCGAATTGTCCCCTCCGCGTCTGGGGCTCCGGATGATCCCCCCAGTTCGGATACTTCCACCGGCGGGCTACGAATACTGGCCCGAGGATGTGCTTCGGGATGCTCGGGGCCGCGTACGCGCATTGTACCGGGACTTGGCCCGGGAGCTAGCAGAGGGCCCCCGGGACAATTAGGCGTAGGAGCCTTAGGATGTAGAGAACTTCTGGGTTTTGACCAGGGTTGTATCGTTTCCGCTGCCCACCGGAGGGGGAAGATGTCCTTCGGATTTGATGATCAATAAAGCTGTGTTTGCTTTCATCTTTGAGTCTTCTTTTATTTTTTCTTGGATGGTCTGGACGACTCCTTTTGATAAGAATGAGCTAAGTTTGCTCGTGGACGCTGTGGTCGACACCCGGGGGTTCCTTATCCCCCCGCCCACAGCGGGCCGGAGGGTAGCTCCACGCGCTGTGGGGGTAACAAGGCCCCCGGGGTGAAGATAACCTGTAGCATAAGAATTTTTCCAAGTTAGAAAATTCTAAAACGAGGTTTTCAAGGAAAAGACCTTCCGGGAGACGATCATCCAGTCGCCGTGAGAACGGGAAGCCGGGAACATGGTCTGCGGGGAGGAAACATCCGAGAAAACTCGACCAGACTTTCAGAGACTTCCAAGAGACAATCATCCGGTCACCGTGAGAACGGGGAGCCGGGAATACGATCTCTTGGGAAGAAAAGTCCGAGAAATCCATAATTTCTCTGGGAGACAATCATTCGGTCGCCGTGCGAACGGGGAGCCTGGAATAAGGTCAGAAATCCTGGAAAATTATGGGGAAAATCCTTCCGGGAGACAATCATCCGGTTGCCATGAGGACGGGGACTGGGGAATATAGTCTCCGGGGAAAAGATATCCAAGAAAGCCTTAGACGTCCCGCTGGGGAGAGCGTCTACTCCCGGAGGAGGATGTGCCCGATGACGGGTCTGAGTGTTTGGGTAGGAGACTAGTCTCCCAAAGTGACTCGTTACCACGGCCGCTGGGGACCGGGTTGCCGCTTACACGCTCAATCCACGAGGGCTGATCGTAAGCCGCCCTACAGGAGGGACTTGCTGGGTCTGGGCCCACTTCCTCACGGGGAGGGCGTCCTCACGGGGAGGGCCTCCTCGCGGGGAGGGCATCCTCGCGGGGAGGGCATCGCCGTTAGGGGCGGTAATGAGAAGAACCTGCAATGACGGTTGAAGAGCAAGATCTATGTATTGATAACAAAATGAAATACAGTGCCTCCCCCGCTAAGCATAGAACTTGCGAAGTAAACGCAAGTTCCACGTGTGCTTCAGCTCCTGCTCTTGAAGGTTGGAGAGCTTGTAGGCCCACGAGCCCAGGACCGCGGAGATCCTGTAGGGGCCCTCCCACTTGGGGGAGAGCTTACCCTGGGCTTGGGGGTCCGTAATGCGCTTGAGGACAAGGTCCCCAAGGCAAAAAGCTCTCTCGCGCACGCGCTGGTTGTATGCGCGCGCCATCTCGCGCTCGTAGATGGCGTGGCGGAGGAGCGCTCAGTCGCGTTCCTCCTCCACGAGGTCGATCTCCAATCGCTGGTTGGCCTCGTTGGCCTGGTACGCTGCGGTCGTGGCTCCTTCCAGGAGCTCGACTCGCAGCGACCGGAAGCCAATCTCCGGGGGGAGGACTGCCTCCGTCCCGTAGACTAGGGAGAAGGGAGTACGTCCCGTCGCCTGGGACCGGAGTCGGCTGGGGAGGCTCTCTCGTGGGAGAGGCTTCCGGAGCACACCTTTGAGTTTTGGCTACTTAGCAAATATGAATCACTTGTCTTTACAACAGGGGGTACAAGGGCTATTTATAGCCCCAAAAAGAAGCAAAAAGACTAAACTACCCTGGACGCTACCGTCGCATTGAGGCGTAGCAACGTCCTTCTCCCGGTCAAGCGCCTTGGATGCTTGACAGGTGGTCGTTGATTCCTGAGGCGCTCCTCGCGTGACCTGCACGTGATCAACAACCAGAGACTTTACCTTTAGAAGGGCGATGAGGCCCGGGACATGCACCGGAGGCCTGGTCCCCGGGCCAAAGGTGGGTCCCGGGACCGGCACCGGAGGCCAGGTCCCGGGAGCCAAAAGGCGGCGCCCGGGTCTGGCACCGGAGGCCGCGTCCCCGGGCAAATGGCGGCGCCCTGGACCGGCACCGGAGGCCAGGTCCCGGAAGCGAAAAGGCGGCGCCCAGGACCGGCACTGGAGGCCAGGTCCCGGGAGCGAAAAGGCGGCGCCCAGGACCGGCACTGGAGGCCACGTCCCGGGAGCGAAAAGGCGACGCCCAGGACCGGCACCGGAGGCCAGGTCCCGGGAGCGAAAAGGCGGCGCCCTGGACCGGCACCGGAGGCCAGGTCCCGGGAGTGAAAAGGTGGCGCCCAGGAACGGCACCACAGGCCAGGTCCCGGGAGCCAAAAGGCAGCACCCGGGTCCGGCACCGGAGGCCGCGTCCCCGGGCAAATGGCGGCGCCCGGGACCGGCACCGGAGGCCAGGTCCCGGAAGCGAAAAGGCGGCGCCCAGGACCGGCACTGGAGGCTAGGTCCCGGGAGCGAAAAGGCGGCGCCTAGGACCGACACCGGAGGTCAGGTCCTGGAAGCGACAAGGCGGCGCCCAGGACCGGCACCGGAGCCCAGGTCCCGGGAGTGAAAAGGCGGCGCCCTGGACCGGCACCGGAGGCCAGGTCCCGGGAGTGAAAAGGTGGCGCCCAGGAACGGCACCGGAGGCCAGGTCCCGGGAGCCAAAAGACGGCGCCCGGGTTCGGCACCGGAGGCCGCGTCCCCGGGAAAATGGTGGCGCCCAGGACCGGTGCTGGAGGCAGGGTCCCGGGAGCCAAAAGGCGGCACCTGGAACCGGTACTGGAGGCCAGGTCCCGGGAGCCAAAAGGCAGTGCCCGGGGCAGGCACCGGAGGCCACGTCCCAGGGCAAATGGCGGCGCTCGGGGCAGGCACTGGAGGCCAGGTCCCAGGAGCCAAAAGGCGGCGCCCGAGGCAGGCACCGGAGGCCAGGTCCCGGGTGCCAAAAGGCGGCGCCCCGGTTCGGCTCCGGAGGCCGCGTCCCCGGGCAAATGGCGGTGCCCGGGACCGGCGGTAGAGGCCGGGTCCCGGGAGCCAAAAGGCGGCACCTGGAACCGGCACCGGAGGCTAGGTCCCGGGAGACAAAAGGCGGTGCCCGGGGCAGGCACCGGAGGCCATGTCCCCGGGCAAATGGCGGCCCCCGGGGCAGGCACCGGAAGCCACGTCCCTGGGTAGATGGCGGCACCCGGGGCATGCACCAGAGGCCACGTCCCCGGGCAAATGGCGGCACCCGGGACCGGCGCCGGAGGCCTGGTCCTGGGAGCCAAAAGGCGGCGCCCGGGACCGGCACAGGGGCCAGGTCCCGAGAGCCAAAAGGCGGCGCCCGGGGCAGGCACCGGAGGCCAGGTCCCGGGAGCCAAAAGGCGGCGCCCAGGACTGGCACTGGGGCCAGGTCCCAAGAGCCAAAAGGTGGCGCTCGGGGCAGGCACCGGAGGCCATGTCCCCGGGCAAATGGTGGGGCCCGGGGTAGGCACCGGAGGCCACATCCAAGGGTAAATGGCGGCGCCCGGGGCAGACACCGGAGGCCACGTCCCCGGGCAAATGGTGGCACCCGGGACCGGCGCCGGAGGCCAGGTCCTGGGAGCCAAAAGGCGGCGCCCGGGACCGGCACAGGGGCCAGGTCCCGAGAGCCAAAAGGCGGCGCCCGGGGCAGGCACTGGAGGCCACGTCCCCGGGCAAATGGCGGCGCCCGGGACCGGCGCCGGAGGCCAGGTCCCAGGAGCCAAAAGGCGTCGCCCGGGACTAGCACCGGGGGCCAGGTCCCGGGAGCCAAAAGGCGGCGCCCGGGGCAGGCACCGGAGGCCACATCCCAGGGCAAATGGCGGCACTCGGGACCGGCGCCAGAGGCCAGGTCCCAGGAGCCAAAAAGCGGCACCCGGGACCGGCGCCGGCGGCCAGGTCCTGGGAGCCAATAGGCGGCTGGGGTAGGCACCGGAGGCCACGTCCCCGGGCAAATGGCGGCGCCCGGGGTAGGCACCGCAAGCCACGTCCCTGGGCAAATGCTGGCGCCCGGGGCAAGCACCGCAGGCCACGTCCCCTAGCAAATGGCGCCGCCCGGGACTGGCACCGGGGGCCAGGTCCCGGGAGCCAAAAGGCGGCGCCCGGGGCAGGCACCGGAGGCCACGTCCCCGGGCAAATGGCTGCGCTCGGGACCGGCGCCGGAGGCCCGGTCCCGGGAGCCAAAATGCGGTACCCGGGACCGGAGCCGGCGGCCAGGTCCTGGGAACCAAAAGGCGGCGGCGCCTGGGGCAGGCACTGGAGGCCACGTCCTCGGGCAAATGGCGGCGCCCGAGACCGGCGCCGGAGGAATGTCCCGGGAGCCAAAAGGCGGCACCCGAGGCAGGCTCCGGAGGCCACATCCCCGGGCAAATGGCGGCGCCTGGGGCAGGCACCGGAGGCCATGTCCTCGGGCGAATGTAACGCAACTTACCTGGACTTAGTCTCGCGAAGATTTCCCCCAACACCTCTTATAGCCGGTCGTCCGCCCCCAAGCCCCCGGTGTGGACCGAGGAGGAGCTGAAACTCCTCAGCAAAGTGGTGGGCTGCCGGGGCGTCCGTTCCATGAGGGACGCAGCCGAGGAGCTAACACGGCTGAAGATCTCCCCCTTCTCGCACAGGGGGAGGGGGATCGGGATGTGTCCGGCCCAGCAGCCCCCGCAAAAGCCGGTGACCCGACATAAGCTCCCAGTTACTTTGCTCATTTCTTCTTTAATTTCTCTAACTCTTAGTTTTTGCAGTCTGGCCGTATCTGGCCGCCCGGGAGAAGGCGGAGAACCTCCTCAGGAGGTATTACACCGATGAGCACGAGCGCATCGTGCGAGTTATTGGGGAGGGTCCTGTCCGGAACTTGGTAGTTGAGGCCTTCGGGCTGAGGTTACTGGAGAGGACACCTCTCCCCACCCCGGCTCTCACAAGTGAGGAAGGGAGGTCGTCGGGGGCTCTGAGCCGAAGCGGGCCAAGGCACAGAAGGCTCCTGGTCTGGTGACGACGCCGGGCTCTACGCTCATGAAGTCCCATGACGCCGCCCCTCCCGGAGAACTCTGGGGGGGCGATGGAGGCACAAGAGCTCGCGTGCCTACCAGAGGCCTCCGGAGAGGCCCGTGGAAAGGAGTCGACCGGTGACGGGGGGGGGGGGGGGGCCGGCGGTTATTCGACTCGGCGGATTACGTCCCCTCGCCGCCTTCGGCGATAGCTCTCCCCGCGGCTCCTACGTGTAACATCCTGAGTTTTGGGGTGAAAAGTTCTTTCTTAAAAATCATGCATGCATATGTCTCTTCTAGATCAACCAAATCAGCCTCAGCTTTATTCTGTTCTAGCCCTAAATCTCCAAAATTTATCCTGTGACCCCAAGTCAAGATCTGACTTGCCAGATCTGATCTATCAGTTATCCTACATCTAAAAGCCTTCAGAACCCAGATTCAATTCTATCCCTAACTTCCAGAATTATCAACTCTTTTCTGTTTTCGAAAACAGAATATCTTATATTACCCAATTACCCTAAGTTTCAGAAATCCAGATTTAATCCAAATCTTGGCCAAGTGCAGACCAAATTATTCTTGGATTATGATCAAGGGTATGCCAATACCTTAATCCAAAAAGTTGACAGCCAGATTTCATCATCTAGACCCTTTTTACAAATTAGTCCAAGAATTATCGCAAAATAGTCCTTATCTGTTATCTGAAAATCCAAAAAGGCTAAAATCTCCAGATTAACTCCAAATTCAGAATTTCTTCGGCAAATCTTTTCTAGATGCTTTTTGAAACAAGTTCTTCTTCTGTGCAGATTTCAAGATCTCATCCTAATTACTATAATTCGAAATCAATTGAAACTCAGATTCAATTACCCTAAGAATACCCTATTTTCAGTCCGTACCAAAGACTATTCAAATGTGCCAAATTTTATCAACTGTTCTTGCCAAATATTCTGTTGAATATAATCTACCAGATCAGTACAATCAAATTCAGTTTAAACCTTCCAAAACTCCAGATTCGCAGATCAGTCCTTTTTCCAGATTTTTCTAAAAGCCAGAAAAGGCAAAATGTTGCAAATCATCTTCAAATTCAAATCTAATTCAGGGAACACCTTCCAAATGCTTTTCAACACAAATTCTTCTTTTATGAGTATCTCAAAATCAAACCCTAAATCCCAGAATTCGAGATCAATAAGTTTCAGACTTATTTTACCCTAATCTACTCTGTTTTCAGTTCATATCAAAAATCATCCAAATGTCTCAAATTTTATCTTTTATTTGTGCCAAGTCATCTGTTGAATCAAGCCTACCAGATTAATGCAATCAATTTCAGATTTAACTTTCCAAATCATCAGATTTGCAATTCAGCCCGAAATCAAAAATCAAATATTGCAAATCAGCCCCTAATTCGACCAGGGCAGTAGCCAGTGCACGACCAGAAGCTTCGCCGTGCATTTGCGCCGTGCTTGCTCGCCGCCGGCCACGCCTCGCCTCGCCTGAGCTCGTACTCACTTGAGTTGCATGTGCACACGCGTCCACGCCCCAGCCATCGCCGTGGCAACGCCGTGGCAGCGCCGTTGAACAGCATGTGCTCCTGCGCGCGACCAGCAACAGGCTTTTGTCAGCAACATTGCGCCACGTTGCCAGCCCTTGTCGCCACTGCCTTGCACCGCCCAACAGCATTGCGTCCCGATGAAGCAATAGTTTGATCAGCAGTCACCTCGCCTGTGCGCCGTCGCTTCACCGCTCGCCGTTGTTGCTTCTGCGCCCAGCAATTCATGTCAACCGACACAAATTCCCTTGCTGCTATCTCCTTGCAAGCATCGCCCTGTGGTCTATATAAGCAGCCATACCCTGTGTCATCTCCCCTTCACCAGGACTTAGCCAAATTTCCAAATCTCCTCGCCGTCGTCTTCTTCTCCGGCGAGTCCAGATTGAGGCCTCACGGTGCCAGCACGCCCTGCTGCACCTCTCACCGAATTAACAGCACCAGAAGGTATAGCTCATCTCCCTCATCATGCTGTACCGTCTAATTGAGTTATATTGCATCCAGTCGCCGGTGATCGCCGGAATTCCCGATTGCCCTGTTCCGGCAATGCAGACCAAATCACTTCGAATTAGCTCTCGAACTTGTGAAGAAAAATGATCAGTGAACCTTTTGAAGCAAGCCTATGCGTCAATATCTCCAGATTGAGCTCGAATTGAAGTTTTCCCCAGTTTTGAGCTTCTCCAGAAACCGGCGATCGTCGCCAGGCTTCTCCGGCCATCCTCCGGCCAAATTGATTGTGCAGATAACTTCCTCTTACCCTTCTATCACTCCTCAAGCTTGGAATCGAGTTCTTTCGGCCTGTATCAAAAAGCCCCAAATCTCATGTCATCTTCTTCGGCATCGATCACCGGAAACCTATTCCTGGCCGTTTCAGCTTCATCCACTTTGTCATTCAGGTGTGCTTCAACCTCCTGAACATTTTTGCCTTCTAGCTCGATCTCTGAAACTGCCCAGAATTCAAGTTATAGCTTTGCCAAGTTTTTGTCCAGAACTGCTCCAGTGCAGCCAGTTCATCTCTGTTCATCATCAAATTTCTTGCTTTCTAGCCATCTTCTGCCCTAGATCCTGTTGAATGATTTGTTCCTGTTATCATTGCCTACCTCCCAGACAAAGTGGTGCATCATTTGGAGCTCTAGATCAAAAGTTATGCCAAGCCCTAGTTTCTGGCCATGTCAAGATCAATGCCAGACTATGTCGGTCAGTGGCATTAGCCCTTTTCACTTCCTTCCAGATGTGCATTTTGGGCATAACTTTGTCCCTTAGACTCCTGAGGTTGTGATCAACATTTTCTTCTTCTATCACAACTTGATTTGAGCCCTTGAAATGCATGTTATGCTAAACCCTAGTTTTTGACACTGTCTCAGTGCATGCCAGCCAATGGCATTGGCCTTGTTTACCCACTTATGATTGTGCATTTTGAAAGCCACTTTGTCCACTGAATTTGTAGAGTTATGATCTACATTTTCTTCTACTGTCATAACTTGAGATAAGCTCTCTAGTTTTCTTTGAAGTTATGTCAGAATCTTGATCTGAATGTCAATCCACTGACATTCGCTGTTCTTGATCAAACCAACCACAAAACTGATGTTCTTATTGTAACCTTGAGATCCTAAGAGCATCTAACACCATCCTTAGCCAAATCCTTGAAACCCTAGACCACAACTCAGTTCAGCGTGTAATCTCAATTATCTCCAGTATTGTTCAGTCACTCTTGTAAAGCATATCTGCATATAGATCCTAAAACATCTTAATATATAAGTAATATTTGTGTGTATTGTTTGGTTTGTCGTCGAGCAGATCTAGAAGCTGAGATCGAGGACTTCGCTGTGGACCCGTCATCAACTGCTGTTTCTTACGACGCGGAAGGCAAGTCATATCCTTGGTCATCTTGAACCTATATTTTAAATGTTGCTAAAACATAACCTTGAATATAGGCAATATTGCATGTGAAAGATTGAGAATGGTTGATTTATCAATTGGCAGTACTAGACTGGTTACCTGTAAAATGTGAAATAAACAAGTTTTGAGCCATGAACTATTATATGTATCTATATACTTATATTCATGAAATAAAACCCCTAGCCGTGACCAGAAAAATGGTATGGATGGCTGTAGCACTGGAGGTGCTAGACTGCAAAGGAATGCAGGCACTGAAGGTGCAGGGTTGTGGATGGTCTGGTCACTGGCATATAAGGACTAGAACCTTGTGTTGTGCGTCTAGTGGCATGAACAACGTGCTAACCGCAAGCCTGGTATGGGACAGGCCTGAACAAGTACTTATGTGGATCGTACATGAAACCCCTGCATGAGTTGTGTTGTGATGATTGACTTGGAGGCTGACTCCTACTATCACTGAAGGTGATCTGGTATTTGACCCAGTAATGGGAAAATGAGGTGGGGTGGAGGTTATGATACAGCCTACCACAACTGTGTTTCGCTGAGAGCCACAGGGTCAGGGTGAATTGTAAGTGATGCATAACAAAAGTTCTTGTTATTTCCACCTTGCCGCTCACAATATGAAGTGAGTCAGGGGTCCAATCATTTTGTTATGATAGGAAAGGTTTGAAAGTGGAATATCTTGCGGGTAAATTGGTACCTCTCTGCAGAGTTAAAAACGTATTCGAATACTCCGAGCTCCCGGGTTTTATAGGAGTCTGCTGCGGTGGATTAAATCCACGGGGTGTGACACAAGTACTATTTTCTAAATAAAATATGTTTAAATCAAGATTACCCAAATGACATGTGTTGTCATGATAAGGAGTGCTGCCGTGGGCTGTCGTGTGTCGACGTGTCGCGATAGTGCTATAATCTAGTGAACATGAATGATGATGTTATATTATGAAAAGTGCTGCCATAAGATGAGATGAGAAAGAAAAAGATTATTTTATAAACATCCATAATTCTTGACTAGTCTAGGTTCATGTCATCACTACTATATGTATCTACTCTTATCTATGACTTGCTGAGTACGTAAGTGCTCACTCTTGCAACCTACAAATCAATAGACGGAGCGATCAACAATCAAGATGAAGGTGTGGAGAACTTATTGGATCCAGAAGGAGGAGCGTCAGTCCCGTCATTTCCCTGATGTGTGTTGTTCTGCTGTCCACTTCTCTTTTGTGGGTGGGTCACCTATCTTCTGCTGTGTAGATGTTATTTTGCTAAACCATGTATGCCGTGAAGGCATTGTAATCTCCTTATGTAATATCAAGGCCAGCAGGCCACACTGCTTAACTATTTTGTAAGTTACTCTGTTGCAATGTGATATACTCCTGTGCTTGACTTATCCTGGGACGTCAAGGGTATGTGTATGCTATGCATATATGGGACTAGCTGCAGCGAGCTAGGTCTCTACAGGAGTAGTCGTAGTCCCAGTCTCGGGGCGCGACACTACGCCACCGGGGCCGGAGAAGTCGGAGGTTCAATTCGCGGAGGCTTCCCCTCCGCGCGTCGAATGGCCGGTAGATGATGGGGGGAGCCCCTCGGTCTACAAGGTCCCCTTGGTGATGGGGGTCCCGGGGCCCCGCGGCCCGGAAAGGGGAAAGGGCTCCTTATCCCCCTTCGGGGAGGGACCCCCTTGCAGAGCTCGTCGGCCTCTTCCTCGGACACCTCTTCGGCGGCGAGGACTCCGGCCACTGCCACTCCGGTGCTCATCACCCCTGCGACCTTCGTGAGGGGGCCTGCTGCTGGTCCCGATGGGTTCGGAGTTGTCGGGACGGAGACCCCCTGCTGTCCGCGGGGGAGGTATTCCCGTTCACGGAGGGGTTCCAGACCCAGAAGGTCCAGGACTACGTCTCACAAGGGACGCTCCACGAATGCTGCGGGGAGCTTCAATCTCTCCATATCCAGGTTCATCCTCGAACCGGTGGCTTGTTTTCTTCAGGATTCCCACTTAGGTTTTTACTAACTCTCGCGCTTGTAGGGGGCAGCCATTGCCTGGGGCATCGATGCGCGCTTCGATAAGGCACTGAAGGAGGCGGAGGGTAAGGCCGCCGCCTACTTGGAGGAGCGGGACGGCGTGCTCCGAGAGTTGGCCCAGGTCCAGGCCCAGCTCCACGCCTCCGAGAACGCCAACGACCGGCTCCAGAGGGAGGCGAAGGCCAAGGAGGATGCCTTCCGGGAGCTCGAGGGCTCCAACGCCTGGGCGGTGATGGACGCGTGTCGCTCCATCCGTTCGGCCCTTGAAGGGCTCTGGGTGCGCCTTGGTCCGGGGGGCAGCTCCGAGGCGGCCACGGCGACGCTCGCGGAGGCAGTGCATTTTCTTAACGCACAAGTCTCTGTGATCCCGGAGGCCGCCGATGCCCGCGAGCGTGGCCGGGCGGTCCCGGTGGTAGATGCTGCGGTAGGGCTCATGGAGCACCGGGGGGTCGGCGCCGGAGCGATCGGGGGTCGGATCCCCTGGGGTTTTCCCATGTTCTTCGAGCCGCTCTGGCGAGAAATGGAGCAGCTCGCCGGTGTCTTCTACGACCAGATCGTCCGTGTACGATTCCCGGCGTCGACGCCTCCGAGGGCGGATGCTACAGCTCCGGCGGGAACCTCCCGGGGGGAGGACACCAATGAATAAGTATGAGCCTCCCCCGTGGGCCTTTAGATAGGACCCTTTTTTGTTTTAGGTTTTTCCTCCCGGTAGCTTCTTAGAAGAAGCCCCGGACATTTGTACAAAAATATTTTGATGGAATAGAAATGGAATTTTTGCTAAGTCTTCGAATTAAATTTACCAGGTTTCCCAGGAGGTTACTCTCGGGCCTCAGGATGTTGCTTCCAGGCAAAGACCCCCGAGGTTGAAGCGCAACCTCAGGGGCATCCCAATGTTGCGGGGAGCCTCTTCGGAGGTGGAGCCCCTGGTCTCCGGCGGATGTCACCCGGGGAATGCCCATGCCGCCTTCATCTTGCTAAGTCTCTTCTCCGGGGGACATGGCAGGGGTGTCTCCCAGGAGCCTATCCGGTTGCGGTGGCTTCCAGAGTGGCACCTGGACAACTTCGACAACCACCGCGCCGAACTATTCCCTCCGCGACCGGGGTCCCAGAGGGTTCCCCCGATTCGAATACTTCCACCGGTGGGCTATGAATATTGGCCTGAAGATTTGCTCCGGGACGTCCAGTGTTGTATACGAAGCTTGTATTGAGACTTGGCTCGGGAGTTATCGGAGGGCCTTTGGGATTATTTGGTGTAGGAGCCTTCCGGGTTGCACTCCGGCTTGTACCATGTTTAATGTAGCGATGCCCACCGGAGGGGGAAGATGTCCTCCGGTTAAATATTTTTAATAAAGCTAAGGTTGCTTGTGTACTTTGTGAATTCTCAAATGGTTCAGAACAGGGTGATCCCCGGGTACAAGTTACCCCCCTGCATAGCGGGCCGGAGGGTAACTCTGCGCTCTGTGGAGGTGGCAAAGCCTCGGGGTAAGAACTCTTCAATTAAGAATTCCTCAAGTTTTCCAAAGGTTCCGGTGAGAAATTTTGCCGGTAGCCGTGAGAACGGGGGGCCGAGGGCTTCGCGATGATCTCCAAGAAAGCCCCTTTTGGGAGCGGTTTCCGGGCGCTGGCTGCCCGAGCAAGGGCGTTGGCCTGGTCGTTGTCCCTTCGCGGGATGTGCTGGGCCTCTAGGCCGTCGAAGTGCTTCTCCATCTTGCGCACTTCCTGCAAGTGGAGGCTCAAGTTTACATCATGGCACAGGTAGGACTTGTCCATTTGGCAAACTACGAGCTGGGAGTCTCTTTTTACTAGGAGTCCTCGAATTCCCAGGGAGCGCCCGAGGCGCAACCCCAGGAGCAAGGCCTTGTATTCGGCGGCGTTGTTCATGGCCGGGAACTCGAGCTACGCCGTGTACTCCAGTTCCCTCCCCTCGGGGCTCCGGAGGAATACTCCCGGTCCGGCCCCGGTGAGACACAGGGTGCCATCAAACAAAAGCGTCCAATGGTCGTTGCGTCGGGGCAGTGCGGGGAGGTTTTCGTCCCCAGGCCCGGAGGCAGGAGTTCACTCCACCACAAAGTCTGCGAGGACTTGTGACTTGCTGGCGGAGCACCCCATGAGGGAAACGAAAAAGGGAGCAAGCTCGGCCCCCCACTTTCCTATCTGGCCGGTGGCTTCCTTGTTCCTGAGCACCTCCCCCAGCGGGAGGGACGATGGGATAGTGATCGGGTGCCCCAGGAAGTAATGACGAAGCTTCCGGGACGACATTAGAAGAGCGTAGCAGATCTTCTTCATCTCTGTGTATCGAGTTTTGGCCCCTTGGAGGGCCTTACTCACGTAGTACACGGGACACTGTTGCTCGTCTTGCTCCTTTACAAATACCGCACTCACAGCGACTGGGGTGGCGGTGAGGTAAAGGAGCAAGGCTCTTACGGGAATGGGCTCATGAGCATTGGGGGGACTCGTGAGATACTTCTTCAAATCATCACAGGCCTCCTGGGCCTCGGGGGTCCACTGGAACCCTTAGAGCCCCCGGAGGATTTTGAAGATGTCGCGCCCCGCACAGGGTACCACGACTACTCCCGTGGAGACCTAGCTCGCTGCAGCTGGCCTCATACATACATACCACTGACTTCCCAGGATAAGTCAAGCACAGGAGTTCATTGCAGCTGAGTAACTTACAAAATATCATTGATAAACAGTATGGCCTGCTGGCCTGATACAACAAGAGTAATACAATGCCTTCACGGCACAAATGGTCTAATTAAAACAAAAGACAACTACTCGGCGGAAGCTAGGCGAAACCCCCACAGTGGTAAGAAGTTGACAGCAGAACAGCACACTTCAGGGTTCTGGCAAAACTGGCTCTCTTCCTTCTGGATCCACGAAATCTTCCAAGCCTTCGTCTTGGTATTGTAGCACTCCATCTATTGTTGATAAGTTGCAAGGGTGAGCACTTACGTACTCAGCAAGTCATAGGTAAGAGTAGAGATACGTATAGTAGAGATGACATGATCCTATGCTATTGAGGGAAAAGAGGTGAGAGGGTTTTTCCATAAATACTTTTCTTCCAAGCTTTTCAAATCTCATGCTCATGGCAGCATTTCATATATTTAGGGCACAATCCACATGCCTCTTAGATATCATATGATCACTAAATTATGGTACTACCGTGACACGTCAACACATGACAGCCCACGGCAGCACCCCTTATCATGACAACACATGTCATTTGGGTTATCTTGACTTAACAAATTTTAATTTATAAAACAATACTTGTGTCACACCCCGTGGATTTAATCCACCGCGGCATACTCCTAAAACTCGGGAGCACGAAGTATTCGAATACATTTTTAACTCTGCAGAGGGGTACCAATTTACCCGCAAGATATATCCACTTTCATGCCCTTCCTATCACAAGGAGTGGACCCCTGACTCACTTCATACTGTGAGTGGCAAGGTGGAGATAACAAGAACTTTTGCCATGTTTCACACACAATTCACCCCAGACCCCGTGGTTTTCTTCACGCAAACCACAGTTGTGGCAGGGTTTCACAACCCCCACTAATTGGCGTCTTCCCCTCAGGGTCAGCGTGCATGATCACATCCTGTGATATGTGTTGGAGCGCACCCCGTGTTTAATCGTGAGTTTGTCATATAGGGGTTTCATGTGTGATCCACATACTACTTGTTCAGGCCTGTCCCATACCAGGCTTACGGTCGGCACGTTAATCATGCCACTAGACGCACAACACAAGGTTCTAGGTCCTTATATGCCAGTGACCAGCTCATACCACAATCCATGCACTTCCAGTGCTGGCACATCCTGTGCGACCAAGCACCTCCAGTGCTTTTACCATTCCATACCAAAATACTGGTCACGGCTATGGGTTTTATTTCATGAATATAAATATACATAATATATTAGTTCATGGCTCATTATTTGATCAATTCACATTTCACAGGCATCAGCCTGATGCTGCCATTTCATAATTCAACTATTCTCAATCTTTCTCATGCAATATTATTATTTTATAATCAAGGTATATTCTAGCAATTCATAAAATATAGGTTCAAGATGTTCAAGAGTATGACTTGCCTTCCGCGTCGCAAGAAACAGCAGTTGATGTCGGGTCTGCGACGAAGTCTTCGAACTCGGACTCTTGCTCTGAACAAGGATCAAACAAGCAAACAGGCATTACAATCAATCCTACTCTTACTATTCCACTATATGCGATAATGCAAGGAGAAACACTTAGGCGATACAAGATTTGGAAGCGATTAGGGTTAAACTATGGAAACCAAGGTTAAGATTAGTCGTCAAAGGTTTACAAGGTTCCAAAGGTTCCAAAATATCAGAACGATATCAAGGCTGCGGCTGGTTCGCTCAAAAACAGCGAACGTCTTTAGGTCGACATTCGGTTCAAGGCATCGACATAGGGTCGATGGATGATAGAGGGCTCAACTCAAGTTGTGACAGTAGAATAAAATGTAGATCACAACATCAGGAGTCTAAGGGACAAGTTATGTTCAGTTTGCATACCCAGAAGGGGTCAAACTGGCCCAATGCCATTGGCTGACATAGGCTGACAAGGGCTGACAATGCCGAAGAATGGCATTGACATGGTTTGAATAGTTCCCAGTGGCCAAAATGAGTTTTGATTCAAGCATATGGTGCACAAGGTAGTGAGGCAACTATTTGACAAAGTATTTTCTGTTTTTCATGACCAGAGGTGGGTGAACAGGGCTAATGTCACTGACTGGCATAGTTTGACATAGAGTTGACATGGCCAGAACTAGGGTTTTCCATAACTTTTGATCTAGGGCTCCAAATGATGCACCACTTTGTCTGGTAGTTAGACATTTGTAACAGGAACAAATGTCTCAACAGGATCTAGGGCAGGAGATGGCCGGAAAGTGATGAAAACCGGCAAAGAAGTTGACTAGCCTGGAGCACATGCAACATAAACAGTGCAGTAACTAGGGCATAGCTATATCTCACAATCTACGCCGAATTGGAAGTCGTGATAGAAGACAAAGTTGCTCAGAATGGTCCAAAACATCTAAATGGCAAAGTGGTTTGAGCTGGAGTGGCTGGATTTGGAAGATACTGGCTGGAGAAAAGATGAACTCAAATCTGTTTTGGGCATTTCTGATTTAAAGTGATTGAACTCAATTCCTTGCTTGAGTATGGTCCTCAGGGTACTAGAAATGCATTGGTGAAGTTAGATTAACAGATTGCTCAACAGAGAAGCTAAATCAGTAAGTACAAGTTCATGTTCATGGCTGGAAATTGGGGGTTTTTGTTTTACAACGAATTTGTTCAAACCAATAGCTCAGGGGTCTTAAGTGAGCTATTCTAAGCATCTTTCACTACTGGCTCGAAGATCAATTCGTTCTGGAATGAAGTTAATTGCTCGCCGGAGCTACTGGAGTAAAACTAAAATTGCCGGCGACTGAGGGTATTTAAACTAAATTCCAAGCTCGAGAAGCATGAGGGGGATGAGGGAAACTCACTGGGGGTGTTGGATTGAAGAAGGAAGCAGTGGTTGAAGCTAGCACCGAAGCTCCCTCTGCTGCTCACCGGGGAAGAAGAAGACACAGTGCTGCTGCTGGTTTTCTGGTGTTTTGGAGTGTGGTGAAGTTGGCTAAGTCCCAGGGGGTATAAATAGGCAAAACTGGAGGTTCTCAACGGTTGGAAAATCTCGGGGAGTTGTAGCCGGCAAGATGCGACTGGATTGGACTTCACGGCGAAGACAGGCGGTGACACGACTCGGTTCAGCGGCCGTGAGGGCTTTTGCAGGTGATGGAAAGTTGAACTGATGGCTGGCCGCGGCGAGTTCTCCACGTGGCTATGCTTTCCTGCTGGAGCCGTTGCCGGTGGCGTGCAAACGAGAGAAACCAGCTGGTCGCGATCCTCGCTGGAGAAGATCCACAGTGGCCAACGCCGAGCACACACGTGGCAGCAGGCGAAGCAAACAGCAGTGGCGCGCTCGTGGTCGAAGGCTCCCGTGCTCGTGCGCTGTTCCAGGTCGTGGTCGAAGTCCCAGGCGCTGGTCGAGGACATCAGCTGGTCGGTTGCACTGTTCTGGTCGATCAGGGGCATAAGTGTGAGAGTTTTAGTTGAAATCTGGACTGATTTGTAAATCTGGTTTTAAAGAGGTTTAATTTGGAATTTGATTTCATGGATGAGTATAATATTTCTATTAATACTCATTTAGCTCAAATCTGGAGAAAATTTGATAAGGTTTGAGGGATTTCACCTATTTCCGAAAATAGGGTAAAATTAGGGTAAAATAGATCTGGATTTTGTCAATCTCGAATTCTGGTAATTAGGGTGAGATTTTGAAGTTTAAACAGAAGGGAAATCTGTATCAAATAGTATTTGGGAGGTGTTCCCTGAAGAAATTCTGAGGTTGGAGTTGATTCGTGGATGTTAGCCTTTTTAGGCTTCCAGGTAAACAGAAAAGGACTTATTCGCAGTAAAATTTGGGCTAAACTGCGAAAAGTGTTTAGATGAAACAATCTGGTTCCCAACTTTTTGGAGTAAGTTGAGGGTAAACCTAGGAACATATTCCAAAAGATACATGAGTCTGGATAGGGTTAAACCATGATAACTCAGTTATCTGGGATCTGGGGTACTTAGGGTAAATCTGAATTTCCTGTTTTCGAAAACAGAAAGATTCTTAGATACTGGGAGTTAGGGTTAGAATTCAATTTGGTTCCTGAAGACTTTTATCTTCAGAATAACTGGTAGGTTAAATCTAGATGGTCTGATCTTAATCTGGATCTAGAGAATAGATTTGGAGATTTTTAGGGTTTGGGAGAGATTAGGGTTCAGCTGATCTGGCTACTGCTACAAGGATACATGCATGCAGGATTTTATGCAAAAAATTTTCACCCCCAAAACCAGGGTGTTACAGAAGAATTGGAGGCCGCGTTCCCTCGACCGCGAGACAAAGCGACTCAGCGCGGCCAAGCGGCCAGTGAGTCGTTGAACGTCTTTGACCGAGCGTGGCGGGGGCATGTCCAGGAGTGCTCGGATCTTTTTGGGGTTGGCCTCTATGCCCTGCTGGGACACGAGGAAGCCCAGGAGCTTTCCCCTACACATGCTGAAGGCGCATTTGTCCGGGTTGAGCTTCAACCCGTATGCGCAGAGGTTGCGGAATGTCTCCGCTAAATTGTCGATGTGAGCAGTCACGAGGGGACTTTTGACGACCGCGTCGTCGACGTAGACTTCCATGTTGCGACCGATCTGGTCCTTGAGGACCAATGTCATGGGTCGCTGGAAGGTCGCTCCAGCGTTGTTTTGCCCGAAGGGCATGTGGACGTAGCAGAAGGTCCCGAGGGGAGTTATAAAACTCGTCTTTTCCTCGTCCCCTTCTGCCATCCGGATTTGGTGATAGCCCGAATACGTGTCCAGGAAGCTCATCAACTCGTACCCCGCGGTCGAGTCGACCAGCTGGTCAATTCACGGGAGAGGGAAGTTGTCTTTGGGCTAGCGCGGTTGAGGTCAGTGAAGTCCACGCACATCCGCCACTTACCGTTTGACTTCTTCATGAGGACGGGGTTCGCAAGCCACTCGGGGTGCAAGACCTCCCGAATAAACCCCGCCTCGCAGAGCCTGGCAATCTCGACCTTGATCGACTCTTGGCGCTTAAGGGAGAGTTTCCTCAGCTTCTGCTTGAGAGGGGGGTGGCCGGGGGTCACCGCGAGCTTGTGCTCGATGACGTCCCGGGCGATGCCTCGAATGTCGGAAGGCTTCCTGGAAAAAACATCAGAGTTTTTGCGCAGGAAAGCCGCGAGTTGCTCCACGTGCTCCTCATGGAGATCTGCCCCGATCCTGACAGTCTTGTCCCTGTCGTCCGAGGACAACGGGATCATCCGGAGGTCCCGTTCCGGACGTGGCTTGGGGAGGGACCTCCGTGAAGGTATCGCGGCGGCATCTGGCTCTAGGGGAGAGGTCCTCCCCCTGGGGTCTTGATCATATTGACACTCCCGATCACTGCGGCGGCGCGCTCGTATAAAGCGCGGGCCATGTCTTGGTCTCCCCGGGTGGTGATCACGCCATGAGGCCCGGGGGTCTTCACACAGAGGTAGCTCTGGTGGATTGCGGCCCCCAAGCGGTTGATCGTGGTCCTCCCCATGATTGCGTTGGAAGAAGAGGGGAGGTCTACCACGTCAAACCGGACCATCTCTATCTGGTAGTTGTCCGGGGTGCCAAGGTCATGGGGAGACCCACCTTCCCCACGGGGTGAATCGTCTTCCCCGGGATGAATCCTTGGAAGGGCCCTGCCGTGGGCTACAGTAGCTTCTCGTCCACCTGCATCTCCCTAAACGCCTTTAGGTAGAGGACGTCGGCGGAGCTCCCACCATCCACGAGGTTGTGGGCCAGATGGCAGTTGTAGACGGTAGTGGAGACGATAAGCGCGTCATCATGGGGGAAGCGAACCCCACGCGCGTCTTCTGCCGTAAAAGTGAGGGGCACGTCCGACCACTTGGGTGGCCAGGGCGTATGCTGCACCCCCACCACCTTTACTTCGCGTGCGTATTCCTTGTGCTGACGCTTAGAGTCCCGCCCGGAGGCGGACCCTCCCATGATGACGTTGACACGCCTTTTAGAGGTTTGGAAGGGGAGAGTCTCTGACTGCTCCCCCTCCCGAGCTTGTCCCCGCTGTCCCCCCCCCGGGGGCAGGAAGGGCCGATAAGGCCGGTTGAGGGGGCAAGGAGGCAGGAGTCCCCCTTGCCCATGTTGGTCGAGGAATGCGGCGAAGTGTTGGAGCAGTTGGTGGAATTCTCGAGTAGCATGGGTATTGGACTTGTGGAAGGTGCACCACAGACCTTCCCTGCCTCCTGTCGCAGGGCCTTCACGGCCACGGGACGACTGGCCCCCCCCCCCCCCCCCCCCCCCCCCGTGACCTTTTGGCTTGGGGAAGGGGCGGTTGCCCATGGAGGCATCGCACGAGCCGCCTCCGCCTTCGAGGACAAAGGTGTCCTGAGGCCGTGGCTCACTACGATTGCCCCCCTTGGGGCGTTTGAGGGGGTCCCTGGCCCCCCGGTCGATGGGGGCGGGGCCCCCTCGTTCTTCTTCCAGAGGTCATCCTCCTCCGCCCAAGTGTACTTCTCGAGTACGTCGAAGAACTCATCGGCGGAGGAGGGGTAGCTTCGGGAGAGTCTCCGGTGGAGCTCCCCCGGGAGGATCCCGCTCTTACACGCCTCAATGACTGTGGAGTTAGGGACGTGAGCTACTTTTCTCTTGACCTGAGCAAAGCACTTGAAGAAGCTGCGGATGGTCTCCCCCGTCCTCTGTCAGACGGTGTACAACTACGAGGAATCCAGGGGACGCCCATAGTTGCTCAGGAAGTTTGCGCAGAACTCGCGTTTGAGCTGCGCGAAGGACTTGATGGAGCCGGCCTTCAGGTTGTAGAACAATGAGCGGGCGATCCTGGTCAGGTAGTGGGGGAAGACATTGCATTGAACTGTCTCGTCCCCCCAGCCGCCGAGATGGCTGTGGAATACACCTACACAAATTCATAAGGGTCGGCCTCACCATTGTAGTGTTCGATGTGCGGCGGGCGGTAAGGCCGCGGCCATTGAATGCATCAGAGTCTGTGGCATAGCGGCTGGTTAGCGCCTTCCACTTCTCGGGGGAGTCCCGGTCGCTGTTCCCTTTGACAGGGGACACACGCTCGGTGTCGGAGTCGGGGAGGGGCCCAAGAGGTCCGCCGGCATGGCGGTAGCTCCGCTTTCCCTCCGGGTTGGTGCAGCTAACCTCCAGGATGTCCGAGCACTCCCCAGGAGTGGTTGGTTCTTCGGTGGGTCCCCCGGCCAGTGCGGGAGTGAGGCTCCCCGCGTCCACGACCCGGGGGAGGCTCCTCCCCAGACTTGGTGGTACGCATTCGCTCGACCTCCTCCCGAGTGAAACGGACTTGATCCACCGGGGGAGCCCTCAAGGGCGGTCCCGGGGGAGGAGGGAGCTCATGCGCGTCGACTGCGGGTGCAGGAGGAGCGACCGAGGCATGGGTAGGATCCAGAACCGGAGAGTGGGGACCCAACCGGCGAAGGTCCGGCGACGGTGACGAAGATTGACACCCGAGTCAGTTCAAATAAATACACTGTTGGTTCAAGACAGATTCGAGCCAGACACGTGCCTGGCGGTGCGAACTCAAGTTATTCTGAGAAGCATCAGCCCGAGGTCGCAAGCTTTGCACGATCAGACCGCAGCTAATCCGCGGTCAGGGATTCGTGTGTTATACGCAAACAGAATGTCAGAGATGTTGCGTGGTCAGCCAACATCCCGCGGTCAGAGCATTTTCGACCAGGGTACTTGGGGTTCATCTGTCGAGCTGTCCCTATAGAGGGAATATCCCAAGTTTCCCGAAGATTCTTCCACGTGGAAGACCAATCGTCAGGAGGTTAATACGTGCAGTTATCCATGAATAACACATGTTAGACCTGCGTGGAGGTTAAGAGCGGTCCTCTAAAAACCGCATCCAACTATCCAAGCAACTGTCTGATGCAGTTACGACATGGCACCCTTTCGACCAGTATAAAAGGGTGGCAAGATGCATCAAACAGGGGAAGATCAACGTCTCTGATACAAGCGAGATACAACACATCTCAACCGCTCAAACAGCCAAGTCTACGGCCTAGATTAGATAGTATTCACAAGCCTCCTTGGCTTCCTTCTATACACTTACATAGGAAAAACCCTTCGCCTGTGAAGGTCTTTTCCCGTCATCTTGTAAATCTTTATTACGTATAGTGAAATCCCAAGAGGACGTAGGGCTATTACTCCCACCATTGAGGGCCCGAACCTGTATAAACCTCTCTGTGCTCCTGTTCTCCATATTTATACATACCTTCCCGGAGGGTCATCTTGAAAGGTCTCGCTATTACAAATTTTGCATAAGTTCGGCTAAGGACCCTGAGTCCGAATCGTCGACAGCTGGCGCCCACCGTGGGGCCTTTCTCAAGGCGTCCTAATTTTAATCCGGAGGTTCGTTGAAACATGGCTGGAGTATATGATTCCGAGAACGATTTTGATCTCGAGGATTATGCTTACATTCCAATGCCTTCTCCAAGCGATCCTGTTCCAATGGAGGAGGTTGAAGGCTAGAATCTTCCAAAGGTGGAATCATCTCTCCAGGTCATATCCATCGACCAAGGGGCGACTAGCGCATGGTCAAAACCCACAGAGGTTCTTAATGCGCTAGAGGATGAATCCGGTCTGTCATACGACCCCGCTGAGGGGAAGGATGATATCGACCTGGAAATCATCCCGGGGAGATTCGACCCTGATAACCTTCACCGTCTCTTTGATTTCGAGTCCGACTCGGAACAAACCAAGATGTTTTCCCACCGACAACCTCTCTCCCTAGACAGTTCGCTGCCTTGTCGGAGGAGAATCCCGATCAACAGGCTACTAGGGAAGAACGAGATCGCAAACAGAAGGAGGATCAAGATCTCGAGCAGCAAAACAACGAACTGCGCAGAACTGCCCTAGAGGCTCTTCAAGATGCGCAGGCTCATTACGATGCTGCTCCGAGTTCTTCTCGACGGTCACGTGGTCGCAAACGCAACTAGACCCCTTCTTTGCCTCAGGAGCATTTCCCGGTGGACGAAGAAACAGTAACACCTGGTGCCCCTAGGAGAAGCACCCATGGTCAACTGCGATCTATCGCGGAAGTCATGCGTAACTTTCCCCCTACGGTCACGGATGCGCAGAAACCGGCCTTTACCAGGATCCTGGCGGAAAGACTGGATGAGGTTGCATCTGAGGTGACCCCAACGGCCTCTTCCCGCTCGGTAACACGTTCCCGCGAACGAGAGTGTCCTCACTCTGGTTCTGGCCGGCGAAGTTACCCGCCGCCCGTACCGTCCAGACAGGACAAGTACCGGCGAACGCAGGATTCTCGTAGTAGGGATCGGGTCCCTGTCCACTCTCGTTTGGGACCACGGATAACTTCACCGTTGCGTGAAGTCGCCCGAGACACGGTCGAGAGTCACAGGGCAGCTCACGGTCCCTACGTCGGTTGTAAAGCTTTCTCGGCCGGCCGACGAGCGGTCGTTTGGCCTGATAAGTTTCGACCAGGGGCCATTGAAAGGTTCGACGGAACTCAGAACCCATCCGAGTTCCTTCAAATCTATATCACTACCATCCAAGCGGCAGGAGGCGATGACCGGGTCATGGCCAACTACCTGCCTACAGTCCTTGAGGGACCGGCTAGAACCTGGTTGTTTAACCAGCCCGAAGGTTCCATCTACAATTGGGAAATGCTGTGCGATGCCATCCTCAGCAATTTCCAAAACTGTTATCAAAAGCCGGGTAAAGAGGAAGATCTTCATCGGTTACGTCAAACTTCGATCGAAACTCTTCGGCAGTTTGTCAAGAGGTTTGTCGGGGTGAGGAATACCATCCCGAACATATCCGATGGCTCCGTTATCAGGTCATTCAAACATGCCGTTCGATACTGGAGATTCACCGAAGACTTACTTATCCACCCTCCTCGATCAGTGGCCAATCTGTTCGACATGGCTGTCGACGATTCGGACTCGGAGTCCTCAGCCGAACTTATGCAGAATTTGTAATTGTGAGACCTTTCAAGATGACCCTCCGGGAAGGTATGCTGAACAATGGTGAACAGGAGCACAGAGAATTTAGACAGGTTCGGGCCCTCGATGGTGGGAGTAATAGCCCTACGTCCTGTTGAGATTTCACTAAGTATGGTAAAAGGTTTACAAATGGAGGGAAAAGTCCTCACAGGCGAGGATTTTCCCTGTAAGGGTGTACAAGGAGAAGCTATAGGAGACTCGTAAGTGTTGTTTAATCTAAGCCGTAGACTTGGCTGTTTGAATGATCGAGATATCTTGTATCTTGATTATTCTTTTGAGTTCGGTTCTTCCGAAAAATGTCTTGGATCCCCCCGTTTGATGTACTTTGCCACCTTTTTATATTGGTCGAAAAGGTGCCATATGAAGAAAACTGCATCAAACGGTTAGATGTGGTTGTTGGAGAACTGCTGTTAACTTCCACGGAGGTTATTAACACGTGTTAATCATGAATAACCGCATATAATAACCTCTGACGGTTGGTCTTCAAGTGTAGGAATCTTCGGGATACTTAGAATATCCTGTTGTATGGGCAACCGAATAGATAGATCCCAAGTATCCTGATCGGCAGATGTTCTGACCGCGGGATATTGGCTGACCGCGCAATATCCCGAATGTGTAGTTCGCGTATAGCCTACGAACTTCTGACCGCGCAAGGCTTACGGTCTGACCGCGTAAAGCTGGCGATCACATAGTGACGTCCCTCAGAACAACTTGAGCTCGTATCGCCAGATACACTCTTGACTCGAACCTGCCTTAAACCAGAAGTCCAATAGAAGTGGTCCGGGTGTCAATCCTCGTCAGCTAGCCCCCAAATTCGAAAGAAACGAAATGACGTGTTTATTTCAAATTTTAAGACCATGCATTGGATTTTTAACCCAGCCCTTTAACTTCTCCACTTCGTGGCGCACTAAGTGAAAATGGTTGGTTTTTCAAGACGGGTTCTGACATTACGTGACGGGCAATGATAGCGTCGTAGAATTGTTTTTATCTCGAGGTAAAATTGTAAATGCTTTGACGAAACCCGAGGCGCCTGGAATGCAAACCGTCACCCAGGCGGCTATAAATACCAGGTTCTTGGATTTGTAAAGCTTCAGAATTTCCCTCCACACCTAAGTCCTTTTCTTGTTATCCTGTCTTCTTCCTTTTCACATACTCCTCCCAATGGCAGATCACGATATCATCGAGATTGAGAGTGATGAAGAGGAAGTTGTCGAACAAGGGTCTCAAACGAATGAAGTCCTGTCTCCCTTAAGGAAGAAACCCAAGGTTGACGAAGGATCTTCCAGTGGAACAAAGGTGAAGAACGTAGCGGGTTTCTTTCTTCCTTCAGTTCCTTTGACCCTCCTCGTTCATGCCTCTCGGCAAGTTAGGCCTTTATCCTTAGAGAAAGATCCCATCACATCCAATTCTCCCATCCTTTTGGGTGATCAACATCCTGGTCGGCAAGCGGTGACTATCCCTCGATCAGATGATTGCCATATTGGGTTGGCGAAGCAATCTTCTGATGGGAAGGTTTCTCTTCCACCATATGATGATCTTCCTCCCAAGATGGGTGTATCAATGGGTTATGCACCGGGACAGGTAACAATTCTTCTCCCTTTTTGCTGATAATTTTAGTTAGTATGACTAACTTTTGCAAAATGCAGGAGGTAGGAGGCTCCAGCGATCAGCCTTCTGCTGCTCCATCTCTTCCTTCCGGACAGACCCTTCTAGAAGAGAAGAATGCCCTGGAGAAGAAGACCGAGGAGATGGCCTCGAAGATTCTGCGTTTAGCAGAATGTCTTGATCGATCCCGAGAAGAGGCGCACCATTTCCGTCGAGAGAGGGACTTCGCTCAGCAACAGCGAGAACTCTCTGACTTGATTAGGGACAATAGTGAGTCTGTTGTTAGGGATGATATAGATAGACTTAGGGTAGTTGCTAGTTCCCTGGGGGTTGCCAGTGTAAATCCTACTGTCAACAACATGTCCCTTGGGGAACTTTGTAAACTTCTTTCGGAACAGGTCGATGCTTTTATCGACCGTATCCCTTTTGTATGTAAGGAATGTAATGAATAAAGTTTCTTTTATTCATATGAACATTCTTCATACCTTCTGTGTGAAATTATGGCCAAAAGCTTAGTCCGCGACCATTCATACACAGGAAATTTCAGTTCTGCGATTAGAATCGCGCTTTAAAAGATCACCATGACCTGCCCTGATGCCGCGATCAGACTTAAGGCCGCGGTTAGAACTGAATTGCGACTAGAGTCGAACGTTCGGTTAGACCATTACTTCGACCAGAAACGAAGTTAAATAACATGGCTTTAACCAAACCATAACCCAGTTAGAATATATCCGTACGTCAAAATTTGAGTTACATGATATTTTTCACAAAAAATGTTTAAGTAAAAAGAAAGGTAAATAACCCTCAAAAAGCCTTAGCAGACTTCTTGAGTTTTAGCCCTTTCAGCTTCCGAAATAAAGAAGTCTTTTTATTTCAGATCCGATACCCGAAACGCTTTAAAGGGTTTATCATAGAATATCCATTATGGGAAATGAATAAAATATTTAAGAGGACGCTTGAGTGGAACGTTACTCACAGAGGCGTGACTCCTCGAGTCTATAAAAGCAGTAGGTAGCTTCTTGAGGAAGCTATTCAGTCGCGAAAAACCCTTAGAGTTCCCGCCGCACAAAACCCTCATCTTCTTGCCTTCATCTTCCACAAAATCATCGACTTTTTTGACCAATCTACCTCAAAAAATGGCATCTTGGAGCAGATCCAACCACCATTCTGAGGAGACTCTGGTGGCGTTGGAGAAAGAGGAGATCCTTCCATCGCGGCTGCTGATCAATTGGCGGCCTGCGGAGAAGAACAAAGAAACTCCAATCGTCCGAGAGGGCGAGTTGGTAATCTTCGAGGAGTATCTGCGCTGCGGGTTCCGATTCCCTGAGAGTCGGTTCCTAAAGGACATCCTCGACCATTATGGGTGGGAACTCATCAACCTCCACCCAAATGCGATGCTGATCCTGGCGGTGTTTCAGCATCTTTGCGAGGCCTTCGTCGGAGTATATCCTAGCGTGGACCTCTTCCGACGGTTCTACTTCTCGGCATGGTCGAAGAGCACCAATGCCGCCGGATGCATCTACTTCCGGCTGAGGGATAAGAAGGAATATCCCTCCCCACCTCTGCGGGATTCGGTGCACGGGTGGCACCAGAGGTGGTTTTACTGCTCTCCGCCGTCCGAGAGTAGTTTATGGTTTGAGAACTCGCGGCCAGAGAAGTCAAGCGAGTTGGATGCTCCCCCAACGCTGGGCGTGGAGCACCTGAAGCACGCCGAGGTGATTCTTCACTTGGTGGGTCAAGGGTTGACAGCGAGGGATGTCATCCGAGACTTCGTGAAGAACCGAGTGAGCCCCCTGCGCGAAAGGACTCATCCTGCTTGGGAAATCAAGTCCATGGCGGATGGAACCCTGGACTACAATGAAGGTATTCGACCTTTTAGCACTGTGCTTTGTCATTTCTGAAATTTATGTTTTCTGACTTGAATTTGGGAACAGTTCTGCCCTCAACCGAAATTGAGAGGCGAACTAATTCCCTCCATAGGGCCTACAATGCTGATGTAGAGGGCCCTAAGGGATCACCTCGCCCGCAGAGCTTGATTCATGCCGGTGATGACCTCAGACAGGAGCGCCGAAAGGTAATTTCCTTGTCCGGCTTTGGTTCTGCAGGTCTTGTGTGTCCAGCGCTAATCCATTGTAATGGACTGTAAACCAGCTCCTAGGGAAGTTTGCTGATGCGACGTTCCCAAGCGAAAATGTCGGCTCTCTGGGGAAGCCGACGGCGAAGAATGTGAAGAAGGTCTCTCAGAGACCCAGGACAAAGAGTCCTGCCCCCAAGAAGACCAAGCTGAACCCTGGGGACGGGTCTTCACGAAGCATTCCTCGTCCCGCAAGAAAGACTGCGGTAAGATATCGCATTCCTTCTACTTTTTCAGGCGCGACATGGAATCACTTCTTCGTCGTACAGGGAGAGGGGAGCGAGGAGGAAGAGGACGATGATGTGCCTCTAGTCATCAAAAGGAAGAGGACCGGGGAGTCCCCTGCTGGTAACGCCCCAAGCTGTCCCGTAGGGACCACAGCTACCGAAGAGGTGGCCGTGGCTGACCCTGCGACCACCGAAGATCTTGTGGTCGCAGGTGACCTTCCAATTCCTGAAGCCCCCGAGGTTTCAGGGTCAATTATCTCTGCTTCCCTAGTCGAAGGGACGACCAAGGTAAGGAATCTTTTCGACCGTTCCTTCTATGACTCTTTCTGCATATTTGACAAGTTAATGTACATACAGGGAGGAGAGCTTCCCCCTGGGACTACTGGGGGTTCCAGGGAGGAAAATCCTCCTCCTCTGCGGACAGAGGAGGAGGTAGATGAACAAAGGCCAGCTGTGACGGTTCTAGCAACTCTGGAATCGCCAAGGCCTTCGGATGCAGCTCCACCAGTTAGTCCGGTGGCCCAGGTAAAGACCTTTCTATGTGTTTTCATCTTTTTTCCTAGGAATATGCTCGTAACAGAACATTTCCAGGGAGGTGCTGCCTTGTTTACTATAAGGAAGGCGAGAACCGGAGACGGCTCTCCTTTGCAAGGGGAATTTTCCCAGAAGTCCCAGGAACGAATGGGATTTAAAATAAGGTAAGAACTCTTACTTAACAGTAATCTTAGATGAAAACTGCCTGACCCATTCTTCTTGTTAGGCAAAAGAAGACAGCGCCTACCCCTTCAACCGCCCCTGGGGAGGTTGAAATTAGGGCTGATGAGGGAGCCTCCAATGAAGAGCGCTCTGCTCCCGTGGTTCAGGAAGTCGTCCGGACCGCAGGAGGTGAAACAAGTACAGGGACCGGGTCACAACCAGTGGCCTCTGGGGGTAGTGTTCAGACGGCACTTCCCCCAACTATCCCTGTCGCTGGCACTTCCGGTGCGCTAGTAAGGATTCCTGCTAGCATGGATGATGCCTCTTTAAACAAGTTTATGAAGGTATGATCACCCCTGTTTCGGCGCTTGAACGGCCTTTAGAGTATATTTAACTCTCTTGCTTTGTATCACAGGGCTTGTCATGGGTGACGAGCCAGTCGCATGCTGCAATGGCTAGCATGGCGGCTGTTCAAAAAGATCGTGACGGCTTGCGCAAGTGAGGATCGTCACTCTTCTGTTAATATAAGTAGGCTTTATCTGTGACTGACTTGATTTTGCTGCAAAGAGGTTACATTCTTGAAGAAAGAGTTAGCCAAGATGAGGCTGAACTCAGTTACAGAGTTCAAGAGACTACGGACTGAAATCAATAAACTTCAGTCTGAGAATGCTGGTAAGTCGATTCTCAACTTGAGAAGACTTAAAGCCATGCCTTGTTAATAACCTCCTTTCTCTGTACAGCGCAAGCAGGTCGCATTATACAGCTCGGCCAGGACAAGATGATTCTCGAGTCCTCGATCAAGCACACCGACCGAGCGGTCAAAGAGTTGAGCCTACTGGTCTTCGAAAAACTGAAGGCCGTGGCCAACCTTTTGAATACCAACGTGGTAGAGTTGAAGAAGGACGACCCAAGTGTCAGCGATTGATCATCACTGCTCACAACTTAAGCAGAATCACTGCTTGAATATCTCCCTGGAGATATACGGCGACATGAAGAGATAATCAGGACGAGAGTCCGATCAGCCGCTTCTGCCGTACTCAGCCGGGTTCGACTTCACCATGGCCCAGATGCGAATCTGAGCGCGCTGGTGGGACCAGTTGAGGTCGAGAGTGAAGAACTGCTTGACGCCGTTATAGAAGAAGTCAAGCCCTTCGTTGACAAACTCTTGGCTGAGCTGAGGATCGAATGATCCTTATATTTTGTAACCAAACAATTGTAATGTATGTAAAACTATATTTTTTTTTTAAAAGAAAGTGCATATTCACATCATAAGTTTCATACTATAAGTATATCCCTCTAGCCCCCGCCTCTGTTTTGTGAATACTGAAGCCTTAGTATTTTAAGCAGAGGGGAAAAACATAAGTATGATGACCAGGGATATATGCTTCAAGTCGATGGTCAAGATTAAAGTAACATTTTAACCTTATTGCAAACTGGTTGCCACCCAGATGACCGAGGACTAGCCAGATAGTCCTGTGTGCGTTGAGAAACGGCTTATTTAGGTGTGACTTATTGTCGCGCCCCGCACAGGGTACCACGACTACTCCCGTGGAGACCTAGCTCGCTGCAGCTGGCCTCATACATACATACCACTGACTTCCCAGGATAAGTCAAGCACAGGAGTTCATTGCAGCAGAGTAACTTACAAAATATCATTGATAAACAGTATGGCCTGCTGGCCTGATACAACAAGAGTAATACAATGCCTTCACGGCACAAATGGTCTAATTAAAACAAAGACAACTACTCGGCGGAAGCTAGGCGAAACCCCCACAGTGGTAAGAAGTTGACAGCAGAACAGCACACTTCAGGGTTCTGGCAGAACTGGCTCTCTTCCTTCTGGATCCACGAAATCTTCCAAGCCTTCGTCTTGGTATTGTAGCACTCCATCTATTGTTGATAAGTTGCAAGGGTGAGCACTTACGTACTCAGCAAGTCATAGGTAAGAGTAGAGATACGTATAGTAGAGATGACATGATCCTATGCTATTGAGGGAAAGAGGTGAGAGGGTTTTTCCACAAATACTTTTCTTCCAAGCTTTTGGAATCTCATGCTCATGGCAGCATTTCATATACTTAGGGCACAATCCACAAGCCTCTTAGATATCACATGATCACTAAATTATGGTACTACCGCGACACGTCAACACATGACAGCCCACGGCAGCACCCCTTATCATGACAACACATGTCATTTGGGTAATCTTGACTTAACAAATTTTAATTTATAAAACAATACTTGTGTCACACCCCGTGGATTTAATCCACCGCGGCAGACTCCTAAAACTCGGGAGCACGAAGTATTCGAATACATTTTTAACTCTGCAGAGATGTACCTCTTTTTAAATCCACTTTTTCACTCGACTTCCAAGTCGGGCCAACTCCATGCGACTTATACGCATGTGACAAGGCCGAGATCACACAACGTTTTTGCAGTCTAGTATTAACAGTATCCCTGCCCGGTAAATGGACAATACCGTCCCAAGTACCGTTGTGGGTCCTCCCCACTGCCTTACTTCCTAGCCTGGGTCTATGTTCCCGCAGGACACATAACCTCTTTTGATTACAGTCGCGCACGACTTAATCTGGCGTAGGGCGTCTTCCTTCTTTACACCTTATCCTCTCATAATTTTTCTGATCTCACATCACTCATGGACGAACTGCGTCCCACCAGTTTCCACGCGAGAAACCGGATCGACAAGCCATGCAGGGAACTGATAATACTAAGAAAGCTACTAGGTTGCGCCTGTCCCATACCAGGTAAGTGGTTGGTACGTTTTTCATGCCACTAGACGCATAACACAAGGTTCTAGTCCTTACGTGCCAGTGACCATATCATACCACAAACCATGCACCTTTAGTGCCTGCACAACCCGTGCAGCCAAGCACCTCCAGTGCTACCACCATTCCATACCAAAATACTGGTCACGGCTAGGGGTTCTATTTCATGAATATAAATGTACATGTTTATACTTTTATTAGTTCGTGGCTTACTATCTTATCAAGTTCACATTCCTCAAGTATTCAATCTATCACTGCCATAATATCATTGATCTCAACACATGCAATATTAATGAGATATCTGTTCATGGAATAGCATAGCAATTCATAAAATATGGGTTTCAATATGATCAAAGTATGACTTGCCTTCCGCGTCGTAAGAAACAGCAGTCGATGTCGAGTCTGCGACGAAGTCTTCGAACTCGGACTCTTGCTCTGAACAAGGATCAAACAAGCAAACAGGCATTATAATCAATCCTACTCTTACTATTCCACTATATGCGATAATGCAAGGAGAAACACTTAGGCGATACAAGATTTGGAAGCGATTAGGGTTAAACTATGGAAACCAAGGTTAAGATTAGTTGTCAAGGGTTTACAAGGTTCCAAATGTTCCAAAATATCAGAATGATATCAAGGCTGCTGCTGGTTCGCTCAAAAACAGCGAACGCCTTTAGGTCGACATTCGGTTCAAGGCATCGACATAGGGTCGATGGATGATAGAGGGCTCAACTCAAGTTGTGGCAGTAGAATAAAATGTAGATCACAACATCAGGAGTCTAAGGGACAAGGTTATGTTCAATTTGCATACCCAGAAGGGGTCAAAATGGCCCAATGCCATTGGCTGACATAGGCTGACAATGCCCAAGAATGGCATTGACATGGTTTGAACAGTTTCTAGTAGCCAAAATGGGTTTTGATTCAAGCATATGATGCACAAGGTAGTGAAGCAACTGTTTGACAAAGTATTTTCTATTTTTCATGACCAGAGGTGGGTGAACAGGGCTAATGCCACTGACTGGCATAGTTTGACATAGAGTTGACATGGCCAGAAACTAGGGTTTGCCATATCTTTTGATCTAGGGTTCCAAATGATGCACCACTTTGTCTGGTAGTTAGGCATTTGTAACAGGAACAAATGTCTCCACAGGATTTAGGGCAGGAGATGGCTGGAAAGTGATGAAAACTGGCAAGGAAGTTGACTGGCCTGGAGCACATGCAACTTAAACAGTGCAGTAACTAGGGCATAGCTATATCTCACAATCTCGGCCGAATTAGAAGTCGTGATAGAAGACAAAGTTGCTCAGAATGGTCCAAAACATCTAAATGGCAAAGTGGCTAGGGCTGGATTGGCCGGAATCGACGGCCGGCGACTGGAGCAGAAGGAGATGACATGAAAATTGGGGGTTTTCTATTTAGGGCAAATGAACTGAATTCCTTGCTTGTACATGATCTCTAGGGAATTAGAAACATACTGGTGAAGTTAGATTGGCTAGAGATGCACCAGAAAAGCTTAAACAGTAAGTTCAGTGAACATGCAAGGTTCCAATTTGGGGATTTTCACATATCAGGAAATCTGTCGATTTTGGTTGCTTAGGGATGTTAAGCAAGGTCTACTGAGCATATTTGATTACTGGCTCGAAGATCAATTCATTCTGGAATGAAATTAATTGCTCGCCGGAGCTACTGGAGTAAAACTGAAATTGCCGGCGACTGAGGGTATTTAGAGTAAATTCCAAGCTCGAGAAGCATGAGGGGGATGAGGGAAGCTCACTGGGGGTGCTGGATCGAAGAAGGAAGCAGTGGAGAAGCTTGGCACCGTGCTCCCTCTTTGCTGCTCACCGGGGAAGAAAAAGACACAGTGCTGCTGTTGGTTTTCTGGTGTTTTGGAGTGTGGTGAAGTTGGCTAAGTCCCAGGGGGCTTAAATAGGCAAGCTGGAGGTGCTGCAACGGCTGGATGTGCACGGGGAGTTGAAGCCGGCAAGAAATGACAGGATTGCGACTTCACGGTGAGCTGGCGTCGAGGTGACTTGGTTCAGCGGCCGTGAAGGCTTTACAGGTGATGTGAGGGCAAGCTGATGGCTGGCCGCGGCGAGTTCTCCACGTGGCGCAAAGCTCCTGCGTCGACCGTTGCTGGTGGCGTGCAAACGGGAGAAAACGATGGCTGTGAGCTGCGCCGGGGAAGATCCACAGTGGCCAACAGTACTCGGGCACGTGGCGCTGTTCAGCTGGTGAAGATGGCGACCACGGGCTGGCTTCAACGACTACGGCTACTGTAGCAGCGGGCGAGGTCGAAGTCGATGGGGCTGCAGTGGTGCACGTGGTCGCATGCAAGCTGGGGCTGTGATCGTGGGCTGTAACCAGGTCGTGGTCGAAGTCCCAAGCACTGGTCGAAGTAGCAGCTGGTCGGTTGCGCTGGTTCCGGTCGAGAACTGAGGTGCTGGTCGAACCAGGGGCTAAATTGTAATGATTTCGGTTGAAAGATGGACTAATTTGTAATTCTGGTCTTAGAGAGATTTAATCTGGAATTTGATTTAATGGATGAGTATAATATTTCTATTAATACTCATTTAGCTCAAATCTGGAGAAAATTTGATAAGGTTTGAGGGATTTCACCTATTTTTGAAAATAGGGTAAAATTAGGGTAAAATAGATCTAGATTTTGTCGATCTCGAATTCTGGTAATTAGGGTGAGATTTGGAAGTCTGATCAGAAGGGAAATATGTACGAAATAGCATTTGGGAGGTGTTCCCTGAAGAAATTCTGAGGTTGGAGTTGATTTGTGATTTTTAGCCTTTTCAGGCTTCCAGGTAACAGAAAAGGACTTATTCGCAGTAAAATTTGGACTAAACTGCGAAAAGTGTTTAGATGAAACAATCTGGTTCCCAACTTTTTTTGGAGTAAGTTGAGGGTATACCTAGGAACATATTCCAAAATATACTTGAGTCTGGATAGGGTTAAACCATGATAACTCAGTTATCTGAGATCTGGGGTACTTAGAGTAAATCTGAATTTCCTGTTTTCGAAAACAGAAAGAGACTTAGATACTGGAGTTAGGGTTAGCATTCAATCTGACTCTTGAAGACTTTTATCTTCAGAATAACTGGTAGGTTAAATCTGGATGGTCAGATCTTGATCTGGATCTAGAGAACAGATTTGGGGATTTTTAGGGTTTGGGAGAGATTAGGGTTCAGCTGATCTGGCTACTGCTACAGGGATACATGCATGCAGGATTTTATGCAAAAACTTTTCACCCCCAAACCCAGGGTGTTACACTTATCTGGAAGTGATCATGAGATCGACCAGCGAATCCGGTTGAAAAATGCTGTAATAATATAACCGCCGGCGATCAGCCCCCAGGTCAAATTTATATAATTTGGGCTTAAAGAAAAACACTCATTGTATGAAAACAAGACATGCTTTTTTTGAAAAGATGCTAATTGAACAGGAAAAGGGGTGTGGTACTTACACGTAAAACTTGCGAAGTTGATCGATGTTCCAAGTATTGGACAAAATCCGACCATCCTCCATAGCTAACCGCGCCGATCCTGTCCGCGGCACTGAGACGACAGTGTATGGTCCATCCCACTTTGGGGAAAATTTATTGCGGTTAGACTGGTCTTGAATTTTTCGTAAAACCAAGTCGCCAACGTTGAGATCACGTGGTCGTACCTTTTTAATGTGATACTTGCGTAGAGCCTGCAAGTATACCGCGGACTTGATCAGGGCGCGATCACGCCGTTCTTCCAGGAGGATGAGATCTTGCGATCGCTGTTCGGATTGGTTGACCTGTTCGAATTGATTCGTGCGAACAAATCCAATACTAACTTCCATAGGCAACACAGCCTCGGCCCCATAGACCAAATGGAAGGGTGTCTCACCGGTGGCTCGACTAGAGGTAGTCCGTAGTGCCCATAGAACAGTATAAAGCTCGTCTGCCCAAGCCCCCGAGCGGGTCTTGAGGCGATCAAAAACACGTTTTTTGATGCCTTGCAATACTTGCCCATTGGCCCGTTCTACGGCACCATTGCTTTGTGGATGTGCCACAGAAGCATAGCACACTTTGGTCCCAATCTGATCGCAGTAGTCTAGGAAGAGACCGCTAGCGAACTGAGAACCGTTGTCTGTGATGAGACGGTTTGGAACACCAAATCGTGTCACAATGTTCTTGTGAAAGAACTTTTGTGCGGCTGATGCAGTAATATTTCATACTGGTTCGGCCTCAATCCACTTTGTGAACGTGTCAATGGCTACGAACAGAAACTTGTACCCATTGACCGCTTGTGGCATAGGACCGACGATGTCCATTCCCCAGATCGCGAAGGGCCATGCGAGAGGAATAGTTTGCAATGCATAAGCAGGTTGATGAACCTGTCTTGCATGAAACTGACACTGTGGACACATCTTGACCATAAGCTTGGCATCATCGAGTGCCAAAGGCCAGTAGAATCCCTGTCGAAAAACTTTTCTGACTAGTGTTCGGTATGACGCGTGTGCACCGCATACACCGTCTTGTATTTCTTTCAAGAGGGATTTTCCTTCCTCCTGAGATATGCAGCGCATGAATACTCCTTGAGTACCCTTTTTGTACATAACCCCATCTATGAGTTTGTACAGACGCGCCTTTCGAATTAACCGATCGCTTTTGGTTTCGTCCTCGGGTAGGGTCCCATGTTCAAGATAGACCCTCAATGGATGAGTCCAATCTTGTTCCTGACCGAGGTTGGCAACGAAGGCTATTGCCGGATCATCCTCGACCGAAGTCATGATCGAAGGATGGTCCAAGTGTTCAATGAACACTCCTGCCGGAGCGGATGAGCATGAGGATCCAATTTTGGATAATTGGTCTGCGAGAATATTGTCCTTTCGCGGGATGTATTGGACTTTGAAGTGACTGAAGTGTTTTTCCAATCTCCTCACTTCCCCCAGGTAATGAGCCATTGTCTCATCGGAGGTGTTGTACTCCTTGTTTACCTGGTTTACGACTAGCTGTGAGTCCCCCCTCACCACTAATCGACGGACTCCGTGGAATTTTGCTGCCCGGAGCCCTGCAAGAAGACCTTCATACTCTGCTGCGTTGTTGGTTGCAACAAGTGTAGTTGAATGACATACTTAAGCTGTTCGCCCTGGGGCGTAACTAAGACTATTCCAGCCCCCGAGTGTTGAAAACTACGGGAGCCGTCAAAGTACATTGTCCAATAATCGGGGCACTCCAGTTCCTCTGCCAACTGCACGGGTGGCTCAGGGTTGGTCCATTCGACCACAAAGTCGGCCAAAACCTGAGACTTAACCGCCGTGCGAGGGGTGAAATGGATCTCGAAGGCACCGAATTCGACCGCCCATTTGGCGATTCGACCAGATTTTTCTGGATTTCGGACAATATCCCCTAAAGGAAAAGAGGAGGGTACTGTGATCTTGTGTGCTTGAAAGTAATGTCGTAGCTTACGGGAAGCCATCAGTAGCGCGTAAAGTATCTTCTGGACCTCAGGGTAGCGCTCCTTAGGACCATGAAGTACTTCGCTCACATAGTAGACGGGTCTGTGTACTCCTTCCCTTTCCGCGATCAGAACTGCGCTGACCGCGTGTGGGGTGGCCGCCAAATACAGAAGTAATGGTTCTTCCTTTTCAGGAGACACCAATACTGGCGGACTGGACAGATATGTTTTTACCTCCTGAAACGCTTTTTTGGCCTCGTCGGACCACGTGAAGTTATGATGTTTCCGCAAGGCTTTAAAGAAAGGTAGTCCCCTTTCGCCTAATTGCGATATAAAGCGACTTAAAGCCGCCATGCGACCAGCCAGGCGTTGAACATCCTTCATGGTCGAGGGCGACCTCATTTGTTCAATAGCTCTGATTTTCTCAGGATTAACCTCAATGCCCCTGGAACACACAAGGAAACCAAGAAGCTTCCCTGAAGAAACCCCGAAAGAACATTTCTCCGGGTTCAATTTTATTCCAAAGCGATTCAAGTTACAGAAGGTTTCAGCAAGATCGTCCAAATGAGACGATCTTTTGGTGCTCTTTACAACCAAGTCGTCTACATATGCTTCGAGATTACGCCCTATCTGGGAAAGAAAGGTCTTTTGCATCAAGCGCTGGTACGTAGAACCTGCGTTCTTGAGACCGAACGGCATTCTGACGTAGCAGTATGTGCCGAACGGGGTGATGAAGGCAGTTTTCTCTTCATCGTCTTCTGCCATGCTAATTTGATGATATCCTGAGTAGGCATCCAGAAAACTCATCAGTTCGCAACCCGCAGTGGAGTCAACCAGCTGGTCAATGCGGGGAAGGGGAAAGTCATCCTTCGGACAGGCGCTGTTGAGGCTAGTGTAGTCGACGCACATGCGCCATTTGCCATTTGACTTGCGGACCATGACCGGATTGGCGAGCCAGTCTGGGTGATTCACTTCGCGGATAAACCCGGCTTGTAAGAGTTTGTCTAACTCTTCTCGGATGGCTTCCTGTCGGTCGGTGGCAAAACGCCTGAGCTTTTGCTTTATTGGTGGCTGTCCAGGTCGAATTGCTAACCTGTGCTCAATTACTTCCCTTGGGACACCGGGCATGTCGGACGGTTTCCACGCAAACACGTCTGCGTTAGCCCGGAGGAAAGCAACGAGGTGTAGTTCCTATTTGTCATCCAGGGCTGACCCAACCCGAATTGTCTTGGATGGGTCATCTGGGCACAAAGGAACTTGTTTGTTTCTCATCTGGTCGAGGAGCAGCCCTGATCGCATCGGTGGCAACGGTGGCGACCTGAGCGTCCCGGAGGGGAAGTTGATCGACCATCTCCAAAGATAGCCGGTCGCACGTGAGCGCCACGTTGCGACTACCTCGAACCGAAATGACACCTTTGGGGCCAGGCAATTTCCCGCACTGATAAGCATAGTGCGTTGCCATCATGAACTTAGCAAGAGTCGGCCTGCCAAAGATTGCATTATAAGCTGAATCACAATCGATTACATCGAAAGTAACCAATTCTGTTCGGAAGTTATCTGGTTCTCCCAGAGTGACCGGGAGGACCACTTGTCCCAATGGCATCATGGAGGGGCCTGGGATTATCCCATAAAATGGGTGGATTATGGGCTTGATCTTCGAACGAGGAATTTGCATCTCGTCGAGTGTCTTGACCAATAAAAGATCAAGGGAACTTCCCCCATCAATCAGGACCCTTTCGACTCTCGCGTTACTGATGATTGGGGTAATAACCAGAGGTAGCCTCAATGGTCGAGTTAGCCCCATAGGATAGTCAGCGCGATCGAACGTCAAAGGCATATCCGACCAACGGGGATATTGAGGTTCGCCAAGGGATGTCTCCGTTTGGTTAACCGCTCGGCAAAAGATTTTAACTGCCTTTTGGAAACGAAAGAGGAGGAACCTCCGAAAATGACATTAACATGATTTTGAGGTACCTGGTAAGCCATTTCTATGTCTCCGTCGACGTCTCTAATCCCGCACGCCTGCTCTTTAGGCAGTAAGGTTGGCATTGGCCCAGCTCCTTGGTAGAAATCATCCAGCTGTTTCAACCAACTCCTGCAGTTTTTGAGGTCGTGGCCTGCAGAGTTGTGGAGTGGACACCACCTCTTGCCCTCCTGCGGATTAGTTGATTTTTTTGGCTGGTCGGAATCCCGACCACCAGAAGTAGTTTTATTTTTAAAAGAAGACTTATTACCTTTGGTCGAAGGTGGTTTCTCCGCAACTGCGACCTCGCGGTACTGTCCAGAGCGGTTCCTCTTCAACTTTTTTGACTTCCCACCCGGTGAAGACTCCGGCTTTTTGCTTGAATCTTCTTTCCTGGCGTCCTTGAAGCCTGGTTGGGGCGGTAGGTCCCCCTTGTCAACCATTCGGTTCCATTCGACTGCCTCAGCTGCATCGGAGTATCGATCAGCCATATCGAACAGATCGGCCACCGATCGAGGAGGGTGGATAAGCAAGTCTTCAGTGAATCTCCGGTATCGAACGGCATGCTTAAATGCCCTGATTACGGAGCCATCAGATATGTTCGGGATGGTATTTCTTACCCCGACAAACCTCTTGACAAACTGCCGAAGTGTTTCGGTCGAAGTTTGCCGCAGTCTATGCAGGTCGTCCTCCTTACCCGGCTTTTGGTAACAATTTTGGAAATTGCTGAGGATGGCATCGCATAGCATTTCGCAATTGTAGATGGAACCCTCAGGCTGATTAAACAACCAGGTTCTAGCCGGTCCTGCGAGGACTGTTGGCAGGTAGTTGGCCATGACCTTGTCATCGCCTCCTGCTGCTTGGATGGCAGTAATATAGATCTGAAGGAACTCGGATGGGTTCTGAGTTCCATCAAACCTTTCAATGGCCCCTGGTCGAAACTTATCGGGCCAAACGACTGCTCGTAGGCCAGGCGAGAAAGCTTTGCAACCAACATAAGGACCGTGAACCGTCCTGCGACTTTCGGTTGGGTTCCGAGCAAACTCACGTAATGGCGAGGTTACTCGTGGTCCCAAACGAGAGTGAACGGGAACTCGATCCCTACTACGAGAGTCCTGCATTCGCCGGTATTTGTCCTGTCGGGACGGTACAGGCGGCTGGTAACTCCGTCGGCCAGAGCCAAAATGAGGACCATCTCGTTCACGGGAGTGTGTCACTGAGCGGGAAGAGGCTGTTGGGGCCGCCTCGGATGCGACCTCGTCCAGTCTTTCCGCCAGGATCCTGAAAAAGGCCGGTCTCTGCGCATCCGTGACCGTAGGAGGAAAATTGCGCATGACTTCCGCGATAGATCGCAGTCGACCATGGGTACTTCTCCTAGGGGCACCAGGTGTTATTGTTTCTTCGTCCACTGGGAAATGCTCTGGTGGTAAGGAAGGAGTCTGGTCACGTCTACGACCACGCGATCGTCGAGAAGAACTCGGGGCAGCATCGTAACGAGCCTGCGCATCTTGAAGAGCCTCTAGGGCAGTTCTGCGTAGTTCGTTGTTCTGTTGCTCGAGATCTTGCTCCTCCTTCTGTTTGCGATCTTGTTCTTCCCTGGCAGCCTGTTGATCGGGAGTTTCTTCCGACAACGCAGCAAACTGCCTAGGGAGAGAGGTCGCCGATGGGGAGAACATCTCGGTTTGTTCCGAGTCCGACTCGAAATCAAAGAGACGGTGGAGGTTATCAGGGTCGAACCTTCCTGGGCTAACTTCAGGGTCACCATCATATTTTCCCTCAGCGGGATCGTATGACGGGCCGGATTCATCACCTAGCACATTAAGAACCTCTGCGGGTTCTGACCTTGTGCCAGTTACCTCCTGGTCGATTAACATGACTTGGGGAGATGATTCAACCTGTGGAAGATTATGGCCTTCGACCTCTTCCATCGGAACAGGATCGCTTGCAGAAGGCATTGGTATATGGGCATAATCCTCGAGATCGAAATCATTCTCGGAATCATATGCTCCAGCCATGTTTCGGCGAACCTCCGAATTTCAATTAGGACGCCTTGAGAAAGGCCCCACGGTGGGCGCCAGCTGTCGACGATTCGGACTCGGAGTCCTCAGCCGAACTTATGCAGAATTTGTAATTGTGAGACCTTTCAAGATGACCCTCCGGGAAGGTATGCTGAACAATGGTGAACAGGAGCACAGAGAATTTAGACAGGTTCGGGCCCTCGATGGTGGGAGTAATAGCCCTACGTCCTGTTGAGATTTCACTAAGTATGGTAAAAGGTTTACAAATGGAGGGAAAAGTCCTCACAGGCGAGGATTTTCCCTGTAAGGGTGTACAAGGAGAAGCTATAGGAGACTCGTAAGTGTAGTTTAATCTAAGCCGTAGACTTGGCTGTTTGAATGATCGAGATATCTTGTATCTTGATTATTCTTTTGAGTCCGGTTCTTCCGAAAAATGTCTTGGATCCCCCCGTTTGATGTACTTTGCCACCTTTTTATATTGGTCGAAAAGGTGCCATATGAAGAAAACTGCATCAAACGGTTAGATGCGGTTGTTGGAGAACTGCTGTTAACTTCCACGGAGGTTATTAACACATGTTAATCATGAATAACCGCATATAATAACCTCTGACGGTTGGTCTTCACGTGTAGGAATCTTCGGGATACTTAGAATATCCTGTTGTATGGGCAACCGAATAGATAGATCCCAAGTATCCTGATCGGCAGATGTTCTGACCGCGGGATATTGGCTGACCGCGCAATATCCCGAATGTGTAGTTCGCGTATAGCCTACGAACTTCTGACCGCGCAAGGCTTACGGTCTGACCGCGTAAAGCTGGCGATCACATAGTGACGTCCCTCAGAACAACTTGAGCTCGTATCGCCAGATACACTCTTGACTCGAACCTGCCTTAAACCAGAAGTCCAATAGAAGTGGTCCGGGTGTCAATCCTCGTCAATGGCCGATCGATACTCTGACGCAGCCGAAGCAGTCGAATGGAACCGAATGGCCGACAAGGGTGACCTACCACCTCAACCAGGTTTCAAAGACGCCAGGAAAGAAGATTCAAGCAACAAGCCGGAATCTTCGTCAGGTGGGAAGTCCAAAAAGTCGAAGAGGAACCGAGGTCGCAGTCGCAGAGAAGCCACCTTCGACCAAAGGTAACAAGCCTTCATTTAAGAATAAAACTGCCTCTGGTGGTCGGAGCACCGACCAGCCAGAAAAGTCAACTAATCTGCAGGAAGGCAAGAAGTGGTGTCCACTCCACAACTCTGCAAGCCACAACCTCAAGAACTGCAGGAGTTGGTTGAAGCAATTGGATGACTTCTACCAGGGAGTTGGGCCAATGCCAACCCTACTGCCTATAGAATAGGCGTGCGGACTTAGAGACGCCGACGGAGAAGAGGAAATGTCCTACCAGGTACCTCAAAATCATAGTAATGTTATTTTCGGGGGTTCTTCTTCTTTCGTTTCCAAAAGGCAGTTTAAAGCCTTTTACCGAGAGGTTAACCAAACGGAGACATCTCTTGGTGAACCTCAATACACCTTTGACATTTGATCGCTCTGATTGTCTCGCGGGGCTTACTCGACCATTGAGGCTCCCTCTGGTCATTACCCCAATCATCAGTAACGCGAGAGTCGAAAGGGTCCTGATCGATGGAGGAAGCTCCCTTGACACTTTATTGGTCAAGGCACTCGACGAGATGCAAATTCCTCGTTCGAAGATCAAGCCCATAATCCATCCGTTTTATGGGATAATCCCAGGCCCCTCCATGATGCCATTGGGACAAGTGGTCCTCCCGGTCACACTGGGAGAACCGGACAACTTCCGAACAGAATTGGTTACTTTTGACGTAATCGATTGTGATTTAGCTTATAATGCAATCTTTGGCAGGCCAACTCTTGCTAAATTCATGATGGCAACGCACTATGCTTACCAGTGCGGCAAATTGCCTGGCTCCAAAGGTGTCATCTTGGTCCGAGGCAGTCGCAACGTGGCACTCACGTTCGACCGGCTATCTTTGGAGATGGTCGATCAACTTCCCCTCCGGGACGCCCAGGTCGCCACCTTCGCCACCGACGCGATCAAAGTTGCTCCTCGACCAGATGAGAAACTCAAATTGGTTCCGTTGTACCCACATGATCCATCCAAGACAATTTGGGTCGGATCGGGTCTAGATGATAAATAGGAACTCGAGCTCATTACTTTCCTCCGGGCTAACGCAGATGTGTTTGCGTGGAAACCGTCTGACATGCCCGGCGTCCCAAGGGAAGTAATCGAGCACAGGTTAGCAATTCGACCTGGACAACGACCAATAAAGCAAAAGCTCAGGCGTTTTGCTGTTGACCGACAGGAATCCATCCGAGAAGAGTTGGACAAACTTCTAAAGGCCGGGTTCATTCATGAAGTCGATCACCCAGAATGGCTCGCTAATCCGGTCATGGTCCGCAAGTCAAATGGCAAGTGGCGTATGTGCGTCGACTACACTAGCCTCAACAGTGCCTATCCGAAGGACGACTTTCCCCTTCCCTGCATCGACCAGCTGGTCGACTCAACCGCGGGTTGCGAACTGATGAGCTTCCTGGACGCCTACTCAGGATATCATCAAATTAGCATGGCCGAAGAAGATGAAGAGAAAACTGCCTTCATCATCCCGTTCGGCACCTACTGCTACGTCAGAATGCCGTTCGGTCTCAAGAATGCAGGTTCCACGTACCAGCGCTTGATGCAAAAGACCTTTCTTTCCCAGATAGGGCGTAATCTCGAAGCATATGTAGACAACTTGGTTGTAAAAAGTACCAAGAGATTGTCTCATTTGGACGATCGCGCTGAAACCTTCTGTAATTTAAATTGCTTTGGAATAAAATTAAAACCGGAAAAATGTTCTTTCAGGGTTTCTTCAGGAAAACTCCTTGGTTTCCTTGTTTGTTCCAGGGGCATTGAAGTTAATCCTGAGAAAATCAGGGCCATTGAACAAATGAGGTTGCACTCGACCATGAAAGATGTTCAACGCCTGGCTGGTCGCATGGCGGCCTTAAGCCGTTTCATATGGCGACTAGGCGAAAGGGGATTTTCTTTCTTCAAAGCCTTGCAGAACCATCACAATTTTACATGGTCGGATGAGGCCGAAAAAGCGTTTCAGGAGGTGAAGACATATCTATCCAGTCCGCCAGTATTGGTGTCTCCCGACAAAGGAGAACCATTGCTTCTTTATCTGGCGGCCACACCACATGCGGTCAGCGCCGTCCTGATCGCGGATAGGGAAGGAATACACAGACCCGTCTACTATGTGAGCGAGGTACTTCATGGTCCTAAGGAGCGTTACCCTGAGGTCCAGAAGATACCTTACGCGCTACTGATGGCTTCCCGTAACCTACGACACTACTTCCAAGCTTACAAGATCACGGTACCCTCCTCCTTTCCTTTGGGGGATATTGTCCGAAATCCAGAAAAATCTGGTCGAATCGCTAAATGGGCGGTCGAACTCGGTGCCTTCGATATCCATTTCACGCCCCACATGGCGGTTAAGTCTCAGGTGTTGGCCGACTTTGTGGTCGAATGGACCAACCCTGAGCCACCCGTGTAGATGCCGGAGGAATTGGAATGCCCCGATCACTGGACAATGTACTTCAACGGCTCCCATAGTTTTCAACACTCGGGGGCTGGAGTGGTCTTAGTTACGCCTCAGGGTGAACAGCTTAAGTGTATCATCCAACTACACTTTGTTGCGACCAACAACGCGGCAGAGTATGAAGGTCTTCTTGCAGGGCTCCGGGCAGCAAAATTCCTCGGAGTCCATCGATTAGTGGTACGGGGAGACTCACAGCTGGTCGTAAACCAGGTAAACAAGGAGTACAGCACCTCTGATGAGACAATGGCTCATTACCTGGGGGAAGTGAGGAGATTGGAAAAACACTTCAGTCATTTCGAAGTCCAATACATCCCGCGAAAGGACAACATTCTCGCAGACCAATTATCCAAAATTGGGTCCTCACGCACATCCGCTCCGGCAGGAGTGTTCATTGAACACTTGGACCTTCCTTCGATCATGACTTCGGTCGAGGATGATCCGGTAATAGCCTGCGTTACCAACCTCGGTCAGGAACTGGATTGGAACTCATCCATTGAGAGTCTATCTTGAACATGGGACCCTACCCAAGGACGAAACCGAAAGCGATCGGTTAATTCGAAAAGCCCGTCTGTACAAGGTCATAGATGGGACTTTGTACAGAAAAGGTACTCAAGGAGTATTCATGCGTTGCATATCTCAGGAGGAAGGAAAATCCCTCTTGAAAGAAATACATGATGGTGTATGCGGTGCGCACGTGTCATATCGGACACTGGTCGGAAAAGCTTTTCGACAAGGATTCTACTGGCCCTCGGCACTTGATGGTGCCAAGCATATGGTCAAGATGTGTCCTCAGTGTCAGTTTCACGCGAGACAGGTTCATCAACCTGCCTATGCGTTACAAACCATTCCCCTCGCATGGCCTTTCGTGGTCTGGGGAATGGATATTGTTGGTCCTATGCCACAAGCGGTCAATGGGTACAAATTTCTGTTCGTAGCCATTGACACGTTTACAAAGTGGATTGAGGCCGAACCGGTACGAAATATTACCGCCTCAGCAGCACAAAAGTTCTTTCATAAGAACATTGTTGCTCGATTTGGTGTTCCAAACCGTCTTATCACTGACAATGGTTCTCAGTTCACCAGTGGTCTTTTCCTAGACTACTGCGATCAGATCGGAACTAAGGTGTGCTTTGCTTCTGTGGCACATCCACAAAGCAATGGTGCTGTAGAACGGGCCAATGGGCAGATACTATAAGGCATCAAAAAATGTGTTTTTGATCGCCTTAAGACTCATTCGGGGGCTTGGGTAGACGAGCTCTATACTGTTCTATGGGCGCTACGAACTACCTCTAGTCGAGCCACCGGTGAGACGCCCTTCCATCTGGTCTATGGGGCCGAGGCTGTGTTGCCTATCGAAGTTAGTATTGGGTCTGTTCGGACAGAATAGTTCAAACAGGTTAATCAGTCCGAACAATGAACACAAGATCTCATCCTCTTAGAAGAAAGGCGTGATCGCGCTTTGATCAAGTCCGCGGCATACTTGCAAGCTTTGCGCAAGTATCACAGCAAAAGGGTGCGACCACGTAGTCTTAACGTGGGCGACTTGGTGTTACGAAAAATCCAAGACCAGTCTAATCGCAACAAATTCTCCCCGAAGTGGGAAGGCCCTTACACTGTTGTCTCAGTGCCGCGACCAGGATCCGCGCGGTTAGCCATGGAGGATGGTCGAATTTTATCCAATACTTGGAACATCGATCAACTTCGCAAATTCTACGTGTAAGTACGCAATCCCTTTTCCTGTTCAATTAGCATTTTTCATAAAACAAAAAATGTTTTGTTTTCATAAGATGAATATTTCCCTTTATGCCCATATTTTCGGCTCGGGGGCTGGTCGCCGGCGGTTAGATCGTTACAACGTTCTAGTCGGATTCGCTGGCCGATCTCATTTCCGCTTCCAGACAAGTCACTCCTAAATAAGCCGTTTCTCAACGCACACGGGGCTTTCTGGCAAGTCCTCGGTTATTTGAGTGGCTGTTGGTTTGCAAACAAGGCTAGGCGTTACACTGATTATAATTGTTGGTTCGATCACGCATCCCTGGTCGTTATATTCACTTCTCTCCTGCGTTTGTAATACCAAGTCTTCAGTATCTACAATCACAGGCGGGGGCTAGGGGGATATGTTTATAATATGAAACGACATAAAACAAGAATATATTTTAGAATATATTCATTTTCAAAAATGGGTTTCAACATACATTGCATTACATAAAATAGTTTCTATACAGAAATAGGGATCACTCGATCCCAAGCTCAGTCAGGAGCTTATCTACAAGGGGTCTGATCTCCTCCATGACGGCCTTGTCGTGGTATTAAGAATACCCCGGCAGGTTTTGAAGACGATCCTAGCGGAGATTACGCAGCGCGGGTTGACCGGGCGACCGGTCCTCCCCCGCCCGACAAACACAAGAAAAGACACGAGGATTTATACAGGTTCGGGTCCCAGTGGGGGCCCTAGTCCTGTCGACGCGCTCCCGACCGGAGTCGGCTGGGGAGGCTCTCTCCGGGGGAGAGGCTTCCGGAGCACGTCTGTGAGATTAGCTATTCCAGATAATAATGAGTTGATCCTTTACAACAGAGGGGTACAAGGGCTATTTATAGCCCCAAAAAGAAGCAAAAAACCTAAACTACCCCGGAAGCCACCGTCGGATTGAAGGGTAAGACCGTCCTTCTCCCGGTCAAACGTCTTGGATGCTTGACAGGTGGTCGCTGATTCCCGAGGCGTCCCTCGCGTGACCTGCACGTGATAAACAAACAGGGATTTTACCTTTTAGGAGGGCGGTGACGTCCGGGACCCCTTCCGGAGAGCAGGGTCCCGGGAGCCTAAGAGGCGGCGCCCGGGGCAGGCACCGGGGGCCACTGTCCCCAGGAGAATGGCGGCGCCCGGGACTCGCCCGGGGGGCAAAGTCCCGGGGGCTAGATGGCGGCGCCCGGGACAGGCACCGGAGGCCACTGTCCCCGGGCAAATGGCGGCGCCCGGGACATGCCCGGAGGGCACGGTCCCGGGGGCCACATGGCGGCGCCCGGGGCAGGCACCGGAGGCCACTGTCCCCGGGCTAATGGCGGCGCCCGGGACATGCCCGGGGGGCACGGTCCCGGGGGGCCAAATGGCGGCGCCCGGGGCAAGCACCGGAGGCCACTGTCCCCGGGCTAATGGCGGCGCTCGGGACATGCCCGGGGGGCACGGTCCCGGGGGGCCAAATGGCGGCGCCCGGGGCAGGCACCGGAGGCCACTGTCCCCGGGCTAATGGCGGCGCCCGGGACATGCCCGGGGGGAACGGTCCCGGGGGGCCAAATGGCGGCGCCGGGGGCAGGCACCGGAGGTCCAACCGCCCCTTCCCCAAACCGAAGGTCCATGGGGGGGGACATTCTTCGCGCGGCCGGGAAGGCCTCGCGGGGAGAAGGCGGGAAGGACCGTGGTGCAGCTTCCACAGGTCCAGTACCCACGCTACCCGAGATTGTAGCCAGTTGCTGCAGCACTTCGCGGACTTCCTCGACCAGCGCGGGCAGGGGGGGGGACTCCGGCCTCTTTGCCCCCTCGGCCAGCTGTTCCGGCCCTTCCCGCTCCCACGGGGGGTCAGCAGACGCAGGAGGGGGAGCCTTCAGAAGCTCTCCCCTTTCAAACTTCGCAGCAGCACGTCAACGTCATCATGGGAGGATTTGCCTCCGGGCGGGACTCTAAGCGCCAGCGTAAGGAGTACGCGCGCGAAGTCAAGGTTGTGGGGGTGCTACACACGTCCCCGCCACCGAAGTGGTCGGACGTCCCCCTCACCTTCACGGCAGAAGACCCGCGGGGGGTTCGCTTCCCCCACGACGACGCGCTCATTGTCTCTGTGTAACACCCTGGTTTTGGGGGTGAAAAGTTTTTGCATAAAATCCTGCATGCATGTATCCCTGTAGCAGTAGCCAGATCAGCTAAACCCTAATCTCTCCCAAACCCTAAAAATCTCCAAACCTGTTCTCTAGATCCAGATCAAGATCAGATCATCCAGATTTAACCTACCAGTTATTCTGAAGATAAAAGTCTTCAGGAGCCAGATTGAATTCTAACCCTAACTCCCAGTATCTAAGTCTCTTTCTGTTTTCGAAAACAGGAAATTCAGATTTACCCTAAGTACCCCAGATCCCAGATAATTGAGTTATCATGGTTTAACCCAATCCAGACTCATGTATCTTTTGGAATATGTTCCTAGGTTTACCCTCAACTTACTCCAAAAAGTTGGGAACCAGATTGTTTCATCTAAACACTTTTCGCAGTTTAGTCCAAATTTTACTGCGAATAAGTCCTTTTCTGTTTACCAGGAAGCCTGAAAAGGCTAAAATTCACAAATCAACTCCAACCTCAGAATTTCTTTAGGGAACACCTCCCAAATGCTATTTGATACATATTTCCCTTCTGTTTAAACTTCAAAATCTCTCCCCAATCACCAGAATTTAAGATCGACAAAATCCAGATCTATTTTACCCTAATTTTACCCTATTTTCGAAAATAGGTGAAATCCCTCAAACCTTATCAAATTTTCTCCAGATTTGAGCTAAATGAGTATTAATAGAAATATTATACTCATCCATTCAATCAAATTCCAAATTAAACCTCTCTAAGACCAGAATTACAAGTCAGTCCACTTTTCAACCGGAATCATTACACTTATGCCCCTGGTTCGACCAGCCCCTCAGCTCACGACCGGATCAGCTGATTTCGACTTCGACCAGAAGCCGTCTTCGACCAGCGCCTGGGACTTCGACCACGACCTGGAACAAGCGCACGAGCACGGGAGCCTTCGACCTCGAGCGCGCCACTGCTGTTGCTTCGCCTGCCGCCGCGTGTGTGCTCGCCATTTGCCACTGTGGATCTTCTCCAGCGAGGATCGCGACCAGCTGGTTTCTCCCGTTTGCACGCCACCGGCAATGGCTACAGCAGGAAAGCATAGCCACGTGGAGTTCTTGCCGCGGCCAGCCATCGTGTCGCCTTCACTTCGCAGCAGCTCCAGCTGCAAAAGCTGTCACGGCCGCTCAACCAGTCACCTCCATCGCCAGCTCGCCGTGAAGTCGCGATTCTGTCACTTCCTTGCCGGCTACAACTCCCTGAGCTTTTCCAACCGTTGAAGCACCTCCAGCTTACCTATTTAAACCCCCTGGGACTTAGCCAACTTCACCACACTCCAAAACACCAGAAAACCAGCAGCAGCACTGTGTCTTCTTCTTCCCCGGTGAGCAGCAAAGAGGGAGCACGGTGCCAAGCTTCTCCACTACTTCATTCTTCAATCCAACACCCCCAGTGAGCTTCCCTCATCTCCCTCATTCTTCTCGAGCTTGGAATTTAGTCTAAATACCCTCAGTCGCCGGCAATTTCAGTTTTACTCCAGTAGCTCCGGTGAGCAATTAACTTTATTCCAGAACGAATTGATCTTCGAGCCAGTAGTGAAATATGCTTAGAATAGCTCACTTAAGACCCCTGAGCTACTGGTTTGAACAAATTCATTGTAAATCAAAAACCCCCAAATTTCCAGCCATGAACATGAACTTGTACTTGCTGATTTAGCTTCTCTGTTGAGCAATCTGTTAATCTAACTTCACCAATGCATTTCTAGTACCCTAAGGACCATACTGAAGCAAGGAATTGAGTTCAATCACTTTAAATCAGAAATGCCCAAAACAGATTTGAGTTCATCTTTTCTCCAGCCAGTATCTTCCAAATCCAGCCAATCCAGCCCTAGGCACTTTGCCATTTAGATGTTTTGGATCATTCTGAGAAACTTTGTCTTCTATCACGACTTCCAATTCGGCCTAGATTGTGAGATATAGCCATGCCCTAGTTACTGCACTGTTTATGTCGCATGTGCTCCAGGCCAGTCAACTTCCTTGCCAGTTTTCATCACTTTCCGGCCATCTCCTGCCCTAAATCCTGTGGAGACATTTGTTCCTGTTACAAATGCCTAACTACCAGAAAAAGTGATGCATCATTTGGAGCCCTAGATCAAAAGATATGGCAAACCCTAATTTCTGGCCATGTCAACCCTATGTCAAACTATGCCAGCCTGTGGCATTAGCCCTGTTCACCCACCTCTGGTCATGCAAACCAAAAATTACCTTGTCAAACAGTTGCTTCACTACCTTGTGCATCATATGCTTGAATAAAAACCCATTTTGGCTACTAGAAACTGTTCAAACCATGTCAATGCCATTCTTGGGCATTGTCAGCCTATGTCAGCCAATGGCATTGGGCCATTTTGACCCCATCTGGGTATGCAAACTGAACATAACTTTGTCCCTTAGACTCCTGATGTTGTGATCTACATTTTATTCCACTGTCACAACTTGAGTTGAGCCCTCTATCATCCATCGACCCTATGTCAATGCCTTGAACCGAATGTCGACCTAAAGGCGTTCGCTGTTTTTGAGCAAACCAGCAGCAGCCTTGATATCATCCTGATATTTTGGAACATTTGGAACCTTGTAAACCCTTGACAACTAATCTTAACCTTGGTTTCCATAGTCTAACCCTAATCGCTTCCAAATCTTGTATCGCCCAAATGTTTCTCCTTGCATTATCGCATATAGTGGAATAGTAAGAGTAGGATTGATTGTAATGCCTGTTTACTTGTTTGATCCTTGTTCAGAGCAAGAGTCCGAGTTCGAAGACTTCATCGCAGACCCGACATCAACTGCTGTTTCTTACGACGCGGAAGGCAAGTCATATTCTTGAACATCTTGAACCTATATTTTATGAATTGCTAGAATATACCTTGATTATAAAATAATAATATTGCATGAGAAAGATTGAGAATAGTTGAATTATGAAATGGCAGCATCAGGCTGATGCCTGTGAAATGTGAATTGATCAAATAATGAGCCATGAACTAATATATTATGTATATAAATCTATATTCATGAAATAAAACCCCTAGCCGTGACCAGTATTTTGGTATGGAATGGTGGTAGCACTGGAGGTGCTTGGCTGCACTGGTTGTGCGGGCACTGAAGGTGCATGGATTGTGGTATGATCTGGTCACTGGCATATAAGGACCTAGAACCTTGTGTTGTGCATCTAGTGGCATGATTAACGTGCCGACCGCAAGCCTGGTATGGGACAGGCCTGAACAAGTAGTATGTGGATCACACATGAAACCCCTATATGACAAACTCACGATTAACACGGGGTGCGCTCCAACACATATCACAGGATGTGATCATGCACGCTGACCCTGAGGGGAAGACGCCAATTAGTGGGGGTTGTGAAACCCTGCCACAACTGTGGTTTGCGTGAAGAAAAGCACGGGGTCTGGGGTGAATTGTGTGTGAAACATGGCAAAAGTTCTTGTTATCTCCACCTTGCCACTCACAGTATGAAGTGAGTCAGGGGTCCAATCCTTGTGGTAGGAAGGGCATGAAAGTGGATATATCTTGCGGGTAAATTGGTACCCCTCTGCAGAGTTAAAAATGTATTCGAATACTTCGTGCTCCCGAGTTTTAGGAGTATGCCGCGATGGATTAAATCCACGGGGTGTGACGCAAGTATTGTTTTATAAATTAAAATTTGTTAGTTCAAGATTACCCAAATGACATGTGTTGTCATGATAAGGGGTGCTGCCGTGGGCTGTCATGTGTTGACGTGTCACGGTAGTACCATAATTTAGTGATCATATGATATCTAAGAGGCATGTGGATTGTGCCCTAAGTATATGAAATGCTGCCATGAGCATGAGATTTGAAAAGCTTGGAAGAAAAGTATTTATGGAAAAACCCTCTCACCTCTTTCCCTCAATAGCATAGGATCATGTCATCTCTACTATACGTATCTCTACTCTTACCTATGACTTGCTGAGTACGTAAGTGCTCACCCTTGCAACTTATCAACAATAGATGGAGTGCTACAATACCAAGACGAAGGCTTGGAAGATTTCGTGGATCCAGAAGGAAGAGAGCCAGTTCTGCCAGAACACTGAAGTGTGCTGTTCTGCCGTCAACTTCTTACGACTGTGGGGGTTTCGCCTAGCTTCCGCCGAGTAGTTGTCTTTTGTTTTAATTGGACCATTTGTGCCGTGAAGGCACTGTATTACTCTTGTTGTATCAGGCCAGCAGGCCATACTGTTTATCAATGATATTTTGTAAGTTACTCTGCTGCAATGAACTCCTGTGCTTGACTTATCCTGGGAAGTCAGTGGTATGTATGTATGAGGCCAGCTGCAGCGAGCTAGGTCTCCACGGGAGTAGTCGTGGTACCCTGTGTGGGGCGCGACACTCTGCGACCATCTACAACTGCCATCTGGCCCGTATCCTGGTGGACGGCGGGAGCTCCGCCGATATCCTATTCCTGAAGGCCTTGAAAGAAATGCAAGTGGATGAGAAGCTCCTGCAGCCCGCTGCCGGGCCCCTGCAAGGTTTTATCCCGGGGAAGGCGATCCACCCCGTGGGCAAAGTAGATCTTCCAATGACCTTCGGCACCCCGGAGAACTACCGGGCCGAGCTGGTCCGCTTCGACGTAGTGGACCTCCCCTCCTCCTACAATGTTATCATGGGGAGGACGACAATTAACCGGCTGGGGGCTGCCACCCATCAAAACTATCTCTGCATGAAGATCCCCAGGCCGCATGGTGTGATCAACGTCCGGGGAGACCAAGACATGGCCCGTGCTCTATACGAGCGCGCTGCGGCCACAATTGGAAGCGTCAACCCCATAAAGACGCTTGGGGGGGAGGCTTCTCCCCCGGAACTAGATGCTGCTGCGCCACCACCCGGGAGGCCGCTCCTCAAGCCGCGTCCGGAAGGGGGCCTCCGGAAGGACCTGCTGTCCCCGGGCAACGAAGACAAAACCATCCGGATCGGGGCAGAGCTCCCCGAGGAACATGCAGCGCAACTTGCGGCTTTTTTGCGTGAGAACTCCGATGTTTTTGCGTGGAAGCCTTCGGACATGCGGGGCGTCGCCCGGGAGGTCATTGAGCACAAGCTCGCAGTGGCCCCTGGTCACCGCCCGGTCAAATAGAAGCTGCGGAAACTCTCCATCGAGCGCCAAGAGGCAATCAAGGCGAAGATCACCCGGCTCCGAGAGGCGGGGTTCATTTGGGAGGTCCTGCACCCCGAGTGGCTCGCGAACCCTGTCCTCGTCAAGAAATCAACCGGCAGGTGGCGGATGTGCGTGGACTTCACCGACCTTAACCGCGCCTGCCCCAAAGACAACTTCCCGCTCCCGCGGATTGATCAGCTCGTCGACTCCACTGCGGGGTGTGAGCTCATGAGCTTCTTAGACGCCTACTCGGGCTACCATCAAGTCCGGATGGCGGAAGGGGACGAGGAAAAGACGAGTTTTATTACTCCCCTCGGAACCTTCTGCTACGTCCATATGCCCTTCGGGCTCAAGAACGCGGGACAACCTTCCAGCGCCTCATGACGCTGGTTTTCAGAAACCATGTCGGCCGCAATGTCGAAGTCTACGTAGACGACGCGGTCGTCAAGAGTCCCCGCGCAGCCTCGCACGTCGACGACCTGGCTGAAACCTTCCGCAACCTCCGCGCGTTCGGGCTCAAACTCAACCCGGAAAAGTGAGCCTTCGGGGTGCGCGGGGGGAAGCTCCTAGGTTTCCTCGTGTCCCAGCGGGGCATTGAGGCAAACCCCGAGAAGATCCGGGCGTTCCTAGATATGCCCCCGCCGCGCTCCGTCAAGGATGTCCAGCGGCTCTCCGGCCGCCTAGCCGCACTCAGCCATTTTGTCTCCCGGTCGGGGGAGCGGGGCCTCCAGTTCTTCAAGATCCTCCGAGGGCTCGAGGGGTTCCGCTGGCCCCCCGAGGCCCAGGAAGCATTCGACGACCTCAAGAAGTACCTCACGAGCCCCCCAATGCTCGTGAGTCCGTCCCCGGAAGAGCCCTTGCTCCTCTACCTCGCTGCGACCCCCATCGCCGTCAGCGCGGTCTTGGTAAAGGAGCAAGGGGGGCAGCAACGTCCCGTGTACTACGTGAGTGAGGCCCTCCAAGGGGCCAAAACTCGGTACACGGAGATGGAGAAACTCTGCTACGCCCTCCTCATGGCGTCCCGGAAGCTTCGACATTACTTCCTGGGGCACCCCATCACCGTCCCGTCGTCCCTCCCCCTCGGGGAGGTACTGCGGAACAAGGAAGCCACCGGCCGGATCGGGAAGTGGGGGGCCGAGCTCGCCCCCTTCTCCCTGTCCCTTACCGGCCGCTCCGCCATCAAGTCGCAGGTCCTCGCCGACTTCGTCGCAGAGTGGACTCCCGCCTCTGGGTCCGGGGACGAAGATCTCCCTGTGCCGCCCCGACGCAGTGATCATTGGATCCTTATGTTCGATGGGTCGCTGTGTCTCGCCGGGGCTGGTGCGGGAGTAGTCCTCCGGAGCCCCGAGAGGTAGGACCTCGAGTACGCCGCGCGGCTCGAGTTCCCCGCAACCAACAACGTCGCCGAATACGAGGCTTTGCTCCTCGGGATGCGCCTCGCGCGCTCCCTGGGGATCCGGCGCCTCCTAGTCAAGGGAGATTCTCAGCTCGTAGTTTGCCAAATGGACAAGTCTTACCTGTGCCATGACGCAAACTTAAGTCTTTATTTGCAGGAAGTGCGAAGGATGGAGAGGCATTTCGACGGCCTCGAGGCCCGGCATATCCCACGAAGGGACAATGACCGGGCCGACGCCTTGGCCCGGGCGGCAAGCGCCCGGGAATCGCTCCCCAAGGGGGCTTTCCTGGAGATCATCACGATGCCCTCGGTGGCCTCCCCGGACACAGGCGACAAGCCTCATGTCCTGGAGGTCGCCGAGATCACCCGGACTCCTTCTTGGATGGACCCCCTCGTCTCCTTCATCAAGGGGGAGGGGGACCCTCCTAGTGAGACCGAGGCTAAACGCCTCCGGGCTAAAGCCCGGGCATATCTCCTACTGGAGGGGAGGCTCTACAAGTGGGGGGTTTCCGCCCTCCTGCGCTGCCTCCCCTGGCCGGAAGGACATCAACTTCTCGAAGACATCCACGCGGGGAGCTGTGGTTCTCACCTAGCCCCACGTGCCATCGCGACCAAGGCCCTCCGGCAGGGCTTCTACTGGCCCACGGTCATGCGCGACGCGCGAGACCTTGTCTCCGTGTGCGAGGCATTCCAGAAGATGGCCAAGGGCTCGAACCTCCCCCCGATGGCGCTGCAGACGATCCCCATCACTTGGCCCTTTGTGCGCTGGGGGATGGACCTCTTAGGGCCCTTCCCCCCAGCGCCCGGGGGATACAAGTATGCGGTAGTCGCAGTCGACTATTTTACAAAGTGGGTTGAGGCGGAGCCTTTGGCCAGCATCACGTCCCGGGCCGTTCAGCGGTTTTTCTGGAAAAACGTCGTATGTAGTTTTGGTGTCCCCCGGGAAATCACCGTGGACAACGGGACCCAATTCGACTCGGCTTATTTCCGGGAATTCTGCGAAGGCCTGGGGCTCGTCATCCACTTTGCCTCGGTGGCCCATCCCGGAGCAATGGGGCTGTCGAGAGGGTCAACGGCGTGATCCTACAGGGGTTGCGCCGGAGACTCGAGCAAACCGCTTCTAAGCGGGGTGCATGGGCGGAGGAGCTCCCTAGCATCCTCTGCTCCATGCGCACGACCCCGTCCCAGGCGACGGGGTGTACTCCCTTCTCCCTGGTCTACGGGTCGGAGGCAGTCCTCCCCCCGGAGATCGGCTTCCGGTCACTGCGGGTTGAGCTCCTGGAGGGAGCTACACCCTCAGCGTACCAGGCCAACGAGGCAAACCAGCGTCTGGAGATCGACCTCGTGGAGGAGGAACGCGACCGAGTGCTCCTCCACCATGCCATCTACGAGCAAGAAATGGCGCGCGCGTACAATCAGCGCGTGCGCGAGAAAGCTTTCCGCCTTGGGGACCTTGTCCTCAAGCGCGTGACGGACCCCCAGGCCCAGGGTAAGCTCTCCCCCAAGTGGGAGGGCCCCTACAGGATCTCCGCGGTCCTGGGCTCGGGGGCCTACAAGCTCTCCAACCTTCAAGAGCAGGGGCTGAAGCACACGTGGAACTTGCGTTTACTTCGCAAGTTCTATGTTTAGCCTTACGGGCCTGTCCTCTCCCCCGGAGCGTTCATGCCGGAGGGGGAGGACGCACACTGTATTTTCCTCCCCTTTCGCGGCTTCGCAGGGGGAGGCCTTGTACTTCATTTTATTAGCAATACATAGGTCTTGCTTTTCGAACTGTCTCATTGTAGGTCTCTCTCATTACCGCCCTTGCTGGCGAGGCCCTCTCCGCGAGGATGCCCTCCTAGTGAGGATGCCCTCCCCGCGAGGAAGTGGGCCAGGCCCAACAAGTCCCTACAACGGGAGTCCCACTCCCGTAGGGTGGCTTACGATCAGCCCTCGTGGACTGAGGGTGTAAGCGGCAACCCGGTCACAGTGGCCGCGGTAACGAGTCACTTTAGGAGACTTGTCCCCTGCCCAAACACTCAAGACCCGTCGTCGGGCACTTCCTCCTCCGGGAGTAGACGCTCTCCCCAGTGGGACGTCCAATGGCCTTCATGGATCTATCTTCCTCCTACGGGAGTCGACGTTATTCCCGGCTCCCCGTTTTCACGGCGACCGGACGATTGGTCCCCGGCGACTTTATTCCCGGCTCCCCGTTCTCACGGCGACCGGATGAATGCCTCCCGGAGACCCTATTCCCGGCTCCCCGTTCTCACGGTGACCGGACAATTGTCTCTCAGAGAAGTCACGGATTTCTCGGGCATTTTCTTCCCCGAAGACCCTATTCCCGTCTCCCCGTTCTCACGGCGACCGGACGAATGTCTCCTAGGAAGCTCGCCTCCGGAAATCTCATCGGGTTCTCTTGGACATTTCTTCCACATGAGGCCTTATTCCCGGCTCCCCGTTCTCACGGCGACCGGACGATTGTCTCCTGGAAGGTCTTCTCCTTGAAAACCTCGTTTTAAAATTTTCTAACTTAGAAAGTTTCCTATGCTACAGGTGACTTCCATCCCGGGGGCCTTGTTACCCCCACAGCGCGCGGAGCTATTCTCCGGCCCGCTGTGGGAGGGGGGGATAAGGAACCCCCGGGTGTCGACCGCACCGCCCACGAGGAAACTTAGCTCATCCTTGTTAAGATGAGTCGTCCGGACCATCCAAGAAGAAAAAAAAAAAGAGGCAATGAAAGGAAACAGCAACAGCTTTATTGATTATCAAACCCGGAGGACATCTTCCCCCTCCGGTGGGCTTCGAAAACGATACAACCCGGGTTCTAACCCGGGGGATTCTCTAAGCCCTAAGGTTCCTACGCCTAATACTCCCGGAGGCTCTCCGCTAGCTCCCGGGTCAAGTCCCGGTACAATGCCCGTACGAGGCGCCGAGCGTCCCGGAGCACATCTTCAGGCCAGAACTCGTATCCCGCCGGTGGAAGTATCCGGATGGGAGGGATCATCCGGAGCCCCGGTCGCGAAGGGGACTATTCGGCACGATGATTATCAAAGTTGTCCAAGTGCCACTCCGGACGCCACCTCAACCGGATCGGCTCCCGGACACTATCCTCGCCGTGATTCCCGAAGACAAGTCTTAGCAAGATCAAAGCCGCTTGGGCGTCCCCCGGGGAGCCCCTATCGGACCTTCGCCCGGGAGCAGCCTCCCGGGAACCCTGGTAACAATAAATTCAATTCAAAGACTTAGAAAAAATTCTAACTTCATTGCATTCAAAATGTTTCTGTACAAGTGTCCGGGGCTTCTTCTAAGAAGCTACCGGGATCAAAATCCTAAGAAAACAAAAGAGGGCCCTAGCTAAGACCCGGGGGGAGGCTCATACATGTTCGTTGGCGTCCTCCCCCCGGGGGGCTTCTTCCAAGGCCGGGGCTGGGACGTCTCCCGCCGGAGGCGCCGGAGCCGGGAACCACGCCCGGATGATCCGATCGTAGAACCCTCCGGCAAGCTGCTCGACCTCCCGGCGCAAAGGCTCGAAGGAGTCCGGGAAGCTTCGGGGGATTTGGCCCCCGATCGCCCGGGCGCCGACCCCCCGGAACTTGACGAGCCCCGCAGCGGCCGCGACGACGGGGATCGCCCGGCCCCGCGCCCGAACATCGGCAGCCTCCGGGATGGCGGAGACCTGTGCGTTGAGAAAACGCACAGCCTCCGTGAGGGTCGCTGGCGGCACCTCCCTGCTCCCGGAGCCTAGGCTTACGCCAAGGGCCTCTAGGGCCGTCCGGACGGAGCAGCCCGCGTCCGCCACTGCCCGGACGCTGGAGCTCTCTAGCTCCCGGAGCGCCTCCTCCCTCGCCTTGGCCTCCTCCCGGAGGCGGCCGTTGACGGCCTCGGAAATATGGACCTGGGCCCGGACCCGAGTCAATTCCACGAGTGCTTCGTCGCGTTCCCGGAGGGCCTCCTCGCGCTGCCCTACGGAGTCCGCGGCCCGGCCCTCCGCCTCCTTAAGCAGCCGGGCGACCCGCTGCTCAAGGCCCCAGGTAACAGCTGCCACCTACAAAATTTATAGTTAGAAAAATTTCGAAGTGCAGGGATGAATGAAGACGTTATCGACTCGGGTTACCTGGGCCCCGAGGGACTGAAGCCCCTCGAAACGCTCATGAAGCGTACCTCCCACGACGAAGGCCTGCACCTTCCGGGTATGCAGGCCCTCCGAGTAGCGGGCGACCTCCCTCGCGGGAAGCAAAGGGGTCTCCCGCCCGGCGCCGGCAGCGCGGCCGGCGGGCGGTCCCCGGACCTCAAGGTCCGGTAACGCGGTCGGCGTCACTGGCGTCTTCATCGATGAGGAAGTGCCCCCGAAGACGTGGCTGAGGAGCTCTCGGTGGGAGCCCCCGCCCGGGGGGGAACCATCAGGCCTTTTCCCGCCCCGGGCCGGAAGGTCCTCGGGGCCTCCTCCTCTGGAGGAACCTCGTAGACCGAGGGGCTCCCCCCCTCGTCCACCGGCCAAACCCGCGGAGGCGAGGATTCCGCGAATCTCACCTCCAGCCTCTCCGGCTCCAAAGAAGCCAGAAGGGGCAGGAGGGGCTCCACCAAGAGGGGCGACGGGGCGTAGTTCGCCGAGTCGGACGCCGCCCCGCCCGCGGTCGCCTCCTTCCCCCGGACCTCGACGGGGCCCTTCGGGGGAGGAGGTGTTGCTTCCATCCGGGCTGGTGCGCAGGCACGCTCGCTCCCGGGAGTTTCGCCCCGGGGCTTCGCCGGTGTCGCCGCCGGCGTCGTCGACGGGCCGGTGGTCTTTTGGACCCGGGCCTTCTTGGGCTCCGAGCCCCCGGCCGCCTCCTTCCCCCGTTTGTGCGACCCGGGGGTGGGGAGAGCCTTCCTCTCCGGCAGCTTTAGCCCGTAGGCCGCCGTACCAAGTTCTTGGGAGGGCCCTCCCCCACGGCGCGCACGACGCGCTCGTGCTCATCGGCGAAGTACCTCCCCAAGAGGTTCTCCGCCTTCTCCCGCGCCGCCGGGTACGGCCGGACTGCAAGAGGTAAAGAGTTAGTTAAAATTTCGAAAAATTCTTAAATACAATGCAGCAGGTTCCCGAAGCTTACGTCGCGTCACCGGCTTCACCGGGGGCCGCTGCTCGGGGCCCATGCCTATCGCCCTCTTCCCGCCGGTGAAGGGGGAGATCCGGAGGAGAGCCATCTCCTCGGCGGCGTCCCGCATCGAGCGGGTCTTCTTGGAGAGGATCACCTTGCCGAGGAGCTCGAACTCCTCGTCCATACACACCGGAGGCTTCGGCGCGGACGACCGGCTGTAGGTGGGGGGCTCCGGGGCGTACACCACCGCCTTGTCCCGGACCCAGAGGTAAAACCACCTCCGGACCCAGTCCCCCCAGTGGTCCCGGGAGGCCGCCGCCGGGTAGTCGATCACCCGGGACGGCAACATCTGGACCATCACCGAACCGAAGGGGGACTTGGGGCCCCCCTTCACCAGGTGGGAGGTCCGCGCCGCCGGTTCGTAGAAGTACCAGAAGGCGCGAAGGGTGGGCTCCCGCCCGGTCGCTGTCTCATAGAGCCAGATGAAGAGGCCCATCCGGACGAGCGCGTTCGGGGTGAGGTGGTTGAGTGCCACCCCACACTCCTTCAAAAACTCCCGGAGCATGGGATGCGCCGGGAGCCGGAGCCCCGCCTCTAGGAAGGCCTCGAAGGCCACGACCTCTCCGGGCCTGGGGCGGGGGGCTGCGTCCTTCTTCAGGGGGACTCGGATGTCCCCGTCCACGACGACGCATCTTTCGACCAAGGACTCGGCGTCCTCGGCCGTGAACTCCGATGCCCAGAGGAAATCCGGAGGGATTTCCTCTGGGGGCACCTCCGTGGTCTTTGCTCGACCCTTGGGTGCCATGAGGTTAGTCTTCTTTTTTGTTCGGTGGCTAACCTTTCAGGAGGCTACTACTAAAACTCCCGGAGGTCTGCTACCGGAAAGAGCTACCGGAAAGAGCTACCGGAAGGAGCTACCGGGAGAGGGCTGCCGGGAGAGCAAAAATCGTTGAGGCTGAAAATTTGGAATGAGCTTCCGGGCCCCCCAAGGTCCTATTTATAGGGGTGGGACGAGGTCTAGATGCACGCCACGTGGCAACCGCGGATCAATCTGGACCGTAGAAGTTCAAACCGTGCGCGGGAAACGAAGGGATGGGCGCGTGAATCGAGGCGCTGGTTCGAACCGCGCGCGCATTTATGGCGAAACGGCGCGGCCTTAAGCGTGGGGCACGGAAACTGAAGAGCTGCGGCTCCGGTGACTTGGCCCGTAGATCTTCCCGGTGACGTGTGCCATACCCATCGGGGACTCGAGCATCGTCCCAGGCGTGCATGGGGGGCTGCTGTCGGGGGAAATCACCGCGGGACTAAGTCCAGGTAAGTTGTGTCACGATTGCCCGTCCCAGGCGTGCATGGGGGGCTGCTGTCGGGGGAAATCACCGCGGGACTAAGTCCAGGTAAGTTGTGTCACGATTGCCCGGGGACCTGGCCTCCGGGACCTCCCCGGGTGCCGCCTTTTGGCCCCCGGGACGTGGCCTCCGGTGCCCTCCCGGGCGCCGCCATTTGGCTCCCGGGACGCGGCCTCCGGTGCCCTCCCGGGCGCCGCCATTTGGCTCCCGGGACGCGGCCTCCGGTGCCCTCCCGGGCGCCGCCATTTGGCTCCCGGGACGCGGCCTCCGGTGCCGTCCCGGGCGCCGCCATTTGCCCGGGGACGTGGCCTCCGCCCCCTCCCCGGGCGCCGCCTTTTGGCCCCCGAGACGGGGCCTCCGGCCCTTCCCCGGGAACCGCCTTCTGGCCCCCGGAACGCGGCCTCCGGTGCCCTCTCGGGCGCCGCCATTTGGCTCCCGGGACGCGGCCTCCGGTGCCGTCCCGGGTGCCGCCATTTGCCCGGGGACGCGGCCTCCGGCCCTTCCCCGGGCGCCGCCTTTTGGCCCCTGGGACGTGGCCTCCGGTGCCCTCCCGGGCGGCGCCATTTGCCCGGGGACGTGGCCTCCGGTCCCTCCCCGGGCGCCGCCATTGGCCCGGGGACGTGACCTCCGGGGCCTCCCCGGGCGCCGCCATTGGCCTGGGGACGTGGCCTCCGGGGCCCCCCCCGGGGCGCCGCCTTTTGGCCCCCGGGACCTGGCCTCCGGCGCCGTCCCGGGCCTCATCGCCGTCGTAAAGGTAAAGTCTCGAGCTGTTTATCACGTGCAGGTCACGCGAGGAGCGCCTCGGGAACTAACGACCACCTGTCAAGCATCCAAGGCATTTGACCGGGAGAAGGACGGTCCTGCCCTTCAATCCGACGGTGGCTTCCGGGGTAGTTTAGGTTTTTTGCTTCTTTTTAGGGCTATAAATAGCCCTTGTACCCCTCTGTTGTAAAGGATCGGTTCTCTTTTATTGGAATAGCTAAACTCACAGACGTGCTCCGGAAGCCTCTCCCCCGGAGAGAGCCTCCCCAGCCGACTCCGGTCGGGAGCGCGTCGACAGGACTAGGGTCCCCACCGGGACCCGAACCTGTAAAAATCCGTGTGTCATTTTTTGTGCTTGTCCGGCGGGGGAGGACCGGTCACCCGGTCAACCCGCGCCGCGTAATCTTCGCTAGGATCATTCTCAAAACCTGCCGTGGTATTCGCAATACCACGACTTAATCTATCCTAAGCCCCAAAACTCCCAAAATCTATCTTGAAGTCCAATTCAAGATCAGATTATCTGGATATAATCTACTATTTATCCTGAGTATAAAATCCTTCAGAAGCTAGATCAACTTTGATCTTTAACTCCCAGAATTATCAACCTCTTTCTGTTTTCGAAAACAGAATTAATTGAATATCCTAATTACCCTAAATACCCTGAGTTTCAAAATTCAGATTTAACCAAATCTTAACATAATCTAGACCAGCTTATTCTTGGATTGCAATCATGGGTATGCCAATACTTAATCCAAAAAGTTGGCAGCCAGATTCCATTACTTAAACCCTTTTCACAAGTTAGTCCAAACTGTATCGCAGATTAGTCCTGTTCTGATTTCCAAAAACCTGAAAAGGCTAAAAGCCACAAATCAGCTCCAAATCTCAATTTGATTCAGGGAATACCTCCCAAATGCTATTCAATACAAAATCTCCTTTTGTCAGAACATCAAAATCTCACCCTAAGTCTCAGATTTCCAGATCTCGACAAAACCCAGATTTGAGATACCCTAATTACCATATTTTCACTTCAGTTCAAATTTGATCAAAAGTTCCCAGATTTTATCAGGTCTTCTCTCAAATCATCCGTTGAGTAAAGTTCTTCAAATCTGTGAAGTCATAATCAACCATAATCTTCAATTTCTCAGATTTTACAGATTAGTCCAAAATTAGAAAGCTGAAATTGCAATCAGGTCCAGCCTCTTGTTTCGACCGGCAGCACCGCCTTCGACCAGCGCAGCTTCGACCAGCGACCAGGAGTTGTGCCGGTTTGGACCTCAGGCCCAGCCGCGACCAGGAGCACAACTCAACCGCGAACCTTACCGCCGGTGGAGCTCCGCCGTTGCCAGCTTCGCCGCAACCTCGTCGCCACATGCGCGCAGCCGATTGGCCGCCGTGGCAGCGCTGCAGCAGCACCAGCATCGCTCGAATCTTTCCCACGCATGCGTGCGCGCTCACCTGCAGCAATGTCAGAGACTTTACGCCACATTGCCTCCATGCCGGAGCTGCCAGACGCTATACCACTGCATGAGCCAGAGCACGTGTCGACCGTGCTGTAAAGCCGTCGAGACCACTGCACACCGCTACCGTAGCCAACCAAATCGATATCCTCCTGATTGCTCCAAGTCTCGAGAGCTCCCATCTTCTTCTATTTAAGCTCCCCTGTAGCTCGCAGCAGCTTCACCCCACTCCAGAACCAGCAAGTCTCGTTTCTTGTCGTCTTCGTCTTCTTCTCCGACAAGCTGTCGAGGGGGAGAACGACGTCAGGGAGCTCCACTGCATCAACCTCCGACCCAACTTCACCAGTGAGTGTCTCTAGCTCACCTCTTTATGCTGTACCAATTAATTGAACTCTGGTGGCTCCTGTCGCCAGTGATCGCTGTTATTTGCTTATGCCCTGTTCCAGCTTTGTCGCCTGATTTAGCCAGGATTAGCTCACCTCTTAGTAGAACCTCCCCCGAGTCGTGGACACGGAGTGCTTCGGTCCCGCTCTGACTGGGGGAAGAGACCCACCGAAGAACCAACCTCTCCGGGGGAGCGTCCGGACGTCTTGGAGGTTAGCTCCACCAGCCCGGAAGAAAAGCACCATTACTGCCGCGCCGGTCGACCTCTTGGGCCCCTTCCCGACTCAGACAACGAGCGCGCTCCCCTGTCAAAGGGGACAGCGACCGGGACTCTCCCAGAGAAGTGGAGGGGGCTAACCAACTGCTGTGCCGCAGACTATGGAGCATTCGATGGCCACGACCCTACCGCCCGCCGCACATCGAACACTATAACGGTGTGGCCGATCCTTATGAATTTGTGCAGGTCTATTCCACAGCCATCTCGGCGGCTGGGGGGGACGAGACGGTGCAATGCAACGTCTTCCCCCTCTACCTCATCGGGATCGCCCGCTCGTGGTTCTACAACCTGAAGGCCGGCTCCATCAAGTCCTTCGCGCAGCTCAAGCGCGAGTTCTGCGCGAACTTCCAGGGGAATTACGTGCGTCCCCTAGATTCCTCGCAGCTGTATACCATCCAGCAGAGGACGGGGGAGACCAACCGCAACTTTTTCAAGCACTTTGCTCAAGTCAAGAGCAAAGTGGCTCACGTCCCCGACTCCACGGTCATCGAGGCGTGTAAGAGCGGGATCTTCCCGGGAGAGTTCCATCGGAGGCTCTCCCGAAGTTTTCCCTCCTCCGCCGACGAGCTCTTCAACGTACTTGAGAAGTACGCTCGGGCGGAGGAGGACGACCTCTGGAAGAAAAACCAGGGGGCTCTTGCCCCCACTGACAGAGGGGCTAGGGACAGCCTCAAATGCCCCAAGCAGGGGGGTCGTAATGAGCCACGGCCTCAGGACACTTTTGTCCTCAAGGGCGGAGGCGGCTCGTGCGACACCTCAAAGGGAAATCGCCCCTTCCCCAAGCCGAAAGGCCGTGGGGGGAGGGACAGCCGTCCCGCGGTCGGGAAGGCCTCGCAGCGGGAAGCAGAGAAGGCCCGTGGTGCACCTTCCACAGGTCCAGTACCTGTGCCACCCAGGAGTGCCTTCAACTACTGCGGCAATTCGCTGCGTTCCTCGACCAACATGGGGGGGGGGGACTCTGGTGTAACACCCCAGTTTTTGACTATCTTTTCTGCTTACGAATCAGCATAACTTCTTTGGAAACCCTGATATTTTAACCCTATCTTGATCTTGGGTATGCCACTACCTTAACCTAAAAAGTTGGCTGCTAAACTTCATTCCCCAGATCATTTTCACATTTCAGTCCAAAGGTGTTTCAATTTAGTCCTTTTCAGAAGTTTCAGAAAACGCAAAAAAGCTAAAAGTCCCAGATCACCTCAAAATCCAAATCTGATCAAGTGATAACCTTTCTTTCATTTTTCTGAACATTTTTCCCTTCTGAAAGAATTCCAGAATCTCGACCAAAACCCTAGTTTCAGCCTCGACGAAAGTTTCGAACCCTAATTACCCTAATTACCCTGTTTTACCCTGTTTTCGATTTTTGTCAAAACCACCAGATGTTATCGGATTTCATCATTTTTCCTGCTAGATGAGTCCAAGACATTTAGTAGCACTCATCTGCAAAATCAGAATTCAAATCAGCCCTTCAGATCTTCAGAATTGCAATTAGGCCCAAACTCCCGAGCCAAAACCTTCACAGATCAGTCCAAATCATTGCAAATAGGTCCAAAGTTCACAACCAGGTCCCTGTGAAGTTTTCAACCAGCAACCGCCAAATTGCAGCGCCGTTAACTCATCGCCGGTGAGGTTCGCTGCGTTGCCACCTCACGGCCACGTAGCCACCAGCCGTGCGCAGCTGTACCGCCACCGTGGAGCGCTCAAACCGCACCGTGCCATCTTCTTCCTCGCGCGCGCGTGCTGCTGCTGCTGCTGCAGCCAGGAGCTTCATGCCACTTGGCCGCCATCCCGAATATCATCACCACCTCCTGACCAAATCCTGTTTCCCCGCGATTCACCATCTCTGGCAGAGCCCCGCCGCGTCCCGAAGTGCATCGATGACCGTCCCGGCGTCAGAAGAAGATCTCCCCGGCGATTGCTGCTGCTCCCGAGAGCCTCACCCGTGGCTATATAAGCCCCCTCCCTTGCCCAGCAGTACCTCGCACCACCCCACAGCTTATTTGCTTTAGCCTTAGCACCAGAGAGCAACCGAGCCCTCAGCGCCGCCGCGAAGCTCATCTTCTCCGGTGAGTCATTTCTGGAGCTCACGGCGCCAGCGTCGCCCGAAGCTTCCCCCTCCAAACCAACGCCACCAGTAAGCTCCCTACACCTCTCTCTTTGTACCGTAGCCATTAATTGGTCCCCGGCGCACCTCAACGCCGGCAATCACCGGAAAACTGAAAAACCCCTGTTCCCGCAATGCCTAACGATTTAGCCCGAATTAACCTTCGTGCCAATGATAGGAATTGACCAGTGCACCCATTTGAGCAAGCTGCAACCTTAGATTTCGAATTTGAGCAATAATCATGGCCTTTCCGAGGTTTGCGCGCCACCAGTGAGCTGGTCCTCGTCGCCAAGCTTCTCCGGCCACTCTCCGGCCGATTTAACCCCGCAAATAGATCCCTCACCTCACCCTCTCACTCCCTGAGCAAGGAATGGAGCTCAAACCTCTTAAATTAGAAATGCCCAATTTGGAGTTTGTCTTCTCCAGCGCCAGTCGCCGGAATTTATCCCCGGCCGATCTAGCCTCGCTCACCTTGTCATTTAGATAGATCTCAACCCCCTGAGCAATTTTGTCTACTAGCCCGACCTCTGAATCGACCTGAGTCAAAAGTTATGCAATGCCCTAGTTTCTGGCCATGTCTAACACTATGTCAGTGCATGTCCACCTGTGGCATTGGATGATTTAGACTTGTTTCTTTTGAGCAATTGAAATGCCACTTTGTCCACTAAGCCTTTTGAGCCATGTTCTACAACATTCCCTACTATCACATCTCCAGAAAGCAAACCTAGAACCGATTTAGGGCAATGTCAAGCCATGAGTCGAATGTCAGCCCTTCGACATTCAAGCCCTTTGAACCCATCTCTTCAACCAATGCCAAGTGACCTTGTCTAAACCAATTCCCCTGCATGCATGATGTATTTACGTATTATTTTCTAGTGCTTGTATGCTTATATAGTGTGTATGTGTTGTTTGTACCCGTCGTGGAACCAGACGTTGAAGGAGCAGAGGAGATCCCTGAAGATTCATTTGAGCAGCTAGACCCGTCACTGCAAGGCAAGTCTCAAACCCTTGATCATGTCTCACCTACTATTTTGAAATGAAGTATGTTAACTGTTTTCCAGTATATGCATACCTTAGATTCAAATAAGAATTATGTTTCAATAAAATTACTAGATATGACCTAAATGATTGTAAAGCCCCTTTTGACATTGAATATCCCTGCACCCTTGTTACCCTAGATTATCATGCTTAGGCTATGCTATGCTCGATGATTATATGATAAATGTTGAATGGTCACATATGAGAAAAGCATGTTCAAAACCTCTTTTGTGAAAGAAAATATGATTGGAATCGATAGTGAGCATGGTTTGATTGGATGGTGCTGTGTGCGCACTGGGAATGTGAAAGACTCCTCACTAGAGATTCATAAGGACTAGAACCTTGTGTTGTGCTTCTATGCGGCATGAAAAACGTACCAACCACTTGCCTGTTTATGGGATGGGCGCAACTTAGTAGCTTTCTTTAGTATTAGCTTTTCCCTGCAACGGTTGTCGATCCAGTGTCTTGCGCGAATTGGTGGGCCGCAGAAGGCCATGAGTGATGTGAGTTCAGAAAAAATCATGAGAGGAAAAGGTGGAAAGAAGGAAGACGCCCTATGCCAGATTAAGTCGTGCGCGACTGTAATCAAGAGAGGCTATGTGTCTTGCGAGAACATAGGCCCAGGCTAGGAAGTAAGGCAGTGGGGAGGACCCACAACGGTACTTGAGACTTAACTGTCTATTTACCAAGCAGGGAATTAGTTAATACTAGGACTGTAAATTGTTGTGTCATCTCGGCCTTGTCACATGCGTAAAAGTCGCATGAAGCTGATCCGACTTGAAAGCCGAATGATTGGTGGATTAAGGTGGTACACCTTTGCAAAGTTAAAAAAAGTATCGGATACTCTGAGCTCCCAGGTTATGGAGTCTGCGCGCTGTGGATTCTATTCACGTCGATGCAGCACAAGTAGCTTTTGGAAGTTTTTCACAAAATCTGAGTAAAGTGGTGACTCATGAAAGACAGCCACACACAACATTTTCTAAAAATCTAGCTTATGATTTTAAAAGCCTCGCTTTCAAAAATAAAGACCTTTCTTCAAAGCTGCATGTGAAAATCTAGTATATATTTATATAGAGAGCCAAAGAGCTGTTCTTTGAGAAATTTCCCCCTCATCTATATATACATGCATAGTTACTTGGGACCTGTTGAGCACCATGTGGACGATGTGCTCACCCTTGCTTTTACAAACAAATTTAGAGGAAGGATTCGCCGACCCTGAATCTTATGGCCTTGAACACAATGTGGGACAAGAAGAAGAAACTGAGGACCCATCTGGTTAAAGGGTTATGCACCAAGGTGGAGTTCGATGTGGAGAAGGCCCATGCAATACCGCCGCTGCAGAGAAAGAAGACTGATGAAGTCCTTTTGTTTATCGTTGCTGTTTTATTTTGTGCCGACCCTTGTGTCGAAAACTCCTTAATTTGTATTAATAATTAAATGTGTCATTTCGGTGCTAAGTTATTGTGATGTTGGTCCTTGTGATCACCACTTGTTTTTAATTACTCGCATTTTTATATAATGCATCTTGTTGTTGTGAGCTGCAATGTGCCTTTTCTGAGTGCAATCCACCTGGGCGGTTGCCACTGGAATCCTCAAATGAGGGTCCCACAGAACTTGGTATCAGAGCAGAAGACTCGACTGTAGGTCGTAACCCTTAGATAGACTTTGGCATCCCTAGAAGAAAAGTTTGCTCGTTCTTTGTCAAAATTTGTTTACGAAAACCTATTTTCCTTAAGAAAAATGTTATTTTTGATTTTTGGAAAAAGATTCTGGACTTCTCTTATAGATGCCTTTTGTTCTATCTTCAGATGGCTTCCGACAGGAGATACCTTCACGGAGACGAGCTTGGATCGTGGGCACTGTTGCTGTGGATGATGTTGCAATTTCTGAGAGCACGAGACAGTCAGAGGCCAGTGTATTGTGTCTGGCAAGATGAGATCAACGGACGACCCATAGGTTGTCGGGCCTCGGTGATTGTCTACGAGATCCCCGAGCATGGGAGAGGCTCAGTTAGACGCCAAGCCCGTAGAGAAGAAGAGGAGGATGCTATCTTGGACGCTGCCCGTCGTGCTGTAGGTTCCGTCCGGCAGATGTACAGCGACTACCTTTCCGATTCCCCCTACCGCTTCGTACCTTACCAGGTCCCCGGATCGGAGTACCGAGTTGTTCTTCCGTCCAGCGACCAAGAGGACGCTGTCCTGACGAAGACTCGAGACGTCGTTCGTGCTTCGGAGATTGGATACACCCGCCTATTTTGAGACTACGAGCGTGTTCGCGACGATCGCCACTACCTTGAGGGCATGCTTATTAGGGCTCGTGCAAGTCTCCGAGAAAAAGAAAGACAAATTCAAGAAATGGCTGGATCAAGTGGAGAAAAGGACCTTGAAGCTGCAGAGTCGGTAACCAAGAAGAGTCGCCCAAAGTTGAGGATCACCACTCGCAAGAAGGTAGGAAACTCGAAGGAGTATCTCAGCGGTTTCATGCCTGCGTCGCGTGGCATAGTCATCAACGGTCAAGCGATCGAGCTTCCTTGCACCGCACAGAAGAAGAAGACCCCCGAAGGAAAAGGGAAGGAGCCTATCAACATCGACGACAACGAGGAGGATGACCCGATGGATGCTGATGACGATGAGGAGGAGGATCCCGAGGAGGTAGAGCCTTGTGATTCTTCTGATGATGCTGAGGAGTGACTGCAGACTTTCGACCTTTTGTGCCTAGCCCAGCAGACGCTAGATTTCCTTTTGTTGTTGTCGTGGTTTTAGTGTGGTTGATGTATGCTAGTTGTTAGACAAGCTCTGTAAGCCGATGAGGCTAGAAGCTTTGTATCTTTTGAAAAATTGGTTTATGAAAAAGCCATTTTGCATATCCTTATTCTTACTTCTTGAGTTAATGCCAGCATTCTGCTAGCATCCCTGTGAACGATTCTTTCCAAATCAATGTTTCTATTCTTAACCTCCTGTTTGAGTAGGATGGTTAACACACGTGCGAGACCCCAGGAAGGAGGGCTAGAGGAAAACCCCAACAATGCAAGAACTACACCCGGAGCAAGAGGCCGCACAGACCCCGATAGACCAGGATCTTCGACGATGCCACAGGGAGGTGACATCAACGATGTGCTGCTATGGATGGAGCGCAATCGTCAAGAGTCAGCGGCTGTGCAGAACCAAATCTTGGGACAGCTGATGCAGCATATTGCATGCGGACAAACTGAAGGACCCGTGATGGGCGCAAAGTTAACCGATTTTCAAAAGACGCGACCCCCGACTTTCTCAAGCACAGAAGACCCCATCGTGGCAGACGACTGGCTCCGAGATGTGGAAAGAAAGTTGAATACCGTTAGATGCAGTGATGAAGAAAAGCTCTTGTACGGATCGAACCAACTGGCTGGACCTGCTGCTGCTTGGTGGGAGAATTACCAAACCGTGCACACCAACAGAGATTCGATCACCTGGAATGAGTTCAAGGAGGAATTCCGTAGATACCACGTCCCGAAAGGCGTTGTCCAGGCAAAGCGCCGAGAATTCGTAAATCTGCGACAAGGGAGTAAGACCGTGAAACAGTACCTGCATGAATTTATTCAACTGGCAAGATACGCACCCGAAGATATCGCAACAGAGGAAAGGAAGATTGATAGGTTTTGCGAAGGACTACAGAATTCCCTGCAATACCAACTGTCATCCCACGAGTTCACAGACTTCCACGTCCTAATAAACCGACTACTTAAGATGGAGGAGAAAAGAGGAATAATTGAAGAAGACCGTAAGAGGAAGGCTTTGCCCAACTCTTACCAAGGAAGTGCTAGTCGAGGGAGACCGATGCCAACTTTCCGACCAGCCTTCAGACCAGCTCAGAGACCCCAAAGGCCTGCGCCTACTGCAATAGCTCAATGTGCTGGATGTAGAGGAAATCACCTCTTGAAGGATTGCCCCCTTAAGAATGAGGAGTGCTTTCACTGCAGAAGGAAGGGACATCGTAGAAACACTTGTCCACTGCAGCACCTTCCATCCAATGTCGCTCGTATGCAAGCTACAAGACCCTCTGTTCCAGCCCAAAGCTTCACCAGGAATGCTCCACCCTCCAGAGGAGGAAGGTTTCAAAATGGCCGAGGAAGAGGAGTACCTGCTGCAGGTCGCGGAAGACTCAATTATGCATCCGCCGTTGAAGCAGGAGAAGCATCAGACGTCGTAATCGGTAGGATCTTTATCCACTCTGAACTTTCAGTTGCATTATTTGACCCTGGTGCTACTCATTCATTCGTGTCAAGACCTTTCGTGCTCAGAAATAAGTTGCCAGTATCTGCATTAGAGTTCCCTATTTTAATTCAATCCCCTGGAGCTCGAATGCCTGTCAACTCTATCTGTAGAAATATCGCCTTTAGTATTGGCAATCTAGGATTCCTAGCAAACCTGCTAGTTTTGGACCTTCAAGGACTAGACGTCATTCTCGGAATGGACTGGCTAGGCAAGCATAAAGGCCAGATGGACTGTGAAAAGAAGGCAATAACCCTGACGAATGCTGAAGGAAAACAAGTCACATTCCACGCAGAGAGATCAATAGTGAACAACCGAGTGAATAGTTTGAACAGCTTGGAAGGAGTTCCATTTGAGGGAGTTCCAATAGTGAATGAATATTCAGAAGTTTTTCCTGAAGAGCTTCCCAGAATGCCACCAGATCGGGACATTGAATTCTCAATCGAATTAAAACCCGGATCTGCCCCTTATGCAAGAAAGCTTGCACGTATGACAAGTGAAGAACAAGAAGAATTAAGAAAGCAAGTGGAAGAATTGGAAAGAAAGGGATTTGTTAGAACAAGTTCCTCACCTTGGGGAGCCCCTGTACTTTGTGTCGACTACCGGATACTGAACGATATGACGATCAAGAACAAGTACCCTTTGCCAAGGATCGATGATCTCTTTGATCAACTAAGAGGAGCAAAGATATTTTCAAGGATCGACCTGAGGTCTGGATACCACCAACTGAAGATTCGAGAACAAGATATTCCGAAAACTGCATTCATAACAAGATATGGATTGCATGAGTTTACTGTAGTGCCATTTGGTTTAACGAATGCGCCAGCAGTGTTCATGAATTTGATGAACAAGGTTCTCATGGAATTTCTGGACAAGTTTGTCATTGTGTTTGTCGACGACATTCTCATCTTTTCAGAGTCAGAGGAAAAGCACGCACAACATCTTAGGATGGTGCTGGAAAAGTTAGTGGAACATCGACTGTATGCCAAATTCGATAAGTGTGCCTTTTGGCTAAAAGAAATTTCATTCTTAGGCCACATTATCTCTGGAAAAGGAATCTCAATGGATCCGTCAAAAATTCAGGCTATCATGGATGGAAACAACCGGAGACAGTGACTGAAGTAAGAAGTTTCCTAGGATTAGCTGGATATTACCGGAGATTTGTCAAAGGATTCTCCAAGATTACAAAGCCACTCACCAGACTACTAAAGAAAGATGTTTTATTCGACTGGACAGAAGGATGTGAAAAGAGCTTTGAGGAGTTGAAGAAGATATTAACAACCGCACCTATCCTTACGTTACCGGATAACAAAAAGGATTTTGAAGTCTACTGCGATGCGTCAAAGCAAGGACTAGGTTGTGTCCTTATGCAAGAAGGAAGAGTCGTAGCTTATGCATCGAGACAATTGCGACCACATGAGGAGAATTATCCAACTCACGACTTGGAGTTAGCCGCCGTCGTTCATGCGTTAAAGATTTGGCGACACTATCTACTTGGAAATAGATGTGAAATCTACACGGACCACAAGAGTTTGAAATACATCTTCACCCAACAGGACTTGAACATGGGACAGCGAAGATGGGTAGAGTTGATTAAAGATTATGACCTTGGAATACACTACCACCCTGGAAAAGCGAATGTAGTAGCTGATGCCTTGAGCAGAAAATCCTACTGCAATCAAGCAAAGATCTTAGGAATACCACCCCAATTGCTTGGAGATTTCGAGAAGTTGAGTTTAGAGTTCGTTGAACAAGGAACCGTCGCCGCATTGGCAGTAAAATGTGAGCTGAAGGACCAAATCCGAAAAGCTCAAGATGTAGACCAGAGTATTCAGAAGATGAAAGAGGACATGAAACACGAGGATGTGATTAACCTTCGTGAGGACGAAGAAGGAATTTTATGGTATCATGACCGAATCTGTGTTCCAGGAGACAAGGAAACCAAGAACATGATACTGCAAGAGGCCCATTGTACCCCGTACTCTATTCACCCAGGTAGTACAAAGATGTATCAGGATCTGTCGTGGTATTAAGAATACTCCGGCAGGTTTTGAAGACGATCCTAGCGGAGATCACGCGGCGCGGGTTGACCGGGTGACCGGTCCTCCCCCGCCGGACAAACACAAGAATTGACACGTGGATTTATACAGGTTCGGGTCCCGGTGGGGGCCCTAGTCCTGTCGACGCGCTCCCGACCGGAGTCGGCTGGGGAGGCTCTCTCCGGGGGAGAGGCTTCCGGAGCACGTCTGTGAGATTAGCTATTCCAAATAATAATGAACTGATCCTTACAACAGAGGGGTACAAGGGCTATTTATAGGCCCAAAAAGAAGCAAAAAACCTAAACTACCCCGGAAGCCACCGTCGGATTGAAGGGTAGGACCGTCCTTCTCCCGGTCAAACGTCTTGGATGCTTGACAGGTGGTCGCTGATTCCCGAGGCGTCCCTCGCGTGACCTGCACGTGATAAACAAACATGGGTTTTACCTTTTAGGAGGGCGATGACGTCCGGGACATGCCTGGAGAGCACGGTCCCAGGAGCCAAATGGCGGCGCCCGGGGCAGGCACCGGAGGCCACTGTCCCCGGGCCAAATGGCGGCGCCCGGGACATGCCCGGGGGGCACGGTCCCGGGGGTCAAATGGCGGCGCCCGGGGCAGGCACCGGAGGCCACTATCCCCGGACCAAATGGCGGCGCCCGGGGCAGGCACCGGAGGCCACTGTCCCCGGGCCAAATGGCGGCGCCCGGGACATGGCCGGGGGGCACGGTCCCGGGGGCCAAATGGCGGCGCCCGGGGCAGGCACCGGAGGCCACTGTCCCCGGGCCAAATGGCGGCGCCCGGGACAGGCACCGGAGGCCACTGTCCCCGGGCCAAATGGCGGCGCCCGGGACATGCCCGGGGGGCACGGTCCCGGGGGCCAAATGGCGGCGCCCGGGGCAGGCACCGGAGGCCACTGTCCCAGGGCCAAATGGCGGCGCCCGGGACATGCCGGGGGGGCACGGTCCCGGGGCGAAATGGCGGCACCCGGGACATGCCCGGGGGGCACAGTCCCGGGGGCCAAATGGCGGCGCCCGGGGCAGGCACCGGAGGCCACTGTCCCTGGGCCAAATGGCGGCGCCCGGGACATGCCCGGGGGGCACGGTCCCGGGGGCCAAATGGCGGCGCCCGGGGCAGGCACCGGAGGCCACTGTCCCCGGGCCAAATGGCGGCGCCCGGGGCAGGCACCGGAGGCCACTGTCCCCGGGCAATCATGAACTTACCTGGACTTGACCGCATGGAGATTTCCCCCAACAGCAGCCCCCCATGCCCTCCGGGGACGAAGCTTGAGCCCCCGGAGGGAATGGTTACGGTACCGGGAAAATCTCCGGACGAAAACTCCGTACAAAAATCACTGGAGCCCCGGCGACGCTTCGGTTTCTGTGCCGGGCGCTTCATGGCCGCGCCGTTCTCGCAATAAATGCACGCGGGGTTCGAAACGGCGTCTCGATTTACGCGCCTGTCCCTTCGTTTCCCGCGCACGGTTTGAATTAGTGGTCCAGATTGCTCCGAGGGGGCCACGTGGCGCGCATCTAGATCACGGCCAGCCTCTATAAATAGGGCCTTAGGGGGCCCCGGTAGCTCATTCCAAATTTTCCAACTCCAGCTTCAGCTCTCCCGGTAGCGCTCTCCCGGTAGCATTTCCGGTAGCCTTCTCCGGTAGCGAGCGTCCGGGAGTTGTAGCCGTAGCCACCTGAAAACTTAGCCACCGAAAAACAAAGAACTCACCTAATGGCACCCAAAGGTCGAGCGAAGACCACGGAGGTGCCCCCGGAGGAAATCCCCGCGGATTTCCTCTGGGCCTCCGAGTTCTCGGCCTCGGACGCGGAGTCCCTGGTCAAGAAGGGCGTCGTCGAAGAGGGGGACATCCGGGTCCCCCTAAAGAAGGACGGAGCCCCCCGCCCCAGGCCCGGAGAGGTTGTGGCCTTCGAGGCCTTCCTCGAGGCAGGGCTCCGACTCCCGGTGCACCCGATGCTCCGGGAGTTCCTAAAGGAGTACGGGGTGGCGCTCAACCACCTCACCCCCAACGCCCTCGTCCGGATGGGTCTCTTCATCTGGCTGTACGAGACGGCGACCGGGCGGGAGCCGACCCTCCGCGTCTTCTGGTATTTTTACGAGCCGGCAGCGCGGAGCTCCCACCTGGTGAAGGGAGGACCGAAGTCCCCCTTCGGCTTGGTGATGGTCCAAATGCTGCCCTCCCGGGTGGCGGACTACCCGGCGGTGGCCTCCCGGGACCACTGGGGGGACTGGCTCCGGAGGTGGTTCTACCTCCGGGTCCGGGACGAGGCGGTGGTCTACGCCCCGGAGCCTCCCACCTACAGCCGGTCGTCCGCACCGAAGCCGCCGGTGTGGACGGACGAGGAGTTCGAGCTCCTCGGGAAGGTGGTGCTGGCGCTCCTGCGGCTTTCCACCTTCTCACGCGGGGGAAGGGGGATCGGCATGGGCCCGGAGCAGCGGCCTCCGGTCAAGCCGGTGAAGCGGCGTAAGTCCCCTGCATTTTTGTACTTGCAGTTTTTTACGGGAAATTGACTAACTTTTTACCTCTTACAGTGCGCCCGTACCCGGCGGCGAGGGACAAGGCGGAGCACCTCCTGGGGAGGTACTTCGCCGACGAACACGAGCGCATCGTGCGCCTTGTGGGGGAGGGGCCTCCCCGGAACTTGGTGGCCGAGGCCTACGGGCTCAGGCTTCCGGAGAGGAAGCCCCTTCCCACCCCCGGGTCTCATAAACGGGGGAAGGATGCTGCCGGGGGCTCGGAGCCCAAAAAGCCCCGGGTCCAAAAGACCCCAGCCCCGACGACGGCGCCGGCGACGACGCCGGTGAGGGCCCGGGACGCGGCTCCCGGAGCCGAACATGCCCGGGCGGCGCCCCAGGCAGAGGCGACGCCTCCGCCCCCGGAGGCCCCCATCGAGGCCCGGGGGAAGGAGGTTGTTGTCGATGGGGCGGGGTCCGATTCGGCGGACTACGCCCCGTCGCCGATTCGCGTGACGCTCCTCTCGCCTCTCCCGGCGGCATTGGCGCTGGAGAGGCTAGAGGTGAGGTTTTCGGGGGCGGCGCCCCCTCGCCTCTGGCCGGTTGATGAAGAGGGGGGGAGCCCCTCAGTCTTCGAGGTCCCCCCGGAGCAGGAGGCTCCGAGGGCCCTCCGGCCTGGGGCGGGGAAAGGCCCGATGATCCCCCCCCGGGCGGAGATCCCCGCCCAATCTTCGTCTTCGTCTTCGGAGGAAACTTCGTCGACGAAGACGCCGGCGACGCCGGCCGTGCTCCCGGATTCGGAGGTCCGGGGGCCCTCTCCCGGCCGCGATAGGAGGGCCGGGCAAGACACCTCCCTACTTCCCGCGGGTGAGGTGGCCCGCTACGCGGAGGGCCTGCACAACCAGAAGGTGCAGGCCTTCGTAGCAGGAGGAACGCTCCACGAGCGTTTTGAGGGGCTCGAGTCCCTCGGAGCCCAGGTAACTCGAGCTCTCAACACTTCGGCTTTTTTCCTGCACTTAAGATTTTTCTAACCTTTTATGCATATTGTAGGTAGCGACTGTTACCTGGGGCCTTGAGCAGCGGGTCACCCGGCTGCTCAAGGAGGCGGAGAGCCGGGCCACGGCCTGTGTGGAGCAGCGGGAGGCGGCCCTCCGGGAGCGGGACGAAGCTCTTGATGAGCTGTCCCGGGCCCGGGCGCAGGTGCACCTTTCGGAGGGCGCCTACATCCGCCTCCGAGAGGAGGCCAAGGTGTGGGAGAAGGCGCTCCGGGAGCTCGAGAGCTCCAGCGTCCGGGCGTTGTCGGACGCGGGCCGCTCCGTCCGCTCGGCCTTGGAAAGCCTTGGCGTTAGCCTGGACTCCGGGAGCGGCCCGGAGGTGCCCCCGGCGACCCTCGCGGAGGCTGTGCGTTTTCTTAACGCACAAGTCTCCGCCATCCCGGAGGCTGCGGACGTCCGGGCACGTGGCCGGGCGATCCCCGTCATCGCGGCCGCCGCGTGGCTCGTTGACTACCGTGGGGTCGGCGCCCGGGCGATCGGGGGGCGCATCCCCCGGGGCTTCCCGGAGGCCTTCGAGCCAACGCGCCGGGAGGTGGAGCTGCTGGCGGAGGGGTTCTACGACCGGATCATCCGGACGTGGTTCCCGACACCGGCGCCTCCGGTCGAGGATGTCCCTGCCCCGGCCACGGAGGAAGCTCCCCGGGGGGAGGACCCCAATGCCAAAGTATGAGCCTCCCCCGGGTCTTTAGCTAGGACCCCTTTTTATTTTGTTAGACATTTTGATTCCGGTAGCTTCTTAGGAGAAGCCCCGGGCACTTGTACAAAAACATTTTGCAATGAAATATATTAGAAATTTTTCTAAGTCTTTGCAATGAAATGTTACCAGGGTTCCCGGGGGGTTGCTCCCGAGCAACGGTCCGGGAGGGGCTCTCCGGGGGACGCCCAAGCGGCTTTGATTTTGCTGAGCCTTGTCTCCGGGAGGCGCGACGGCGGTACTGCCCGGGAGCCTGCCCGGTTGAGGTGGCGCCCGGAATGGCACTTGGATAATTTTGACAACAGCTGTGCTGAATTAACTCCCCCGCGCCCGAAGACCCAGATGATACCTCCTCTCCGGATACTTCCGCCGGCTGGGTACGAGTTTTGGCCCGAAGACGTACTTCAGGACTCCTCAGCGTCCCGTCCGAGCGCTGTACCGGGACTTGGCCCGGGAGCTGAGGGAGCGCCTCCGGGAGCTTTAGGCGTAGGGGCCTTAGGCTCGTAGAAAATCCCCCGGGTTAGGACCCGGGTTGTATCGTTTCCGAAACCCACCGGAGGGGGAAGATGTCCTCCGGGTTTATTGATCAATAAAGCGCATTGTTTCCTTTTATTGCCTCTATTTTCTTCTTCTTGGATGGTCTGGACGACTCATCTTATCAAGGATGAGCTAAGTCTCTTCGTGGGTGACCCCGGGGGCCCCCTGTCCCCCCCCGCCCACAGCGGGCGGGAGGAGGCCTCCGCGTGCTGTGGGGGTAACAGGGTCCCCGGGGGGAGCATAACCTGTAGAAATATTTTGTTAGAAAATTGTAAAAGGATTTCCGAAGGAGGGGCCTTCCGGGGTGAACGGGGGCACCGGGAGAGGTTCATCCGGCCGCCGGGAGAGCGGGGAACCGGGAACTAGGCGCGGAAGGGGCTCATGAAAAGCCAACAAGACCTCCGGAGGGGAGCTTCCCGGGAGACTTCGTCCGGTCGCCGTGAAAACGGGGAACCGGGAATAATGTGTCCGGGGGAAAATATATCTGAGAAACCCAATCTTCGTAAAGCAATTGTCCGGTCGCCGCGAGGACGGGGAGCCGGGAATAAGGTCTTCGAGAGATAATCATCCGGTCGCCGTGAGAACGGGGAGCCGGGAATAACGTCGACTCCCGGAGGAGGAAGATAGATCCAATCAAGCCGCAAGGGGCTGATCTTCCGGTCACCGTGAGAACGGGGAGCCGGGAATAACGTCGACTCCCGGAGGAGGAAGATAATCCAGAAAGCCATTAGACGTCCCGCTGAGGAGAGCGTCTACTCCCGGAGGAGGAAGTGCCCGGAGACGGGTCTTGAGTGTTTGGGTAGGGGACTAATCTCCCAAAGTGACTCGTTACCGCGGCCGCTGGGGACCGGGTTGCCGCTTACACCCTCAGTCCACGAGGGCTGTTCGTAAGCCGCCCTTCAGGAGGGACTTGCTGGGACAGGGCCCACTTCCTCACGGAGAGGGCATCCTCGCGGGGAGGGCATCTTCACGGGGAAGGCATCCTCGCGGGGAGGGCATCACCACTAGGGGCGGTAAATAAGAACAACCTGCAGTGAGACAGTTGGAGAACAAAGGCTATGCATTTATTAACGAAATATACAAAGGCCCCCCCTGCGAAGCCGCGAAGGGGGAAAAAAAAGGGAAACTACAGTGTCCCTCCTCCCCCTCCGGCGTGACCGCTCCGGGGGAGGGGGCAGGCCCGTCAGGCTAGACGTAGAACTTGCGAAGTAAACGCAAGTTCCAGGTGTGCTTCAGCTCCTGCTCTTGAAGGTTGGAGAGCTTGTAGGCCCCCGAGCCTAGGACAGCGGAGATCCTGTAGGGGCCTCCCATTTGGGGGAGAGTTTTCCCTGGGCTTGGGGGTCCGTGACGCGCTTGAGGACAAGGTCCCCAAGGAGAAAAGCTCTTTCGCGCACGCGCTGGTTGTATGCGCGCGACATTTCGCGCTCGTAGATGGCGTGGCGGAGGAGCGCTCGGTCACGTTCCTCCTCCACGAGGTCGATTTCCAGCCGCCGGTTGTCTTCGTTGGCCCGGTAGGCTGCGGTCGTGGCTCCGTTCAGGAGCTCGACCCGCAGCGACCGGAAGCCGATCTCCGGGGGGAGGACTGCCTCCGCCCCGTAGACTAGGGAGAAGGGAGCACGCCCTGTGGCCCGAGACGGGGTCGTGCGCATCGAGCAGAGGATGCTAGGGAGCTCCTCTGCCCACGCGCCCCGCTTGGAAGCGGTTTGTTCGAGTCTCCGGTGTAACCCCTGTAGGATTACGCCATTGACCCTCTCGACGGCCCCGTTGCTTTGGGGATGGGCCACTGAGGCGAAGTGGATGACGACCCCCAGGCCTTCGCAGAATTCCCGGAAATATGCCGAGTCGAATTGGGTCCCGTTGTCCACGGTGATTTCCCGGGGGACACCAAAACGACAAACGACGTTTTTCCAGAAAAACGCTGAACGGCCCGGGAGGTTATGCTAGCCAAGGGCTCCGCCTCAACCCACTTTGTAAAGTAGTCGACCGCGACTACCGCATACTTGTATCCTCCGGGCGCTGGGGGGAAGGGCCCTGAGAGGTCCATCCCCCAGCGCACGAAGGGCCAAGTGATGGGGATAGTCCGCAGCGCTACAGGGGGGAGATTCGAGCCCTTGGCCATCTTCTGGCATGCTTCGCACGCGGAGACAAGGTCTCGCGCGTCACGCATGACTGTAGGCCAGTAGAAACCCTGCCGAAGGGCCTTGGCGGCGATGGCACGCGGGGCTAGGTGAGAACCACAGCTCCCCGCGTGAATGTCTTCCAGGAGTTGAAGTCCCTCCGACCGGGGGAGGCAGCGCAGGAGGGCTGAAGCCCCCCGCTTGTAGAGCCTTCCCTCCAGCAGGAGATATGCCTGGGCTTTGGCCCGGAGGCGCTTAACCTCGGTCTCGTTGGGAGGGTCCCCCTCCCCCTTGATGAAGGAGATGAGGGGATCCATCCATGACGACGGCCGGACGATCTCGGCGACCTCCGGGACCGGGGGCTCAGGGCCTGCGTCCGGGGAGGCCACCGAGGGCTTCGTGATTGTTTCCAAGAAGGCCCCCTTGGGGAGCGTTTCCCGGGCGCTTGCCGCCCGGGCCAAAGCATCAGCCCGGTCATTCTCCCTTCGCGGGATATGCCGGGCCTCAAGGCCGTCGAAGTGTTTCTCCATCTTTCGTACTTCGTGCAAGTAAAGACTCAAATTTGCGTCATGGCACAGGTAAGATTTGTCCATTTGGCAGACAACGAGCTGAGAGTCTCCCTTCACTAGTAGGCGCCGGATCCCCAGGGAGCGCGCAAGGCGCATCCCGAGGAGCAGAGCCTCGTATTCGGCGACGTTGTTGGTTGCGGGGAACTCGAGCCGCGCGGCGTACTCGAGCTCCTTCCCCTCGGGGCTCCGGCCATCGGATGCTGGGGACGGTAGGGCCGCGGCCATCGGATGCTGGGGAGTCTTCGACATAGAGGCTGGTTCGCCCCCTGCACTTCCCGGCGGGAGCCCCAGTCACTGTCTTCTTTAACGGGGGATGCCCCCTCGTTATCCGAGTCAGGTAGCGGCCCAAGAGGGCCGCCAGAGTGGTGGTGGCGACGCTTCTCTTCCGGGCCGGGACTGATTTCCCGGATGTCCGGGCTTCCCTCCGGGGAGGATGGTTCTTCGGCGGGTCTCTTCCCCCGACCGGTGCGAGAGCGAGGCTCCCTGCGACAACGACCGGGGGGGAGCTCTTCCCCGCGGCTGGGAGAACGCATTCGCTCGACCTCCCCCCGGGAGAAGCGGACCTGCTTCGCTGGGGGAGGGAGCTCCTGCACTGTAGCAACCGGTCCGGGAGCTACCGGGACCTGCTGGGGGGAGCCCCCTGCGACGGCCCCTGGGACCGGAAAGGGGGGAGACCCTGCACCATCCGGAACAGGGGAGGGGGCGCCCGGGGCGACGTTTGGGTTCGAAGAGGGGGCCCCTGCGGCAACGACTGGGACCGGAAAGGGGGAAGCCCCCGCGACATCCGGAACCAGTGGGGGGTGAGCCCCCTCGGCAACGTCCGGGGTTGGGGAGCCAATGCGGGGGGAAATTCGCTGAGGCACGGGAGCTGCTCTGTCGACCGGCCCCGGTGCTGTAAACGCAACGCGAGGGGCGGGACTGGCTCCCGGCGTAGGAATAACCCCCGGTATGAAATGACCCCCCAGCCCCGGAAGCGGGCCGGGGACGGGGTACCCCCCTGGTGCCACGAAGGGCCCGGGCATGAAATAGCCTCCCGGCACCGGGACAGGCCCGGGTGCCGAGAAGTGTCCGGAATTATATCCCGCGGGGGGAGGGAACCCCCCAGCGGGATCATACGGGGTAGACAGCCCCCCTGACGCCGGAGGGGCCGCTGGGTATCCCATAAACGGGGGCATGATCCCCGGATACGGGTGCGACGGAAATGTGGGGGCCGAGGGCCGCGCCAACACACTAAGGAGCTCGTCCATAGAGCGCTGGGCGCGGAGCTGGCCCTCTACGAGAGCTTCGAGCAGGGCGTCCCGGGGAGCCGGGGGAGCCGTCGGGGGGACGCTTGTCCCGGCCGAGGTCCCCGCGGTCACCGGGAACGACCTGGAGGTGGAGGCACCTAAGTTAAGAGGAAAGGAGGGAGGCAGTACCTGGGCTAGGTCGCCTCCGGAAGGAACCGCCGGGACAGCCGTGTCCCGGGCGGACGGCGCCGGGTCTCCGAGACCCGGGTCACCGGGAAGGGTGCGAGCCCTTGTTCTTGGAGGAGCCATGGCGATTCGTCACGGGTCCCCACGGACGGCGCCAACTGTCGTGGTATTAAGAATACCCCGGCAGGTTTTGAAGACGATCCTAGCGGAGATCACGCGGCGCGGGTTGACCGGGTGACCGGTCCTCCCCCGCCGGACCACACAAGAATTGACACGTGGATTTATACAGGTTCGGGTCCCGGTGGGGGCCCTAGTCCTGTCGACGCGCTCCCGACCGGAGTCGGCTGGGGAGGCTCTCTCCGGGGGAGAGGCTTCCGGAGCACGTCTGTGAGATTAGCTATTCCAAATAATAATGAACTGATCCTTACAACAGAGGGGTACAAGGGCTATTTATAGCCCCAAAAAGAAGCAAAAAACCTAAACTACCCCGGAAGCCACCGTCGGATTGAAGGGTAGGACCGTCCTTCTCCCGGTCAAATGTCTTGGATGCTTGACAGGTGGTCGCTGATTCCCGAGGCGTCCCTCGCGTGACCTGAACGTGATAAACAAACAGGGGTTTTACCTTTTAGGAGGGCGATGACGTCCGGGACATGCCCGGAGAGCACGGTCCCAGGAGCCAAATGGCGGCGCCCGGGGCAGGCACCGGAGGCCACTGTCCCCGGGCCAAATGGTGGCGCCCGGGACATGCCCGGGGGGCACGGTCCCGGGGGCCAAATGGCGGCGCCCGGGGCAGGCACCGGAGGCCACTGTCCCCGGGCCAAATGGCGGCACCCGGGGCAGGCACCGGAGGCCACTGTCCCCCGGCCAAATGGCGGAGCCCGGGACATGGCCGGGGGGCACGGTCCCGGGGGCCAAATGGCGGCGCCCGGGGCAGGCACCGGAGGCCACTGTCCCCGGGCCAAATGGCGGCGCCCGGGACAGGCACCGGAGGCCACTGTCCCCGGGCCAAATGGCGGCGCCCGGGACATGCCCGGGGGGCACGGTCCCGGGGCGAAATGGCGGCGCCCGGGACATGCCCGGGGGGCACGGTCCCGGGGGCCAAATGGCGGCGCCCGGGGCAGGCACCGGAGGCCACTGTCCCCGGGCCAAATGGCGGCGCCCGGGACATGCCCGGGGGGCACGGTCCCGGGGCGAAATGGCGGCGCCCGGGACATGCCCGGGGGGCACGGTCCCGGGGGCCAAATGGCGGCGCCCGGGGCAGGCACCGGAGGCCACTGTCCCCGGGCCAAATGGTGGCGCCCGGGACATGCCCGAGGGGCACGGTCCCGGGGGCCAAATGGCGGCGCCCGGGGCAGGCACCGGAGGCCACTGTCCCCGGGCAATCATGAACTTACCTGGACTTGACCGCATGGAGATTTCCCCCAACAGGATCTAAAAGATCGGTTTTGGTGGAAAGGAATGAAAAAGGAAATTGCCGAATTTATAGCTTCTTGTGACACCTGTCAAAGAGTGAAAGCAGAACATCAGAAACCTGCAGGACTGCTGCAACCCCTACCAACCCCGGAATGGAAATGGGATGAGATTGGAATGGATTTCATAGTTGGTTTACCAAGAACCTAACAAGGATACGATTCTATATGGGTCATAGTCGATAGATTGACGAAAGTAGCTCATTTTCTACCAGTAAGAACGCAGTACACAACGCAAAAACTGGCAGAGCTATATCTTACCAGGATTGTCACGCTTCATGGAGTACCAAAAACAATCGTCTCAGACAGAGGAACACAATTTGTATCATGATTTTGGGAAGAGTTACAGAAGTCCCTAGGAACGAAGTTGAAGTTCAGTACAGCTTACCACCCGCAAACTGGAGGTCAAAAGAAAGAGTGAATCAAATTTTAGAAGATATGTTGAGAGCTTGTGCTTTGGACTATGGAAATTCTTGGGAACAATTCCTACCATACGCAGAATTTACCTACAACAATAGCTATCAAGTGAGTCTACAAATGGCCCCTTACGAAGCACTTTATGGAAGAAAGTGCCGTACGCCGTTATATTGGACCGAAGTGGGACAGAAACAATTTCTTGGACCACAATTAGTGGAAGATGCCACAGCTCATGTGAGGATCATACAAGAGAGATTGAAAACGGCCCAGTCTCGACAAAAGAGTTACGCCGACAGAAGAAGGAGGGAAGTATCCTTCGAGATAGGCGACTACGTATATCTCAAAGTAATACCCTACAAAGGAGTTCGACGATTCCAGATGAAGGGAAAGTTAAGCCCAAGATATGTAGGACCATACAAGGTTTTGGAAAGACGAGGAGAAGTAGCATACAAACTAGAGCTACCGCCTGAGTTAGCAGGAGTCCATGATGTCTTTCACGTATCCCAACTGAGGAAATGCCTGAGAAAACCAACGGAGCAAGTGTCTCCCACAGAAATAGAGGTTCAACCGGATCTGACATGTCAGGAATATCCAGTCAAGGTGTTAGAAGTCAGTGAAAGGAGATTGAAGTCAAGGACCATAAAATTTTGCAGAGTCCAATGGAATAACCACACCGAAGAAGAATCAACTTGGGAGAGAGAAGAAGAGCTGCGTCAGAATTTTCCTTACCTATTCTCAGACTGTTCGGAATCTCGAGGACGAGATTATTCCTAAGGAGAGTAGGTTGTAACACCCCAGTTTTTGACTATCTTTTCTGCTTACGAATCAGCATAACTTCTTTGGAAAACCTGATATTTTAACCCTATCTTGATCTTGGGTATGCCACTACCTTAACCTAAAAAGTTGGCTGCTAAACTTCATTCCCCAGATCATTTTCACATTTCAGTCCAAAGGTGTTTCAATTTAGTCCTTTTCAGAAGTTTCAAAAAACCCAAAAAAGCTAAAAGTCCCAGATCACCTCAAAATCCAAATCTGATCAAGTGATAACCTTTCTTTCATTTTTCTGAACATTTTTCCCTTCTGGAAGAATTCTAGAATCTCGACCAAAACCTTAGTTTCAGCCTCGACGAAAGTTTCGAACCCTAATTACCCTAATTACCCTGTTTTACCCTGTTTTCGATTTTTGTCAAAACCACCAGATGTTATCGGATTTCATCATTTTTCCTGCTAGATGAGTCCAAGACATTTAGTAGCACTCATCTGCAAAATCAGAATTCAAATCAGCCCTTCAGATCTTCAGAATTGCAATTAGGCCCAAACTCCCGAGCCAAAACCTTCACAGATCAGTCCAAATCATTGCAAATAGGTCCAAAGTTCACAACCAGGTCCCTGTGAAGTTTTCAACCAGCAACCGCCAAATTTCCGCGCCGTTAACTCGTCGCTGGCGAGGTTCGCTGCGTTGCCACCTCACGGCCACGTAGCCACCATCCGTGCGCAGCTGTACCGCCACCGTGGAGCACTCAAACCCCACCATGCCATCTTCTTCCTCGCGCGCGCGTGCTCCTGCTGCTGCTGCCAGGAGCTTCATGCCACTTGGCCGCCATCCCGAAGATCATCACCACCTCCTGACCAAATCCTGTTTCCCCGTGATTCACCGTCTCTGGGAGAGCCCCGCCGCGTCCCGAAGTGCATCGATGACCGTCCCGGCGTCAGAAGAAGATCTCCCCGGCGATTGCTGCTGCTCCCGAGAGCCTCACCCGCGGCTATATAAGCCCCCTCCCTTGCCCAGCAGTACCTCGCACCACCCCACAGCTTATTTGCTTTAGCCTTAGCATCAGAGAGCAACCGAGCCCTCAGCGCCGCCGCGAAGCTCATCTTCTCCGGCGAGTCGTTTCTGGAGCTCACGGCGCCAGCGTCGCCCGAAGCTTCCCCCTCCAAACCAACGCCACCAGTGAGCTGGTCCTCGTCGCCAAGCTTCTCCGGCCACTCTCCGGCAGATTTAACCCCGCAAATAGATCCCTCACCTCACCCTCTCACTCCCTGAGCAAGGAATCAAGCTCAAACCTCTTAAATCAGAAACGCCCAATTTGGAGGTTGTCTTCTCCAGCGCCGGTCGCCGGAATTTATCCCCGGCCGATCTAGCCTCGCTCACCTTGTCATTTAGATAGATCTCAACCCCCTGAGCAATTTTGTCTACTAGCCCGACCTCTGAATCGACCTGAGTCAAAAGTTATGCAATGCCCTAGATTCTGGCCATGTCTAACACGATGTCAGTGCATGTCCACCTGTGGCATTGGATGATTTAGACTTGTTTCTTTTGAGCAATTGAAATGCCACTTTGTCCACTAAGCCTTTTGAGCCATGTTCTACAACATTCGCTACTATCACATCTCCAGAAACCAAACCTAGAACCGATTTAGGGCAATGTCAAGCCATGAGTCGAATGTCAGCCCTTCGACATTCAAGCCCTTTGAACCCATCTCTTCAACCAATGTCAAGTGACCTTGTCTAAACCAATTCCCCTGCATGCATGATGTATTTACGTATTATTTTCTAGTGCTTGTATGCTTATATAGTGTGTATGTGTTGTTTGTACCCGTTGTGGAACCAGACGTTGAAGGAGCAGAGGAGATCCCTGAAGATTCATTTGAGCAGCTAGACCTGTCACTGCAAGGCAAGTCTCAAACCCTTGATCATGTCTCACCTACTATTTTGAAATGAAGTATGTTAACTGTTTTCCAGTATATGCATACCTTAGATTCAAATAAGAATTATGTTTCAATAAAATTACTAGATATGACCTAAATGATTGTAAAGCCCCTTTTGACATTGAATATCCCTGCACCCTTGTTACCCTAGATTATCATGCTTAGGCTATGCTATGCACGATGATTATATGATAAATGTTCAATGGTCACATATGAGAAAAGAATGTTCAAAACCTCTTTTGTGAAAGAAAATATGATTGGAATCGATAGTGAGGATGGTTTGATTGGATGGTGCTGTGTGCGCACTGGGAATGTGAAAGACTCCTCACTAGAGATTCATAAGGACTAGAACCTTGTGTTGTGCTTCTATGCGGCATGAAAAACGTACCAACCACTTGCCTGTTTATGGGACGGGCGCAACTTAGTAGCTTTCTTTAGTATTAGCTTTTCCCTGCAATGGTTGTCGATCCAGTGTCTTGCGAGAACTGGTGGGCCGCAGAAGGCCATGAGTGATGTGAGTTCAGAAAAAATCATCAGAGGAAAAGGTCGAAAGAAGGAAGACGCCCTATGCCAGATTAAGTCGTGCGCGACTGTAATCAAGAGAGGCTATGTGTCTTGCGAGAACATAGGCCCAGGCTAGGAAGTAAGGCAGTGGGGAGGACCCACAACGGTACTTGAGACTTAACTGTCTATTTACCGGGTAGGGAATTAGTTAATACTAGGACTGTAAATTGTTGTGTCATCTCGGCCTTGTCACATGCGTAAAAGTCGCATGAAGCTGATCTGACTTGAAAGCCGAATGATTGGTGGATTAAGGTGGTACACCTTTGCAAAGTTAAAAAAAGTATCGGATACTCTGAGCTCCCAGGTTATGGAGTCTGCGCGCTGTGGATTCTATTCACGTCGATGCAGCACAAGTAGCTTTTGGAAGTTTTTCACAAAATCTGAGTAAAGTGGTGACTCATGAAAGACAGCCACACACAACATTTTCTGAAAATCTAGCTTAGGATTTTAAAAGCCTCGCTTTCAAAAATAAAGACCTTTCTTCAAAGCTGCATGTGAAAATCTAGTATATATTTATATACAGAGCCAAAGAGCTGTTCTTTGAGAAATTTCCCCCTCATCTATATATACATGCATAGTTACTTGGGACTTGTTGAGCACCATGTGGACGATGTGCTCACCCTTTCTTTTACGAACAAATTTAGAGGAAGGATTCGCCGACCCTGAATCTTATGGCCTTGAACACAATGTGGAACAAGAAGACGAAACTGAGGACCCATCTGGTTAAAGGGTTATGCACCAAGGTGGAGTTCGATGTGGAGAAGGCCCATGCAATACCGCCGCTGCAGAGAAAGAAGACTGATGAAGTCCTTTTGTTTATCATTGCTGTTTTATTTTGTGCCGACCCTTGTGTCGAAAACTCCTTAATTTGTATTAACAATTAAATGCGTCATTTCGGCGCTAAGTTATTGTGATGTTGGTCCTTGTGATCAGCAGTTGTTTTTAATTACTCGCATTTTTATATAATGCATCTTGTTGTTGTGAGCTGCAATGTGCCTTTTCTGAGTGCAATCCACCTGGGCGGTTGCCACTGGAATCCTCAAATGAGGGTCCCACATCCGGCCTCGTTGCCCCCTCAGCCAGCCTTACCAGCCCTTCCTGCTCCCGCGGGGGGACAGCAGGGGCAGACGCGGGAGGGGGAGCTGTCAGAGACTCTCCCCTTCCAAACCTCCCAGAAGCGTGTCAACGTCATCACGGGAGGGTCCGCATCCAGGCAGGACTCTAAGAGCCAGCGCAAGGAGTACGCGAGCGAAGTAAAGGTGGTGGGGATGCTGCATAGTCTCCGCCACCCAAGTGGTCGAACGTCCCCCTCACCTTCACGGCGAAAGACGCGCACGTGGTTCGCTTCCCCCATGACGATGCGCTCATCGTCTCCGCCACCATCTACAACTACCATCTGGCCCACATCCTCGTGGATGGCGGGAGCTCCACCGACGTCCTCTACCTAAAAGCATTAAGGGAGATGCAGGTAGATGACAAGCTCTTGCAGCCCGCGGTAGGGCCTTTACAGGGATTCGTCCCGGGGAAGGCGATCCCCCCCGTGGGGAAGGTGGATCTCCCCATGACGTTCGGTACCCTGGACTGAGATGGTCCGGTTTGATGTGGTAGACCTCCCCTCCTCCTACAATGCGGTCATGGGGAGGACCACAATCAACTGCTTGGGGGGCCGCGATCCACCAGAACTATCTCTGCGTGAAGATCCCCGGGCCTCACAGTGTGATCACCACCCGGGGAGACCAAGACGTGGCCCACGCTCTATGCGAGTGCACCGTTGCAATGATCGGAAGCGTCAACATCATCAAAACCCCGGGGGGGAGGTCTCCCCCCCGGACTCAGACACCGCAGCGATACCTTCCGGGAGGTTCCTTCCTAAGCCGCGCCCAGAGGGGGACTCCCGGAAGATCCCGCTGTCCCCGGACGACAGGGACATAACCGTTAGGATCGGGGCTGATCTCCATGAAGAGCACGCGGAGTGACTCGCGGCTTTCCTGCGCGAAAACTCTGATGTTTTCGCGTGGAAGCCCTCCGACATGTGGGGCGTCGCCCGGGATGTCATCGAGCACAAGCTCGCTGTGGCCCCTGGTCACCCCCAGATCAAGTAGAAGTTAAGGAAGCTCTCCCTTGAGTTCCAAAAGGTGATCAACGTAGAGATTGCCCGGCTCCGAGAGGCGGGGTTCATTCGGGGGGTCTTGCACCTGAGTGGCTTGTGAACCCCATCCTTGTGAAGAAGTCGAACGGCAAGTGGCGGATGTGCGTGGACTTCACCGACCTCAATCGCGCCTGCCCCAAGGGCAACTTCCTGCTCTCACGAATTGACCAGTTGGTCGACTCTACCACGGGGAGCGAGTTGATGAGCTTCCTGGACGCGTACTCGGGCTATCACCAAGTCCGGATGGGGGAGGGGGACGAGGAAAAGACGAGTTTCATAACTCCCCTCGGAACCTTCTGCTACGTGCATATGCCCTTCGGGCTGAAGAACGGTGGAGCGACCTTCCAGCAGCCCATGATGCTAGTCTTGAAGGACCAGATCGATCGCAGCATCGAAGTCTACGTCGAAGACGCGGTCGTCAAAATCCCCCGCGCGGCGGCTGACGTGGACGATTTAGCAGAGACCCTCCGCAACCTCCGCACGTATTGGTTGAAGCTCAACCCGGAGAAATGCGCCTTCGGCGTGCGTGGGGCGATGCTCCTGGGTTTCCTCGTGTCCCAGCGGGGCATAGAGGCAAACCCCAAGAAGATTCAGGCGTTCCTGGACATGCCCCCGCCGCGCTCGGATAAAGATGTTCAACGACTCACCGGCTGCTTAGCCGCGCTAAGCCGTTTCGTCTCGCGGTCGGGGGAACGCGGCTCGAGGGGATCCGGTGGACCCCCGAGGCCCAGGAGGCCTTCGACGGCTTGAAAAAGTACCTCACGAGCCCCCCAATGCTCGTGAGCCTATCTCCTGAAGAACCCTTGCTCCTCTACCTTGCTGCGACCTTGGTCGCCGTAAGTGCGGTGTTGGTAAAGGAGCAAGACGGGCAGCAGCGTCCCGTGTACTACATGAGTGAAGCCCTCCAAGGGGCCAAAACTCGATACACGGAGATGGAGAAGATCTGCTACGCCCTCCTGATGGCGTCCCAGAAGCTTCGTCATTACTTCCTGGGGCACCCCATCACCGTCTGGTCATCCCTCCCCCTGGGGGAGGTGCTCCGTAACAAAGAAGCCACCGGCCGGATTGGGAAGTAGGGGGCCGAGCTCGCCCCTTTTTCCCTTTCCCTCACGGGGCGGTCCACCATCAAGTCACAGGTCCTCGCCGACTTCGTGGCGGAGTGGACTCCTTCCTCCGGGCCTGGGGACGAAGGCCTCTCCGCGCTGCCCCGACGCAGCGACCATTGGACACTCATGTTCGATGGCTCCCTGTGTCTCGCTGGGGCCAGTGCGGGAGTAGTCCTCCGGAGCCTCGAGGGGAGGGAACTTCAGTATGCGTCGCGGCTCGAGTGGCCCGCCACAAACAACGTCGCCGAATATGAGGCTTTGCTCCTTGGGTTGCGCCTTGCGCGCTCCCTGGGGATTCGATGCCTCCTAGTGAAAGGAGACTCCCAGCTTGTAGTTTGCCAAATGTACAAGTCCTACTTGTGCCATGATGCAAACTTGAGCAGGAAGTGCGTAAGATGGAGAAGCACTTCGATGGCCTAGAGGCCCGGCACATCCCACGAAGGGACAACGACCGGGCCGACGCCTTAGCCCGGGCAGCTAGCGCCCGGGAACCGCTCCCCAAAGGGGCTTTCTTGGAGATTATTGCGAAGCCCTCGGTGACCTCCCTGGACGCGGGCAACGAGCCCCGCGTCCCAGAAGTCGTCGAGATCACTCGGACTTCGTCTTGGATGGACCCCCCTTATCTCCTTCATCAGGGGAAGGGGGACCCTCCCAACGAGACCGAGGCTAAGTGCCTCCGGGCCAAAGCTCGGGCATACCTCCTGTAGGAGGGGAAGCTCTACAAGCAGGGGGCTTCCGCCTTGCTTCGTTGCCTCCCACGGCCGGAAGGACTTTGGCTCCTCGAAGACATCCACGCGGGAAGCTGCAGGTCTCATCTCGCCCCGCGCGCCATCGCGGCCAAGGCTCTTCGCCCGGGCTTTTATTGGCCCACGGTGGTTCCTGACGCGCGAGACCTTGTCTCCGCGTGCGAGGCCTGCCAGAAGATGGCCAAGGGTTCGAACCTCCCCCCCCCCCCCCCCCCCGTAGCACTGCAGACTATCCCCATTACTTGGCCCTTCGCGCGCTGGGGGATGGACCTCCTAGCCCCTTCCCCCCAGCGCCCGGGGGTTACAAGTATGCGGTGGTCGCGGTCGACTACTTTACTAAGTGGGTAGAGGCTGAACCTTTGGCCAGCAACACGTCCAGGGCTGTACACGAGCCCGGCCACTGCAGCGACGACCGGGATCGCCCGGCCCCGAGCCTGAGCGTTGGCAGCCTCCGGAATCATGCAGACTTGTGCGTTGAGAAAACGTACAGCCTCCGTGTGCGTCGCCGGGGGCGCCTTAGAGCTGCTCCCCTAGCCTAGGCTCACTCCAAGCCCCTCGAGGGCTGAGCGCACGGAGCGGCCCGCATTCGTCACGGCCCGGACGCTGGAGCCCTCGAGCTCCCGGAGAGCATCCTCCTTCGCCTTGGCCTCCCTCCGGAGCCGCTCGTCGACGGTCTCAGAGGCGTGGAGCTCGGCCTGGACCCGGGCCAACTCCCGGAGGGCGCCGTCCAGCTCCTCCAAGTAGGCCGCGGCCTTCCCCTCCGCATCTTGCAGCGCTCGGCTAAAGCGCACTTCAATCCCCCAGGTGATGGCGGCCCCCTACAAGCGCAAGAGTTAGAAAAAAAATTTGAGTTGAGAGCGCCGAAGGATACTTCCTACCGGCTCAAGAAAGTACCTGGATCTGGAGGGATTGAAGCTCCCTGAAGCGCTCGCGGAGTGTCCCTTGCAAGACATAGTCTTGGACCATCCGGGTCTGCAGGCACTCTGCATACCAGTCGACCTCCCCCGCCGTCGAGGAAGTGGTCGTCGAAGAGCTGGCCGAAAAGCTTTCGGAGGGGGTCCCTCCCCGGGGGGGGGATCAGGAGCCCCTTCACTTTTCCAGGGCGCGGGGCCCCCGGGACCTCCGTCACCAGGGGAGCCTCGTAGACCAAGCGGCTCCCTCCATCGTCTACCGGCCATTCGACGCGCAGAGGAGAAGCCTCCGCGAATCGAACCTCCAGCCTCTCTGGCTCTGGTAGTGCCGGGGCTGCCGGGAGGGCTATCACCGAAGGTGGCGAGGGGGCGTAATTCGCTGAATCGGATGCCCCTCGTCATTGGCTGGCCCCTTCCCACGAGCCTCTCTGGGGTTTTGCGGGGGAGGTGGCGTCGCTTCCTGCCGGGTAGGCGCCTGCAAGCGCCCTGTCCCGGGGGCTGCGTCCCAGGCCTTCACGGGCGTGGAGCCCAGAGTCGTCGATGGGCCGGGAGCTTTCTGAGCCATGGCCCGCTTTGGCTTAGAGCCCCCGGTGGTCTCCTTCCCCCTCTTGTGGGAGCCAGGGGTGGGGAGGGGCGTTCTCACAGGTAACCTCAGCCCGAAGGCCTCGGCCACCAGGTTCCAGGGAGGGCCCTCCCCCATGACGCGCACGATGTGCTCGTGCTCATCAGCGTAATACCTCCCGAGGAGGTTCTCCACCTTCTCCCAGGCGGCTGGGTACGGCCGAACTGCAAAAGGAAAGAAGTTAGAAAAATTCATGAAAGAAATGAACAAAGTAACCGGGAGCTTACGTCGGGTCACCGGCTTCTACAGGGGCCTCTAGGCCAGGCACATCCCGATCCCCCTCCTCCCGTGCGAGAAGCAGGAGATCTTCAGCAGCGTGAGCTCCTCGGCGGCGTCCCTCATAGAGCGGATGCCCCGGGAGCCCACCACCTTGCTTAGGAGCTTCAGCTCCTCCTCGGTCCACACCGGGGGCTTTGGAGCGGACGACCGGCTCTACGAGGGGGCCTCTGGGGAGTACACCACCTCGTCGTCCCGGACCCAGAGGTAGAACCACCTCCAGATCCAGTCCCCCCAGTGGTCCCAGGATGCCGCCACCGGGTACTCCGCCACCCGGGATGGCAGCAATTGGATCATCACTGAGCCAAAGGGAGACTTTGGCGCTCCCTTCACCAGGTGGGAGCTCCTCGCCGCCGGCTCGTAGAAATACCAGAACAGCCGGAGCGTGGGCTCCCGTCCGGTGGCCGTCTTGAAGACCCAAATGAATAGGCCCATCCAGACGAACGCGTTTGGCGTGAGGTGGTTGAGCGCCACCCCATACTCCTTCAGAAACTCCCGGAGCAATAGATGCACCGGGAGCCGGAGCCCAGCCTCGAGGAAAACCCCGAAGGCCACTACTTCCCCGGGCCTGGGGCGGGGGGCTCCGTCCTTCTTCGCGGGGATCCGGACGTCCCCGTCCGCAACTACCGCCCGGTCTACCAGGGACTCCAGCTCCCCAGTCGTAAACTCAGAGGCCCAGAGGAAGTCCGCGGTGACTTCCTCCGGTGGCACCTCCATGGCCTTGGCACGGCCCTTGGGTCCCATCTAATTTTTCCGGTGGCTTAGGCTTTGGAAAGAGGGGGGGACTTAGGGGTTTCAGAGGCTAAGCTTCTGGGAATGAGCTTCTGAGAGAGGGCTACCGAGAGAGCTAAGGTCGCTAATGGATTTTGAAGGTTTGAAGGTTGGAATGAGCTCTCTGGGCCCCTTGAGGCCCTATTTACACCTTTGCAAAGTTAAAAACGTATTCGAATACTCCGAGCTCCCGGTTCTATAGGAGCCTGCACGCGGTGGATCCTATCTACGTCGATGTGACACAAGTATGTTTTCTAAATAAAATTGGCTAGACTTAGCTCATGTGTGCTTGACATGTGTTGTCATGAAATGAGGTGCTAACGTGGGCCAGACATGTGTTGTCATGCTATGGTAGTACTTATAAGAGTTTATAAAAGATATTAATGGTATGTCATGATGAGCACTGCCATAAGTTTGGAAAGAGAGAAAGTATTTTGCAACCTTCCCTCCTTCCCTAATAGCATAGGTTCATATCAATTCTATTATATGTACATACTCTTATCTATGACTTGCTGAGTACGTAAGTGCTCACCCTTGCAATTCACTATCCAATAGATGGAATGTCCCTTGATCAAGACGATGGCCTAGAGAACTTCTTGGATCTTATAAGGAAGAGAGTCAGTTCCACCCAAGTCCTGAAAAGTGTTGCTCTGCTTTCAACTTCTTGCTGTGGGGGTTCACTTTGCTTCTGACGAGTAGTTGTTCTTCTGCAACCAAACTTATTTATGCCGTGATGGCTTGTAATTTATTATGTTGTAATGAGGCCAGTTGGCCATACTGCTCAATGTAATGTAAGTTAAACTTATGCAATATACTCCTGTGTTTGACTCATCCTGCGAAGTCAAAAGGTATGGGATCAGCTATAGCAAGCTGGGTCCTCATGGGAGTAGTCGTGTTCCCCTATGAAGGTGGTGCCAGAGAGGGCAAATGGCGGCGCCCGGGACAAGCCACCGGGGGGCCTTGTCTCCAGTCAAAAGGCGGAGCCCGAGAATCTTTCCTCTTACCAAGACTTGATCGCGCGGAGATTTCCCCCAACATTCCTCCTTTCTTCTTCCTGCCTCTTCTTTCCCCAAATCCTCCACTCCTCTCTCCTCTTCTACGGGCCGCCCAGTCTGCCCCCAGATCTGTGCCGAAGCCGCCCTTTGCCACCGACCCTCCGTCCCGAGCCGCACCACCACAGCACCGCCGCCACAGCTCCACCGCCACAGAAAGAAGAGATCCTTCCCCCGAGGTTGCTGATCAACTGGCAGCCAACGGAGAATGATCAAGAAACCCCAATCGTCCAAGAGGGCGAGTTGGAGGTTTTTGAGGAGTACCTGCGTTGCGGGTTCCAATTCCCCGTAAGCCGATTCTTGAAGGGAATGCTGGAGCACTGTGGGTTGGAATTGGTAAATCTCCACCCAAACGCTGTCCTAATCCTGGCAATTTTCCAGCATCTGTGTGAAACTTTCGTCGGAGTGCTTCCAAGTGTGGAACTCTTCCGACGCTTCTATTATTCGGCATGGTCGAAGAGCGCCAACGCTGCCGGATGCATCTATTTCCAGATTAGGGAGAAGAAGGAGTACCCCTTCCCACCCCTGTGCGATTCCATGCACGGGTGGTATCAGAAGTGGTTCTATTGTACCCCTTCGTCCGAGAGCGGGCTATGGTTTGTGAACTCGCGACCGGAGAAGTCCAGCTAGTTGGATTCTCTTCTTGCTCTGAATGCAGAGCAGAAAAAGCAATCCCAAGTGATTCTTCACTTAGTTCAACAAGGACTAATGGCTCGCGACATCGTTCGCGATTTTGTGAAGAATCGGGTGAGCCCCCTGCGTGAAAGGGCTCATCCGGCTTGGGATATTCAGTCCATGGCGGACAGCACCCTGGACTACAATAACAGTATGTCATCTAGCCAACAAGAATGTACATTTCTTCTGAAAGAATGTCGTGTTTGCTAACTCGCTTGCTGATGACATAGTTTTGCCTTTGTCCGAGATTGAAAAACGGACAAATTACCTCCTTAAGGCATACAGCGCCGATGTGGAGGGTACTAGGGATCACCTCGTCCCCAGAGTTTGATCAACGCCGGCGACGACCTCAGACAAGAGCGTCGAAAGGTACGACTTCTCTCATCAGGCTCTATTTGTTGATCACCTGCACATCTTGTACTAACAAGGGCATTGGAATGACATAGCTTCTAGGGAAGTTTGCCGAAGCGACACATCCAAGCGAAGGCGTCAGTCTCCAGGGAAAACCGACGATGAAGAGAGTATAGAAAATCTCTTCAAAGCCCGGAGCGAGGGAATCTGCCCCCAAAAAATCCAAGAAAATTCTCGGGGAAGGCTCCTCGCATAAAACTCCCCTTACAGCTAAAAAGACTGCGGTAAGATATCATGTGCCTCCTGTTACCCTAGGTACGAACCGGAATTATATCTTCATCGTACATGGTGAAGGGAGCGAGGATGAGGAAGACAACATTCCTCTGGTTTGCCGGAAGAGGAAGACGACTGCTCCTCAAACCGGTGAACTATTGTCTCAGCCTGCAGAGACAAAGACAACTACAGTGGGCCCCGCGACCACCAAAAATCCTGTGGTTGCGGGCGATACCTCTGCTCCTGAAGCCCTGGAGGCTTCAGGATCTGTGACATTCCCCCCCTTGGCAGAAGGGGCGGCTGTGGTAAGGTTCCTCAGAGTCTGGTGTGTTATTACTCGTTTGTGTACATCTGTTAAGTCACGTTTGCACATGAAGAAGAAATCCCCCCTATGACTCCTGCCAGTCCTGGGACGACGAACACCCCGCTCCTGTCAATAGGAGCTGGAACAATAGAGCAGGACACTGCGATCACCACTGATCTCATGGCCGCGGATGAAATTCCATCATCAGCGGTTCATGAGATGTCCGGACCGTTGCATGCTTCCCTGCCGACCGAGCAGGTTACCCCGGTAAGAATTCTTACCACTTAGGTCTTCATCATTCCTCATGTATGTGCTTACGGGTTGGTACACACAGGGAGAAAAAGACAAAGTCTTGTTCATGAAAAGGAAGATCAGGACGAACGACGACTGTCCTCTTTTTCTCGGGGAACCGTCTTCGAAATCCCAAAAAGCTGATGGGATTTCAATTAAGGAAAGAATTCCTTCCATTAAAACAGGATTGGATTGTGGCAATCAACCGTAAAGCTGACAGTTTCTCCTCTTGTTTAGGTGTAGAGATTCAGCGCCAAGCCCCCCAGTAGGCTTGGCGAGGGTTGAAGTTCCCTCTGCTACTGAGGACTCTGGTGAGGAGAGCTCTATCCCTCCTGTCCAGGAAGTCATCCGGGCCGTTGTGGAGGAGTTGGACACGGAGGCCCAATCGCAGTTATTAAAATCTGCGACCCCGGCAAGAAATGAGGTTCAGCAGGAAAACTCATCTGTTGCTCCTGCTGGTAATAAGGCGAGTCCAGCAACTCAGCCTCCAATTGTCCCGAAGAACAGGTCGTTCTGGGAATATGCTGAGGTATGTCGAACACCCTTCATGGTTTTTGAGCTTTGCATTTGCATAGGAACATCCAGGTTTTGTAACTGATCTCCCTCCATGTCATAGGAACTGACCCGTGTGGCGACTAGATCGATGGCTATGGCGGATAGCCTCGAGGCCGCACAAGAGGAAATGGATTGCCTACAGCGGTGAGGAAGATGTTCTTTCATTTGCCCGAATGTCAACTTATCATGAAAAATGTCTTTTTTGTCACAGAGAAAATGCCTATCTGACGAACAGCCTCGTCGATCGGGAAAACCAGGAGTTCAGGGCGGCTACCACAATTTCATTCTTAGATGCCGAACTCAAAAAACTGCGGTCGTAGCTCTCCTATAAGTAAACTTCCAACCAAAGCGAATTAATTTTGTCGCACGGACTGTTTGTAAGGGCCTTCTTATCGCATCACAAGGCGATCAAATAAACCAGCTCGGTCAAGAGAAAAAGGACCTCCATACGACCCTTGATTCTGTTCGTAGGGAGAATAAAGACTTAAGCACGTCCCTCTCAACCTGCAACAGGGCTCAACAAGACATCTTCGAAAAGCTGAAGATGGTGGCCGGTCTGCTAAGGGCTGATGTGGTCGAAACCGCAGCAGACGACCTTAGCCTTAGTGACTGGTCCACGTTGGTCGCAACCCAAGCAGAGTCACTTCTCGAGTATCTTCCTGAAGATACTAGGCGGCAAAAAGAGGCGATCGAAACAAGAGTCTGATCAGCAGCCACCGCCATCCTCTGCCGGTTCCGTCCTCACCATGGCGCAGACCTGGATCTGAATCCATTGGTAGGAGAGGCAGAGATCGAGAGTGAAGATCAACTTGAGGTTATCATGGAGGAAGTTAAACCTTTTGTAGATAAACTCTTGAATGAGCTTGGGATTATGTAAGTCTTTATACCTGTACAGACACAGTTTATAGAATGCCAATGCATGCATTTTTTGTTTCGAAAGGAAGCACTTCTTTTTGTTTCATATCGCGACCATATTCCCCTAGCCCCCGCCTGTGATTGTAATACTTAAGACTTAGTATTATAAGCACAGGAAAGATATGGGTGTAACGATGACCTGGGATATTCTACCAGGCCAACAATTATATTCAATACAATGCCCAACCTTGTTGCAAATCGGCATCCACTCTGATGACCAAGAACATGCCAGCAAGCCCCGTGTGCGTTGAGAAACGGCTTATTGAGGGGTGTCTTGTCTGGAAGTGATCATGAGATCGACCAGCAAATCCGATTAGGGTATTGTGACGATATAACCATTGGCGACCAGCCCCCGAGCCAAACTCGTAACATATGGGCACAAAAAGGAAATAATCTACATATGAAACAACCAAAAGAACTTGTTTTATTTAATCATGCTAATTGAAAAGGAAAAGGGATTGGATACTTACACGTAAAACTTGCGTAGTTGATCGATGTTCCAAGTATTAGATAAGATCCGACCATCCTCCATTGCTAACCGAGCTGATCCTGGTCGCGGCACCGGAACAACAGTATAAGGGCCTTCCCATTTCGGGGAGAACTTGTTGCGACTAGATTGGTCTTGTATTTTACGTAAGACCAAATCGCCCACGTGAAGACTACGTGGTCGCACCCTTTTGTTATGGTACTTGCACAAAGCTTGCAGGTATACCGCGGATTTGATCAAAGCTCAATCATGTTTTTCCTCTAGGAGGATGAGATCTTGTGATCGCTGTTCGCTCTGATCAGCTTGTTCAAATTGATCTGTCCGAACAGATCCAATACTAATTTCTATAGGTAACACTGTAACACCCCAGTTTTTGACTATCTTTTCTGCTTACGAATCAGCATACCTTCTTTGGAAACCATGATATTTTAACCCTATCTTGATCTTGGGTATGCCACTACCTTAACCTAAAAAGTTGGCTGCTAAACTTCATTGACCAGATCGTTTTCACATTTCAGTCCAAAGGTGTTTCAATTTAGTCCTTTTCAGAAGTTTCAGAAAACCCAAAAAGGCTAAAAGTCCCAGATCACCTCAAAATCCAAATCTGATCAAGTGATAACCTTTCTTTCATTTTTCTGAACATTTTTCCCTTCTGGAAGAATCCCAGAATCTCGACCAAAACCCTAGTTTCAGCCTCGACAAAAGTTCAAACCCTAATTACCCTGTTTTACCCTGTTTTCGATTTTTGTCAAAACCACCAGATGTTATCGGATTTCATCATTTTTCCCGCTAGATGAGTCCAAGACATTTAGTAGCACTCATCTGCAAAATCAGAATTCAAATCAGCCCTTCAGATCTTCAGAATTGCAATTAGGCCCAAACTCCCGAGCCAAAACCTTCACAGATCAGTCCAAATCATTGCAAATAGGTCCAAAGTTCACAACCAGGTCCCTGTGAAGTTTTCAACCAGCAACCGCCAAATTGCCGCGCCGTTAACTCGTCGCCGGCGAAGTTCGCTGCGTTGCCACCTCACGGCCACGTAGCCACCAGCCGTGCGCAGCTGTACCGCCACCGTGGAGCGCTCAAACCCCACCGTGCCATCTTCTCCCTCGCGCGCGCGTGCTGCTGCTGCTGCTGCTGCCAGGAGCTTCATGCCACTTGGCTGCCATCCCGAAGATCATCGCCACCACCCCCTGACCAAATCCTGTTTCCCCGCGATTCACCGTCTCTGGCAGAGCCCCGCCGCTTCCCGAAGTGCATCGATGACCGTCCCGGCGTCAGAAGAAGATCTCCCCGGCGATTGCTGCTGCTCCCGAGAGCCTCACCCGCGGCTATATAGGCCCCCTCCCTTGCCCAGCAGTACCTCGCACCACCCCACAGCTTCTTTGCTTTAGCCTTAGCAACAGAGAGCAACCGAGCCCTCAGCGCCGCCGCGAAGCTCATCTTCTCCGGTGAGTCGTTTCTAGAGCTCACGGCGCCAGCTTCGCCCGAAGCTTCTTCCTCCAAACCAACGCCACCAGTAAGCTCCCTACACCTCTCTCTTCGTACCGTAGCCATTAATTGGTCCCCGGCGCACCTCAACGCCGGCAATCATCGGAAAACCGAAATCCCCTGTTCCCGCAATGCCGAGCGATTCAAGCCAAATTGATCCTCGTTCCTGTAGAGGATATTGATCAGTGATCTAGGAGGAACAAACCTGCAAGCTTGGATTCGCCAATTTTGCCCCGAGCGCCGGATTTCCACGTTCGAGCCTCGGTAGTTCGCCGGAGCACGCCGCCCTGCTTCTCCAGCCGATCTCTGGCAAAATTGAGTGTACCAATAGCCTTGTGACAGCCCCTAGATGCTTCCCGAGCGTTGAATTGAGTTCAAACGCCCTGGAACGAAAACCGCCAAATCGGTGCCTTCGTCTTCGACCCCGATCGCCGGAGTTCATTTTCCGGCCAAACCAGCCAATGAGACCTTGTCATTTAGATAGATCTCAACCCCCTGAGAAATTTTTTCTACTAGCCCGACCTCTGAATCGACCTGAATCAAAAGTTATGGCTATGCCAAGGTTGCTGTCCAGTGGCTTAGTTCATGTCCAGGCCACCGTGTTTGCTCACCGGATTTGGCCACCCTCCGGCCACTTTCAGCCCTTGAGCCTGTTGAGAGTTTTGTAGCTGTTATCAATGCCTAAACCCCAGACAAAGTTGTGCATCATTTGGAGCTCTAGATCAAAAGTTATGCAATGCCCTAGTTTCTGGCCATGTATAACACTATGTCAGTGCATGTCCACCTGTGGCATTGGATGATTTAGACTTGTTTCTTTTGAGCAATTGAAATGCCACCTTGTCCACTAAGCCTTTCGAGCCATGTTCTACAACATTCCCTACTATCACATCTCCAGAAACCAAACCTAGAACCGATTTAGGGTAATGTCAAGCCATGAGTCGAATGTCAGCCCTTCGACATTCAAGCCCTTTGAACCCATCTCTTCAACCAATGTCAAGTGACCTTGTCTAAACCAATTCCCCTGCATGCATGATGTATTTACGTATTATTTTCTAGTGCTTGTATGCTTATATAGTGTGTATGTGCTGTTTGTACCCGTCGTGGAACCAGACGTTGAAGGAGCAGAGAAGATCCCTGAAGATTCATTTGAGCAGCTAGACCCGTCACTGCAAGGCAAGTCTCAAACCCTTGATCATGTCTCACCTGCTATTTTGAAATGAAGTATGTTAACTGTTTTCCAGTATATGCATGCCTTAGATTCAAATAAGAATTATGTTTCAATAAAATGACTAGCTATGACCTAAATGATTGTAAAGCCCCTTTTGACATTGAATATCGCTGTACCCTTGTTACCCTAGATTATCATGCTTAGTCTATGCTATGCTCGATGATTATATGATAAATGTTGAATGGTCACATATGAGAAAAGCATGTTCAAAACCCCTTTTTGTGAAAGAAAATGTGATTGGAATCGATAGTGAGGATGGTTTGATTGGATGGTGCTGTGTGCGCACTGGGAATGTGAAAGACTCCTCACTAAAGATTCATAAGGACTAGAACCTTGTGTTGTGCATGAAAAACGTACCAACCACCTGCCTGTTTATGGGACGGGCGCAACTTAGTGGCTTTCTTTAGTGTTAGCTTTTCCCTGCAATGGTTGTCGGTCCAGTTTCTTGCGAGAACTGGTGGGCCGCAGAAGGCCATGAGTGATGTGAGTTCAGAAAAATCATGAGAGGAAAAGGTGGAAAGAAGGAAGACGCCCTAAGCCAGATTAAGTCGTGCGCGACTGTAATCAAGAGAGGCTATGTGTCTTGCGAGAACATAGGCCCAGGCTAGGAAGTAAGGCAGTGGGGAGGACCCACAACGGTACTTGAGACTTAACTGTCTATTTACCGGGCAGGGAGATAGTTAATACTAGGACTGTAAATTGTTGTGTCATCTCGGCCTTGTCACATGCGTAAAAGTCGCATGAAGCTGATCCGACTTGAAAGCCGAATGATTGGTGGATTAAGGTGGTACACCTTTGCAAAGTTTAAAAAGTATCAGATATTCTGAGCTCCCAGGTCATGGAGTCTGCGCGCTGTGAATTCTATTCACGTCGATGCAGCACAAGTAGCTTTTGGAAGTTTTTCACAAAATCTGAGTAAAGTGGTGACTCATGAAAGACCGCCACACACAACATTTCTGAAAATCTAGCTTAGGATTTTAAAAGCCTCGCTTTCAAAAATAAAGACCTTTCTTCAAAGCTGCATGTGAAAATCTATTATATATTTATATACAGAGCCAAAGAGCTGTTCTTTGAGAAATTTCCCCCTCATCTATATATACATGCATTGTTACTTGGGACTTGTTGAGCACCATGTGGACGATGTGCTCACCCTTGCTTTTACAAACAAATTTAGAGGAAGGATTCGCCGACCCTGAATCTTATGGTCTTGAACACAATGTGGAACAAGAAGAAGAAACTGAGGACCCATCTGGTTAAAGGGTTATGCACCAAGGTGGAGTTCGATGTGGAGAAGGCCCATGCAATACCGCCGCTGCAGAGAAAGAAGACTGAAGAAGTCCTTTTGTTTATCGTTGCTATTTTATTTTGTGCCGACCCTTGTGTCGAAAACTCCTTAATTTGTATTAACAATTAAATGCGTCATTTTGGCGCTAAGTTATTGTAATGTTGGTCCTTGTGATCAGCACTTGTTTTTAATTACTCTCATTTTTATATAATGCATTCTATTGTTGTGAGCTGCAATGTGCCTTTTCTGAGTGCAGTCCACCTGGGCGATTGCCACTAGAATCCTCAAATGAGGGTCCCACAGACCTTGGTATCAGAGCAGAAGACTCGACTGTAGGTCGTAACCCTTAGATAGACTTTGGCGTCCCTAGAAGAAAAGTTCGCTAGTTCTTTGTCAAAATTTGTTTACGAAAACCTATTTTCCTTAAGAAAAATGTTATTTTTGATCTTTGAAAAAAGATTTTGGACTTCTCTTATGGATGCCTTTCGTTCTGTCTTCAGATGGCTTCCGACAGGAGATACCTTCATGGAGACGAGCTCGGATCGTGGGCACTGTTGTTGTGGATGATGCTGCAATTCCTTGGAGCACGGGACAGTCAGAGACCGGTATATTGCGTCTGGCAAGATGAGATAAATGGACGACCCATAGGTTGTCGGGCCTCGGTGATTGTCTACGAGATCCCCGAGCATGGGAGAGGCTCAGTTAGACGCCAAGCCCGTAGAGAAGAAGAGGAGGATGCTATCTTGGACGCTGCCCGTCGTGCTGTAGGTTCCGTCCGGCAGATGTACAGCGACTACCTTTCTGATTCCCCTTACCGCTTCGTGCCTTACCAGGTCCCCGGATCGGAGTACCGAGTTGTTCTTCCGTCCAGCGACCAAGAGGACGCTATCCTGACGAAGACTCGAGACGTCGTTCGCGCTTCGGAGATTGGATACACCCGCCTATTTCGAGACTACGAGCGTGTTCGCGATGATCGCCACTACCTTGAGGGCATGCTTATTAGGGCTCGTGCAAGTCTCCGAGAAAAAGAAAGACAAATTCAAGAAATGGCTGAATCAAGTGGAGAAAAGGACCTTGAAGCTGCAAAGTCGGTAACCAAGAAGAGTCGCCCAAAGTTGAGGATCACCGCTCGCAAGAAGGTAGGAAACTCGAAGGAGTATCTCAGTGGTTTCATGCCTGCGTCGCGTGGCATAGTCATCAACGGTCAAGCGATCGAGCTTCCCTGCACCGCAAAGAAGGAGAAGACCCCTGAGGGAAAAGGGAAGGAGATTGTCAACATCAACGACGACAACGAAGATGACCCGATGGATGCTGATGACGATGAGGAGGAGGATCCCGAGGAGGTTGAGCCTTGTGATTCTTCTGATGATGCTGAGGAGTGACTGCAGACTTTCGACCTTTTGTGCCTAGCCCAGCAGACGCTAGATTTCCTTTTGTTGTAGTTGTTTTAGTATGGTTGATGTATGCTGGTAGCTAGAGGAGCTCTGTAAGCCAATGAGGGTAGAAGCTTTGTATCTTTTGAAAAATTGGTTTATGGAAAAGTCATTTTGCATATCCTTATTCTTACTTCTTGAGTTAATGCCATCATTCTGCTAGCATCCCTGTGAACGATTCTTTCCGAATCAATGTTTCTATTCTTAACCTCCTGTTTGTGTAGGATGGTTAACACACGTGCGAGACCCCAGGAAGGAGGGCTAGAGGAAAACCCCAACAATACAGGAGCTACACCCGGAGCAAGAGGCCGCACAGACCCCGATAGACCAGGATCTTCGACGATGCCACAGGGAGGTGACATCAACGATGTGCTGCGATGGATGGAGCGCAATCGTCAAGAGTCAGCGGCTGTGCAGAACCAAATCTTGGGACAGCTGATGCAGCATATTGCATCCGGACAAACTGAAGGACCCGTGATGGGCGCAAAGTTAACTGATTTTCAAAAGACGCGACCCCCGACTTTCTCAAGCACAGAAGACCCCATCGTGGCAGACGACTGGCTCCGAGATGTGGAAAGAAAGTTGAATACCGTCAGATGCAGTGATGAAGAAAAACTCTTGTACGGATCGAACCAACTGGCTGGACCTGCTGCTGCTTGGTGGGAGAATTACCAAACCGTGCACACCAACAGAGATTCGATCACCTGGAATGAGTTCAAGGAGGAATTCCGTAGATACCACGTCCCAAAAGGCGTTGTCCAGGCAAAGCGCCGAGAATTCGTAAATCTGCGACAAGGGAGTAAGACCGTGAAATAGTACCTACATGAATTTATTCAACTGGCAAGATACGCACCTGAAGATATAGCGACAGAGGAAAGGAAGATTGATAGGTTTTGTGAAGGACTACAGAATTCCCTGCAATACCAACTGTCATCCCATGAGTTCACAGACTTCCACGTCCGAATAAACCGACTACTTAAGATGGAGGAGAAAAGAGGAATAATTGAAGAAGACCGAAATAGGAAGGCTTTGCCCAACTCTTACCAAGGAAGTGCTAGTCGAGGGAGACTGATGCCAACTTTCCGACCAGCCTTCAGACCACCTCAGAGACCCCAAAGGCCTACGCTTACTGCAATAGCTCAATGTGCTGGATGTAGAGGAAATCACCTCTTGAAGGACTGCCCCCTTAAGAACGAGGAGTGCTTTCACTGCGGAAGGAAGGGACATCGTAGGAACACTTGTCCACTGCAACACCTTCCATCCAATGTCACTCGTATGCAAGCTGCAAGACCCTCTGTTCCAGCCCAAGGCTTCACCAGGAATGCTCCACCCTCCAGAGGAGGAAGGTTTCAAAATGGCCGAGGAAGAGGAGTACCTGCTGCAGGTCGCGGAAGACTTAACTATGCATCCGCCGTTGAAGCAGGAGAAGCATCAGACGTCGTAATCGGTAGGATCTTTATCCACTCTGAACTTTCAGTTGCATTATTTGACCCTGGTGCTACTCATTCATTCGTGTCAAGACCTTTCGTGCTCAGAAATAAGTTCCCAGTATCTGCATTAGAGTTCCCTATTTTAATTCAATCCCCTGGAGCTCGAATGCCTGTCAACTCTCTCTGTAGAAATATCGCCTTTAGTATTGGCAATCTAGGATTCCTAGCAAACCTGCTAGTTTTGGACCTTCAAGGACTAGACATCATTCTCGGAATGGACTGGCTAGGCAAGCATAAAGGCCAGATGGACTGTGAAAAGAAGGCAATAACCCTGACGAATGCTGAAGGAAAACAAGTCACATTCCACGCAGAGAGATCAATAGTGAACAACTGAGTGTATAGTTTGAACAGCTTGGAAGGAGTTCCATTTGAGGGAGTTCAAATAGTGAATGAATATCCAGAAGTTTTTCCTGAAGAGCATCCCGGAATGCCACTAGATCGGGACATTGAATTCTCAATCGAATTAAAACCCGGATCTGCCCCTTATGCAAGAAAGCTTGCACGTATGACAAGTGAAGAACAAGAAGAATTAAGAAAGCAAGTGGAAGAATTGGAAAGAAAGGGATTTGTTAGAACAAGTTCCTCACCTTGGGGAGCCCCTGTACTTTTCGCTAAGAAGAAAGATGGCAGTCTACGACTTTGTGTCGACTACCGGAAACTGAACGATATGACGATCAAGAACAAGTACCCTTTGCCAAGGATCGATGATCTCTTTGATCAACTAAGAGGAGCAAAGATATTTTCAAGGATCGACCTAAGGTCCGGATACCACCAACTGAAGATTCGAGAACAAGATATTCCGAAAACTGCATTCATAACAAGATATGGATTGCATGAGTTTACTGTAGTGCCATTTGGTTTAACGAATGCGCCAGCAGTGTTCATGAATTTGATGAACAAGGTTCTCATGGAATTCCTGGACAAGTTTGTCATTGTGTTTGTCGACGACATCCTCATTTTTTCAGAGTCAGAGGAAAAGCACGCACAACATCTTAGGATGGTGCTGGAAAAGTTAGTAGAACATCGACTGTATGCCAAATTCGATAAGTGTGCCTTTTGGTTGAAAGAAATTTCGTTCTTAGGCCACATTATCTATGGAAAAGGAATCTCAATGGATCCGTCAAAAATTCAGGCTATCGTGGAATGGAAACAACCGGAGAGAGTGACTGAAGTAAGAAGTTTCCTAGGATTAGCCGGGTATTACCGGAGATTTGTCAAAGGATTCTCCAAGATTACAAAGCCACTCACCAGACTACTAAAGAAAGATGTTTTATTCGACTGGACAGAAGGATGTGAAAAGAGCTTTGAGGAGTTGAAGAAGATATTAACAACCGCACCTGTCCTTACGTTACCGGATAACAAAAAGGATTTTGAAGTCTACTGCGATGCGTCAAAGCAAGGACTAGGTTGTGTCCTTATGCAAGAAGGAAGAGTCGTAGCTTATGCATCGAGACAATTGCGACCACATGAGGAGAATTATCCAACTCACGACTTGGAGTTAGCCGCCGTCGTTCATGCGTTAAAGATTTGGCGACACTATCTACTTGGAAATAGATGTGAAATCTACACGGACCACAAGAGTTTGAAATACATCTTCACCCAACAAGACTTGAACATGAGACAGCCAAGATGGCTAGAGTTGATTAAAGATTATGACCTTGGAATACACTACCACCCTGGAAAAGCAAATGTAGTAGCTGATGCCTTGAGCAGAAAATCCTACTGCAATCAAGCAAAGACATTAGGAATACCACCCCAATTGCTTGGAGATTTCGAGAAGTTAAGTTTAGAGTTCATTGGACAAGGAACCGTCGCCGCATTAGCAGTAAAATGTGAGCTGAAGGACCAAATCCGAAAAGCTCAAGAAGTGGATCTGAGTATTCAGAAGATGAAAGAAGACATGAAACACGAGGATGTGATTAACCTTTGTGAGGACGAAGAAGGAATTTTGTGGTATCATGACCGAATCTGTGTTCCAGGAGACAAGGAAATCAAGAACATGATACTGCAAGAGGCCCATTGTACCCCGTACTCTATTCACCCAGGTAGTACAAAGATGTATCAGGATCTAAAGGATCGGTTTTGGTGGAAAGGAATGAAAAAGGAAATTGCCGAGTTTATAGCTTCGTGTGACACCTGTCAAAGAGTGAAAGCAGAACATCAGAAACCTGCAGGACCGCTGCAACCCCTACCAAGCCCGGAATGGAAATGGGATGAGATTGGAATGGATTTCATAGTTGGTTTACCAAGAACACAACAAGGATACGATTCTATATGGGTCATAGTCGATAGATTGACAAAAGTAGCTCATTTTCTACCAGTAAGAACGCAGTACACAACGCAAAAACTGGTAGAGCTATATCTTACCAGGATTGTCACGCTTCATGGAGTACCAAAAACAATCGTCTCAGACAGAGGAGCACAATTTGTATCAAGATTTTGGGAAGAGTTACAGAAGTCCCTAGGAACGAAGTTGAAGTTCAGTACAGCTTACCACCCGCAAACTGGAGGTCAAACAGAAAGAGTGAACCAAATTTTAGAAGATATGTTGAGAGCTTGTGCTTTGGACTATGGAAATTCTTGGGAACAATTTCTACCATACGCAGAATTTACCTACGACAATAGCTACCAAGTGAGTCTACAAATGGCCCCTTACGAAGCACTTTATGGAAGGAAGTGCCGTACGCCGCTATATTGGACCGAAGTGGGACAGAAGCAATTCCTTGGACCGCAATTAGTGGAGGATGCCACGGCTCATGTGAGGATCATACAAGAGAGATTGAAAACGGCCCAGTCTCGACAAAAGAGTTACGCCGACAGAAGAAGGAGGGAACTATCCTTCGAGATAGGCGATTACGTGTATCTCAAAGTGATACCCTACAAAGGAGTTCGACGATTCCAGATGAAGGGAAAGTTGAGCCCAAGATATGTAGGACCATACAAGGTTTTGGAAAGACGAGGAGAAGTAGCATACAAACTAGAGCTACCGCCTGAGTTAGCAGGAGTCCATGATGTCTTTCACGTATCCCAACTGAGTAAATGCCTGAGAAAACCAACGGAGCAAGTGTCTCCCACAGAAATAGAGGTTCAACCGGATCTGACATGTCAGGAATATCCAGTCAAGGTGTTAGAAGTCAGTGAAAGGAGATTGAAGTCAAGGACCATAAAATTTTGCAGAGTCCAATGGAATAACCACACCGAAGAAGAATCAACTTGGGAGAGAGAAGAAGAGCTGCGTCAGAATTTTCCTTACCTATTCTCAGACTGTTCGGAATCTCGAGGACCAGATTATTCCTAAGGAGGGTAGGTTGTAACACCCCAGTTTTTGACTATCTTTTCTGCTTACGAATCAGCATACCTTCTTTGGAAACCCTGATATTTTAACCCTATCTTGATCTTGGGTATGCCACTACCTTAACCTAAAAAGTTGGCTGCTAAACTTCATTGACCAGATCGTTTTCACATTTCAGTCCAAAGGTGTTTCAATTTAGTCCTTTTCAGAAGTTTCAGAAAACCCAAAAAGGCTAAAAGGCCCAGATCACCTCAAAATCCAAATCTGATCAAGTGATAACCTTTCTTTCATTTTTCTGAACATTTTTCCCTTCTGGAAGAATCCCAGAATCTCGACCAAAACCCTAGTTTCAGACTCGACAAAAGTTCAAACCCTAATTACCCTGTTTTACCCTGTTTTCGATTTTTGTCAAAACCACCAGATGTTATCGGATTTCATCATTTTTCCCGCTAGATGAGTCCAAGACATTTAGTAGCACTCATCTGCAAAATCAGAATTCAAATCAGCCCTTCAGATCTTCAGAATTGCAATTAGGCCCAAACTCCCGAGCCAAAACCTTCACAGATCAGTCCAAATCATTGCAAATAGGTCCAAAGTTCACAACCAGGTCCCTGTGAAGTTTTCAACCAGCAACCGCCAAATTGCCGCGCCGTTAACTCGTCGCCGGCGAAGTTCGCTGCGTTGCCACCTCACGGCCACGTAGCCACCAGCCGTGCGCAGCTGTACCGCCACCGTGGAGCGCTCAAACTCCACCGTGCCATCTTCTTCCTCGCGCGCGCGTGCTGCTGCTGCTGCTGCTGCCAGGAGCTTCATGCCACTTGGCCGCCATCCCGAAGATCATCGCCACCACCCCCTGGCCAAATCCTGTTTCCCCGCGATTCACCGTCTCTGGCAGAGCCCCGCCGCTTCCCGAAGTGCATCGATGACCGTCCCGGCGTCAGAAGAAGATCTCCCCGGCGATTGCTGCTGCTCCTGAGAGCCTCACCAGCGGCTATATAGGCCCCCTCCCTTGCCCAGCAGTACCTCGCACCACCCCACAGCTTCTTTGCTTTAGCCTTAGCACCAGAGAGCAACCGAGCCCTCAGCGCCGCCGCGAAGCTCATCTTATCCGGCGAGTCGTTTCTGGAGCTCACGGCGCCAGCTTCGCCCGAAGCTTCTTCCTCCAAACCAACGCCACCAGTAAGCTCCCTACACCTCTCTCTTCGTACCGTAGCCATTAATTGGTCCCCGGCACACCTCAACGTCGGCAATCACCGGAAAATCGAAATCCCCTGTTCCCGCAATGCCGAGCGATTCAAGCCAAATTGATCCTTGTGCCTGTAGAGGATATTGATCAGTGAGCTAGGAGGAACAAACCTGCAAGCTTGGATACGCCTATTTTGCCCCGAGCGCCAGATTTCCACGTTCGAGCCTCGGTAGTTCGCCGGAGCACGCCGCCGTGCTTCTCCAGCCGATCTCTGGCAAAATTGAGTGCACCAATAGCCTTGGGACAGCCCCTAGATGCTTCCCGAGCGTTGAATTGAGTTCAAACGCCCAGGAACGAAAACCCCCAAATCGGTGCCTTCGTCTTCGGCCCCGATCGCCGGAGTTCATTTTCCGGCCAAACCAGCCAATGAGACCATGTCATTTAGATAGATCTCAACCCCCTGAGAAATTTTGTCTACTAGCCCGACCTCTGAATCGACCTGAATCAAAAGTTATAGCTATGCCAAGGTTGCTGTCCAGTGGCTCAGTTCATGTCCAGGCCACCGTGTTTGCTCACCGGATTTGGCCACCCTCCGGCCACTTTCAGCCCTTGAGCCTGTTGAGAGTTTTGTAGCTGTTATCAATGCCTAAACCCCAGACAAAGTTGTGTATCATTTGGAGCTCTAGATCAAAAGTTATGCAATGCCCTAGTTTCTGGCCATGTATAACACTATGTCAGTGCATGTCCACCTGTGGCATTGGATGATTTAGACTTGTTTCTTTTGAGCAATTGAAATGCCACCTTGTCCACTAAGCCTTTCGAGCCATGTTCTACAACATTCCCTACTATCACATCTCCAGAAAACAAACCTAGAACCGATTTAGGGCAATGTCAAGCCATGAGTCGAATGTCAGCCCTTCGACATTCAAGCCCTTTGAACCCATCTCTTCAACCAATGTCAAGTGACCTTGTCTAAACCAATCCCCCTGCATGCATGATGTATTTACGTATTATTTTCTAGTGCTTGTATGCTTATATAGTGTGTATGTGTTGTTTGTACCCGTCGTGGAACCAGACGTTGAAGGAGCAGAGGAGATCCCTGAAGATTCATTTGAGCAGCTAGACCCGTCACTGCAAGGCAAGTCTCAAACCCTTGATCATGTCCCACCTGCTATTTTGAAATGAAGTATGTTAACTGTTTTCCAGTATATGCATGCCTTAGATTCAAATAAGAATTATGTTTCAATAAAATGACTAGATATGACCTAAATGATTGTAAAGCCCCTTTTGACATTGAATATCCCTGCGCCCTTGTTACCCTAGATTATCATGCTTAGGCTATGCTATGCTCGATGATTATATGATAAATGTTGAATGGTCACATATGAGAAAAGCATGTTCAAAACCCCTTTTTGTGAAAGAAAATGTGATTGGAAGACGCCCTAAGCCAGATTAAGTCGTGCGCGACTGTAATCAAGAGTGGCTATGTGTCTTGTGAGAACATAGGCCCAGGCTAGGAAATAAGGCAGTGGGGAGGACCCACAACGGTACTTGAGACTTAACTGTCTATTTACCGGGCAGGGAAATAGTTAATACTAGGACTGTAAATTGTTGTGTCATCTCGGCCTTGTCACATGCGTAAAAGTCGCATGAAGCTGATCCGACTTGAAAGCCGAATGATTGGCGGATTAAGGTTGTACACCTTTGCAAAGTTTAAAAAGTATCAGATACTCTGAGCTCCCAGGTCATGGAGTCTGCGCGCTGTGAATTCTATTCACGTCGATGCAGCACAAGTAGCTTTTGGAAGTTTTTCACAAAATCAGAGTAAAGTGGTGACTCATGAAAGACCGCCACACACAACATTTCTGAAAATCTAGCTTAGGATTTTAAAAGCCTCGCTTTCAAAAATAAAGACCTTTCTTCAAAGCTGCATGTGAAAATCTATTATATATTTATATACAGAGCCAAAGAGCTGTCCTTTGAGAAATTTCCCCCTCATCTATATATACATGCATTATTACTTGGGACTTGTTGAGCACCATGTGGACGATGTGCTCACCCTTGCTTTTACAAACAAATTTAGAGGAAGGATTCTCCGACCCTGAATCTTATGGTCTTGAACACAATGTGGAACAAGAAGAAGAAACTGAGGACCCATCTGGTTAAAGGGTTATGCACCAAGGTGGAGTTCGATGTGGAGAAGGCCCATGCAATACCGCCGCTGCAGAGAAAGAAGACTGAAGAAGTCCTTTTGTTTATCGTTGCTGTTTTATTTTGTGCCGACCCTTGTGTCGAAAACTCCTTAATTTGTATTAACAATTAAATGCGTCATTTCGGCGCTAAGTTATTGTAATGTTGGTCCTTGTGATCAGCACTTGTTTTTAATTACTCGCATTTTTATATATTGCGTTCTATTGTTGTGAGCTGCAATGTGCCTTTTCTGAGTGCAATCCACCTGGGCGATTGCCACTGGAATCCTCAAATGAGGGTCCCACAAACACGGCCTCAGCCCCATATACCAGATGGAAAGGCATCTCGCCGGTGGCTCAACTAGAAGTAGTCCATAGCGTCCTTAGAACGGTATAGAGCTCGTCCGCCCAAGCCCCCCGAGCGTGTCTTAAGGCGATCGAAAACACACTTTTGATGCCTTGCAATATTTGCCCGTTGGCACGTTCTACGGCACCATTGCTCTGTGGATGTGCTACAGAAGCGAAGTACACCTTGTTTCCAATCTGATCGCAATAATCCAAGAAAAGACCACTACAGAATTGAGAACCGTTATCAGTAATGAGATGATTTGGAACACCGAATCGAGCAATAATGTTCTTATGGAAGAACTTTTGTGCTACAGCAACGGTAATATTGCGTACCGGCTCGGCTTCAATCCACTTTGTAAATGTGTCAATGGCTACGAATAAGAACTTGTATCCATTGACCGCTTGTGGCATAGGACCAACAATGTCCATCCCCCAGACCACAAAAGGCCATGCAAGGGGAATGATTTGTAAAGCATAAGCAGGTTGATGAACCTGTCTCGCATGAAACTGACACTATGGACACATTTTGACCATATTCTTGGCATCATCGAGTGCCGAAGGCCAGTAGAATCCTTGTCAGAAGGCTTCTCTGACCAGCGTACGATATGACGCGTGCGCACCGCATACACCATCATGAATTTCTCTCAAGAGGATTTTACCTTCTTCCTGAGATATGCAACGAATGAATACTCCCTGGGTACCCTTTCTATACAAAACTCCTTCGATGAGTTTGTACATACGTGCTTTTTGAACCAATTGATCGCTTTCGGTTTCATCCTCGGGCAAGGTCCCATGTTCAAGATAGACCCTCAATGGATGAGTCCAATCCTGTTCAAGTTGGGGGAACCCCCAGGGGCCCCACGAAGTGCTGAGGAGTCCCCCCCGGTGAGACCCTGAGAATCACCGGGTCCCTGGTATGATCCGAAGCGTCACCGGGTCCCCAGTGAGACCCGGAGAGGCACCGGGCCCCTGGTGAGATCCGGAGGGTCACCAGGCACCCGGTGAGATCCGGAGGGTCACAGGGATCCCAGTGAGATCCGGAGCGCCACCGGGCCCCCGGTGAGATCCAGAGGGTCACCGGGTGCCCGCTGAGATCCAGAGGGTCACCGGAACCCCGGTGAGACCCGGAGGGTCACCGGGACCCCGGTGAGACCCAGAGAGCCACCGGGCCCCCGGTGACACCCTGAGGGCCACCGGTCCCCCAGTGACACCCAGAGGGCCACCGGGCCCCCGGTGAGATCCGGAGGGTCACCGGGCGCCCGGGGATATCCGGAGGGTCACCGGAACCCCGGTGAGACCCGGAGAACCACCGGACCCCCGGCGAGACCAGGAGAGCCACCGGGCGCCCGGTGAGATCCGGAGGATCACCGGAACCCCGGTGAGGTCCGGAGGGTCGCCGGACCCCCGATGAGTGCCGAAGAGTCTCCGGGCTCCCGAAGGGCCGCTGCTGACCGTGAAGCCTCTGGGGAGCCGGTGAGGCCACGTGTCAAGCATCCGAGCCGTCCCCCTGGCCAAAGGACGTCCGCGCCCTTCCATCCAACGGTTGCAGCGAGGGCTTTTCGGTCTTTTGTATTTCTCAGGGGCTATATATACCCCTCTTGTACCTCTTTTCAGGGGATTCGAACTCATTTGAATTAACGTAATATCCGGCTCTCTTGGAGACCTCTCCCCGAGAGCATACCTCCCCAGTGGACTCGCGTCCGGAGAGAGCCAACAGGACTATGGCCCCCACTGGGACCGGAACCTGTATAAACCACTGTGCCAATTTCTGTGTTGCCCGGCGGGAGAAGACCAGTAACTCAGTCTGCTGGCGCCGTTGTACTCATGCTGTGCACGTCCGAACCTGCCGAGGTATCCGTAATACCATGACAGTTGGCGCTGACCGTGGGGACCTCGCGACGAATCGCCATGGCTCCCGCAACAACCAGAGCTCAAGCCCTCTCATCTCCCGATGGCGCTGGCCCTAGCAACCCGGCTCCGCCTCCGCGAGATGATGCCTCCGTGGCCCTTCCGCCCAGGGGAGTCCGGGGGGAGGACCCACCTCCTCCACCCGCGGCCTCCGGCCGAACGGTCCCCGTTTCCGACCCGGTGAAGAAAGGTAGTCCCCTTTCGCCTAGTCGCGATATAAACTGGCTTAAGGCCACCATGCGACCCGCTAGGCACTGATCGAACATCCTTGATGGACGAGGGAGACCTCATCTGTTCGATAGCCCTTATTTTTTCAGGATTGACTTCAATTCCTCTGGAACAAACAAGAAAACCAAGTAGTTTTCTTGAAGAAACCGTGAAAGAACATTTCTCCGGGTTTAATTTTATTCCAAATCGATTTAAATTATAGAAGGTTTCAGCGAGATCGTCTAAATGAGACAATCTTTTGGTACTTTTTACAACCAAGTTGTCTACGTAAGCTTCAAGATTACGCCCCATCTGGGAAAGAAAGGTCTTTTGGATCAAGCGCTGGTACGTGAAACCTGCATTCTTGAGATCGAACGGCATTCTGACGTAGCAGTAGGTGCCGAACGAGGTGATGAAGGCAGTCTTCTCTTCATCTTCTTCTGCCATGCTAATTTGGTGATATCCTGAGTAAGCGTCCAGGAAACTCATCAGTTCACAACCCGCAGTAGAATCGACCAGCTGATCGATGCGGGGAAGGGGAAAGTCGTCCTTCGGACAGGCACTATTGTGGCTGGTGTAGTCGACGCACATGCGCCACTTACCATTTGACTTACGGACCATGACCGGATTTGCAAGCCATTCTGCGTGATCGACCTCGCGAATAAACCCGACCTTTAGGAGTTTGTCTAACTCCTCCCGGATGGCTTCCTGCCGATCAAAAGAAAAGCGCCTGAGCTTTTGCTTTATAGGTTGCTGTCCAGGTCGAATTTCTAACCTGTGCTCGATTACCTCCCTTGGGACACCGGGCATGTCGGATGGTTTCCACGCAAACACATCTGCATTAGCCTGGAGGAAAGTAATGAGCTTGAGTTCCTATTTGTCGTCCAGGCCTGATCCGACCCGAATTGTCTTGGACGGATCATCTGGGTACAATGGAACCTGTTTAAGTTTCTCATCAGGTCGAGGAGCAGCCTTGATCGCGTCAGCGGTGATTGTGGTGACCTGAGCGTCCCGGAGGGGAAGTTGGCCCACCATCTCCAAAGATAGCCGATCACACATCAATGCCACGTTGCGACTGCCTCAGATTGAGATGACACCTTTGGGGCCAGGCAACTTGCCGCACTGGTAAGCATAGTGCATTGCCATCATGAACTTAGCAAGGTTGGCCTGCCAAAGATTGCGTTGTAAGCCGAATCACAATCAATTACATCAAAACTAACTAATTCTGTTCGGAAGTTATCTGGTTCTCCCAAAATGACTGGCAGGACCACCTGTCCCAAAGGCATCATGGAGGGACCAGGAATTATCCCATAAAATGGATGGATTATGTAACATCCCAGTGTTTGCTATCCTTTCTGTTTGCAAGTCAGCATATCTTCATTGGAATCCCAGATGTCTCAACCCTATTTTGATCTCTTATCTCAAAATCATGATCTTAGGTATGCCACTGCCTTGACTTAAAAAGTTGGCAACTAAACTCCATCCTTCAAATCATGTTCGCTTTTCAGTCCAAAAGTATTTCAGATTAGTCCTTTTCAGAATTGTCAAAAGCCCAAAAAGACTAAAAGTCTCAGACCACCTCCAAATTCTGATATGATCCAATGATTGTCTTCCCTTCACTTTTCTGAACATTTTTCTGTAACATCCTGAGTTTTGGGGTGAAAAGTTTCTTTCTTAAAAGTCATGCATGCATATGTCTCTTCTAGATCAACCAAATCAGCCTCAGCTTTATTTTGTTCTAACCCTAAAATCTCCAAAATCTATCCTGTGACCTCAAGTCAAGATCTGACTTTCCGGATTTGATCTATCAGTTATTCTAGATCTAAAAGCCTTCAGAACCCAGATTCAATTCTATCTCTAACTTCCAGATTTATCAACTCCTTTCTGTTTTCGAAAACAGAATATCTTTTATTACCTAAATACCCTAAGTTTCAGAAATCCAGATTTAATCAAAATCTTAGCCAAGTTCAGACCAGATTATTCTTGGATTATGACCAAGGGTATGCCAATACCTTAATCCAAAAAGTTGGCAGCCAGATTTCACCATCTAAACCTTTTTCGCAAATCAGTCCAAGAGTTATTACAAATTAGTCCTTATCTGATATCTGAAAACCCAAAAAAGGCTAAAATCTCCAGATTAACTCCAAATTCAGAATTTCTTCGGTAAATCTTTTCTAGATGCTATTTGAAACAAGTTCTTCTTCTGTGCAGATTCCAAGATCTCATCCTAATTACCATAATTCAAAATCAATTGAAACTCAGATTCAATTACCCTAAAAATACCCTATTTTCAGTCTGTATCAAGGACTACTCAAATGTGCCAAATTTTATCAACTGTTCTTGCCAAATATTCTGTTGAATATAATCTGGCAGATCAGTGCAATCAAATTCAGCTTAAACCTTCCAAAACTCCAGATTCGCAGATCAGTCCTTTTCCCAGATTTTCTAAAAGCCAGAAAAGACAAAATGTTGCAAATCATCTTCAAATTCAAATCTGATTCAGGGAACACCTCCCAAATGCTTTTTAACACAAATTCTTCTTATATGAGTATCTCAAAATCAAACCCTAAATCCCAGAATTAGAGATCAATAAGATTCAGACTTATTTTACCCTAATTTACTCTGTTTTCAGTTCATATCAAAAGTCATCCAAATGTCTCAAACTTTATCTCCTAGCTGTGCCAAATCATCTATTGAATTAAGTATACCAAAACATCAGAATCAATTCTAGATCAAATCATCCAAATCTTCAGATTTACAATTCAGTCCAAATCAAGAAATCAACTACTGCAAATCAGCCCTATTTCGACCAGAGCAGCAGCAACTGTACACACGACCAGTACTCGCCGTGTTTTGCTTCCTTGCGCCGTGCACGTTCGCCGCCGGCCAAGCTTCGCCTGCAACTTGATCGTGTATGCTGTTGCGCACGTGTCCTCGCCTCAGCCGTCACCGTGGCAGCGCCGCTGCAACGTCGACGACCAGCGCCTGCTCCCGCGCGCGACCAACAGTGACTGTTGTCAGCATCTTCTTGCCACGTTGCTTGCCTTGCCAGCCGTTGTCGCCACCGCTTTGTACCGCCCGACATGATTGAGTCCCAATGTAGCAACAGCTTTGCCTCGCCAGTGCGCCGTCGCGTCACCGTTCGTCGTTGTTACATCTGCGCCCGGCAACTCATATCAACTGACACCAAATTCAATGCTATTATCTCCTTGCAAGCTACGCCCACTGCTCTATTTAAGCCACCAGTGCCATGTATCATCTCCTTTTCACCAGGACTTAACCAAATTCTCAAACTTCTTCACTGTCGTCGTCTTCTCCGGCGAGTCCAGCAGGAGGATTCACGGTGCCAGCACGCCCCGCTGCATCTCTCACCAAATTAACAGCACCAGATGGTATAGCTCATCTCCCTCATCGTGCTGTACCATCTAATTGGATTACCTTGCACCTTACCGCCGGTGATCGCCGGAAAGGGCTGAGATTCGAAGAATGCCCTGTTCCGGCAATGCAGGCCAAATTACTTCGAATTAGCTTTCGATTCTGTGGAAGAAAATGATCAGTGAGCCATTTCCAGCAAGCCTGTGCATCAAGATCTCTAGATTGAGCTTCAATCGAAGCTTTCCCCAATTTTGAGCTTCTCCAGAAACCGGCGATCGTCGCCAGGCTTCTCCAGCCATCCTCTAACAAAATTGACCATCCTAGTAGCTCCCTTATACTCCACAGATACTCCCTGAGCTTGGAATTAAGTTCAAAACCCCTACAGCAAAACCCCCCAAATCCTATGTCATCTTCTCCGGCGCAGTTCACCAGAAATCCTTTCCCGGCCGTTTCAGCTTCATCCACTTTGTCATTCAGGTGTGCCTCAACCTCCTGAGCATATTTGTCTTCTAGCTCGATCTCTGAAACTGCCCAGAATTCAAGTTATAGCCATGCCAAGATCTTGTCCAGAACTGCTCCAGTGCAGCCAGTTTACCTCAGTTCATCACTGAAATTCTTGCTTTCCAGCCATTTCTTGCCCTAGATTCTGTTGACTTAATTGTTCCTGTCACCCTTGCCTACCTCCCAGACAAAGTGGTGCATCATTTGGAGCCCTAGATCAAAAGTTATGCCAAGCCCTAGTTTCTGGCCATGTCAAGATCAATGCCAGGCTATGTCAGTCAGTGGCATTAGCTTTTATCACTCCCTTCGAGATGTGCATTTTGGGCATAACTTTGTCTCTTAGATTCCTGAGGTTGTGATTTACATTTTCTTCTTCTATCACAACTTGATCTGAGCCCTTGAAATGCATGTTATGCTAAACCCTAATTTTTGACACTGTCTCAGTGCATGCCAGCCAATGGCATTGGCCTTGATTACCCACTTCTGATTGTGCAATTTGAAAACCACTTTGTCCATTGAATTTGTAGAGTTATGATCTACACTTTCTTCTACTGTCATAACTTGAGATAACCTCTCTAGCTTTCCTTGAAGTTATGTCAGAGCTTTGATCCGAATGTCAATCTGCTGACATTCGCTGTTTTTGATCAAACCAGCCACAAAACTGATGTTCTTATTGTAACCTTGAGATCCTAAGAGCATCTAACATCCATTCTTAGCCAATTCCTTGAAACCCTAGAATCTTGACTCAATTCAGCTTGCAATCTCAATTATCTCCAGTATTGTTCAGTCACTCTTGTAAAGCATATCTGCATATAGATTCTAAATCATTTTAATATATTAAGTAATATTTGTGTGTATTGTTTGTTTGTCGCCATGCAGATCCAGAAATCAAGTTCGAGGACTTCGCTGTTGACCCGTCATCAACTGCTGTTTCTTACGACGCGGAAGGCAAGTCATATCCTTGGACATCTTGAACCTATATTTTAAATGTTGCTAAAACATAACCTTGAATATAGATAATATTGCATGAGAAAGATTGAGAATGGTTGATTTATGAATTGGCAGTACTAGACTGGTTATCTGTGAAATGTGAAATAAACAAGTTTTGAGCCATGAACTATTATATGTATTTATATACTTATAATCATGAAATGAAACCCCTAGCCGTGACCAGAAAAATGGTATGGATGGCTGTAGCACTGGAGGTGCTAGACTGCAAAGGATATGCAGGCACTGAAGGTGCAGGATTGTGGATGGTCTGGTCACTGGCATATAAGGACTAGAACCTTGTGTTGTGCGTCTAGTGGCATGAACAATGTGCTAATCGCAAGCCTGGAATGGGACAGGCCTGAACAAGTAATTATGTGGATCGCACATGAAACCCCTGCATGAGATGTGTAGTGATGCACGATAAGCACGGAGTGCGGCTCCCACACATATCACTGAAGGTGATCTAGCACGCTGACCCAGTAATGGGAATAAGCAAAGGGGTGGAGGTTTGGATACAACCTGCCACAACTGTGTCTCGCTGAGAGCCATAGGGTCGGGGGTGAATTGTAAGTCATACATAACAAAAGTTCTTGTTATTTCCACCTTGCCACTCACAATATGAAGTGAGTCAGGGGTCCAATCATTTTGTTATGATAGGAAAGGCTTGAAAGTGGAAATCTTGCGGGTAAATTGGTACCTCTCTGCAGAGTTAAAAACGTATTCGAATACTCCGAGCTCCCGGGTTTATAGGAGTCTGCTGTGGTGGATTAAATCCACGGGGTGTGACACAAGTACTATTTTCTAAATAAAATGTGTTAAATCAAGATTACCAAATGACATGTGTTGTCATGATAAGGAGTGCTACCGTGGGCTGTCGTGTGTCGACGTGTCGCGGTAGTGCTATAATCTAGTGAACATGAATGATGATGTTACTTTATGAAAGAGTGCTGCCATGAGATGAGGTATGAAAGTAAAAGATTATTTTATAAACATCCATAATTCTTGACTAGTCTAGGTTCATATCATCACTACTATATGTATCTACTCTTATCTATGACTTGTTGAGTACGTAAGTGCTCACCCTTGCAACCTACAAATCAGTAGATGGAGCGTTCTACAACCAAGACGAAGGCATGGAGGACTTCTTGGATCCAGAAGGAGGAGCGTCAGTCCCGTCATTGCCCTGATGTGTGTTGTTCTGCCGTCCACTTCTCTTTGTGGGTGGGTCACCTACCTTCTACTGTGTAGATGTTATTTTGCTAAACCATGTATGCCGCGAAGGCATTGTAATCTCATGTAATATTAAGGCCAGCAGGCCACACTGCTTAAATATTTTGTAAGTGACTCTGCTGCAATGTGATATACTCCTGTGCTTGACTTATCCTGGGAGGTCAAGGGTATGTGTATGCTATGCATATATGGGACTAGCTGCAGCGAGCTAGGTCTCTACAGGAGAAGTCGTAGTCCCAGTTTCGGGGCGCGACATTTTCCCTTCTGGAAGAAATAAAAAATCTTAACCGATACCCTAGTTTCAGCCTCGCTAAATTTTCAAACCCTAATTACCCTGTTTTTGATTTTGTCAAAACCACCAGATCTTATCGGATTTTACCATTCTTCTTGCTAGATGAGTTCAGGTAATTTGGTGACACTCACTTGCAAAATCAGATTTCAAATCAGCCCTCCAAATCCCCAGAATTGCAAACAGGTCCAAGATACCAAGAAAATCCTCACAAATCAGTCCAAAACTTCGCGGATTAGTCCCTGGCCCCTTTTTCAACCTCGACCAGAGCTGAGCCCGTGTGCGACCACGACCAGAGGCCACCTCGACCATAGCCACTGCCATTCGCCGTGAATCACCGCCGCAATCTTCACCGCCGGCCAGCTCTTGTCTTCACCAATGGTCGTGTCCTACGTGTCCGCACGTGGTGTTCGCGTTGCGCCAAAGCACTCCACTGTGGCGACGACCGGTGACCGCAAGCAACGCCGTTCGCGCGCGCGTGCCTGCTGTTGTCAGAACTTTTGTGCCACTTCGCCGCCATGCCGAAGCTTGCCACCCCGTTGTTCTGCCCAATCCCGATATGATGCGATTTTCTCCTCTGGCAGAGCCACCGTCGCGTCCCAACGCCGTTTCGATCTCGCTCCAGCGCCAGTCGAGCATCTCCCGCTCGATTTGCCTCAACTTCCGAGGACCCATCCGCTGGCTATATAAACCCCCCCTCTCCCAGAGCTCTTCACACCACACCACACCAGCAACCTCATAGCTTAGCTCTCGTGTTTACCATCTTCTTCCCTGGTGAGCTACCTGAGGAGCTCTCGCCACCAGCTCATGCTACTGCTTCCCTCTTCAATCCAAATTCACCAGTAAGTTCCCCTCACCTTCCTCTCTGTATCATAGCGCTTAATTGGACCTCGGCGAACCCTAGCGCCGGCAACTGCCGGATTTCCCTTTTGCCCTGTTCCTCCAATGCCGAGTGATTTAAACCAAATTGACCTTCGTGCTAGTAGAATAAAGTGGTCAGTGAGCCAAGTAGAGTAAGCCTGTAAGATTGAAACCATCAATTTTTCCCAGAATGAAGAATCCCCAATTTGGATTTTATCAGTTCACCGGAGCTCACCGCCGAGCTTCCCCAGTGATCCTCTAGCCAAATTGATCTCCCCAGTAGGTTTCTATTGTCCCCAGGATGCTTCACAAGCTTGGAATCGAGCTCAAATGCTTTAAATCAAAATCGCCCAATTACTGTGTCTTCGTCTTCGGCTCAGTTCACCGAAGTTTGCCTTCCGGCAGATCTAGCCGATGCCACTTTGTCAATTAGCTAGGTATCAACCCCCTGAGTATTTCATTCCACTAGCCCAATCCTTGAATCTGCCTAGATCAAGAGTTATGCTCTTGCCAAGTTCCTGTCCAGAACCATGCCTGTTCCGTGTCGGCACCGTAGTTCATCGCCGCCATTCATCGCCGTCTGGCCATCTTTTGCCCTGAAACCACCGCCAATGTGTTCCTGGCATCCACGCCTACCTCCTAGAGATAGTTGGCGAAGAGTTTGAGGCCCAGAACCAGATTTAGCCCTTTGCCCTAGTTTTTTACAATGTCAGTGCAGTGTCGATGGATGTCAGTCACTGGCATTGTCCTTGTTTAACCCTTTCTATTTGAGCAATTCAAATGCCACTTTGTCCACTAAGCTCCTGGAGCCATGTTCTACAATATTCTATACTATCACATCTCCAGAAAACACACCTAGAGCCAACTTAGGGCTATGTCTAGCCGTAGACCGAATGTCAGCCTTTCAACATTCAAGTCCTCTTGAGCCCATCTCTTCAATCAACACCCAAGTGACCTTGTCCAAACCTTTCCCCTGCATGCATGATATATTTACTTATTATTTTCTAGTGCAACTATTTCTGTGTGCTTATATAGTGTGTATGTATTATTTGTATCCGCCGTGGAACCAGAGGTTGAAGGAGCGGAAGAGATCTTCGAAGAATCGTCTGAGCAACTAGACCCCTCACTGCAAGGCAAGTCTCAAATCCTTGATCATGTCTAGCCTAATATTTTGAAATGAAGTCTGTTGGCTGTTTTCAAGTATATGCATGCCTTATTTTCAAATGAGAACTATATTAAAAAAAGTGGTAGATATGACCTAAATAATTGTGAAGCCCCTTTTGTCATTGAATATCCATGCACCCTTGTCACCTTAGAATATCATGCTTAGGCTATACTATGCTCAAGATTATATGTTAAATGTTAAATGGTCACATGTGAGAAAAGCATATTCAAAACCCCTTTTTGTGAAAGAAAATGTGATTGGAATCGATAGTGAGAATGGTTTGATCGGTTGGTGCTGTGTGCGCACTGGGAATGAGAAAGACTCCTCACTAAAGATTCATAAGGACAAGAACCTTGTGTTGTACTTCCATGCATCATGCAAAAACGTACCAACCACTTGCCCGGTATGAGACGGGCGCAACATAGTAGCTTTCTCAGTATTAGCTTTTCCCTACAATGGTTATCGGTCCGGTTTCTCGAGAGAAACTGGTGGGCCACTGAGGGCCATGAGTGATGTGAGATCAGAAAAATGATGAGAGGATAAGGTGTAAAGAAGGAAGACACCCTATGCCTGGATTAAGTCGTTCGCGGCTGTAATCAAAAGAGGCTATGTGTCTTGCGAGAACATAGACCAAGGCTAGGAAGTAAGGCAGTGGGGAGGACCCACAACGGTAATGAGGACTGGAATGTCTATTTACCGGGCAGGGAATTGTTAATGCTAGGATTGTAAACTGTTGTGTGATCTCAGCCTTGTCACATGCATAAAAGTTGCATGGAGAGGTACCGACTTGAAAGCTGAGTGATCGGTGGATTAAGGTGGTACACCTTTGCAAAGTTATAAAAAGTATCGGATACTCTGAGCTCCCATGTCATGGACTCTGCGCGCGGTGGATTCTATCCACATCGATGTAGCACAAGTAGCTTTTGGAAAGCTTTTCACAAAATCTGAGTAAAGTGGTGACTCACGGAAGACCGCCACACATAACATCTTCTGGAAATCTAGCTTAGAGTTTCAAAAGCCTCGCTTTTGAAAATAAAAATCTTTTCTTCAAAACTAAGAGTGAAAACCTATTCTATGAGCCAAAGAGCCATTCTTTGGAATTCCCCCCCTCATCTATATATATCTGCATTCTTATTTGGCACTTGTTGAGCACCATGTGGACAATGTGCTCACCCTTGCTTTTGCAAACAAAATTTAGAAGAAGGATTCATTGATCCCGAGTCCTACGGTCTTGAACCCAACATGGAACTAGAAGAAACTGCTCCAGAAGATCCAGCCTGTTAGAGGGTCACTTACCAAGTGGAGTCCGATGTGGAGAAGGTCCGTGCAACACCGCTGCAGTTGAAGATGAAGACAGTTGAAGTCCTTTTGCTTATTGTCGATGTTTTATTTTGTGCCGACCTTTCTGTCGAAGAAAACCCCTTAATTTTGTATCAACATTAAAGTGCGTCATTTTGGTGCTATGTTATTGTAATGTTGGTCCGTGTGATCAGCACTTGTTTTAATTACTTGCATTTTTATATAATGCATCATGTTGTTGTGAGCTGCAATGTACCATTTCTGAGTGCAACCCACCTGGGCGGTTGCCACCAGATTCCTCAAATGAGGGTTCCACAGAAGCTGGTATCAGAGCAAAGGCTCAACTGTAGGTCATGACCCTTAGATAGACCTTGGCGTCCCTAGAAGATAAAAGATCGCTAGTTCTTTGACAAAATTTGTTTGCGAAAATCTATTTTGTTTAAAGAAAATTCTATTTTTTCGATTATTTGAAAAAGGTTTTAGACTTTGTTTTAAACTCATAGGTGCCTTTCGTTCTGTCTTCCAGATGGCTTCCGGCAGGAGATACGTTCATGGCGACGAGCTTGGATCATGGGCGCTGCTGCTGTGGATGATGCTGCAATTTCTTGGAGCGCAGGATAGTCAAAGGCCAGTATACTGTGTCTGGCAAGATGGGATCAATCAACGACCCATCGGTTGTCGGGCTTCAGTAATCGTCTATGAGATTCCCGAGCATGGGAGAGGCTCAGTAAGACGTCAGGCCAGCAGAGAAGAAGAAGATGCCATCTTAGACGCTGCCCGTCGTGCCGTAGGTACCGTCCGGCAGATATACAGTGACTACCTTGCGGATTCCCCCTACTGCTTCATGCCTTATCAGGTCCCTAGATTAGAGTACCGAGTCGTTCTTCCATCCAGCGACCGAGAGGACGCTATCTTGACGAAGACCCGAGACGTCATTCATGCTTCAGAGATTGGATACACCCGCCTACTTCGTGAGTACGAGCGTGTTCCCGATGACCGCCATTACCTTGAGGGCATGCTTATGAGGGCTCGTGCAAGTCTCCAAGAGAAGGAGAGGCAAATTCAACAGTTAGCTGAATCAATTGGAGAGAAGGACCTTGATGCTACAGAGTCTGCTGTCAAGAAGAGTTGCCCAAAGCTAAGGATTACCGCTCGCAAGAGAGTGGGAAACTTAAAGGAGTATCTCAGTGGTTTCATGCCTATGTCATGCGGCATAGTTATCAATGGTCAAACGCTCGAGCTTCCCTGCACTGTGGAAAAGAAGAAGATCCCTGAAGGAAAAGGAAAGGAGATTGTCAATGTTGACAACGACAAGGATGATGATGAGGATTTGGATGTGGATCCGATGGATGCAGATGATGATCAGGAGGAGGATCCCGAGGAGGTAGAGCCTTGTGATTCTTCCGATGCTGATGAGTGATCGCAGACTTCCTTAGGTTCGACCTTTTGTGCCTGACCCAGCAGACGTTAGATTTCCTTTTGTTGTAGCAGTTGTTCTTAGTTTGGTTGATGTATGCCTGTGTGCTGGTTGTTAGATGAGCTCTGTAAGCCGATGAGGCATGTAACATCCTGAGTTTAGGGGTGAAAAGTTTCTTTCTTAAAAATTCATGCATGCATATGTCTCTTCTAGATTAGCCAAATTAACCCCAGCTTTATTCTGTTTTAACCCTAAAATCTCAAAATCTTCCCTGTGAACCCAAATCAGGATCAGATTATTCGGATGTGATCTTTGATCTATCAGTTACTCTGAACATAAAAGTCTTCAAAAGTCAGATTCAATTCCATCTCTAACTTCTAGATCTATCAATCCTATTCTGTTTTCGAAAACAGGATTCTATTTACTATTCTAATTACCCTAAATACTCATAACTCAGATTTAGCTAAATCTTGACCTAATTCAGACCAGACTATTCTTGGACTATGATCATGGGTATGCCAATACCTTAATCCAGAAAGTTGGCAGCCAAATCATATCATCTAAGTCTTTTTCACATATCAGTCCAAATTATATCGCAATTCATTCCTTTATCTGATATCTGGAAACCCGAAAAGGCTGAAATCTTCAGATTAACTCCAAATTCAAATCTGTTTCAGGGAACACTTCCCAAATGCTAATCAATACAAAATCTTATTTTATCAGAATATCCAAATCTCATCCTAGATGCCAGAATCCGAAATCGACAAAACTCAGATCTTATTTTACCCTAAAGTACCCTATTTTCGATTTATGTCGAAAATCATCAAATCGTACCAGATTTCATCAAATCTCTGGCTAGATGAGTATAAGGTATAAGTTTATACTCAGCTGTGAAATCAGATTGCAAATCAACTATCTCTAAGTCAGAAATTACAATTCTGTCCAAAGCAAATTTCCAGATTTTACAATTTAGTCCAAATGGCTGTTTCGACCAGCAGCCACCAGCTGCTGCGACTAGAGGAGTAGCTGCTCGCGACCAGGGAAGATGCAGCTCGACCAGTGCATGCCATCGACCTCGGCCAACGATGCACGGTGCGCCTCTTCGACCGCGACCACAGCACAGCGTTGCTTCGACCTCGTCGCTGTGTACCAAGTCTCGCCGTTGAACAGCGCCGCTTTAGCCGTGATTTCGCAACCGCCTTTGCTTGCACATGTGTTAGTGTCTCAAACATCACCGTGGCAACCCCATCCAGCACACCAGCTGCTACATGCCAGAGAGAAGCTTTGCTTGCTTGTGCTCGCCGTTGCTTCAACCCGAAGCCTTCTCCTTTACCAGCGCAAGCATCTTAGCTCCAAGCCGTGAGCTTGAGCTTCGCTTCACTTCGCTTTGCCTATAAATAGCAACCCCAGAGAAGCTTTTCCACCTTTAGCTGTCCTCTCCAAGCTCTTAAGCAAATAAACATAAACACTCCTTGCTACAGTCGTCTTCTCTGGCGAGCCACCGAGGAGGTCAACGACGACAGCTTCACTCACTGCTTTAATCCCAAAATTGACACCACCAGTGAGTTCCCCGTATCTTACTCTCTGTTCTGTACCATTTAATTGAACTCTTATGCACTTCATCGCCGGTGATCGCCGGCAATTGCTGAAATTAGTGAAATGCCCTGTTCCGGTTGCACAAGTCAAATTAGCTCGAATTAGCCTTCGATTCAATAGGCAAAAATGATCAGTGAGCTGTTTTAAGCAAGCCTGTGAAGTCGAATTGTGAAATTGACCAAGAACTGAAGCTTTTCCCTAGCCCGAGCTTCACCAGCCGCCGGCGAACGTCGCCAGCCTCCTCCGGTGATTCTCCGGCCAATTCAATCATACCAAAAGCTTTATTATAGCTCTCAGATACTTTCCATGCAAGGAATTGAGTTCAAATTGTGTAGAATGGAAAACCCCAATCTCAGTGCCTTCTTCTCCGGCGCCGGCCACCGGAAAAGCATTCCCGGCCGATCCAGCTCGAGAAACCTTGTCCACCAGATGCGCCTTGATCTCCTGAGCAACTTTTCCTACTAGCTCGACTTCCAATTCTGCCTAAATCAGAAGATATAGCTATGCCCTAATTCCTATCCAGTGCTATGATCAGAAACTCCAGCCACCGAGTTCATCGCCGGTTTTCATCACTTTACGGCCATCTCCTGCCCTAGGTCCAGTTGAGTGAATTGTTCCTGTTACTGAGGCCTACATCCCAAACAAAGTGGTGCATCAATTGGAGCCCTAGATCAAAAGTTATACCTAGCCCTAGATTTTGACATTGTCAGCCCAATACCAGAGCACGCCAGCCAGTGGCATTAGCTCATTTCACCTCCTTCCAGTTATGCAAAATGAAAATAACTTTGTCCATTAGACTTGTGGAGTTGTAATCTACATTTCACTCTACTGCCACAAGTTGAGATAATCCTTCTACCATTCATTAACCCTATGTCGATACCTTGAACCGAATGTCGACCTAAAGACATTCATCGATTTTGGGCAAACCAGTCGCGAACTTAATGTCAATTCCCATATCCTGGAACCTTAGAAGTCCCTAGCACTCATCTTCAGCCCTAACCCTATGGGTTAGCCCTAATCAACTTCTATGGTATCCAAACCCAATCATTTCAGAATCATCGAGACATTCATCTTTGCATTATTGCAAGTAGTATAATAATGTATTGAAAAGGTTATGATTCTTGGTTGCTTGTTTGATCTTTGCTCAGAGTCAGAGCCAGAGTTCGAGGACTTCACTGCTGACTCGACATCAATTGCTGTCTCTCACGACGCGGAAGGCAAGTCATAGTCTTGATCATCTTGAACCTATATTTTATGAATTGCTATGATATGATCTTGAATATAAGTAGTATTGCATGTGAATGGATGAATTATGAATTGGCAGTACTAAGCTGGATGCCTGTGAATTGTGAATTGATCAAATAGTGAGCCATAAACTATTATAAATGTATTTAAATATATTCATGAAATAGAACCCTTAGCCATGACCAGGGTTTTGGTATGGAATGGTGGTACTAGCACTGGTTGTGCTTGGCTGCACTGGATGTGCAGGCACTGTAGGTGCATGGTGTGTGGTATGATCTGGTCACTGGCATATAAGGACTAGAACCTTGTGTTGTGCGTCTAGTGGCATGAAACACGTGCTAACCGCAAGCCTGGTATGGGACAGGCCTGAACAAGTACTTATGTGGATCGCACAAGAAACCCATGCATGAGATGGAAAACAATACACTAAACTCACGGGGTTCAGCTCCTCCACGTATCACTGAATGTGATTTGATCAAGCACGTTGACCCAGAAATGGGAAGAGGCATCCGGGTGTGGGGTAATCCCGCCACAACTGCGGTTTGTGTGAAGAAAACTGCAAGGTCAGGGGTGAATTGTACGTGAAACATAACAAAAGTTCTTGTTATCTCCACCTTGCCACTCACAGTATGAAGTGAGTCAGGGGTCCAATCCTTGTGATAGGAAAGGCTTGAAAGTGGAATATCTTGCGGGTAAATTGGTACCTCTCTGCAGAGTTAAAAACGTATTCGAATACTCCGAGCTCCCGGGTTTATAGGAGTCTGCTGCGGTGGATTAAATCCACGGGGTGTGACACAAGTATTATTTTCTAAATAAAATTTGATAAGTCAAGATTACCCAAATGACATGTGTTGTCATGATAAGGGGTTCTACCATGGGCTGTCGTGTGTCGACGTGTCGCGGTAGTGCTATAATCTAGTGAACATAAATAGTGATGATATGTTATGAAAAGTGCTGCCATGAGATGAGGTATGAAAGAAAAAGGTTATTTTACAAATATCCATAATTCTTGACTAGTCTAGGTTCATATCATCACTACTATATGTATCTACTCTTACCTATGATTTGCTGAGTACGTAAGTGCTCACTCTTGCAACCTACAAATCAGTAGACGGAGCGTTCAATAATCAAGACGAAGGCATGGAGAACTTCTTGGATCCAGAAGGAGGAGTGTCAGTTCCGCCAGAGCCTTGATGTGTGTTGTTCTACCGTCCACTTCTCTTTGTGGGACGGTCACCTACCTTCTGCTGTGTAGATGTTATTTTGCTAAACCATGTATGCCGCGAAGGCATTGTAATCTCTTTATGTAATACTAAGGCCAGCAGGCCATACTGCTTAACTATTTTGTAAGTTACTCTGTTGCAATGTGAATATACTCCTGTGCTTGACTTATCCTGGGAAGTCAAGGGTATGTGTATGCTATGCATATATGGGACTAGCTGCAGCGAGCTAGGTCTCTACAGGAGTAGTCGTAGTCCCCGTCTCGGGGCGCGACAAGGCAAAAAGCTTTGTATCTTTTGAAAAGTTAATTTATGAAAAGGTCATTTTGCATATCCTTATCCTTACCTCTTGAGTTAACGCCAACATTCTGCTTGCGTCTCTCTGTGTGATTCTTTCTGAATCAACGTCTCTATTCTTAACCTCCTATTTTAGTAAGATGGTTAACACACGTGGGAGACCCCAAGAAGGAGAACTCGAAGGAAATCCCAGCAATGCAAGGGCTACACCTGGAACAAGAGACCGTACCAACCCAGACAGACCAAGACCTTTTTCGACGATGCCACGTGGAGGCGACATCATTGACATATTGTTATGGATGGAGCGAAACAGGCAAGAGTCAGCAACTATGCAGAATTAGATCTTAGGACAGTTGATGCAACACATAGCATCCGGACAAGCTGAGGGAGCAACTGGTGTGAAATTGACTGACTTTCAGAAAATGCGTCCCCTGACCTTTTCGAGTACCGAGGACCCCATCGTGGCCGACGATTGGCTAAGAGATGTAGAAAGAAAATTGAACACCGTTAGGTGCAGTGACGAAGAAAAACTTTTGTACGGATCACATCAGCAAGCTGGACCCACTGCCGCCTGGTGGGAAAATTACCAGACTGTGTACTCCAACAAGTATTCAATCACATGGAACGAGTTTATGGAAGAATTCCGCAAGTACCATGTCCCCAAAGGCATTGTTCAAGCAAAGCACCGAGAGTTTGTGAATCTACGACAAGGAAACAAGACCGTCAAACAATACCTGCATGAATTCATTCAACTGGCAAGGTATGCCCCTGAAGACATTGCAATGGAGGAGGGAAAGATCGATAAATTTTGCGAAGGACTGCAAAACTCCTTGCAATAGCAGCTGTCATCTCATGAGTTTACGGACTTCCATGTCCTGATAAATCGATTACTTAAAATGGAGGGAAAGAGGGGAGTGATCGAAGACCAAAAGAGGAAGGCTTTGCCCAACTCTTATCAAGGAAATGCTAGTCGAGGAAGACTGATACCTGCTTATCGGCCAGCCTTCAGACCGCCACAAAGACCCCAGAGACCTGGGCCTGCTGCAATACCACAGTGTACCCGATGTAAAGGAAAGCATTTCTTCAAGGATTGTCCCATGAAGAATGAAGAATGCTTTCATTGTGGAAGGAAGCGACATCGTATGAACACTTGTCCACTGCAACATTTGCCATCCAACGTTGCCCGAGCTCAAGCCCCAAGAACCCCTATTCCAACCCAAGGCTTCGCCAGAAGTGCTCCATCCTCTAGAGGAGGAAGATTCCAAAATGGCCGAGGAAGAGGAATGCCTATTGCAGGTCGCGGCAGACTCAACTACGTGTCCACCATTGAAGCAGGAGAAGCATCTGATGTTGTGATCGGTAGGATCTTCATCCACTCTGAACTTTCAGTTGCATTATTTGACCATGGTGCTACTCATTCATTTGTGTCAAGATCTTTTGTGTCCAGAAATGAGCTACCAGTATCTGCATTAGAATCCCCTATTTTAATCCAATCCCCTGGGGCACAAATGCCTGTCAACTCTATCTGTAGAAATATAGCCTTTAGTATTGGCAACTTAGGATTCCTAGCAAACCTGCTAGTTTTGGACCTTCAAGGATTAGATGTCATCCTTGGAATGGACTGGTTAGCAAAGCATAAAGGTTAGATGGACTGTGAGAAGAAAGCAATAACCCTGACGAACGCTGAAGGAAAACAAGTCACATTCCACGTAGAAAGATCAATGGTGAACAACTGAGTATGTAGTTTGAACAGTTTGGAAGGAATTGAGTTTGAAGGAGTTCCGATAGTGAACGAATATCCAGAAGTTTTCCCCGAAGAGCTTCTTGGAATGCCACTAGATCGGGACATTGAGTTCTCAATCGAGTTAAAAGCTGGATCTGCTCCGTATGCAAGAAAGCTTGCACGTATGATGAGTGAAGAACAAGAAGAATTAAGAAAGTAAGTGGAAGAATTAGAGAGAAAAGGATTTGTCAGAACAAGTTCCTCACCTTGGGATCCGGTGGACCTGATTGAGGTATTGCAACTCATGAGCTATATATGCAGTTCTTGGCTTTAATTAATGCCATTCTTGGCTTTATGGTAATGTAATAGTGGTCCTCGTGACCTTGTACTTGTTTTATCTATTCGCTTTATTGCTTAAAGTCAATCCTGTTGTTGTGAGCTTGTGATGTACCTTTATGTGTGCAATCCACCTAAGGGGTTGCCATCGGAATCCTCAAATGAGGGTCCCACAGAAATCTGGTATCAGAGCAAAAGGCTCGACTGTAGGACGTGACCCTTCTATAGACATTGGCGTCCCTAGAACAGAAAATCGTTAGAGTATTTGACTAAAATCTATTTGCGAAAACCTAATTTGTCTAAGAAAAGTATATTATGTAGTTATTCTTTTTAATTATTTGAAAAAGCTTTAAGCATTATTTTCAACTTTTAGGTGTTTTTGCGTTATGTCCCCTTAGACAGCTTTTGTGCCTCAGTAGTAGTCTACGAGATCCCAGAACGTGGAGTTGGACCTGATGGACGCAGATGAAGATCAGGTGGACTCAGAAGAGGTAGAGCCTTACGATTCTTCCAATGCCGACGTGTGATCCCAGACTTTACCTGGTTTAACCTTTTGTGCCTAACCACAATAGACGTTAGATCTTTTGTGTAGTAGTTGCTTGTCTTGATGTGTGTTGGTTGCTAAATATTCCTGTAAGCTATAGAGGCAAAACTATGTATTTTATAAAAATTTAATTTATGAAAAGCATCTTGCACTTTCCAATCCCTGTCTCATGGATTGATCTCAGTTCTCCGCTTGTACCTTATCTGTGTTTCCCTCCGAGTTAGCAATCATTTCTTTGATCACCTGTTAGAGCAGTTTGGTTAACATTAGAGGAAGATCTCATGGAAGAAAATCCGAGGAAGATACCAGTAATATGAGGGCTACATATGGAAACAGAAACCGTGCCAACCAAAATCAACCCGATCATCATCTGTTATACCGCAAGGAGGAAATGTCGATGATGTACCGATTTGAATGGAGCAAGATGGACAGCAGGCAATGTTAGTACAGAACCAGACCTTAGAGCACTCTATTCTAATCCAAACCCCTAGAGCTAGAATGCCAATTAAATCCATCTGTAGAAATATTGCCTTTTGTATCGGCAACCTAGAATTCCTGGCAGATTTGCTAGTTCTGAATCTTCAAGAGTTAGACATCATTCTTGGAATGGACCGGCTAGCAAAACACAGAGGCCAGATAGATTGTGAGAAGAAGACCGAAAGAGAACAAGTCACATTCTGCGCAGAAAGGAAAAGGAAAAGGAAAAGGAAAAGGAAAAAGAAAAGAAAAGAAAAGAAAAGAAAAAGAAGAGAAAAGGAGAAAAGAAAGATCTCCACTAATCGACCGTATGGACAACTTGAACAGCGTTGAAGAAGTCAAAGTAGAGAATGTCGCAGCAGTCAACGAGTACCCAGAAGTTTTTCCTGAAAGAATCCGCTGGAATGCCACCAGACTGAAGTATAGAGTTTGCCATCGAGCAGAAACCTCAATCAGCCCCATACGCAAGGAAACTTGCATGTATGACAAACCAAGTGAAAGAATTGGAGGAACAAGGATTCATCAGAACAAGTTCTTTATCTTGGGGAACCCTAATGCTCTTCGCCAAGAAGAAAGATGGTAGTCTGCGACTCTGTATCAACTACAGGAAGTTGAATGATATGACAATCAAAAAACAAGTACCCTCTACCAAGGATCGATGATCTCTTTGATCAACTCAGAGGAGCAAAAATAATTTCAAGGATCAACTTGAGATCTGGTTATCATCAACTGAAAATTCGAGAAGAGGATATCCCAAAGACTGCATTTACAACGAGATACGGATTGTATGAGTTCACAGTGAAGCCATTCGGACTACTGAATGCACCAGTAGAATTCATGAACATGATGAATAAAGTTCTCATGGAATACCTAGGCAAGTTCATTATTGTGGTTGTGGATGATATGCTCAATTTTTCCAAGGCGGAAAAAGAGCATGTTCAACATCTCACACTAGTGTTAAAGAAGCTAGCAGATCATCAGTTGAACGCCAAGTTTGATAAGTGTACCTTCTGGTTGAAGGATATTCCTTTCTTGGACCACATCATTTCAGGTGAAGGAATATTCATCCATCTGTCAAAGACCCAAGCTGCATCGCAATATCAACCAAATCTACAGTACCCAAGACCCATGACAGCCAAGTACCCGGCTTGTCACAGAAGCCACTATCAGCGTGATTGTCCCCACATTGCTATCATTATGGACGATTCGGTCACTGTCAAGAGAAATTCCCTATAGGAATTTGCTAGATCCAATAGCCAAGAGAAGAAGTGAAGGTCAACAGCAGCCTGCAGTTCAGACGCAAATCCCAATACAACAGTATGGACAAGAAGCTCCAACTACAAGAGAAAGATTTCCAACTAACCATAGAAGATATAGAGGAAGCCCAAATTCAAGGCAGACTCAACTATGTCACATCAGAAGAAGAAGGAGGCCCGTCAGACTTAAATTTTTGTTATTTAAAGAGGACTGAATATGACCTGTCTAGAGTATCCTATCGCCATTCAATTTTCCCGACCCTAGGATGCCAGTAAAGTCAGTGTGTGAAGAAGTAAAACTTAATATGAGCAGAAAGAAGTTCTCTGTTAAACTACTGGCACTAGAACTACAAATATGAGATGTTATACCTGGAATGGACTGGTTGTCGGAACATAAAGGACAAATGGATTGTGAGCGTAAGGCCATTGCCCTTACTAGTTCTAATGGAAAAGAAGTTTTGTTCCAATCCTGAGAGAATGTTAGTAGAACACCCAGCCCAAAATCTGTATAGTTCGAAGAAAGAAGTGAACTAGATCCTCGAAGTTGGAGGATACCCGAGCGTGTTTTCCAAAAGAGTTACCAGAAGTACCCCTGATCAAGGTTTTGAACTGAATGTTGAATTGAAACATTAGGACAGCACCTGTATCAAAAAAAAATGCCATGTCAGACGTCAGTCAAGGACCAAGAGGAACATGCTGACCACCTATGAAAAGTTTTGGATAAAACTAAGGTAGCAACAATTTTATGCTAAGCCGGATAAGTGTGAATTTGGACACAACAATTTCATTTTTAGGTCACCTGATGACAGCCGAAGGAATACAAGTAGATCGAGTTAAAAGTCGAGGCCGTGAAAGGGTGAAAACAACCAGAATCAGTGACAGAAATCAGAAGTTTTCTTAGATTAACTGAACACTATCACACCGATTCATTGAAGGATTTTTCCAAACTAGCCAAGCCACCCACTAGTTTGTTGAAAAAGGATGTCCAATTTGAGTGGACAGAAGATTGTCAGAAGAGCTTCGAAAAATTGAAACGAAGGCTAAACAACTACACCAATTCTAGAACTCCCTGATAATAAGAACTTTGAGATATGTTTAGATGCATCTAGTCGCGAACTGAGTTGTGTCTCAATGCAAGGAGGAAGAACAGTCGCATTTGCATCCAAACAACTGCGGTCACGTGAGGAGAATTATCCGACCCATGACATGGAGTTAGTACCAGTGATTCATACACTCAAGAATTGGAAACATTACCTACTAAGGAATTGATGTGAAATCTACTAAAGAATTTGAAGTTTGTTTTGCCCAGTAGAATTTGAACATGAGGCAATGTTGATGACTAGAGTTAATAAGGAACTGTGGCCTAGACATGCATTACCACCCTGGTCAAATTAATGTCGTTGCAGACACCTTGAGTAGAAAGGTTTACTGCAGCACCATTGTTGCACCAGAGTTAATGGAGGATTGCATCAGCAAATGTTTGAATCAGTAGATCAAGGTTCTGTGGCCATATACGTTGTTAGTTGCACCTACCTTGGAACAAGAGATTCAACAATCATGAGGAAGTGATGAAGGAATTCAGAAGATCAAAGAGAATATGAGGATCGGAAAAGCAATAGAATTTTGGGAAGATGAACAAGGTGCCATTCGGCATGATAAAAGGACGCATGTTCCAGAGGTTATGGAGATCCAGACAAAATTTTGAAAGAAGCTCATAACACTACATACTCTATTCGCCCCGGAAGTATTCGGACGTGAAGAATCAATTTTGGTAAAGTTGCATGGATAGAGATTGCCGAGTATATGGAAAAGTGTGACACATGATAGAGGCTGAAGACAAAGCATCAAAGGCTAGCAGGATTGTTATAGCCACTAACCATACTAGAATGGAAATGAGAAGAAGTTGGAATAAACTTTATCATAGGACTTCCGAAGACTAAGAGTAAATATGACTCTGTGAGAATGATCGTGGGCAGGCACCGGAGGCCACGTTCCCGGGCGAAAGGCGGTGCCCGGGGCAGGCACCAGAGGCCAGGTCCCCGGGCCAACGGCGGCGCCCAGGACAGGCACCGGAGGACACGTCCCCGGACGAAAGGCGGTGCCCGGGGCAGGCACCGGAGGCCATGTCCCCGGACGAAAGGCGGCTCCTAGGACTAGCAACGGAGGCCAGGTCCCCGGGCCGAAGGCGGCGCCCGGGGAAGGCACAAGAGGCCAGGTCCCCGGTCCAAAGGCGGCGCCCAGGGCAGGCACCGGAGGCCACGTCCCCGGGCAAAAGGCCACGCCCCCGGTTTGTCAGCGCCGAAGCCCCTGGTTTGGACGGACGAGGAGCTGGAGCTCCACGGGAAGGTCATCCTCTCCCGGGGAACCCGCTCCGTGCGGGACGCCGCTGAGGAGATGATGCTCTTGAGGATCTCGCCCTTCTCGCGAGGGAAAGGGGGATCGGGATGTGCCCGGAGCGACGGCCCCCGGTGAAACCGGTGGCCCGACTATGTCTTCGATTACCTGGTTCATGACATTTACAAATTTTTCAAAATTTTTCTAACTCTTACCTTTCGCAGTTCGGTCGTACCCGGCGGCACGGGAGAAGGCGGAAAACCTCCTGGGGAGGTACTTCGCCAAGGAGCACAAGCGCATCGTGCGCGTCGTGGGGGAGGGCCCTCCCCGGAACCTGGTAGCCGAGGCCTTCGGGCTAAAGCTACCGGAGAGGAAGCCCCTCCCTACCGCCGGATCGCACAAGCGGGGGAAGGAAGCTGCCGGGGGCTTTGAGCCTAATGTCGTGTCTGCCACGACTGTGACATCACCTGTGAGGAGCCCAGCTCGGTGCAGCTGGTCCCTTAAACCACTTGACTTCCCAGGATGAGTCAATCACAGGGATACATTGAAGCAGCAAAATAATACAGTAGTCATAATTGTATGGCCATCAGGCCTTAGTACAAAACGAGGAACAGTGCCTTACAAGGCACAAGGGTCTAACAAAATAACACATCTATTCGGCGGAAGTGGAAATAGAGAAAGATGGAGAGCACAAATCCAGGAATCTAATGGACAAAGATGAATTTCAATTTCTCAAGTGTAACCGGCCTAAATCATTCAATGCCACTGGTGGACATGCACTGACATAGTGCTGGACATGGCCAGAAACTAGAGCATGGCATAACTTTTGATCCAGGGCTCCAATTGATGCAATACTTTGTCTGGAGTTAGCCCCTAATAACAGTAACAAAATATTCAACAGGCTCATGGGCAGAAAGTGGCCGGAGGGTGGCCAAATCCGGCGAGTAAACACGGTGGCTTGGACATAAACTGGGCTACTAGACAGTGATCTTGGCATTGGAATATCTCTTGATTCGGGTTGACTCAGAGGTCGAGCTAGTGGACAATATTGCTCAGGGTACTGGAACCTATCTAAGGGACAAGGTGTCTGGAGCTAGATAGGCCGGAGAAGAATTCCGGCGACCGGCGCTGGAGATGATGACACATAAATTGGGCGTTTTCGATACAGAGGGTTTGAACTTGATTCCTTGCTCAGGGAGTGAGAGGGTGAAGTTTGGAAACTACTGGTGGAGCTAATTTGGCCGGAGGATGACCGGAGTGGCCAGGCGATGAGAGCCGACTCTCCGGTGGCGCGCAAACTGGGGAAAGCTATGATCTTAGCTCAATTTCGAAATCCAGATTTGTAGGCTTGCTAATGGAGTGTTCTGATCAATTTCTACTACTGGCACGAGGGCTGATTTGGATTGAATCGGGCAGCATTGGGGAAACAGGGGTTTTGGGCTTTTCCGGTGATCGCCGGTGTTAAGGTTCGCCGGGGTGCAATTAAATGCTATGACACAGTCAGGGGGATGAGGGGAACTCACTGGTGGCTTTGGTTTCGAGAGAGGAGCAATGGTTGAAGCTGGCGCCGTGAGCTCCAGAAGTGGCTCGCCCTGTAAGAAAGTGTTCACGGCGGCGCTGGGAAATTGGTTGCTTTCTGGTGCTGGGAGCTGAAGCTTGCGGCTGCTAGAATGGTGTGAACAGATGCTGGGCGAGGGGGAGAGCTTATATAGGCGGTGGCTGGGCTCTCGGGAGTTGAAGCAAATCAAACAGGATGCGCGTGACTAGCACCGGAGGCGGGATCAACATGGCATGCAAGCGTTGGGACGCGGCAGTGACTCTGCCAGACGAGGGGATCACGCCAAATCCGGCTGGAGCAGGGTGACGGGGTCGCTGGCTTCGGCATAGCCGCAACGTGGCTCTGGTTTGCTGCTGCTGGAGCATGTGCGCGCGTGGGAAATCACGGCACAGGCGCGGCTGCGGTTGCTCCACAGTGGCGGCACGGGTGTGCATATGTGGTGGCTACGTGGCAGTGGTGGTGGCAGCGTGGGATCTTCGCCGGCGGCGAGCTCTGCAGCGAGGCGAAGTGGTGGGGCGCGGTCGAACGAACCTGGTCGTGGTCGAAAATGGCGCAGGGGTCTTGTTGCAAGATTTGGTCTGCTTCGCGAAGGTTTTGGACTGAACTGCAAGAATTTAGTTCAGGAATTTGGGCCTATTAGCAAATTTGGGGATCTGGAGGGCTGATCTAAGATCTGGTTTTGCAGATGAGTATTACTAAATCACTTGGACTCATCTAGCAAGAAAAATGGTAAGATCCGATAAGATTTGGTGGTGTTGACAAAAATCGAAAACAGGGTAATTAGGGTAAACAGGATAATTAGGGTTTGAAACTTTGGCGAGGCTGAAACAAGGGTTTTGGTTGAGCTTTGGGAATTCTTCCAGAAGGGGAAAATGCTCAGAAAAGTAAATGGGAGATATTCACTGAATAAGATCAGGATTTGGAGGTGGTCCGAGACTTTTAGTCTTTTTGAGCTTCTGACAAATCTGAAAAGAACTGATCTGCGACACTTTTGGACTAAAAAGCAAAAATGATCTGAAAGGTGGAGTTTAGCTGCCAACTTTTTAAATTAAGGTAGTGGCATACCTAAGATCATAATTTTAAGATAAGGATCAAAAATGGGGTTGAGACAACGGAGAATAAAATGAAGATATGCTGACTGGCAAGCTAAAGAGATAGCACAATTTGGGATGCTACACGTAGTGCCGCCGGCCCCATTTAATGGTGAAGGGTTTGAGGTCGTCGGAGGAGGCATGGGCCCGAAGGAGCTCGGTCATGCGTTGTGCTGGGGGTGGTGTCCTCAGGAAGTGAGCTGGCATCTGTCGTGGTATTGCGAATACCCCGACAGGTTTTGAGAACGATCCTAGTGGAGATTACGCGGCGCGGGTTGACCGGATGACCGGTCCTCCCCCGCCGGACAAACACAAGAAATGACACGAGGATTTATACAGGTTCGGGTCCCGGTGGGGGCCCTAGTCCTGTAGGTGCGCTCCCGACCGGAGTCGACTGGGGAGGCTGTCTCTGGGGGAGAGGCTTCCGGAGCACACCTGTTAGTTTTTAGCTATTCCCACAAATGAATCAGTTGCTTACAACTGAGGGGTACAAGGGCTATTTATAGCCCCAAAAAGAAGCAAAAAGACCTATCTACCCCGGAAGCCACCGTCGGATGGAGGGGTAGCGACGTCCTTCTCCCAGTCAAACGTCTTGGATGCTTGACAGGTGGTCGCTGATTCCTGAGGCGCTCCTTGCGTGACCTGCACGTGATAAACAACTCAAGACTTTACCTTTAGAAGGGCGATGAGGCCCGGGACATGCGCCGGATGGCAAGTCCCCGGGCAAATGGCGGCGCCCGGGACCGGCGACGGGGGCCAGGTCCCGGGAACCAAAAGGCGGTGCCCGGGACCGGTGCCGGAGGCCAGGTCCCGGGGGCCAAAATGGCGGCACCCGGCGAGGCCCCGGAGCCAGGTCCCCGGGCTAATGGCGGCGCCCGGGACCGGCGCCGGAGGCCAGGTCCCGGGGGCCAAAAGGCGGAGGCCCCGGAGGCCAGGTTCCCGGGCAAATGGCGGCGCCCAGGACTGGGGCCGGAGGCCTGGTCCCGGGGGCCAAAAGGCGGCGCCCGGGGAGGCCCCGGAGGCCAGGTCCCCGGGCAAATGGCGGCTCCCGGGACCGGCGCCGGAGGCCTGGTCCCGGAGGCCGAAATGGCGGCGCCCTGGGAGGCCCCGGAGGCGAAGTCCCCGGGCAATTGGCGGCGCCCGGGACCGGCGCCGGAGGCCAAGTCCTGGGGGCCAAAAGGCGGCGCCCGGAGAGGCCCCGGAGGCCAGGTCCCGGGGGCCAAAATGGCGGCGCCAGGGGAGGCCCCGGAGGCCAGTTCCCCGGCCCAATGTGACGCACCTTACCTGGACTTAGTCTCGCGGAGATTTCCCCCGACAGCAGCCCCCCTTGCTCCCCGAGGACGATGCTCGAGTCCCCGGTGGGTATGGTACATGTCACCGGGAAAATCTCCGGACCAAGCCACCGGAGCCGTGAAACTTCGGCTTCCGTGCTCCGCGCTTAAGGCCGCGCCGCTTCGCCATAAATGCGCTCGCGGTTCGAACCGACGCCTTGATTCACGTGCCAGTCCCTTCTATAAATGCACACGGTTTGAACTTCAACGGCCCGGATTGATCCGCGGGGTGCCACGTGGCGCCCATCTGGATCACGGCTCGCCCCTATAAATAGGGCCTTGGGGGGGCCCGGAAGTTCATTCCAAACTTCTCAGCCTTAGCGCGTTTAGCTCTCCCGGTAGCTCTCTGCCGGTAGCCCACTTCCGGTAACTAGCTTCCGATAGCAAGCATCAGGAACTTTTAGGCGTAGCCCCCCGAAAAGTTAGCTTCCGGAAAAAAAACTAACCTGATGGCACCGAAGGGTCGAGCGAAGACGACCGAGGTGCCCCCGAAGGAGGTCGCTCCGGACTTCCTCTTGGTGTCCGAGTTCATGGCCGAGGACGCGGAGTCCATGGTCGAACGTGGAGTCGTGGAGGGCGGGGATATCCGGGTCCTAGTGAAGAAAGACGGAGGCCCCCGCCCCAGGCCCGGCGAGGTCATGGCCTTCGAGGCCTTCCTGGAGGAGGGGCTTCGGCTCCCGATGCATCCCATGCTCCGGGAGTTTTTGAAGGAGTACGGGGTGGCGCTCAACCACCTCACCCCGAATGTCATCGTCCGGATGGGCCTCTTCATCTGGCTCTTCGAGACGGCGACCGGGAGGGAGCCCACCCTACGCGTCTTCCGGTACTTCTACGAACTGGCGGCGCGGAGCACCCACCTGGTGAAGGGGGCGCCCAAGTCCCCCTCTGGCTCAGTGATTGTGCAGATGTTGCCGTCCCGGGTGGCCGACTACCCGGCGGCAGCCTCCCGGGACCATTGGGGCGACTGGATCCAGAGGTGGTTCTACCTCCGGGTCCGGGACGACGAGGTGATGTACGCCCCGGAGCCCGCCTCTTACAGCAGGTCGTCCGCGCCGAAGCCTCCGGTGTGGACGGACGAGGAGCTCGAGCTCCTCGGCAAGGTGATCATCTCCCGGAAGACCCGCTCTATGCGGGACGCCGCCGAGGTGATGATGCTCCTGAGGATCTCCCCCTTCGTACGCGGGAGGAGGGGGATCGGCATGGGCCCGGAGCAGCGGCCCCCAGTCAAGCCGGTACCCGATGAAAGTCTGCTACCTGCGTCATTGCATTTACAAATTCTTTGAAATTTTTACTAACTCTTTACCTCTTGCAGTCCGACCGTACCCGGCGGCGCGGGAGAAGGCAGAGAACCTCCTGGGGAGGTACTTCGCCGACGAGCACGAGCGCGTCGTGCGCCTCGTGGGGGAGGACCCTCCCCGGAACTTGGTGGCTGAGGCCTACGGGCTGAAGCTACCGGAGAGGAAGCCCCTCCCCACCCCCGGGTCGCACAAACGGGGGAAGGACGCGGCCGGAGTCTCTGATCCTAAGAAGGCCAGAGTTCAAACAACCCCCGGCCTGTCGACGACACCGGCGGCGACACCGGCGAAGCCCCAGGACGAGACCCCCGGGACCGAGCGCGCCCGGGCACCGGCCCGGAAGGAAGCAACATGCCCTCCCCCGAAGAGCCGCGTTGAGGCTCGGGGGAAGGAACCGGACGCGGGCGGGGAGACATCTGACTCGGCGAACTACGCCCCGTCTCCGCCTTCGATAATGGCCCTCCCAGCACCCCCGGCCGCCTTGGAGCCGGAGAAGCTGGAGGTGAGGGTCACGGAGGCCTCGCCTCCGCGGATCGAGTGGCCCGTGGACGACGGGGGGATCCCCTCAGTCTACGAGGTTCCGCCGGAAGTGGGGGCCCCGGGGGCCCTCCCGCCCGGGAAGGGGAAAGGTTTGATGATCCCTCCCCGGCGAGGGACCCCTTCCGGGACTTCCTCGGCCACTTCCTCGGGGGGCACCTCCGTGACGAAGACGACGATGACCGCCACCCCGACCGAGGTCGTGCCGGGCGCCCTGGTCTGGGAGCACGCTACTGGCCGCGGCGGGACCAGCGCCAGGCGGGAGACCCCCCTGCTTTCCGTAGGGGAGGTCGAGCGTTACGCGGAAGGCCTGCAGACCCCGGAGGTCCAGGCCTTCGTCGCGGGGGGGACGCTCCACGATAGCTTCGCGGAGCTTTGGTCCCTCTAAGCCCAGGTATTCCCCCGAAGAGGTTGCCGCTTTCTTTTGGCTCCCTGCATCCAAAATTTTTCTAACTCTGGCATTTATAGGGGACGGCGATTACCTGGGGCGTTGAGCAGCGCGTCATCCGACTGCTCAAGGACGAGGATGACAAGGCCGCCGCCTACCTGGGCAAGCGGGACGAAGCTCTCCGAGAGCTGGCCCGGGTCCGGGCCCAGGTTCACGTCTCAGAGACCGTGAACGGCCGCCTCCGAGAGGAGGCGAAGGCGAGGGAGGAGGCCATCCGGGAGCTCGAGGGATCGAGCGTCCGGGCGGTGGTGGACGTGGGCCGCTCCGTCTGCTCGGCCCACGAGAGCCTTGGCGTAAGCCAAGGCTCTGGGGGTGACTCGGAGGTGCCCCCGGCCACGCTCGCGGAGGCTGTGCATTTTCTTAACTCACATGTCTCCGTGATCCCGGAGGCCGCGAACGCCCGGGCGCGAGGCCGGGCGATCCCCGTCGTCGCGGCCGCGACCGGGCTCGTCGAGCACCGCGGTGTCGGGGGAAATCTCCGCAGGACTAAGTCCGGGTAAGTTATGCCACGGTGGCCAGAGGATCCGGCCCCCGGGGCCTCCCCGGGAGCCGCCTTTTGGCTCCCGGGACGCGGCCTCCGGTGCCCTCCCGGGCGCCGCCATTTGTCCGGGACGGGGCCTCCGGGGCCTCCCCGGGTGCCGCCTTTTGGCTCCTGGGACGCAACCTCCGGTGCCCTCCCGGGCGCCGCCATTCACCCGGGGACGGGGCCTCTGGGGCCTCCCCGGGCGCCGCCTTTTGGCTCCTAGGAGATAGCCTCCGGTGCCCTCCCCGGGCGCCGCCTTTTGGCTCCCGGGACATGGCCTCCGGTGCCCTCCCTGGCGCCGCCATTTGCCCGGGGACGTCGCCTCCGGGGCCTCCCCGGGCGCCGCCTTTTGGCTCCCGGGACGTGGCCTCTGGTGCTGTCCCGGGAGCCGCCATTTGCCCATGGACGCGGCCTCCGGGGCCTCCCATGGCGCCGCCTTTTGGCTCCGGGGACATGGCCTCCGGTGCCCTCCCGGGCGCCGCCATTTGCCCGGGGACGTGGACTCCGGGGCCTCCCCGGGCGCCGCCTTTTGGCTCCCGGGACGTGGCTTCCGGTGCCGTCTCGGGCGCCGCCATTTGCCCGGGGATATGGCCTCCGGAGCCTCCCCGGGCGCCGCCTTTTGGCTCCCGGGACGTGGCCTCCGGTGCCGTCCCGGGCGCCGCCATTTGGCCGGGGACGTGGCCTCCGGGGCCTCCTCGGGCGCCGCCTTTTGGCTCCCGGGACGTGGCCTCCAGTGCCGTCCCAGGTGCCGCCATTTGCCCGGGGACGTAGCCTCCGGCATTGTCCCGGGCCTCATCGCCCTCCTAAAGGTAAAGTCTTGAACTGTTTATCACGTGCAGGTCACGCGAGGGGCGCCTCGAGAACTAGCGACCACCTGTCAAGCATCCAAGGCATTTGACCGGGAGAAGGACGGTCCTACCCTTCAATCCGACGGTGGCTTCCGGCGTAGTTTAGGTTTTTTGCTGCTTTTTGGGGCTATAAATAGCCCTTGTACCCCTCTGTTGTAAGGGATCGGTTCTTTTATTGGAATAGGTAAACTCATAGGCGTGCTCTGGAAGCCTCTCCCCCGGAGAGAGCCTCCCCAGCCGACTCCGGTCGGGAGCGCGTCGACAGGACTAGGGCCCCCACCGGGACCCGAACCTGTATAAACCCGTGTGTCATTCTTTGTGCTTGTCCGGCGGGGGAGGACCGGTTATCCGGTCAACCCGCGCCGCGTAATCTTCACTAGGATCACTCGCAAAACCTGCCGGGGTATTCGCAATACCACGACAGTTGGCGCCAACCGTGGGGACTCGTGACAAGACGCCATGGCTCCCCCAAGAACAAGGGCTCGCAACCTTCCTGGTGATCCGGGTCTCGGAGACCCGGCGCCGTCCGCCCGGGACACTGCCGTTCCGGCGGTCCCTTCCGAGGCGACCTGGCCCAGGTACCGCCTCCCTCCTTTCCTCTTAACTTAGGTGCTTCCACCTCAAGGTCGCTCCCGGCGCCCGCGGGGACCACGGCCGGGACTAGTCTCCCCCCGACGGCTCCCCCGGCTCCCCGGGACGCCCTGCTCGAAGCTCTCGTGGAAGGCCAGCTCCGTAGCGTGCTGGCGCGGCCTCCGGCCCCCACATTTGCGCCACACCCGTATCCTGGGAACATGCCCCGGTTTATGGGTTACCCGGCGGCCCCTCCGGCCTCCGAGGGGTTGTTCGCACCGTATGATCCTGCCGGGGGGTTCCCTCCCCCTGCGGGATATACGGCCGGCCCGGTGCCGGGAGGTTATTTCATGCCTAGGCCCTTCGTGGCACCAGGGGGGTACCCCGTCCCCGGCCTTTTCCCGGGGCCGGGAGCCTACTTCTTGCCGGGGGTTTACCCTGCGCCGGGAGCCAGTCCCGCCCCCCGCGTCGCGTTTACTGCACCGGGGGCGGTTGACAGAGCAGCCCCCGTGCCGCGGCGGACTTCCCCCCGCATGGGCTCCCCGGTTCCGGACGTCGCTGCGGGGGCTCCCCCCTCGCCGGTCCCGGGTGTTACCGGGCCTGCCCCCTTCCCGGTTCCGGTCGTGCCCACTGGGAGCCCCTCCCCTGTTCCGGATGATACAGGGGCTCCCCCCTTTCTGGTCCCGGGGGTCGTCGCAGGGGGCTCCCCCCAAACGGCTCCAGAAGCTACAGCGCACGAGCTCCCTCCTTCGGCGGGACAGGTCCGTTTTGCCCCGGGGGAGGTCAAGCGAATGCGTTCACCAGAGCGCGGGGAAGAACTTCCCCCCGGCCGTGGGCGCGGGGAGCCTCGCTCTCGCACCGGCCGGGGGAAGAGACCCGCTGAAGAGCCAACCTCTCCGGCGGAGAGCCCGGACGTCCGGGAACTCAGTCCCGGTCCGGAGGAAAAGCGTCACCACCGCCATTCTGGCGGACCTCTCGGACCGCTTCCGGACTCAGACAATGAGGGTCCCGTGAAGGAAGACAGCGACCGGGGCTCCCCAACCTTCAAGGGCAGGAGTTGAAGCACACGTGGAACTTGCGTTTACTTCGCAAGTTCTATGTTTAGCCTTACGGGCCTGTCCCCTCCCCCGGAGCGTTCACGCCGGAGGGGGAGGAGGGACACTGTATTTTCCTCCCCTTTCGCGGCTTCGCAGGGGGAGGCCTTGTACTTCATTTTATTAGCAATACATAGGTCTTGCTTTTCAAACTGTCTCATTGCAGGTCTCCCTCATTACCGCCCCTAGCGGCGATGCACTCCCCGCGAGGAAGCCCTCCCTGCGAGGATGCCCTCCCCGCGAGGACGCCCTCCTCGTGAGGATGCCCTCCCCGCGAGGAAGTGGGCCAGGCCCAACAAGTCCCTACAACGGTAGTCCTCACTCCCGTAGGGCGGCTTACGATCAGCCCTCGTGGACTGAGGGTGTAAGCGGCAACCCTGTCACAGTGGCCGTGGTAACGAGTCACTTTGGGAGACTAGTCCCCTACCCAAACACTCAAGACCCGTCTTCGGGCACTTCCTCCTCCGGGAGTCGACGTTACTCCCGGCTCCCCGTTTTCCCGGCGACCGGAAGATCGGCCCCTTGCGGCTTGATTGGATCTATCTTCCTCCTCCGGGAGTCGACGTTATTCCCGGCACCCCGTTTTCACGGCGACCGGACGATTGGTCCCTGGCGACCTTATTCCCGGCTCCCCGTTCTCACGGCGACCGGATGAATGCCTCCCGGAGACCCTATTCCCGGTTCCCCGTTCTCACGGTGACCGGACGATTGTCTCTCGGAGAAGTCACGGATGTCTCAGGCATTTTCTTCCGCAAAGACCCTATTCCCGGCTCCCGGTCCTCACGGCAACCGGACGAATGTCTCCTAGGAAGCTCACCTCCGGAAATCTCATCGGGTTTTCTTGGATATTTCTTCCACATGAGGCCTCATTCCCGGCTCCCCGTTCTCACGGCGACCGGACGATTGTCTCCCGGAAGGTCTTCTCCTTGAAAACCTCGTTTTAAAGTTTTCTAACTTAGAAAATTTCCTATGCTACAGGTGACTTCCACCCCGGGGGCCTTGTTACCCCCACAGCGCGCGGAGCTATTCTTCGGCCCACTGTGGGCGGGGGGGATAGGGAACCCCCGGGTGTCGACCGCACCGCCCACGAGGAAACTTAGCTCGTCCTTGTTAAGATGAGTTGTCCAGACCATCCAAGAAGAAGAAAATAAAGAGGCAATGAAATGAAACGACAACAGCTTTATTGATTCTCAAACCCTTAGGACATCTTCCCCCTCCGGTGGGCTTCGGAAACGATACAACCCGGGTTCTAACCCGGGGGATTCTCTACGTCCTAAGGCTCCTACGCCTAATACTCCCAGAGACTCTCCGCTAGCTCCCGGGTCATGTCCCGGTACAACGCCCGTACGCGGCGCCGAGCGTCCGGGAGCACATCTTCAGGCCAGAACTCGTATCCCGCCGGTGGAAGTATCCGGAGAGGAGGTATCATCCGGAGCCCTGGTCGCGGAGGGGACAATTCGGCACGATGATTATCGAAGTTGTCCAAGTGCCACTCCGGACGCCACCTCAGCCGGATCGGCTCCTGGACACTATCCTCGCCGCGATTCCCGGAGATAAGGCTTAGCAAAATTAAAGCCACTTGGGCGTCCCCCGGGGAGCCCCTCCCGGACCTTCGCCCGGAAGCAACCTCCCGGGAACCCTGGTAACAGTAAGTTCAATTCAAAGACTTAGAAAAAATTCTAACTTCATTGCATTCCAAATTTTTATGTACAAGTGCCCGGGGCTTCTTCCAAGAAGCTACCGGAATCAAAAAGTCCTAAAACAAAAAAGGGCCCTAGCTAAGACCCGGGGGGAGGCTCATACATGTTCATTGGCGTCCTCCCCCCGGGGGGCTTCCTCCGAGGCCGGGGCTGGGGCGTCTCCTGCCGGAGGCGCCGGAGCCGGGAACCACGCCCAGATGATCCGGTCGTAGAACCCTCCGGCGAGCTGCTCGACCTCCCGGCGCGAAGGTTCGAAGGAGTCCGGGAAGCTTCGGGGGATGCCACCCCCGATCGACCGGGCGCCGACCCCCCGGAACTCGACGAGCCCCGCAGCGGCCGCGACGACGGGGATCGCCCGACCCCGCGCCCGAACATCGGCAGCCTGCGGGATGGCGGAGACCTGTGCATTGAGGAAACGCACAGCCTCCGCGAGGGTCGCCGGCGGCACCTCCCTTCTCCCGGAGCCGAGGCTTACGCCAAGGCCCTCGAGGGGCATCTGGACGGAGCGGCCCGCGCCCGCCACCGCCCGGACGCTTGAGCTCTCGAGCTCACGGAGCGCCTCCTCCCTCGCCTTGGCCTCCTCCCGGAGGCGGGCGTTGATGGCCTCGGAAATATGAACCTGGGCCCGGGCCCGGGTCAATTCCGGGAGGTCTTCGTCGCCTTCCCAGAGGACCTCCTCGCGCTGCCCTACGGAGGCCACGGCCCAGCCCTCCACCTCCGTAAGCAGCCGGGCGACCCACTGCTCAAGGCCCCAGGTAACAGCTGCCACCTACGAAATATATAGAGTTAGAAAAATCTCGAAGTGCAGGAAATAAATGAAGACGTCATCGACTCGGGTTACCTGGGCCCCGAGGGACTGAAGCCCCTCGAAATGCTCATGGAGCATCCCTCCCGCGACGAAGGACTGCACCTTCCGGGTATGCAGGCCCTCCGAGTAGCGGGCGACCTCCATTGCGGGGAGCAAAGGGGTCTCCCGCCCGGCACCGCCGGCGCGGCTGGAGGGGGGTCCCCGGACCTCAAGGTCTGGTAACGCGGCCGGCGTCTTCGTCGACGAGGTAGTACCCCCCGAAGACGTGGCCGTGGAGCTCTCGGCGAGAGCCTCCGCCCGGGGGGGAACCATCAGGCCTTTCCCTGGCCCGGGCCGGAAGGTCCTCGGGGCCCTCTCCTCCGGAGGAACCTCGTAGACCGAGGGGCTCCCCCCCTCATCCACCGGCCAAACCCGCGGGGGCGAGCCCCCCACGAATCTCACCTCCAGCCTCTCCGGCTCCAAAGAAGTCGGAAGGGGCGGGAGGAGCTCCACCGTGAGTGGCGACGGGGCGTAGTTCGCCGAGTCGGACGCCGCCCTGCCCGCGGTCGCCTCCTTCCCCCGCGCCTCGACGGGGCCCTTCGGGGGAGGAGGTGTTGCTTCCTTCCGGGACGGTGCCCGGGCATGTTCGCTCCCGGGGGTCTCGTCCCGCGGCTTCGCCGGTGCCGACGCCTGCGTCGTCGATGGGCCGGGGGTCTTTTGAACCCGGGCCTTCTTGGGCTCCGAGCCCCCGGCCGCCTCCTTCCCCCGTTTGTGCGACCCGGGGGTGGGGAGAGGCTTCCTCTCCGGCAGCTTTAGCCCGAAGGCCGCCGCTACCAAGTTCTTGGGGGGGCCCTCGCCCACGGCGCGCACGACGCGCTCGTGCTCATCGGTGAAGTACCTCCCCAAGAGGTTCTCCCCCTTCTCCCACGCCACCGGGTACGGCCGGACTCCAAGAGGTAAAGAGTTAGTCAATTTCTTAAAAATTTGTAAGTACAATGCAGCGGGTTCCCGGAGCTTACGTCGCGTCACCGGCTTCACCGGGGGCCACTGCTCGGGGCCCATGCCGATCCCCCTCTTCCCGCCGGTGAAGGGGGAGATCCGGAGGAGAGCCATCTCCTCCGCTGCGTCCCGCATCGAGCGGGTCTTCTTGGAGAGGATCACCTTGCCGAGGAGCTCGTACTCCTCGTCCGTCCACACCGGTGGCTTTGGTGCGGACGACTGGCTGTAGGTGGGGGTCTCCGGGGCGTACACCACCGCGTCGTCCCAGACCCGGAGGTAGAACCACCTCCGGACCCAATCCCCCCAGTGGTCCCGGGAGGCTGCCGCCGGGTAGTCGATTACCCGTGCCGGCAACATCTGGACCATCACCGAACCGAAGGGGGACTTGCGGCCCCCCTTCACCAGGTGGGAGGTCCGCGCCGCCGGTTCGTAGAAGTACCGGAAGGCACGAAGGTCGGGCTCCCGCCCGGTCGCTGTCTCGTAGAGCGAAATGAAGAGGCCCATCCGGACGAGCGCGTTCGGGGTGAGGTGGTTGAGAGCCACCCCGTACTCCTTGAGAAACTCCCGGAGCATGGGATGCACCGGGAGCCGGAGCCCCGCCTCCAGGAAGGCCTCGAAGGCCACGACCTCTCTGGGCCTGGGGCGGGGGGCTCCGTCCTTCTTCACGGGGAGTCGAATGTCCCCATCCGCGACGATGCCTCTTTCGGCCAAGGACTCGGCGTCCTCGGCCGTGAACTCCGATGCACAGAGGAAATCCGAGGGGATCTCCTCCGGGGGCACTTCCGTGGTCTTCGCTCGACCCTTGGGTGCCATGAGGTTAGTTTTCCATTTTGGTGGCTAACTTTGCAGGAGGCTACTACTAGAAACTCCCGGACGCCCTCTACCGGAAAGGGCTACCGGAAAGAGCTACCGGGAGAGCAAAAATCGTTGAGGCTGAAAATGTGGAATGAGCTTCCGGGCCCCCCAAGGTCTTATTTATAGGGGTGGGCCGTGGTCTAGATGCCCGCCACGTGGCACCCGCGGATCAATCTGGACCGCCACGTGGCACCCGCGGATCAATCTGGGCGTGGCACCATGCGCGGGAAACGAAGGGACGGGCGCGTTAATCGAGGCACCGGTTCAAACCGCGCGCGCATTTATGGCGAAACGGCGCGGCTTCAAGCGTGGGGCACAGAAACCGAAGCGTCGCGGCTCCGGTGACTTGGCCCAAAGATCTTCCCGGTGACCTGAACCATACCCACCGGGGACTCGAGCATCGTCCCCGGTGTCCATGGGGGGCTGCTGTCGGGGGAAATCTCCGCGGGACTAAGTGCGGGTAAGTTATGCCACGGTGGCCCGAGGATCCGGCCCCCGGGGCCTCCCCGGGCGCCGCCTTTTGCCTCCCGGGACGCGGCCTCCGGTCCCCTCCCGGGCGCCGCCATTTGTCCGGGACGGGGCCTCCGGGGCCTCCCCGGGTGCCGCCTTTTGGCTCCCGGGATGCAACCTCCGGTGCCCTCCCGGGCGCCGCCATTCGCCCGGGGACGGGGCCGCCCCGGGCGCCGCCTTTTGGCTCCCGGTACATGGCCTCCGGTGCCCTCCCCGGGTGCCACCTTTTGGCTCCCGGGACATGGCCTCCGGCGCCCTCCCGGGCGCCGCCATTTGCCTGGGGACGTGGCCTCCGGGGTCTCCCCGGGCGCCGCCTTTTGGCTCCCGGGACGTGGCCTCCGGTGCTGTCCCGGGCGCCGCCATTTGCCCGGGGACACGGCCTCCGGGGACTCCCCGGGCGCCGCTTTTTGGCTCTAGGGACATGGCCTCCGGTGCACTCCCGGGCGCCGCCATTTGCCCGTGGACGTGGCCTCCGGGGCCTCCCCGGGCGCCGCATTTTGGCTCCCGGGACGTGGCCTCCGGTGCCGTCCCGGGCGCCGCCATTTGCCCGGGGACGCGGCCTCCGGGGCCTCCCCGGGCGCCGCCTTTTGGCTCCGGGGACATGGCCTCCGGTGCCCTCCCGGGCGCCGCCATTTGCCCGGGGACGTGGCGTCCGGGGCCTCCCCGGGCGCCGCCTTTTGGCTCCCAGGACGTGGCCTCCGGTGCCGTCCCGGGCGCCACCATTTGCCCGGGGATGTGGCCTCCGGAGCCTCCCCGGGCGCCGCCTTTTGGCTCCCGGCACGTGGCCTCCGGTGCCGTCCCGGGCGCCGCTATTTGCCCGGGGACGTGGCCTCCAGGGCCTCCCCGGGCGCCACCTTTTGGCTCCCGTGACGTGGCCTCTAGTGCCGTCCCGGGTGCCGCCATATGCCCGGGTACGTAGCCTCCAGCGCTGTCCCGGGCCTCATCGCCCTCCTAAAGGTAAAGTCTTGAACTGTTTATCACGTGCAGGTCACGCGAGGGGCGCCTCGGGAACTAGCGACCACCTGTGTCATTCTTTGTGCTTGTCCGACGGGGGAGGACCGTCATCCGGTCAACCCGCGCCGCGTAATCTTTGCTAGGATCACTCTCAAAACCTGCCGGGGTATTCGCAACACCACGACACGGGGAGTGGGCGCCCGGGCAATCGGGTGCCGCATCCCACGGAGCTTCCTCGAGTTCTTTGAGCCCGCGCGTTGGGAGGTGGAGCAGCTCACCGGGGGTTTCTATGACCGGATCATCCGGGTGAGATTCCCAGCACCGGTGCCTCCGGCAGTGGACGCCCCAGGCCTGGCCTCGGAGGAAGCCCCCCGGGGGGAGGACGCCAATGAAAGAGTATGAGCCTCCCCCCGGGTCTTTAGATAGGACCCTTTTGTTTTCTTAGGACTTTTGATCCCGGTAGCTTCTTAGCAGAAGCCCTAGACACTTGTAAAAAGATTTTTTGGAATACAATAGAGTTAGAAATTTTTCTAAGTGTTTGAATTGAATGCAATGTTACGAGGGTTCCCGGGAGGTTACTCCCGGGAGACGGTTCGGGAGGGGCTCTCCGGGGGACGCCCAAGCGGCTTTAATATTGTTAAGCCTCGTCTCCGGGAAGTGCAGCGGGGACGCCGTCCGGGAGCCCGTCCAGTTAAGGTGGCATCCGGAGTCGCACTTGGACAATTTTGACAATCATCGCGCCGAATTGTCCCCCCCCCCGCCCGCGTCCGGGGTTCCGGATGATACCTCCTCTTCGGATACTTCCACCGGCGGGATACGAGTTCTGGCCCGAAGATGTGCTTCGAGACGCTCGGCGCCGCGTGCGCGCATTGTACCGGGACTTGGCCCGGGAGCTACCGGAGAGCCTCTGGGAGTATTAGGCGTAGGAGCCTTAGGATGTAGAGGATCCCTCGGGTTAGAACCCGGGTTGTACCATTTCTGAAGCCCATGGGAGGGGGAAGATGTCCTCCGGGTTTGACGATGAATAAAGCTATGTTGTTGCTTTTGTTCTTTGTCGTCTTTTTTATTTTTTCTTCTTGGATGGTCTGGACGACTCCTTTTGACAAGGATGGGCTAAGTTTGCTCGTGGGCGGTGTCGCCGGCACTCAGGGGTTCCTTATCCCCCCCGCCCACTGCGGGCCAGAGGGTAGCTCCGCGTGCTGTGGGGCTAACAAGGCTACCGGGGTGAAGGTAACCTGTAGCATAGGAATTTTTGTAAGTTAGAAAATTTTAAAACGAGGTTTCCAAGGGAAAGACCTTCCGGGAGACAATCGTCCGGTCGCCGTGAGAACGGGGAGCCGGGAATAAGGCCTCATGTGGAAGAAACATCCAAGAAAACCCGATGAGATTTCCAGAGGTGAGCATCCTGGGAGATGATCTTCCGGTCGCCGTGAGAACGGGGAGCTGGGAATAAGGTCTCCGGGGAAGAAATGTCCGAGAAATCCGTAACTTCTCCGGGAGACGATCGTACGGTCGCCGTGAGAACGGGGAGCCGGGAATAAGGTCGCCAGGAGGCAATCATCCGTTCGCCGTAAGAACGGGGAGCCGGGAATAGGGTCGTCGGGAGGCAATCATCCAGTCGCCGTAAGAACGGGGAGCCGGGAATAGGGTCTCCGGGGACCAGATATCCAAGAAAGCCATTCGACATCCCACTGGGGAGAGCGTCTACTCCCGGAGGAGGAAGTGCCCGATGACGGGTCTTGAGTGTTTGGGCAGGGGACTAGTCTCCCAAAGTGACTCGTTACCGCGGCCACTGGGGACCGGGTTGCCGCTTACACCCTCAGTCCACGAGGGGTGATCGTAAGCCGCCCTACAGGAGGGACTTGGTGGGTCTGGGCCCACTTCCTCACGGGGAGGGCTTCCTCACGGGGAGGGCATCCTCGCAGGGAGGGCGTCCTCGCGGGGAGGGCATCCCTGTTAGGGGCGGTAATGAGAAGAACCTGCAATGAGACAGTTGAAGAGCAAGACCTATGTATTGCTAAAAAATGAAGTACAGTGCCTCCCCCTACGAAGTCACGGAAGGGGAGGAAAAAGTAAATACAGTGTCCCTCCTCCCCCTCCGGCGTGATCGCTCCGGGGGAGGGGACAGGCCCGTCAGGCTAAACATAGAACTTGCGAAGTAAACGCAAGTTCCACGTGTGCTTTAGCTCCTGCTCTTGAAGGTTGGAGAGCTTGTAGGCCCCTCAGCCCAGGACTGCGGAGATCCTGTAGGGGCCCTCCCACTTGGGGGAGAGCTTACCCTGGGCTTGGGGGTCCATCACGCGCTTGAGGACAAGGTCCCCAAGGCGGAAAGCTCTCTCGCGCACGCACTGGTTGTACGTGCGCGCCATCTCTTGCTCGTAGATGGCGTGGCAGAGGAGCGCTCGGTCGCATTCCTCCTCCACGAGATCGATCTCCAGGCGCTGGTTGGCCTCATTGGCCTGGTATGCTGCGGTCGTGGCTCCGTCTAGGAGCTCGACCCGCAGCGACCGGAAGGCAATATCCGGGGGAGGACTGCCTCCGCCCCGTAGACCAGGGAGAAGGGCGTACGTCCCATTGCCCGGGACGGGGTCGTGCGCATGGAGCAGAGGATGCTAGGAAGCTCCTCTGCCCATGCACCCCGCTTAGAAGCGGTTTGCTCGAGTCTCCGGTGCAACCCCTGTAGGATTACGCCGTTGACCCTCTCGACGGTCCCATTTCTCTGGGGATGGGCCACTGAGGCGAAGTGGATGACGAGCCCCAGGCCTTCGCAGAATTCCCGGAAATAAGATGAGTCGAATTGGGTCCCATTGTCCACGGTGATTTCCCGGGGAACACCAAAACGACATACGACGTTTTTCCAGAAAAACCGCTGGACGGCCCGGGATGTGATGCTGGGCAAAGGCTCCACCTGAACCCACTTTGTAAAATAGTCGACCGCGACTACCGCATACTTGTATCCTCCGGGCGCTGGGGGGAAGGGCCCTAAAAGGTCCATCCCCCAGTGCACGAAGGGCCAAGTGATGGGGATCGTCTGCAGCGCTATAGGGGGGAGGTTCGAGCCCTTGGCCATCTTTTGGCATGCTTCACACGCGGAGACAAGGTCTCGCGCGTCGCGCATGACCGTGGATGTCTTCGAGAAGTTGGAGTCCCTCCGGCCGGGGGAGGCAACGTAGGAGGGCCGAAGCCCCCCGCTTGTAGAGCCTCCCCTCCAGCAGGAGATATGCCCGGGCTTTGGCCCGGAGGCACTTAACCTCGGTCTCACCGGGAGGGTCCCCCTCCCCCTTGATGAAGGAGATGAGGGGGTCCATCCAGGACGGAGTCCGGGTGATCTTGGCGACCTCCGGGACATGAGGCTCGTCGCCCGTGTCCGGGGAGGCCACCGAGGGCTTCGTGATGATTTCCAAAAAAGCCCCCTTGGGGAGCGATTCCCGGGCGCTCGCTGCCCTGGCCAAGGCGTCGGCCCGGTCATTGTCCCTTCGTGGGATATGCCGGACCTCGAGGCCGTCGAAATGCCTCTCCATCTTTCGCACTTCCTGCAAATAAAGACTTAAGTTTGCGTCATGGCACAGGTAAGACTTGTCCATTTGGCAAACTACGAGCTCAGAATCTCCCTTGACTAGGAGGCACCGGATCCCCAGCGAGCGCGCAAGGCGCATCCCGAGGAGCAAAGCCTCGTACTCGACGACGTTGTTAGTTGCGGGGAACTCGAGCAACGCGGCGTACTCGAGTTCCTTCCCCTCGGGGCTCCGGAGGACTACCCCCACACCAGCCCCGGCGAGACACAGCGACCCATTGAACATGAGAGTCCAATGATCACTGTGTCGGGGCGGCACAGGGAGGTCTTCGTCCCCGAACCCAGAGTCAGGAGTCCACTCCGCGACGAAGTCGGCGAGGACCTGCGACTTGATGGCGGAGCGGCCGGTGAGGGACAGGGAGAAGGGGGCGAGCTCGGCCCCCCACTTCCCAATCCGGCCGATGGCTTCTTTGTTCCGCAGTACCTCCCCCAGGGGGAGGGACGACGGGACGGTGATGGGGTGTCCCAGGAAGTAATGGCGAAGCTTCCGGGACGCCATCAGGAGGGCCTAGCAGATCTTCTCCATCTCCGTGTACCAAGTTTTGGCCCCTTCGAGGGCCTCACTCACGTAGTACACGGGACGCTGCTGCCCCCCTTGTTCCTTCACCAAGACCGCGCAGACGGCGACGGGGGTCGCGGCGAGGTAGAGGAGCAAGGGCTCTTCTGGAGACGGACTCACGAGCATTGGAGGGCTCGTGAGGTACTTCTTGAGGTCGTTGAAGGCTTCCTGGGCCTCGGGGGTCCAGCGGAACCCCTGGAGCCCTCGGAGAATCTTGAAGAACTGGAGGCCCCTCTCCCCCGACCGGGAGACGAAGCGACTTAGCGTGGCTAGGCGGCCGGAGAGCCGCTGGATATCCTTGACGGAGCGCGGCGGGGGCATGTCTAGGAATGCCCGGATCTTCTCGGGGTTTGCCTCAATGCCCTGCTGGGACACGAGGAAACCTAGGAGCTTCCCCCCGTGCACCCCGAAGGTGCACTTCTCCGGGTTGAGCTTCAGCCCGAACGCGCGGAGATTGCGGAAGGTTTCAGCCAGGTCATCGATGTGGGAGGCTGCGCAGGGACTTTTGACGACCGCGTCGTCTACGTAGACTTTGACGTTGCGGCCGACTTGATCTTTGAAGACCAGCGTCATTAGGCGCTGGAAGGTCGGCCCCGCGTTCTTGAGCCCGAAGGGCATATGGACGTAGCAGAAGGTTTCAAGGGGAGTTATGAAACTCGTCTTTTCCTCGTCCCCTTCCGCCATCCGGACTTGATGGTAGCACGAGTAGGCGTGTAGGAAGCTCATGGGCTCGCACCCCACAGTGGAGTCGACGAGCTGGTCAATCCGCGGGAGCGGGAAGTTGTCTTTGGGGCAAGTGTGGTTAAGGTCGGTGAAGTCCACGCACATCCACCACCTGCTGGTTGACTTCTTTACAAGGACGGGGTTCACGAGCCACTCGGGGTGCAGGCTCTCCCGAATGAACCCCGCCTCTCAAAGCTGGGTGATCTCCACCTTCATTGCCTCTTGGCGCTTGAGGGAGAGTTTCCGCAGCTTCTGCTTGATCGGGGGGTGACCGGGAGCCACTGCGAGCTTGTGCTCAATGACCTCCCGGGCGACGCCCCGCATGTCCGAAGGCTTGCACGCAAAAACATTGGAGTTTTCGCGCAGGAAAGCCGCAAGTTGCGCTGCATGCTCCTCGGGGAGCTCCGCCCCGATCCGGACAGTTTTGTCTTCGTCGCCTGGGGACAGCGGGACCTTCTGGAGGCCCCCTTCTGGACGCGGCTTGAGGAGGGGCCTCCCGAGCGGTGGCGCAGCGACGTCCAGATCCGGGGGAGAGGCGTCCCCCCCGGGCGTCTTTATGAGGTTGACGCTTCTGATTGTGGCGGCAGCGCGCTCGTATAGAGCACGGGCCATGTCTTGGTCTCCCCGGACGTTGATCACGCCATGCGGCCCGGGGATCTTCATGCAGAGGTAGTTTTGATGGGTGGCAGCCCCCAGCCGGTTGATTGTGGTCCTCCCCATAATCGCGTTGTAGGAGGAGGGGAGGTCCACTACGTCGAAGCGGACCAGCTCGATCCGGTAGTTCTCCGCGGTGCCGAATGTCATAGGGAGGTCTACCTTGCCCACGGGGTGAATCGCCTTCCCCGGGACAAAGCCTTGCAGGGGCCCGGCTGCGGGCTGCCGGAGCTTCTCATCCACCTGCATCTCTTTGAAGGCCTTCAAAAATAGGACGTCGGCGGAGCTTCCGCCGTCCACGAGGATGCGGGCCAGGTGGCAGTTGTAGATGGTCGCGGAGACCATGAGCGCGTCGTCGTGGGGGAAGCGAACCCCTCGCGCGTCTTCCGTCGTGAAGGTGAGGGGGACGTCCGACCACTTAGGTGGCGGGGACGCGTGTAGCACCCCCACAACCTTGACCTTGCGCGCGTACTCCTTACGTTGGCGCTTATCGTCCCGCCCGGAGGTGGACCCTCCCACGATGACGTTGATGCGGCGCTCAGAAGTTTGAAAGGGGAAAGCTTCTGAAGGCTCCCCCTCCTGCGTCTGGGGACCCCCCGCGGGAGCGGGAAGGGCCGGAACGGCTGGCCGAGGGGGCAAGGAGGCCGGAGTCCCCCCCCTGGCCGCCCTGGTAGAGGAATGCCGCGAAGTGCTGCAGTAGCTGGCTGCAGTCTCGGGTAGCATGGGTACTGGACCCGTGGAAGCTGCACCACGGTCCTTCCCGCCTTCTCCCCGCAGGGCCCTCCCTGCCGCGCGAGGACTGTCCCCCCCGTAGCTTTTCGGCTTGGGGAAGGGGCGGTTGCCCCTGGGGGGGTTGCGCGAGCCGCCTCCGCCCTCGAGGACAAAGGTGTCTCGAGGCCGTGGCTCGTTACGCCCCCCCTGTCTGGGGCGCTTGAGGGGATCCCTGGCCCCCCTGTCGGCGGGGGCGGGAGCCCCCTGGGTCTTTTTCCAGATGTCGTCTTCCTCCGCCCGAGCGTACTTTTCGAGTACGTTGAAGAGCTCGTCGGTGGAAGAGGGGTAGCTCCGAGAGAGCCTTCGATGGAGCTCCCCGGGGAGGATGCCGCTTTTGCAGGCATCGATGATCGTAGAGTCGGGGACATGGGCCACTTTGCCTTTCACCAGAGCAAAGCGCTTGAAGAAGCTTCTGATGGTTTCCCTAGTCCTCTGCCGGACAGTGTACAGCTGCGAGGAGTCCAGGGGGCGCACATAGTTCCCCTGGAAGTTCGCGCAGAACTGCCGCTTGAGCTGCGTGAAAGACTTGATGGAGCCGGCCTTCAGGTTGTAGAACCAGGAGCGGGTGATGCCGGTGAGGTAGCGGGGAAAGACGTTGCATTGTACCGTCTCGTCCCCCCGGCCACGGAGATGGCTGTGGAGTATACCTGCACAAATTCGTAAGGGTCTGCCTCACCGCTATAGTGCTCGATATGCGGAGGGCGGTAGGGCTGCGGCCACTGGATGCTGCGAAGTCTTCGGCATAGGGGCTGGTTAGCCCCCTGCACTTCCCGGGGAGAGTCCCGGTCGATGTCTTCTTTGACGGGGGGCACGCCCTCGTTGTCTGAGTCTGGAAGCGGTCCGAGAGGTCCGCCGGAGTGGAGGTGGCGACGCTTCTCCTCCGGACAGGGGCTGAGTTCCCGGACGTCCCGGCTATCCTCCGGAGAGGCTGGCTCTTCAGCGGGTCTCTTCCCCCGACCGGTGTGAAAGCGAGGCTCCCCGCGCCCGCGGCCAGGGGGAAGTTCTTGCCCGCGCTCAGGTGAGTGCATTCGCTCGACCTCCTACCGGGCGAAACGGACCTGTTCCGTCGAGGGAGGGAGCTTATGCACTGTACCTACCGCCCCGAAGGCTTCCGGGGACGGCTGGGGGGAGCCCCCTGAGAAGACCCCCGGGACCGGAAAGGGGGGAGCCCCTGTATTATCCGGAACCAGGGAGGGGGCGCCCACGGCGACGTTTGGAACCAAAGTGGAGGGAACCCCAGTGGCAGCGACCGGCACCGGAAAGGGGGGAGCCCCCGTAACATCCGGAACCGGCGAGGGGGGAGCCCCCGCGGCGACGTCTGGGACCGGGGAGCCGACGCGGGGGGGAGTCCGCCGAGGCACAGGAGCTGCTCTATCGACCGCCCCCGGTGCGGTACACGCGACACGAGGGGCGGGACTGGCTCCCGGCGTAGGGAAAAACCCCGGCATGAAATGGGCTCCCGGCCCCAGGAATGGGCATGGAACGGGGTAGCCCCTGGTGCCACGAAGGGCCCGGGCAGGAAGTAGCCCCCCGGCACCGGGACGGGCCCTGGTGCCGGGATGGGGCCGGACGTGTAGCCCGCAAGGGGAGGGAATCCCCCGGCGGGGTCATACGGGGCGGCCAAACCCCCGGAGGCCGGAGGGGCCGCCGGGTAACCCATAAACGGGGGTATAGTCCCCGGGTATGGGTGCGACGCAAATGTGGGGGCAGGAGGCCGCGCCAACACGCTGAGCAGCTCATCCGTTGAGCGCTGGGCACGGAGCTGGCCCTCCACTAGAGTGCCAAGCAGGGCGTCCTGGGGAGCCGGGGGAGCCGTCGGGGGGAGGCTGGTCCCGGCCGAGGTCCCCGCGGACACCGGGAGCGACCTAGAGGTAGAAGCACCTAAGTTAGGAGGAAAGAAGGGAGGCGGTACCTGGGCCAGGTCACCTCCGGGTGGAAGCGCCGGGACAACAGTGTCCTAGACGGGCGGCGCCGGGTCTCTGAGACCCGCGTCACCGGGAGGGGTGCGAGCCCTTTTTCTTGGGGGAGCCATGGCGTCTTGTCAGGAGTCCCCGCGGTCGGCGCCAACTGTCGTGGTATTGCGAATACCCCGGCAGGTTTTGAGAACGATCCTAGCGGAGATTACGCGGCGCCGGTTGACCGGATGACCGGTCCTCCCCCGCCGGACAAACACAAGAAATGACACGAGGATTTATACAGGTTCGGGTCCCGATGGGGGCCCTAGTCCTGTCGGTGCGCTCCCGACCGGAGTTGGCTGGGGAGGCTCTCTCCGGGGGAGAGGCTTCCGGAGCACACCTGTTAGTTTTTAGCTATTCCCACAAATGAATCACTTGCTTACAACTGAGGGGTACAAGGGCTATTTATAGCCCCAAAAAGAAGCAAAAAGACCTATCTACCCCGGAAGCCACCGTCGGATGGAGGGGTAGCGACGTCCTTCTCCCGGTCAAACGTCTTGGATGCTTGGCAGGTGGTTGCTGATTCCCGAGGTGTTCCTCGCGTGACCTGCACGTGATAAACAACTCGAGACTTTACCTTTAGAAGGGCGATGAGGCCCGGGACATGTGCCCGGGACATGTGCCGGAGGCCAGGTCCCTGGGCCAAAATGGCGGCGCCTGGGGAGGCACTGGAGGCCAGGTCCCCGGGCAAATGGCGGCGCCCGGGGACTGGCGCTGGAGGCCAGGTCCCGGGAACCAAAAGGCGGCACCCGGGACCGGCGCCGGAGGCCAGGTCCCGGAGGCCAAAATGGCGGCGCCCGGGGAGGCCCCGGAGGCCAGGTCGCCGGGCAAATGGCGGTGCCCGGGACCGGCGCCGGAGGCCAAGTCCCGGGGGCCAAAAGGCGGCACCCGGGAGGCCACGGAGGCCAGGTCTCGGGGGCCAAAATGGCGGCGCGCTGGTAGGCCCCGGAGGCCAGGTCCCCGGGCCAATGTTACGCAACTTACCCGGACTTAGTCTCGCGGAGATTTCCCCCGACAGCATCCATCGTCCACTTTAAGTTACAAACGCGTAAGTTAGATTTTGCAAATTGAGTATATTAATTAAGTTGTTAGCTAGAATGGCTAGGGTTTACCTCCTATAGTCTAACACTCTTCTTGGGCCACTGTATGTACGAGCCTAATGCGTCGCCAATTGTCCGCATTTCGTCCGTTGGGACGGGCAACGGAAAAGAGCTGTAGCCTAGGAGGGCCATGTCCACCTGTACCTTTGCGAATCCAGGCTCCAGAGGCACGTAGTGGATCCGGACATCCTCCCAAGACTGATATACGACCCCGTTTGCCACCACTACAGGTTTGTCGCCTATGTTGATCAATAGGCTACAGCTCTTCGACTTCTGCAATTTGCAACAATTATAACAGGTTAGCAAAACAGTTCTAACGTAACAGGGGTGGCATCAACTGAACTGCATATATAGCTCATGAGTTGCAATACCTCAATCAGGTCCACCGGCATGCTCAGGATTGGTCCATTCGACCACAAAGTCGGCCAAGACCTGAGACTTAACCGCAGTGCGGGGCGTGAAATGGATATCGAAGGCACCGAGCTCGACAGTCCATTTCGTTATCCGATCAGATTTCTCTGGATTGCGGACAATATCCCCCAATGGAAAAGATGAGGGTACAGTGATCTTATGTGCTTGAAAGTAATGTCGTAGCTTACGGGAAGCCATCAGTAGTGCATAAAGTATATTCTGGACCTCAGGGTATCGCTCCTTAGGGCCATGAAGTACCTCGCTTACATAGTAGACGGGTTTGTGTATTCCTCCTCTATCCGCGATCAGGACCGCGCTGACCGCGTGTGGTGTGGCCTCCAAATAGAGAAGTAATGGTTCTCCTTTGTTGGGAGACACCAAAACTGGTGGACTGGATAAATATGCCTACACCTCCTGAAATGCTTTTTCAGCCTCATCGGACCACGCGAAATTGTGATGTTTCCGCAGGGCTTTGAAGAAAGGTAGTCCCCTCTCGCCTAGTCGCAATATGAACCGACTTAAGGCCGCCATGCGACCTGCTAGGCGCTGAACATCCTTCATGGTCGAGGGAGACCTCATCTGTTCGATAGCCCTGATTTTTTCAGGATTGACTTCAATGCCTCTGGAGCAAACAAGGAAACCAAGAAGTTTTCCTGAGGAAACCCCAAAAGAACGTTTCTCAGGGTTCAATTTTATTCGAAAGCAATTCAAATTACAGAAGGTTTCAGCGAGATCGTCCAAATGAGACAATCTTTTCGTGCTTTTCACAACCAAGTCGTCTACATATGCTTCGAGATTATGCCCTATCTGGGAAAGAAAGGTCTTTTGCATCAAGCGCTGGTACGTGGAACCTGTGTTCTTGAGATCGAATGACATTCTGACATAGCAGTAGGTGCCGAACATGGTGATGAAGGCAGTCCTCTCTTCATCTTCTTCTGCCATGCTAATTTGATGATATCCTGAGTAAGCGTCCAGGAAACTCATCAGTTCGCAGCCCGCGGTTGAGTCGACCAGCTGGTCGATGCGGGGAAGGGGAAAGTCATCCTTCGGACAGGCACTGTTCAGGCTGGTGTAGTCGACGCACATGCCCCTCTTACCATTTGACTTGCGGACCATGACCGAATTTGCAAGCCATTCCGGGTGATCGACCTCACGGATAAACCCGGCTTTTAGGAGTTTGTCCAACTCCTCTCGGATGGCTTCCTCTCGGTCAACAGCAAAGCACCTGAGCTTTTGCTTTATTGGTCGCTGTCCAGGTCGAATCGCTAACTTGTGCTCGATTACCTCCCTTGGGACACCGGGCTTGTCGGATGGCTTCCACACAAACACATCTGCGTTATCCCGGAGGAAAGTAATGAGCTTGAGTTCCTATTTGTCATCCAGGCCTGATCCGACCCAAATTGTCTTGGATGGATCATCTTGGTACAAAGGAACTAGTTTGAGTTTCTCATCTGGTCAAGGAGCAGCCTTGATCGCGTCAGCGGCGACTGTGGCGACCTGAGCGTCCCGGAGGGGAAGTTGGTCCACCATATCCAAAGATAGCCGGTCACACGTCAATGCCACATTGCCACTGCCTCGGATCGACATGACACCTTTGGGGCCGGGCAACTTGCCGCACTGATAAGCGTAGTGCATTGCCATCATAAATTTAGCAAGAGTTGGCCAGCCAAAGATTGCATTGTAAGCCGAATCACAATCAATTACATCCGAAGTAACCAATTCTGTTCGAAAGTTATCCGTTTCTCCCAGTGTGACTGGGGGGACCACCTGTCCCAACGGCATCATGGAGGGACCAGGAATTATCCCATAAAATGGGTGGATTATGGGCTTGATCTTCGAACGAGGAATTTGCGTCTCATCCAGCGCCTTGACCAATAGAATGTCCAAGGAGCTTCCTCCGTCAACTAGGACCCTTTCGACTCTCGCATTACTGATGATTGGGGTAATGACCAGAGGAAGCCTCAAATGTCAAAGGTGTATCCGACCAACGGGGGTACTGAGGTTCACCAAGGGACGTCTCTGTTTGGTTAACCTCTCGATAAAAGGTTTTAAATTGCCTTTTGGAAAGAAAAGAGGAGGAACCTCCAAAAATAACATTAGCATGGTTATGAGGTACCTGGTAAGACATCTCTTCGTCCCCGTCGGCGTCGCTTAACCCGCATGCTTGTTCCTTAGTTGGTAAGGTCGGCATTGGTCCAACCCCCTGGTAGAAGTCATCTAACTGCTTCAACCAACTCCTGCAGTTCTTGAGGTCGTGGCCTGCGGAGTTGTGGAGCGGACACCATTTCTTGCCTTCCTGCGGGTTAGTCGACTTCTCTGGCTGGTCGGTACTACGACCACCACAAGCAGTTTTATTTTTAAACGAAGGTTTGTTACCTTTGTTCGAAGGAGGCTTCTCTGCAACTGCGACCTCCCAGTACTGTCCAGAGCGATTCCTTTTCGACTTCTTCAACTTCCCGTCTGATGAAGATTCTAGCTTCTTGCTTGGATCTTCCTTCCTAGTATCCTTGAAACCTGGTTGAGGTGGTACGTTACCTTTATCGACCATCTGGTTCCATTTGACAGCCTTGACTACGTCAGAATATCGATCAGCCATATCAAAGAGATCGGCTACTGATCAGGGAGGATGGATGAGCAAGTCTTCAGTGAATCTCTGATATCAAACGGCATGTTTAAATGCCCTCATAACAGAGCTATCAGATATGTTTGGGATGGTATTCCTCACCCCAACAAATCTCTTGACAAACTGATGAAGCGTTTCGGTCGAAGTTTGTCGTAGCCGATGGAGGTCATCCTCTTTACCCGGCTTCTGATAACAATTTTGGAAATTGCTGAGGATAGCATCACACAGCATTTCCCAGTTATAGATCAAACCTTCGGGTTGGTTAAACAACCAGGTTCTGGCTAGTCCTTCGAGGACTGTTGGCAGGTAGTTAGCCATGACCCGGTCATCGCCACATGCCGCTTGGATGGCTATAATGTAGATTTGAAGAAACTCGGAAGGGTTCTGAGTTCCATCGAACCTCTCTATGGCCCCTAGTCTAAACTTGTCTGGCCAAACGACCGCACCAAGGCCAGGCGTGAAAGCTTTATAACCAACGTAGGGACCGTGAACTGTCCTGCGACTCTCGATCGGATCGCGGGCAACCTCACGCAATGGAGAAGCCACTCGTGGTCCTAAACAAGAGTGGACAGGAACCCGATCCCTATCACGAGAATCTTGCGCCCATCTGGACTTGTCCTGCCGGGATGGTACAGGTGGCGGGTGACTCCATCGACCTGAACCAGAGTGACAGTGCTCTCAGTTGTGGGAACGTGTCACCGACCGGGAGAAGGCCGTAGGGGTCGCCTCAAATGCAACCACATCCAACCTTTCCACCAGGATTCTGGTGAAGGCCGGTTTCTGCGCATCTGTGACCGTACGAGGAAAATTACGCATGACTTCCGCGATAGATCGAAGCCGGCCATGCATACTTCTTTTAGGGGCACCAGGTGTTACCGTTTCTTCGTCCACTGGGAAACGCTCCGGAGGCAAAGAGGGTGTCTGGTCGCGTTTGCGACCACGTGATCGTCGGGAAGAACTCGGAGCAGCATCGTAATGAGCCTGCGCATCTTGAAGAGCCTCTAGGGCAGTTCTGCGTAGTTCGTTGTCTTGTTGCTCGAGATCTTGATCTTCCTTTTGTTTGCGTTCCTGTTCTTCCCTAGCAGCCCGTTGATCGGGAGTTTCCTCCAACAAGGCAGCGAACTGTCTAGGGAGAGAGGTTGCCGAGGGAGAAAACATTTCGGTTTGTTCCGAGTCAGACTCGAAATCAAAGAGACGATGGAGGTTATCAGGGTCAAATCTCCCCGGGCTGATTTCCTGGTCCACATCATCCTTCCCCTCAGCAGGGTCGCATGACAGACCGGATTCGCCTTCTAATGCATTAAGAACCTCAGTGGGTTCTGACCTTGCGTAACTTGCCTCCTGGTCATTAGACATGATTTGGAGGGTTCATTCGACCTCTGGGACGACCTCGCCTCCGTTTTCCTCCATCGGGACAGGATCGCTAGGACAAGGCATCGGAATATGAGCATAATCCTCGAGATCGAAATCGTTCTCAGAATCATATGCTCTAGCCATGATTCAGCGAACCTCCGGATGAAAATTAGGACGCCTTGAGAAAGGCCCCACGGTGGGCGCCAGCTGTCGACGATTCGGACTCAGGGTCCTTAGTCGAACTTATGCAGAATTTGTAGGTTGTGAGACCTTCCAGGGTGTCCCTCTAGGAAGGTATGTTGAATCAAAGATAACTAGAGCACAGAGAAGTTTATACAGGTTCGGGCCCTCGATGGTGGGAGTAATAGCCCTATGTCCTGTTGGGATTTCACTATGTGTGGTAAAAAGAGTTACAAAGTTATGGAAAAGATCTTCACAGGCGAAGATTTTTCCTATATGTTTGTACAAGACAATGCCTGGAAGGCTTGTGAAAGCTATCTAGCTTAGACTACTGTCTTTTGATCCTTTGCAAGTTACATTGCTTGATTCGATGATCTGATCATCAACTTGTCCAATCCCTCCTGTTTGATGCATTTGGTTACCCCTTTATACTGGTCGAAAGGGTGCCAAGTCATAACGGCATCAAACAGTTATTTGGATGCAGTTTTGGCAACTGCCCCTAACTCCCACGCAGTTTTAGCACGTGTTACTCATGGATAACCGCACGTATTAACCTCCTGACGGTTGTCTCCATACGTGGAAGGATCTTCGGGATACTCGGGATATCCCTGTTGTAGGGTTAGAATAATCCCGCGTTCCCTGGTCGAAGGTGTTCTGACCGCGCGTTGTTTGTTGTTACCTGACCGCTCACTATCTGCAGTCTTTTGTTCTCGCATGGTATACGAACTCCTGACCGCACACTAGCTACGGTCTGATCGCGTAAAGCCTGTGACCACATGATTTTGCTTTTCGGAGTAACTTGAGTTCGCATCATCGGGCACTTGTCTGGTTCGAATCTGCCCTGAACCAGCCGTGCATTTATTTGAACTGGCTCGGGTATCAATCCTCGTCACACAGGGAAAGTCGTGTGCAATGAAAAATGCAAGCACGATTTGGGGAGGGATTTTTTCTCTATTGTAACAAGGAAAAATTATCTACTCCATCCGACTAGTTCCGGGTTCAAGTCTCGGGCAACCCATAAGGAAAATAGAAAAGGACAATCTGAGTTTTTAATTTTCACTCGCCTCATTTACATACAAAATTTTTAGGTTTAGGTTTGGTTAATGGTGAATTTAGTTATATGGATAGCTACTCGTTGGGGCTGGCTTGGTTGACATTGGTATATAGTATATGTTATACTGTTAAATAACAAGCCTTCTATTATCTATTTTATTTCTAGTTAATACGTGTGCTTGGGAGTCCTTGCAATTTGAATAACCAAGATCTTACCATGACTGCAATTTTAGAGAGACGCGAAAGTACAAGCCTATGGGGTCACTTCTGCAACTGGATAACTAGCACGGAAAATCGTCTTTCCATTGGATGGTTCGGTGTTTTGATGATCCCTACCTTATTGACCGCAACTTCCGTATTTATTATCGCCTTCATCGCTGCTCCCCCAGTAGATATTGATGGTATTCGTGAATCTGTTTTTGGTTCTTTACTTTATGGAAACAATATTCTCTCAGGTGCCATTATTCCTACTTCTGTGACGATCGGTTTGCACTTTTACCCAATCTAGGAAGCTGCATCTATTGATGAGTGGTTATACAATGGCGGTCCTTATGAGCTAATTGTTCTACACTTCTTACTTGGTGTAGCTTGTGGGTCGTGAATGGGAACAACATTTCCGTCTGGGTATGTGTCCTTGGATTGCTGTTGCATACTCAGCTCCTGTTGCAGCTGCTACTGATGTTTTATTGATTTACCCTTTAGGTCATGGAAGTTTCTCTGATGGTATGCCTTTAGGAATATCTGGTACTTTCCACTTTCTGATTGTATTCCAGGCAGAGCACACCATCCTTATGCATCCATTTCACATGTTAGGTGTAGCTGGTGCATTCGGCGGTTCCCTATTCAGTGCTACGCATGGTTCCTTGGTAACCTCTAGTTTGATCAGGGAAACCACTGAAAACGAATTTTCTAATGAGGGTTACAGATTTGGTCAACAGGAAGAGACTTATAATATTGTGGCCGCTCATGGTTATTTTGGCCGATTAATCTTCCAATATGCTAGTTTCAACAACTCTCGTTCTTTACACTTCTTGGCTGCTTGGCCTGTAGTAGGTATCTGGTTCACTACTTTAGGTATTAGTACTATGGCTTTCAACCTAAATGGTTTAAATTTAAACCAATCTGTAGTTGATAGCCAAGGTCGTGTTATTAATACTTGGGCTAATATCATCAATCGTGCTAACTTTGGTATGGAGGTAATGCACAAACGTAATGCTAACAACTTCCCTTTAGACCTAGCTGCTCTTGAAGTTCCATCTCTTAATGGATAAGACTTTTCTCATAACATATAGGAATTTTTGAAGGAAGGTAAGTTCACTTAAACCTCTGACTATCATCTCTCTCTCCTATTTTGGATATAGCTTTGCTACTCTTTGATGGGCATCTTGTAAAGAAAAAGAAAGAGGCATAGAAAGAGTGACAAAGCTCAATCCAAAACATGAAAGAGGAATCACAACTATCTCACGAAAGAAGGGTCTCAAGCAGTGTGTTCATGGTCACTTCAAACATAGGATTTTCGGTCTCTTGAAGAGTAGCTTTCCCTTTCCGTGCGCAGAGGGGATAGATTAAGTATTCATCTGCTGTCTGTAGATTCATGCACAAATAAGACTCTAAATCCTTGGTTTGAGCATCCCTTTCTTTTGTAACCTCTCTTAGGAACTTCAAACGGAACAAGGCTAGGATCCTAATCTCTATTCCTTCCTCCTTGGCATCAGATAACTCCAATAAAGCATGACTGAAGTAGATATAAAACGTGTCGAAGAGCAATAGACTCATTTTTTTATAGAGCTTATCATTGTCATTGATTGACCAGCATGACTTATCGATTGAATGCAATAAGGAAGTGTTCTTCATCCTGGGGGCAGACCGCTCCCTCGGAAGAACGTAGTTGTAGGATGAACTGAACCTCGACTCGAACGTCGCAAATTTTTCTAACTATTCCATTAGCATCTACTGTCTTGACTTCCAAGGTTTGGGGCAATAGGTAATTCCCAAACGACCTATTCAAGCTTGCCATGACCATCAAAGGTTTTGCCAGAACCACGTCTGAACAACATAATCACAATGACTATCTTTATGTAGGTTGGGGCCATCAAGCTTAGACCGCCAGCCAATACATCACTTTGAATAAATAGGGATAAGAAAATACGGTTCACAGAAAATGCCACTATATATACGAACATAACTTTTTTTCATTCTCCGGATTGAAAACTTTTTCCGAAACGATCCTTTGTTTTTCATTTCCAATTATCCGTGGTCGGTGTCATCTTTCCACATGCATGCAAGATTCGATTTCCACGTCAACCTCTACATATTTAGGGATCTGCTCCCACATCTCTTTCAAAAAGCATTGACTATCCACAAGCAATTAGCCCGGCAAAGCCTCGGACAGAGGTAATCCCCACTTCCTGAATGAATGATTTAAGAACACAGACAGAGAGATATTGACTTTTTGCGAAGCCGGGCTTTGGAGATGAGGCCTTTTGGCGAAGCAAAGTGTAACACCCTAGTTTTGGGGGTGAAAAGTTTTGCATGAAAATCTTGCATGCATGTATCCCTGAAGTAGTAGCCAGATCAGTTGAACTCTAATCTCTCCCAAACCCTAAAAATCTCCAAATCTATTCTCTAGATCCAGATCAAGATCTGACCATCCAGATTTAACCTATCAGTTAACCTGAAGATAAAAGTCTTCAGGAGCCAGATCAAATTCTGACCCTAACTCTCAGTACCTAAGCCCCTCTCTGTTTTCGAAAACAGGAAAATTCAGATTTACCCTAAGTACCCCAGTTTCCAGATGATTGAATTATTTTGATTTAACCCTATTCAGACTCAAGTAACCCCTGGAATATGTTCCTAGGTTCATCCTCAACTCACTCCAAAAAGTTGGGAGCCAAATTAATCCATCTAAACACTTTTCGCAGTTTAGTCCAAATTTTACTGCAAATAAGTCCTTTTCTGTTTACCTGGAAGCCTGAAAGGGCTAAAATCTGCAAATTAATTCCAACTCCAGAATTTCTTCAGGAAACACCTTCCAAATACTATTTGATACAGATCTCCCTTTTGATCAGACTTCAAAATCTCTCTCCAATCACCAGAATTCGAAATCGACAAAATCCAGCCTTATTTTACCCTAATTTTACCCTATTTTCGAAAATAGGTGAAATCCCTCAAATCTTGTCAAATTTTCGCTAAATTTGAGCTGGATGAGTACTAATAGAAATGTTATACTCAGCCATGAAATCAATTCTCAAATTAACCATCTCTAAGACAGAAATTACAAATCAGTCCAGATTTCAAATAAGAATCCTTGCATTTTGGTCCCTGGTTCGACCAGAGACGCTGTGCACGACCAGCAGCCGTGCACGACCGCGACCACCGCGCTGCCACGCCAGGAACTTCGTCGCCGGTGAAGTCCCGTGGTCGCCACCCTTGCCACTGCGTTCCTGCCACGTGTGCGCACGCCGTTCGCCACCGTGGAGCCACCGCGGCCGCACCAGCATCGCCAATTTTGCCCGCGCGCGCACGCCATCGCTGCAGCCACGGCAGAAGCACGATGCCACGTTGCAAGCATGCCGGAGGAGCCCATCAGTTCGCCGTTGCATCACCCGGGACAGCGCACGCCAGCCTGCAAAGCCGGCACGGCCGCTGGAGCGCGTCACTTCGCTGCTGTCCCGCCCGGCCGGTCAATTCGCCGCTCCAAGTCTCCAAGCATTTTCCAGCCGTTGCAGCCTCGCCAAATCGCCTATAAATAACCCTCAGGACTTAGCCAACTTCACCACTTAACGAAGCACCAGAAATCGCCACACTCCACCGTGTCTTCGTCTTCTTCGGCGAGCTCGAGAAGAGGCTCACGGTGCCAAGCCTCTACACTGCTTCTTCCTCGATTCCAGCTACTCCAGTAAGCTCCTCTTACCTCCCTCATCATACTCGAGCGGGTAATTGACTTCAAACCTCTCCAGTCGCCGGCAATTCCCGTTTCTCTCCAGCAACTCCGGCGAGCAATTAAACTCTAACCAGAGTGAATTAGCTCTCGAGCCTGTAATCAAACATGATCAGTAGACTGATTAGAACACATCTAAGCAACCAGAATCGAAGAATTTGCTAAAATGTGAAAAACCCCAAATTGGAACCTTGCATATGAACTGGAGCTCGCTGTTAAGCTTTTCTGGTGCATCTCTAGTCAAACTAACTTCACCAGTAGCTTACTTATGCCCCAGAGACCCTCCTCAAGCAAGGAATTAAGTTTATTTGCCCTAAATCAAAAATGCCCAAATCAGGTTTGAGTTAATCTTTTCTCCGGCCAATATTCCCTAAATCCAGCCAATCCAGCCATGGAAACCTTGCCATCTAGATGTTTTGGACCATTCTGAGCAACTTTGTCTTCTATCACGACTTCTAATTCGGCCTAGATTGTGAGATATAGCTATGCCCTAGTTTGCTGTACTGTTCACACTGCATGTGCTCCAGGCCAGCCAACTTCTTCGCCGGTTTTCATCACTTTCCGGCCATCTCCTGCCCTAGGTCCTGTTGAGACATTTGTTCCTGTTACAGATGCCTAACCACCAGACAAAGTGGTGCATCATTTGGAGCCCTGAGTCAAAAGATATGGCTAACCCTAGTTTCTGGCCGTGTCAAGCCTATGCCAGCCCGTGTCAGCCAGTGGCATTGAGCCTTTTCACCCACTTCCAGCCATGAACTTTGAAAATAACTTTGTCCCTTAGACTCCTGATGTTGTGATCTACACTTTTCTCTACTGTCACAACTTGAGTTGAGCCCTCTATCACCCATCGACCTTATGTCGATGCCTTGAACCGAATGCCAACCTAAAGACATTCGCTGTTTTTGAGCGAACCAGTCACTACCTTGATATTACCCTGATATTTTGGAACCTTGTAAACCTTAACAGCTAATTTTAACCCTGGTTTCCATAATTAAACCCACATCGCTTTCAAACCTTGTATCACCAGAGTATTTTCTCCTTGCATCTTTGCATGTAGTGAATTAGTAAGAATAGAATTGATTGTAATGCCTGTTTGCTTGTTTGATCTTGTTCAGAGCAAGAGTCCAGGGTTGAAGATCTTGTCGCTGAACCGTCATCGACTGCGGATACTTACGACGCGGAAGGCAAGTCATACTTTGATCATATTGAACCTATATTTTATGAATTGCTATGCTATTCCATGAGTAGATATCTCATTAATATTGCATGTGTTGAGATCAATGATATTATGGCAGTGATTGATTGAATACTTGATGAATGTGAACTTGTTAAGATAGCAAGCCATGAACTAATAAAGGTATAAACATGTACATTTATATTCATGAAATAGAACCCTTAGCCGTGACCAGTATTTTGGTATGGAATGGTGGAAGCACTGGAGGTGCTTGGCTGCACTGGATGTGCAGGCACTGAAGGTGCATGGTTTGTGGTATGATCTGGTCACTGGCATGTAAGGACTAGAACCTTGTGTTATGCGTCGAGTGGCATGAAAAACGTACCAACCACTTACCTGGTATGGGACAGGCGCAACCTAGTAGCTTTCTTAGTATTTTCAGTTCCCTGCATGGCTTGTCGATCCGGTTTCTCGCATGGAAACTGGTGGGACGCAGTTCGTCCATGAGTGATGTGAGATCAGAAAAATTATGAGAGGATAAGGTGTAAAGAAGGAAGACGCCCTACGCCAGATTAAGTCGTGCGCGACTGTAATCAAAAGAGGTTATGTGTCCTGCGGGAACATAGACCCAGGCTAGGAAGTAAGGCAGTGGGGAGGACCCACAACGGTACTTGGGACGGTATTGTCCATTTACCGGGCAGGGATACTGTTAATACTAGACTGCAAAAACGTTGTGTGATCTCGGCCTTGTCACATGCGTATAAGTCGCATGGAGTTGGCCCGACTTGGAAGTCGAGTGAAAAAGTGGATTTAAAAAGAGGTACATCTCTGCAGAGTTTAAAAATGTATTCGAATACTTCGTACTCCCGAGTTTTAGGAGTATGCCGCGGTGGATTAAATCCATGGGGTGTGACACAAGTATTGTTTTATAAACTAAAATTTGTTAGCTCAAGATTACCCAAGTGGCATGTGTTGTCATGATAAGGGGCGTTGCCGTGGGCTGTCATGTGTTGACGTGTCGCGGTAATACCATAATCTAGCAAACATATGATATTTAAGAGGCATGTGGTTTATGTCCTAAGTTATGAGATATTGCTAAGAGTATATGATTGAAAGGCTTGAATGAAAATAATGTGATATGAGGATATATCGCCTTGGATATGGGATATATGTATCACCATCAATACGATTTATTTACTGCCATGGGTACGATCAATAGTTGAGTAAGAATTGAGAAAGAAATGTATTTTGGGAAAAACCTCTCACTCTTTCCCCAATAGCATAGGTTCATGTTATATATATATATGTATCTCTACCTTCCCTATGACTTGCTGAGTACGTAAGTACTCACCCTTGCAACAACTCATCAATAGATGGAGCGTTCTACGACCTTGGAGGATACCCTGAAGATGCTGCGGACCCAGGAGATGACGAGCAGTTTCCTCCGGAGCCCTGATGTGGTGCTGTCTGCTGTCAACCTCTGTTTCCTGTGGATTGCTTTTGGGCCTAGCTTCCGCCGACTAGATGTATTATTTTGTTAGATCCTTGTGCCTTGTACGGCACTGTACCTCGTTTTGTGCTAAGGCCTGATGGCCATACAATTATGACTATTGTACTATTTTGCTGCTGCAATGTAATCCTGTGATTGACTCATCCTGGGAAGTCAAGTGGTTTATGGGACCAGCTGCACCGAGCTGGGCCCCTCACAGGTAATGTCACAGTCGTGGCGGACGTGACACAAAGTCAATTTCGGGCCACCAAACCCTGCAACTGAGGAAAAGGCCCTATGGAGTAAAGGGAAGCGTTTAAGTTGTCACACTCCCTGCCCTCCAAAGGTGCCTAGAGGACGGGCCAGACGCAGCAGAGCGATGACCCAGGAGAGGATTCCCCACGAGTAGGGGGACAGGAGACGGCCATCTCGAGGCACAGCACGACCTACAGGCAACACCGGCCAGATCCTGGAAGGTAACCTGATTGGGAGTCAGAGGATCCATAGTACCCACAGCCTCCCGGACTTCATATTCATCATTTTTAAAATAAAGGGTAAGGGATCTCTTTTCTGCAACGGAAAAAAATCAGCGGAGCTGATTTGACTCGGCACAACCTAATGATACATCCAATACCAATGGCAGGTTAGGCCCTTGGTATTTATGGATTGATCAGTCCTTTGGATAGAACAGATCGGTTATGGTCCAGAGGATAGGCGTGAATCCGTAAATCAGAGATTGGGGATATTCGCCTCTTGAGTAAGGCACAGTAGGATAGCCTCGAACGGGCTATTCCACGAACCTAGACTCACTTTCAATAAACCCTCCCTTCCATGGTTTGGATGAAGCTATTTACCCGGGTGGAGATGATTTGTCTCAAAGATGTTCCACTCATCCAAGAATCTGAAACTTCATCTACATAAACTCATAAATAGCCCTTTCCTTTCTTTTCTTGAATTTAAAAGGTAATCAATCCTTTCTTTTCATCTTTTTTTCTCTTTGCTTCCTTACACCCCTAGTTCTATCCGTATGGAGCCACCTTCTTCGCCTGCTTACCTACTTCCTCGGGTTTGTGAAGCCCAAGGGGGTAGCCCACCGTAAGGGAACCGGATATGGGGACTATCTTCATTTTACTAGTAACAACCCGAATCGCATGTTATCTACTTTCTTGGCTGAAACTGAATAGGCTGGGTGGGCACTGATAAGAGGAGTATGCCTGCAACGCCCATTTCTTGTCTAAGATCTACAGCTCGTTGATCTTTTTCGCGTGTTCTTGCTAACCCCATTCCAGTCTATTAGGCAAGGTCTGTTTGATTGAGCTTCTATTAGTCATCTTAACAGCTTGGCAAGCAGCTGAACTCTTTTCCTCTTTCTTTTGCTTTGGATAGATTTCAAAGGCAAAGTACTCATTCTGGGCATGACTCGGAAGATGAAGAGGGGGTAGACACTTCAGGCCAATCCTATGGGTTCCTCCTTTCCCTATGGTCGAGCGATTCAGTTGGCCTGTTTTGAAGAAGAACTTAGATGATGACAATGGAGCTAGTCATGGAGCTTATTCATAGGTGACACTCTGATCCGGATGCCTGAAAGCTCTGTTCGCCTATTGGTGAGATAAGCAATCCTCCTTCTAGGGCTGGGAAGGCTTATTCACCGACTAAGCACTCTACTGACTCGACAGCAAAGCCAACAACTTACTCTACTTCTTCTTCCTCAACTTGTCCTTTCATCATCCATGGGTCTCACCTTCTTGAATTGCAATCTTTTTTCCCAAAGCCAAAGTCCTCGAACAATGATGTCACCCGTACACACGTGAAGGAAAGGTTGTAAATATGGCGCACAAGGAAGGGATTTAACCTTCTCAACATACTAAGAGCCCAGTTAGCTATTGAACCCTGAATGGCTGGAACATAAGATAGATTCATGACTGGAAAGGTTGGATATGAAGACGTTTTGCAGAATCCTATAAAACAAATTAAGGCAATGAAGCATAGGATAGCACTGAGACTGTAGTATCTTGAACTACTCTCCTATGCTTGCAACGTTCATGTGTTAAGCAAATGGATAATACAAACTTATATTCTAGGCATAGCATAGGTCTATTTCCCGAGCAAGTGAGAAAACCGAAGGCGCGCGCTTTTTTTCATCCTTCTTCTTCGAATCGCTTCTATACCACGATTAAAGTGAACCCAAGGCTTCTTTCTCTATGAGAAATCTCGGGTAGGAGAACTAAACACTGCTATTGCTATCGTATGTATTTCTATTCTACCCCGGGAGACGTTAAAGTTTCTAAAGAGCGGTACTTTCCCCGACCGAAGGGAGTGGAGCCGAGTGATTCCCCCAAGGGAAGCACCAGCGGAACGACCATAGGGACGTCGTTAACTGTAACACCCTGAGTTAGGGGTGAAAATTTCCTTTTTCACAAATGGCATGCATGCATGTATCTGTAGTAATAGCCAGATTAGTATCTTTCTCAAGCCCTAAAATCTCCAAAATTCTATCCTGTGACCTCAAATCAAGATCAGATTGTTCAGATGTGATCTATCAGTTACTTTGAACTTAAAAGTCTTCATAACCTAGACCCAATTCTATCTCTAACTCCCAGAATTATCAATTTCTTCTGTTTTCGAAAAACAGAAATACCTTATATTACCCAAATACCCTAAGTTTCAGAAATACAGATTTAATCAAAATCTTGACCAAGTTCAGACCAGATTATTCCTGGAATATGATCATGGGTATGCCAATACCTTAAACCAGAAAGTTGGCAGCCAGATTTTATCATCTAGACTCTTTTCACAAATCAGTCCAAGAGTTATCGCAAATTAGTCCTTATCTGTTATCTGAAAACCCAAAAAGGCTAAAATCTACAGATTAACTCCAAATTCAGAATTTCTTCGGCAAATCTTCTCAAAATGCTATTTGTCACAAGTTTCTCTTCTGTTCAAATTCCAAAATCTCATCCTAAGTACCAGAATTCAAAATCAAATAAAATTCAGATTTCAATTACCCTAAATTACCCTATTTTCAGTTTGTATCAAAAACTATTCAAATGAGTCAAATCTTATCATTTATCTTTGCTAAATATCCTGTTGAATATAATATACCAGATTAGTGAAATCAAATTCAGTTTAAATCTTCCAGAATTCCAGATTTACAGATCAGTCCAAATCAAGAAATCAAGTATTGCAATTAGGCCCTTAATTCGACCAGGGAAGCAGCCAGTGCACGACCAGAAGCTCGCCGTGGTTTTCTTGCGCCGTGTACGCTCGCCGCCGACCAAGTTCCGCTTGCATTTGTGCTCGTGCATGCTTGCTCTTCCTATTGCGCACGCGTCAATGTCTTAGCCATCGCCGTGGCAACACCGTGGCAGCGTCGACGACAGCACCGCCCTCGTGCGCGACCAGCAGCAGAAACACCAGGCTTTTGTCAGTTGCTTTTGCGCCGTGCCAGTTGTTGTCGCCACCGTGTGCTCTAGCGTTGCAAAGTCCCGATGAACCAACGTGGTGATCAGCCACAGACTTGTCACCGTCGCAATCACCGCCCTTGCTGTGTCTTCGCCGCTGATGTTCAGCACGCAACCAATCGCATCACCAGCTGCCAAATCAATTCACTGCTCCCTCTTTGCAAGCTTCGCTGGCCTATTTATACACCACTGTACCCCAGCAACTTCTTGTTTCACTGGAAATCAGCTAAGTCTCGAAACTCTCCTGTTTTCGTCTTCTTCTCCGGCAAACCGTCGAGGAGGCTCACGGTGCCAGCTTCATCCGTTGTACCAAACTCCAAATTGAATCCATCAGTGAGTTCCTCTACTTATCCTCTCTGTGTAGTACTGTTTAATTGCTCACCGGTGACCCCTAACGCCGGCGATCACCGGAATTGTCAATTGCCCTGTTCCTGTAATGTAGCTTAATTCAGCCCGAATTAGCTCTTGTATCTGTAATCAAAATTGATCAGTAAGCTAACTCAAGCATGCCTGTGAACTTAGAACAATCAATTGAGCCCAATTTGAAGCTATTTCCGATTTTGCAATTTATCAGTTGCTGGCTCTCGTCGCCAAGCCACACCGGCGATCCTCCGGCCAAATTGACGTCGCCAGTAGCTTACTCATACCCATATATCACTTCCCAAGCTTGGAATCGAGTTCATTCGGCCTAAATTGAAAAACCCCAAATAGCAGTGTTCTTCTTCGGCACAGTTCACCGGAAAAGCTTGTTCCAGCCATTTCAGCCCTCGAAACCTTGTCATTTAGATGTGCCTTAGCCTCCTAAGTATTTTTGTCTTCTAGCCCGACACCTAGATCTGCCTAGATTGGAAGTTATAGCCATGCCAAGTTTTTGTCCAGAATTGCTCCAGTGCAGCCAGTTCATCTCAGTTCATCATCAAATTTCTTGCTTTCCAGCCATTTTCAGCCCTAGATCCTATTGAATGATTTATTCCTGTTATCAATGCCTACCTCCCAGACAAAGTGGTGCATCATTTGGGGCCCTAGACCAAAAGTTATGCTAAACCCTAGTTTCTGGCCATGTCAAGATTAATGCCAGGCTATGTCAGTCAGTGGCATTAGCCCTTTTCACTGCCTTCCAGATGTGCATCTTGAGCATAACTTTGTCCCTTAGATTCTTGAAGTTGTGATCTACAATTTCTTCTTCTATCACAACTTGATTTGAGCCCTTGAATTATATTTGTTGCTAAACCCTAATTTTTGACATTTTCTCAGTATGTGCCAGCCAATGGCATTGGCCTTGTTTACCCACTTCTGGTTGTGTAATTTGAAATCCACTTTGTCCACTGAATTTGTAGAGTTGTGATCTACATTTTATTCTACTACCACAAGTTGAGATGACCCCTCTATCATTCATCGACCCTATGTCAATGCTTTGAACCGAATGTCGACCTAAAGACGTTCGCTGTTTTTGAGCGAACCAGTCGCAACCTTGATATCATTCTGATATTTTGAGACATTTGGAACCTTGTAAACCTTTGACAGCTAATCTTAACATTGGTTTCCTTAACTTAACCCTAATCAGCCTCTAAACCCAATCATTTCAGAATCATCAAGACTTCATTTTTGCATCATTGCATATAGTATAATAATGTATTGAAAAGATTATGATTATTGGTTGTTTGTCTGATTGGAGAGCAGAGCAAGAGCCCGAGTTCGAGGACTTCACTGCGGATCCGACGTCAACTGCTGTATTTTACGACGCGGAAGGCAAGTCATATCCTTGGTCATCTTGAACCTATATTTTAAACGTTGCTCAAACATAACCTTGAATATAGGCAATATTGCATGTGAAAGATTGAGAATGGTTGATTTATGAATTGGCAGTACTAGACTGGTTATCTGTGAAATGTGAAATAAACAAGTTTTGAGCCATGAACTATTATATGTAACTATATACTTATATTCATGAAATAAAATCCCTAGCCGTGACCAGAAAAATGGTGTGGATGGCTGTAGCACTGGAGGTGCTAGACTGCAAAGGATATGCAGGCACTGAAGGTGCAGGGTTGTGGATGGTCTGGTCACTGGCATATAAGGACTAGAACCTTGTGTTGTGCGTCTAGTGGCATGACCAACGTGCTAACCGCAACCCTGGTATGGGACAGGCCTGAACAAGTAATTATGTGGATCGCACATGAAACCCCTGCATGAGATGTGTAGTGATGCACGATAAACACGGAGCGCGGCTCCCACACATATCACTGAAGGTGATCAAGCACGCTGACCCAGTAATGGGAATAAGCAAAGGGGTGGAGGTTTGGATACAACCTGCCACAACTGTGCCTCGCTGAGAGCCACAGGGTCGGGGGTGAATTGTGAGTAAAACATAACAAAAGTTCTTGTTATTTCCACCTTGCCGCTCACAGTATGAAGTGAGTCAGGGGTCCAATCATTTTGTTATGATAGGAAAGGTTTGAAAGTGGAATATCTTGCGGGTAAATTGGTACCTCTCTGCAGAGTTAAAAACATATTCGAATACTCCGAGCTCCCGGGTTTTATAGGAGTCTGCTGCGGTGGATTAAATCCACGGGGTGTGACACAAGTACTATTTTCTAAATAAAATATGTTTAAATCAAGATTACCCAAATGACATGTGTTGTCATGATAAGGAGTGCTGTCGTGGGCTGTCGTGTGTCGACGTGTCGCGGTAGTGCTATAATCTAGTGAACATGAATGATGATGTTATATTATGAAAAGTGCTGCCATGAGATGAGGTATGAAAGAAAAAGATTATTTTACAAATATCCATAATTCTTGACTAGTCTAGGTTCATATCATCATTACTATATGTATCTACTCTTACCTATGACTTGCTGAGTACGTAAGTGCTCACCCTTGCAACATTCAACTCAATAGATGGAGCCTACCTTGATCAAGATGATGGCACGGAGTACTACGTGGATCCAGAAGGAGGAGAATCAGTTCCGCCAGAACCCTGAAGTGTGTTGTTCTGCCGTCAACTTCTTTTGTGGGAAGGTCACCTATCTTCTGCTGCGTAGTTAAATATTTTGCTAAACCCTGAATGCCTTGTAGGCATTGTAATACTCTTTATGTAATATTAAGGCCAGCAGGCCACACTGCTAAATATTTTGTGAGTACTCTGTTGCAATGTAATATACTCCTGTGTTTGACTCATCCTGGGAAGTCAAAGGTTTGTGAGAATGGGACTAGCCGCAGCGAGCTAGGTCTCTACAGGAGTAGTCGTTGTCCCAGTCTCGGGGCGCGACATTAACGCTTAATGTATTTCTGCCCACTCAATATCTGTTGAACCCATTTTTACGAAAACAGGAGGAAGATTTGAGGAAGGACAGAATATGAGATAAATAGCTGCCAAATATAAAGTTGTATAACTCTTCTAGGCCAGGGAATGTACAGCGTATCCTTCTGGAAAGCTACCTACTTCGTAATAGCTCAGGCCAGCAAGACATAGATTCGTGGTTTCTTTTCAATAGAAGGATGAAGTGAAATCGTTTAACAGCAAAATTTTCGGGTTACCTATAGAAAAAAGTAACTATATAAGGAACATATGCACATGAAGCAAAGTCCATTGTACACTATATATGATGATATGTGAAACCTAATGCCCAAAAAGAAGTTCATTAAGAAATGAATTCCCAAAAAGACTCACAAGGCGAAACAGTGGTAGTACGAATCGCTACGCGGAGCTTCACTACGATATCTTTCTCGTACTCGGAGTTTACCCTTGCCGTTCATACTACGGAATCATATGTGTAAATCGAGGAAGTCTAATTTCCAATAAATCGGCGAGAAGTAGCGGAATTAGTTTGAATTGGGTTGCCACTTCAAAGGGCCGCCGAGGTTGGAACAATGTCCGCCTTCTTGTACTGCTTGGATAGAAGCAAAGAAGGGGCATCTGCAGTTGAACCCTTGCTTGCATGCATTGCAGCAATATTAGCTTGATATCTATATTGCTAATTGGCTCACGTTAGAAAACATCCTAATTAGTCAACTTTTTTGCTTCCATCGATTACAATGAAAAAACGAAGGAAGAAAAGCCACACAGAAATAAAATAATGGATTTAGATGAAGTTAAAAAAGAAGAATCTCAAACCGAGCAAAGGTTGAAGAGAAAAAACACAAAAACTGAAGAGCCAGCCAAGTGGTAGTCCACCATCTTAGGTAAGGACACGCTTAGCCATCTCACCCGAGGGACCCTTCTCCATAGTCCCGGCATTTCTAATTCTGGCAAACCAAGGCACTAAAGGAAGCATTCTCGATCAAGACCTAAAAGCACACTTCACTAATCCCTCGAACTGGCATTCGAGATACCCAAAGAAAAGGAAGGCACTCGCTAGCCTAGTTGTTGGTGAGAGCTCCTGCTCTTTAGTGGACTGAACAAAAGTACACCCATCTTTTGGTTCTTCCTCCTCTATCTTGGAAGCCTTGAAGTCTTGCTCTAGAAGCCAAAGAATGTTATAAAAAGCTTGAGCATCCCCCAATTATATGGCTTGGATTCAGAATGGCCACAACCCTCTCAAGGATGGCAACCATCAATTACCAGTTTTGAGTGCTCATGAAGAAAAAGCCCTGGTTGGGTCACAGAACGGAGTCAATTAATGAATTCGTCTACATTCATTATATGTTATTTCTTCAATGCCAATGTTGGCTTCCTACTTGTGTCCCTTGGATAGAACATTGTATCGGTTGAATAAATACCTATCGCCCAATCCAACCGGGCTTTCCTGATTCATTTCAATTTCTTCATTTATTTATTGCGGCCGGCGGAAGTAAAGCGTTGTGCTAGATCGGTAGCGAAGAGGGCGGCGTAGCGTTGTAAGTAACTCGGGATAGGGAAGCTGGGGCTAGAGCACAGTAGTCAATCTAATTCTTTTTCTTCTTTCATAGGCTTTTCTGCTACTTTCTTTTTTTCATTTTCATTTATCTTTCCAGATGGATTCCTATGCTCCGTGTGAAAAAGCAAGTAGGGTCAAAGCAATAGTTTCGTTAGTCTCATTGCCTCCTCCGATCATGCCTTTGGCCCTCCCTGATCTGTACAGCCATCCTTAACCAAAAGAAAGACAATCAACATTATCTATTTTATTCTTTCAAAAAGAAGCTGAACAACCTACTGCTTGAAAAGCGGATTTGGCTTATTGCTTCCCGTCCTCCTCTGTTTATCCACTTTGAATAGCTACTCAAGGCTTCTCTTCGATAGTCAAGTATGAAATTCCACAGATCGTAGGCTGACGCGCTTCACTCATGAACGGTAAAGGAAGAACGCTGTGGGTGGAATAGCTTAAGTGCAGCTACTCTATGTACACGAATGGTATAGTGAGCAGGGTAGCTGCTTTGATAACTGATAAGGAAGAAGATAAGAGCGAAGCATAGCCACACATAGCATTCCTTTCTAGTGCTGCAATAGGGAGTTTACCTTGCCAAGGCAAGAAGGAAAGAGAAGCTTGAATAGGATCATCTGAATCCAGTAGGATATCAAGACAGTTCAACTCATCCACCATCTTCTGATCAAGGCTTTCCTCCATTCCAACCACATTCTGCTCCTCAGCAAGAATAAAGCGGGAGTTCTCAAGGTAGAGTTCCACTGCTCACTGTTGACATGAATGTTGTTGCCAGCAACTTTGTAAAGCCATCATGGATGCCTGTACCATCTAAAGGTATGCGACTGGAGCCGGATAACTCATCTCAGATGTTGAAGGATGAGGTGTTGTCATCTCTAATTGATGTGAGTGATTCCGATCTTTTATGGATGCAATGAAAGGCCTGATTCATTGGATTGAAGCAATTGTAGGAAGGTTTTGTACCGGGATATCCAACATAAACAGAGCCATTATACTCTAGGGATCTGACGTAATCACTATATGATTGTAGAAGCATATCTCGGTTCACTTTCCAGATCTTCCTCTCTTTGCTATCCAAGCGATCAGGTTCCAGTTGATTGAGAGCCGACTCCAAAAGTGGGAGCAGTGATGTAGCGCATTCAATATCCGATGAATGTGCATTAGGCTCAATCCTGTACCTTTGAGAAGTAACATATTGAGAGCATCCCTCCCTAAGACCATCACAGACGGATGGTGCGTAAAGAAGAATGTTATTGATTAGAAAAAGGTTAACTTGTGATAGTGGCCGAGCGATTGGAAGGATTCAGTATAGCAAAGGTTGACGGTGCGAGGGGTCCCACCTGCTTCTTGCAACACGGACTTCGGGTTTTGGAGGGCGTCCCGCTCCTAGCCCTTAGCTCGGGACGGGATGAAGTGTTCAAGGTTCGGTTGGGTTCTCCCCAGTCATTATTATTATAAGCTAATTGATCGCATCGCAAGTTAAGATGTCGTCGCGTCAATCAAGTCAAGTATAATTGCTGTTTTTTTCCCTTTCTACTTTTGAATTCTAAACTAAATGCTATTCGTTTCTTCCTTGCTCAAAGAGCATGTGTTAAGAATATTCTTCTGTCAGAGCCGGAGGATCTTTGGCACGCGTTTCTGGGCTTTCGCGTAACCTCCATCGGGCCTAGTTAACTCGAGTCGAAGCACCCAAGAAAGGGAAAGACTAGAAGGATGCTACCCACGCACCATCAACAATAGCAGAAGGTCAAGAGCTAGGAAGAGATGGGAGGGAAGTCCCCAACCTCAAAGGTTTCGGATGAACATCAAATCCACCTCGAAAGAAAACAAGTGAACTACAAAGAATTGAAAGGAATTCCTTTGTTGGTAGCCACTTGCAGCTCGATTTCACTTAGCGATCTCGACTAAGTAACCTCACCAGAGATAGGGTTATTTCCTTCTATTCTAATAGAGGATACCGTGGACCCGTTCTGACCGAGCTAACTTTTATTCGATTATGGGTTCGGGTTTGAATTAACGAAATTCTATATTTATTCGATTGTTGATTAAGAGCGCTGAAAAGGGCTACTTCCTGATAGTTAAGCTGCCATTTCGGCATTCGTTCTTCAAGATCGAGCTAAGGAGCTACGTTGTTCAATCTTCTTAATCTAGTCTTATCTTTATCTAGGCTTTACTCATAGAATTGTAAGATAAGAATGAAAAAGAAAGACTTTGCCTTATCAATGAATTCCCGAGCAATTCCCTACCAACATATGCGATTCATTCCCTTCATGTACAGGAAGAGTTCAACAGAAGTCATCTCTCTGGCTTTAATCACACTTTAAATTTCTTGCTTCTTTCATCAAAGATAGGTGTGAGCTAAAGACTTTTCTCGCTAAACCCGTCTCTGATCTTCTCTACTTTTTTTGGCTGTTCATATGGGTGTAAGGTTCCTAATGTTCTAACTAAGAAAGTATAGTCGTTCTCTCTTCCTCTTCCTGACCCTTCGGCCAAGCTGTTCATTGGATTGATAGCTTTTCCCTCTCCCCAACCGCTGTCATGTCCCGCTACGCTAGTTCTACAGTGCTTTCCTTCCTTGGCCTAAGAAAGAAGGCTAGTCACTTCCCTTATTCATAGGGGCATTTCTTCTGTCCTGACTCGGAAATAAACCCGATGGTCAATCTTTCCCTGGCTTGAGAGGTTTCATTTCAGGTTAAGCAGGGGATCTTCACTCTAATGCTTTCATTCCTTCAGCTTCATATAGGTGAATCATTGGTTCTTTTCCTCTCTTTCCCTCTCTTCCTTTCGGAGTCGACGTCGGGACGCCCTTTCTTGCTGATGGTCATGTTCTTCCTTTTTGACCTGGTTGAGGAGAAAAACCTTGTGCATAAACAACAATACCCCTAGCTTGGAAATACTATATTACCGGCTGGCAGGTTTTTACGCGAAAAAGACCCCCATCCGCAGTCTCTGGTCTAGCAGGTATTTCTTCCTATTTTCTCAGCATATCTAGAGGATTCTTCGCCCCTTCTTCCACATCAACCCTCGTAAGTAGCAGAGTCCCGCCAGTTCACTTCCTTGAATTCTTAGTCGAGTAAGCCTACCAATAGCGGGAGCAATGTCCAGTTCAACTGAAACTACTGCTGCATAAAGGGCAGGTCCAACGGCACAAGACCTCCAGAAAAGGTAAAGACTTAGCTTCCTAATAAGCTTTCAAGAGAACAATGTGTTCAAACAGAATCTTGGGTCTACTGGGCTGACATTGCTCCTAGAATTGCATCCGATCCTAGCCTAGCTTCAAAGAAGTCGTTATGCGAGAAGGGGTAGGTGCAGCTCGATCGAGCCAAGTAAAGGGAGACAGAATGATGCTTGACCCAACGGCTCTATTTTTGATCGTTGTTGGACTCTGTGAGTATTGATACAAATGAGTTGTCCTTAGTTATATGAGAGGGATACAAGGGATTATATAGGCGTGCTTAGGAGCACTCCCCCCCTGTCCTGGGCGCCGCCTTTGGCCCAGGGCAAGGGCCCCAGTGACCCCCGTCCCGGGCGCCACCTTGGGCCCAAGAACAAGGGCCCCGGTGACCCCCGTCCCGGGCGCCGCCTTTGCCCCGAGGACATGGGCCCCGGTGACCTCTGTCCCGGGCGCTGCCTTTTGCTCAGGGACAAGGGTCCCGGTGACCCCATCCCGGGCGCCGTCTTTGCCCCGGGGACAAGGGCCCCGGTGACCCCCGTCCAGATTGCCACCTTTTGTCCGGGGGCAAAGGCCCCAGACACATCATCCCGAGGGCCGCCTTTTGCCCGGAGGCAAAGCCCCGATGCCACCGTCCCGGGTGGGGTCACGTGAGGGTTATGCGAGGAGCGCCTCGGGAACCGGCGAGGAGACCTGTCAAGAATCCAGCCCCCTCGGTTGGAAGAAGGACACTAGTGCCCTCTGATCCAACGGCTGCAACCGGGGTAGTTTAGTCTTTTTGCATCTTTTGGGCCTATATAAGCCCTTGTATCCCTCTCATGTAACTAAGGACAACTCATTTGTATCAATACACAAAAAGAATAGGCGTGCTTAGGAGCACTATCCCCCCGAGAGAACTCCCCTAGCTAACCTCTGTTGGGAGCACATCGATAGGACTAGGGTCTCCACTGAGACCCGAACCTGTATAAATACTCGTGTCATTTTTTGTGCTTGCCCGACTGGAGAGGACCAGTCACTTAGTCAGCTCGCGTTGTCTTTGCTTAGTTAGGAACCTCTACAAAGCCTGCCGGGGTATTCGTAATACTACGACAAGTTAAATTACCAGGTGACTTCGTTCCTAGAGTTACATACTTATGCTTTGGCGGATATGTTACTACCTAATGATGATGTTCTTGTACTTAGGAACCATGGGGTGTACCAGAAAGGATGTAATTCTTCAACAAGGCAAGCTTCGGCCCAAGCTGTCCATGAGATGGAGTCCAGTTCGGCCACCAGGGAGTAGCTCACCTTGAAATGAACATAAAAGCTGCATACAGAGTCTGTTTAGAATGTTCAACCACTTTATCGAGAATCCCACGACATCATCTTTCTAACGGATCTAGCCCCAATTCAAAATTCCTTCTGTGTCGGTTGCAGTCGTCAAAACAAGTCACGGCCAGAATCTGTTTTGGGCTTCTCGGTGCTGCGTCACCTCTTTTGTTGGGCCATGGCCCATGTACCCTGCCTAGGGTTGCAAGCCAACCCTAGCCGCCACCCCTCTCTCCCTTATATGGTTGAAATCCACACGTTCTTCCTTGGGTTATTTGCTACATTGCTTCCCGCTGTGTGAGATACAATTGTTCATAGTAGTGTCGAAAGACCTGGTTTGGTGAAAGATAACCTCAGTTGTTCATTCTGAAATTTCAGATTTCTTTGCATCTTGTTGTTGCTCGTTTCTTCTACTGCATGCAGGAATTAACCTTTGTGGTAAGGTCATCCGGGTGTGAGCACAGTTGATAACAACAGGTGCGTGGGTGTAGCGATTGCAAGGAATCAATCCCCGCTGATTGGAAACCTTGGAACACGAACGTCTTTGTTCCGCAAAGTAGAACCTATCGGAAGATAGGGCCGCTGTTGCATCAAGTACTACCCGGAGTGGGTGATGCGTCAGTTTGGATTATATCAGGACACGCCACCTCCGGAGACAGAACATGACAGGGATCTCCCCAAGGAGGTCCACAGGTACTCCCATGCGTGTATAATATTGGAACTATGTATTTCTCTTTCAATACCTAGCATTAACTCCATCTATTTTGTAGGCAGAGTAGGCAAGGAAGGCAGCCCGACAATTGCGCTCAGAAGAATGACAGATGAGTGTAGGAGTGGAACGAGCTTGCACAGACTGATGTAATTGCAGAGGATTGATTGTACGATCACACTACGTACCAAGTGTACCTTCATTGGTACATGCCCCGTACCCGTACCCGCACGAGGCTTTCTCGTGTACGTAAGGATACACCAACACATATACCACATTTTGAATGTGTGCAATTAGGATTTGATTCTGATTGGCCAAGATGAATACATTGCTCAGTATGTTTTGACAATATTTCCCCTTTTGCATCTATCATTTACTCATTTCACTAACCAATACACTACTTGTCTTTTTGAGTTCGACATTGCAACTACCGTCGAGCGGCAGACTAGATCAATTTTGTCTAGCATAGCACGCGGAGTTCGCTGGTGCCGTAATGAGTTTACTGGAAGCCATCCGTGCAGTGAACACTAGAGCCCAATGACTCATGAGTGACCTAAGTTGCAGTTATACTAGTGAGGCATTCATGCCAAGATAGCCTGTGTGACACCCACCAAGCCCAAGGTTTGCTCGACCCTCCTTTGCACGCCCTAGTACCTCGGGCACATGTCCTGCTCGACACAACGCATCATCAAGGTGTGGGACTTGTCAACGATTGGAACTCTGGGTCCCTCCGTCGATCTTATGCAAGAAAGGGAGTTAGAAGGTATGAGGCCAATCAGACATATTCTTAAGACATTCAAGGTATTAGTAAATCTAAAGACATGGGGAGCAAGGATTATCCAGGTTTGGGTCCCCTTTATGCTTGGTAATAGCCCTACGTCCTATGTAATTGACTGTGGAAAAAAAGAGTGTACAGAGAGGTGGATTACAAGATGTAGTTAAATAATCCTATCTTTACTAAGCCTAGTCTTCTCTCTGCCGTCGATCCATCCCTCAATCCCTCCTTTGAAGGCCTTCTTATACTTGCCGAAGAGGTCGTCAATTGTTCTCCTGGAAGCACCTCTCACGATCTCCCCTAACTGCCCTGGAGTACTAGATGTGAGGTTGTGGATGTGGTAGTTATCATAGATAATGGGTATGTGGTGGTTTGGTAGGCTTGACTTGTTCATCGTGGAACCACCTAACTGTCTTAACCTCCTTCGATGGTTACCTTGTCAGGGACTTATGATTATCTCGGCGATAACCATAAAGATCATGATGAGGTAATGTTCAAGGAATGATTGTGTAATACTGCGACCTCGGTGTTAAGGTTAGCTCTTGTATCCGTGAGACAGGATTGTCATAGGGACTATCTTTGCGACCACACTACCCCTGGATACAACATAAAACATAAGTTTTAGGATAACGAATGTGTTGATTTGCGTGAAATGAATATGATTTTTGACTTATATCCAGAATACCCCTGGAATACCCAACGTTCTTCCTTCTGGCCTTTGGTGACCATAGGGAGGGCCGCGGCCATAGTCATGTGCGACCATGTGGCGCTACAGTGACCATGGAGGCTTAAAAACATCTAACAATCCTCGTCAGGACTGACATAGCGGGCCCATCTAATACCCTGTCAACTCTTCCACGCTCAACATTTCTCGTCGAGATGTATCACTACATATAGGAGAGCCATCAACATATCATAGGCCAGAAGGCAATGATTCCGACGACTCCAACGACCGAGAGGACATCAGATAATCTGATTATGGTATAAATCAGGTGTTGGCTATACTCGATCAGATACTAACTTGCTCTAATTGAGATATAGATGGGCTTCGACTATACTCGATCAAATTCTAATATGGAGAATAACGGGATCTTACAGTTACCGAAACCCAAGCTGATTGAAAACACAGTTCAAAAGATAGCACAACTCTTTATTGAAAAAAGGGATCTTGTACACGTCGAACAATAGGACGCACTCACCTACGTCGATGAACTATGTGTCTAAGACTTAAATAAGTTACATGACTATTCGATAATCCAAACTAGAGCTATTAAAATGTATTTATAGTCCAATCGTATGAATACGTATCAGACTCAATAACCGATTAACTAAACGTAATAGACTCAGACAAGTAACTAAACCTAATCATATAGGACTCAATTATACATGTATAGGAATACAATCCGACAAGAGATTGAATCCTTCCCGAGGTCACGAAACCTTTCCGAGGTCGCGGATCCTTTCCGAGGTTGCGAACCCTTTCCAAACTCGACCTGAAGGACCCAATGATCCTCCCAAATCATGACTGTCCTATTGAGAAGGAGCCAATCCCCGTTGACGACCACTTGATCAAAACTGGAGATGTGGAAATTGAGCTTGACCATCTTTCCGGGTGTACCACTTTGCCACACGTGCTCATTGATCTTTCCGGCCGATTCAAAAAGACTCTCGTGTACCTTTGGGGGTCACCTTCTTCTCCAAGATCATGTCGTCAGGTAGAGGTTCTTCTCATTGATACACTGAGTATTCAACAGATGGTACTATGGTATCTGGCCTATCATCCAACATCGAAGGCTCGAAGAGTTTGAGGTGCTCAACATTGACATGCGAGTAAATATTGATGTATGGAGGTAACTCGAGCTGACAAGCATTATTACCAATTTTTTGCAAAACCCGAAAAGGACCATAACGAAATGGTTTAAGCTTGTTACCTTCACCTTTATGTCTCTCCTTACTTAAGTGTAGCCATACCATATCACCTTCTTGGAATTGAGCATCAACAAGGTGCCGATCGTGTAGCGCGTTGTACTTGAGTTGAGCTTTCAACAAGTTTGTTCATCTCACCATGGAGTCATTGAATGCCTTCCAAGAACTTTTGTGCTCGATCCTGATCAGATGCTTCCTTGCTGTTCTGTGCTGAGGTAGGGATGAAAAACTCCACGTCCAATGGACTCCGCGGTAGAAATTCCAAACATACCTCAAAAGGTGACTTCCCAGTCGAACCATGCACTACTCAATTAAAAGCAAACTGCAAGTATGGTGTGCTTTCATCCCAGGTCTTCGGATGCTTAGAGTTATATCCTCTCAAGAGATGAATGACTGTTCGATTTACCAGCTCGGTTTCACCATCAGTTTGAGGATGAAAAGCAGTACGCCTCTTTAGCTTTGTATCCATCATCGTTCAAACCGACGCCAAAAGTGACTAAGGAACCTGGTATCATGATCAGACACAATAGAAGTCAGCAGTCCGAAATGTCTCCAAACATGTTAAAAGAATACCTGAGCTACTTCTTCTCCCATGATAGTGTTTTGACAAGGTATGATAATTATCATTTTGGAGAACCAATCAACGACCCAAAGAGATAGTCGTTGCCACATCGAGTCTTAGGCAATCCTCCCAAGAAATCTATTTATATGCTTTCCCATGGTCATGATGGAACTGGCAAAGAAGTGTACGAACCCAATTTTTGGTTTGTCGGTTTCGAGATGCAGCAGAGACCACAGCCTCGAACAAAACTAGCCACATCCTGCTGCATTCGCGGCCAGAATACATGTCATTGAAGTTTTTGCAAGGTCTTCATTACCACGAAGTGACCAGCAACCTTCGTGTTGGGGGAAATCTCCCTGGGACTAAGTCCAGGTAAGTTGCGTCACATTCGCCCGGGGACGTGGCCTCCGGTGCCTGCCCTGGGCGCCACCTTTGGGCTCCCAGGACCTGGCCTCCGGCGCCGGTCCCGGGCGCCGCCATTTGCCCGGGGACGTGCCTGCCGGTGCCTGCCCCGGGCACCGCCTTTTGGCTCCCGGGAACTGGCCTCCGGCGCTGGTCCCGGGCGCTGCCATTTGCCCGGGGACGTGGTCTCCGGTGCCTGCCCCGGGCGCCGCCTTTTGGATCTCGGGACCTGGCCTCCGGCGCCGGTCCTGGGCGCCGCCATTTGCCCGGGGACGTGTCCTCTGGTGCTTGCCCCGGGCGCCGCCTTTTGGCTCCCGGTGTGGGACCCTCATTTGAGGTATCCGGTGGCAACCGCCTAGGTGGATTGCACTCAGAAATGGCACATTGCAGCTCACAACAACAAGGTGCATTATATAAAAATGCGAGTAATTAAAAACAAGTGCTGATCACAAGGACCAACGTTGCAATAACTTAGCGCCAAAATGACGCATTTAGATGTTGATACAAATTAAGGACTTCATCAGTCTTTTTCTTCTGCAGCAGCGGTGTTGTACGGGCCTTTTCCACATCTGACTCCACCTTGGTACATAACCCTCTAGAAGATACTCCCTGGCGCTGGAACGCTCAGCGAGGCACATCGGGACACGGCGGGGCTCTGCCAGAGACGGAGGATCGCGCGAAATCGGGGCTTCGTCAGGACGACGGGATAGCGAGCTTCGGCATGGCAACCATGTGGCAGTAAAGTCCTGACAATGTCAGGCACGTGCGCGAACGGCGAAGCCACGGTCTCCGGTCATCGGCACGGTGGCGTTTCCTTGGCGCGACGCGAGCACGTGCGGTACACGTTGGTTTCAACCGTTGGCGGCGGTGAATCTGGCCGGCGGTGAAGGCTACGGTGGTTCACGGCAACGGCAACAGCTGCAGTCGAAAGCCCTCGTGGTCGTGGTCGTGCACACGGGTCTGGTCGTGGTCGAAGAAAGGGCCAGGGGCTTCTTTGCAAGGTTTTGGATTTTGCGAAGGTTTGGACTAAATTGCGAGGATTTTGGTTCGGGAACTAGGGCCTATTTGCAAATCTGAAGATCCGGAGGGCTGATTTGAATTTTGACATTGCAGATGAGTGTTACCAAAGTACTTGGACTCATCCAGCAGGAAAAATGGTAAGATCCGACGAGATCTTAGGGTTTCGACTAAAATCGAAAACAGGGTAAAATAGGGTAATTAGGGTTTGACAATTTGCCGGGGCTAAAACTAGGGTTTCGGTTCAGATCCTTGAGTTCTTCCAGAAGGGAAAAACGTTTAGAAAAATGAAAGAAAGATAATCACTTGATCAGATTTGAATTTGGAGATAATCTGGGACTTTTAGCCTTTTTGGGCTTTTTGAAAATTCTAAAAGGACTAAACTGAAACACTTTTGGACTGAAATGTGAAAATGATCTGGGAGATGAAATTTAGCTGCCAACTTTTTAGGTTAAGTTAGTGGCATACCTAAGATCAAGATAGGGTTGAGACATCAGGGATTCCAAAGAAGATATGCTGACTCGCAAGCAGAAAAGATAGCCAAAAACTGGGATGTTACAACCTACCCTCCTTAGGAATAATCTCGTCCTCGAGATTCCGATGAGTCTGAGAACAGGGAGGGAAAATTCTCACGCAGTTCTTCTTCTCTTTCCCAAGTCGATTCTTCTTCGGTGTGGTTATTCCATTGGACTCTGCAGAATTTTATGGTCCTTGACTTCAATCTCCTTTCCCTGACCTCTAACACCTTGACTGGATATTCCTGATATGTCAGATCTGGTTGAACCTCTGTTTCTGTGGGAGACACTTGCTCCGTTGGTCTTCTCAGGCATTTCCTTAGTTGGGATACGTGAAAGACATCATGGACTCCTGCTAATTCAGGCGGTAGCTCCAATTTGTATGCTACATCTCCTCGCCTTTCGAAAATCTTGTATGGTCCCACGTATCTCGGGCTTAGCTTTCCCTTCATCTGAAATCGTCGAACTCCTTTGTAGGGTGTTACTTTGAGGTATATGTAATCACCTATCTCGAAGGATAGTTCTCTCCTTCTGCCGGCGTAACTTTTCTGTCGAGACTGGGCCGTTTTCAATCTCTCTTGTATGATCTTCACGTGGGCCCCCACCGGGACTCGAACCTGTATAAATCCTCGTGTCAATTCTTGTGTTTGTCCGGCGGGGGAGGACAGGTCACCTGGTCAGCCCACGTCGCGTTCTCTTCGCTAGGATCGTCCACAAAACCTGCCGGGGTATTCACAATACCACTACAGTTGGCGCCGTCCGTGGGGACTCGTGACAAGACGCCATGGCTCCCCCAAGAACAAGGGCTCGCGGCCTTCCCGGTGACGCCAGTCTCGGAGACCCGGCGCCGCCCGTCCGGGACACGGCTGTCCCGGCGCTTCCGCCCGGAGGCGGTTAGGCCCAGGTACCGCCTCCCGCCTTTCCTCTTAACTTAGGTGCTTCTACCTCCAGGTTGCTCCCGGTGACCGCGGGGACCTCGGCCGGCACCAGTGTCCCCCCGACGGCTCCCCCGGCTCCCCGGGACGCCCTGCTTGAGGCTCTCGTTGGGGGCCAACTCCGCGCCCAGCGCTCTATGGATGAGCTGCTCAGTGTGTTGGGGCGGCCTCCGGCCCCCACATTTGCGTCGCACCCATACCCGGGGACTATGCCCCCGTTTATGGGTTACCCGGCGGCCCCTCCGGCCTCCGGAGGTCTGGCCGCCCCGTAAGATGTCGCCGGGGGGTTCCCTCCCCCTACGGGATATACGTCCAGACCCTTCCCGGCACCCGGGCCCGTCCCGGTGCCGGGGGGCTACTTCCTACCCGGGCCCTTCGTGGCACCAGGGGGTACCCCGTTCCAGGCCCATTCCCGGGGCCGGGGGCGCATTTCATGCCGGGGGTTTTCCCTACGCCGGGAGCCAGTCCCGCCCATCGCGTCGCGTTTACCACACTGGGGGTGGTCGACAGAGCAGCTCCTGTGCCTCAGCGGACTTCCCCCCGCATCGGCTCCCCGGTCCCGGACGTCACCGCTGGGGCTCCCCCCTCGCCGGTTCCGGATGTTACAGGGGCTTCCCCCTTTCCGGTTCAGGTCATTGCCACGGGGACTCCCTCCACTTCGGTTCCAAATGTCGCCGTGGGCGCCCCCTCCCCAGTTCCGGATAATACAGGGGCTTCCCACTTTCCGGTACAAGGGGTCTTCGCAGGGGGCTCCCCCCAGCTGGCCCTGGAAGCCTCTGGGCCGGTAGCTACAGTGCATAAGCTCCCTCCCTCGGTGAAACAGGTTCGTTTCTCCCGGGGGGAGGTCGAGCGAATGCATTCACCTGAGCGCGGGGAAGAACTTCCCCCTGGCCGTGGGTGTGGGTAGCCTCGCTCTTGCACCGGTCGGGGGAAGAGACCCGCTGAAGAGCCAGCCTCTCCGGAGGGGAGCCCGAACGTCCGGGAAATGAGCCCTGGTCTGGAAGAGAAGCGTCGCCACCGCCACTCCGGCGGACCCCTCGGACCGCTACCAGACTCCGATAGCAACCGGGGCTTTCCCCAAGAAGTGCAGGGGACTAACCAGCCCCTGTGCCGAAGACTTCGCAGCATCCAGTGGCCGCGGCCCTACCGCCCTCCGCACATCGAGCACTATAACGGTGAGGCCGATCCTTACGAATTTGTGCAGGTGTACTCCATAGCCATCTTCGCGGCGGGGGGGGGGGATGAGACGGTACAATGCAACGTCTTCCCCCTCTACCTCACCGGCATCGCCTGCTCCTGGTTCTACAACCTGAAGGCCGGCTCCATCAAGTCTTTCACGCAGCTCAAGCGGGAGTTCTGAACGAACTTCCAGGGGAACTATGTGCGTCCCCTGGACTCCTCGCAGCTGTACACCGTCCGGCAGAGGACTGGGGAAACCATCAGAAGCTTCTTCAAGCGTTTTGCTCAGGTGAAGAGCAAAGTGGCTCACGTCCCCGACTCTACGGTCATCAAAGCATGCAAAAGCGGGATCCTCCCGGGGGAGCTCCACCGAAGGTTCTCCCGGAGCTGCCCCTCCTCTGCCGACGAGCTCTTCAACGTACACGAAAGGTACGCCCAGGAGGAGGAAGACAACATCTGGAAGAAGACCGAGGGGGCTCCCACCCCCGCCGACCGGGGGGCTAGGGATCCCCTCAAGCGCCCCAGACAGGGGCGTAACGAGCCACGGCCTCGGGACACCTTTGTCCTCGAGGGGGAGGGGGAACCGCCCCTTCCCCAAGCCGGAAGGCCATGGGGGAGGACAGTCCTCGTGCGGCTGGGAAGGCCCCACGGGGAGAAGCCAGGAAGGACCGTGGTGCAGCTTCCACGGGTCCAGTACCCACGCTACCCGAGATTGCCACCAGCTGCTGCAACACTTCGCGGCGTTCCTCGACTAGTGCGGATAGGGGGGGACTCCGGCCTCCTTGCCCCCTCGGCCAGCTGCTCTGACCCTTCCCGCTCCCGCGGGGGGTCTGTAGGGGCAGCCGCAGGAGGGGGAGCCTTTAGAAGCTCTCCCCTTCCAAACTTCTCAGCACCACATCAACGTCATCGTGGGAGGGTCCGCCTCCGGGCGGGACTCTAAGCGCCAGCGTAAGGAGTACACGCGCGAGGTTAAGGTTGTGGGGGTGCTACACACGTCTCTGCGACCAAAGTGGTTGGATGTCCCCCTCACCTTCACGGCGTAAGACGCACGAGGGCTTCGCTTCCCCCACGACGACGTGCTCATCATCTCCGCGACCATCTACAACTGCCACTGGCCCACATCCTCGTGGACGGTGGGAGCTCCGCCGATGTCCTATTCCTGAAGGCCTTCAAAGAGAGGCAGGTGGATGAGAATCTCCTGCAGCTCGCAGCTGGGCCCCTGCAAGGTTTTGTCCCGGGGAAGGCGATCCACCCCGTGGGCAAGGTAGATTTTCCTATGACGTTTGGCACCCCGGAGAACTACCGGACCGAGCTAGTCCGCTTCGACATAGTGGACCTCCCCTCCTCCTACAACGCGATAATTGGGAGGACCACAATCAACCGACTGGGGGCTGCCACCCATCAAAACTACCTCTGCGTGAAGATCCCCGGGCCGCATGGCGTGATCAACATCTGGGGAGACCAAGACATGGCCCGTGCTCTGTATGAGCGCGCCGCCGCCACAATCGGAAGCGTCAACATCATTAAGGCGCCCGGGGGGGAGGCTTCTGCCCCAGAATCAGACGTCGCTGCGCCACCGCCCGGGAGGCCCCTCCTCAAGCCGCGTCCGGAAGGGGGCCTCCGGAAGGTCCTGCTTTCCCCGGGCAACGAAGGCAAAACCGTCCGGATCGGGGCCAAAACTCGGTGCACGGAGATGGAGAAGATCTGCTACGCCCTCCTAATGGCGTCCTGGAAGCTTCGCCGCTACTTCCTGGGGCACCCTATCATCATCCCGTCGTCCCTCCACCTGGGGGAAGTACTGCGGAACAAAGAAGCCACCGGCCGGATTGGGAAGTGGGGGGCCGAGCTCGCCCCCTTCTCCTTGTCCCTCACAGGCCGCTCCGCCATCAAGTCACAGGTCCTCGCTGACTTCATCGCAGAGTGGACTCCTGCCTCCGTGTCCGGGGACGAAGACCTCCCTGTGCTACCCCGACGCAGTGTCCACTGGACCCTGATGTTCGATGGGTCGCTGTGTCTCGCCGGGGCTGGTGCGGGAGTAGTCCTCTGGAGCCCCGAGGGGAAGGAACTCGAGTACGCCGTGCGGCTCGAGTACCCCGCAACTAACAACGTCGCCGAGTACGAGGCTTGGCTCCTCGGGATGCGCCTTGCGCGCTCCCTGGGGATCCGGCGCCTCCTAGTGAAGGGAGATTCTCAGCTCGTTGTTTGCCAAATGGATAAGTCTTACCTGTGCCATGACGCAAACTTGAGTCTTTATTTGCAGGAGTTCGAAAGATGGAGAGGCATTTCGACGGCCTCGAGGCCCGGCATATCCCGTGAGGCGACAATGATCGGGCCGACGCCTTGGCCCTGGCAGCAAGTGCCCGGGAATCGCTCCCCAAGGGGGCCTTGTTGGAAATCATCACGAAGCCCTCGGTGGCCTCTCCGGACACGGGCGACGAGCCTCGCGTCCCGGAGGTCGCCGAGATCACTCGGACTCCGTCATGGATGGACCCCCTCATCTCCTTCATCAAGGGGGAGGGGGACCCTCCTAATGAGACAGAGGCTAAGCACCTCCGGGCCAAAGCCAGAGCATATCTCCTGCTGGAGGGGAGGCTCTACAAGCGGGGGGCTTCCGCCCTCCTGCGCTGCCTCCCCCGGCCGGAGGGACTCCAACTTCTCGAAGACATCCACGAGGGGAGCTGTGGCTCTCACCTAGCCCCGCGTGCCATCGCGGCTAAGGCTCTGTTACAGGGCTTCTACTAGCCAACGGTCATGCGCGACGTGCGAGACCTTGTCTCCGCGTGCGAAGCATCCCAGAAGATGGCCAAGGGCTCAAACCTCCCCCCTGTAGCGCTGCAGACTATCCCCATCACTTGGCCCTTTGTGCGCTGGGGGATGGACCTCTTAGGGCCCTGCCCCCCAGCGCCCGGAGGATACAAGTATGCGGTGGTCACGGTCGACTACTTTACAAAGTGGGTAGAGGCGGAACCCTTGGCCAGCATCACGTCCCAGGCCGTTCAGCGGTTTTTCTGGAAAAACGTTGTTTGCCGTTTTGGTGTCCCCCGGGAAATCACCGTGGATAACGGGACCCAATTTGACTCGGCTTATTTCCGGGAATTCTGCGATGGCCTGGGGCTCGTCATCCACTTCACCTCAGTGGCCCATCCCCGGAGCAACGGGGCTGTCGAGAGGGTCAACGGCGTAATCCTGCAGGGGTTGCGCCGGAGGCTCGAGCAAACCGCTTCTAAGCGGGGTGCATGGGCAGAGGAGCTCCCTAGAATCCTCTGCTTCATGCGCACGACCCTGTCCCGGGCGACGGGACGTACTCCCTTCTCCCTAGTCTACGGGGCGTAGGCAGTCCTCCCCCTGAAAATTGGCTTCCAGTCGCTGTGAGTCGAGCTCCTAGACGGAGCCACGACCTCAGCGTACCAGGCCAACGAGGCCAACCAGCGATTGGAGACTAGTTCCTCCCCCACTCGAGCTCCTAGACGGAGCCACGACCGATCACCGCAGCGTTCCTCCCCCACGACCGCAGTGTACCAGGCCAACCTCGACCTCATGGAGGAGGAACGCAACCGAGCGCTCCTCCGCCACACCATCTACGAGCGCGAGATGGCGCGCGCATACAACCAGCGCGTGCGCGAAAGATCCTTCCGCCTTGGGGACCTTGTCCTCAAGCGCGTCACAGACCCCCAAGCCCAGGGGAAGCTCTCCCCCAAGTGGGAGGGCCCCTACAGGATCTCCGTGGTCCTGGGCTCAGGGGCTTATCAGCTCTCCAATCTTCAAGAGCAGGAGCTGAAGCACACGTGGAACTTGCGTTTATTTCGCAAGTTCTATGTTTAGCCTAACGGGCCTGTCCCCTCCCCTGGAGCGATCACACCGGAGGGGGAGGAGGGACACTGTATTTACTTTCCCCTCCCCCTTCGCGGCTTCGCAGGGGGAGGCACTGTACTTCATTTTGTTATCAATACATAGATCTTGCTCTTCAACTGTCATTGCAGGTTCTTCGCATTACCGCCCCTAACGGTGATGCCCTCCCCACGAGGATGCCCTCCCGCGAGGAAGCCCTCCCCGTGAGGATGCCCTCTCCGTGAGGAAGTGGGCCCGGACCCAGCAAGCCCCTCCTGGAGGGCGGCTTACGATCAGCCCTCGTGGACTGAGGGTGTAAGCGGCAACCCGGTCCCCAGCGGCCGTGGTAACGAGTCACTTTGGGAGACTAGTCCCCTACCAAACACTCAGACCCGTCATCGGGAACTTCCTCCTCCGGGACTAGACGCTCTCCCCAGCGGGACGTCTAATGGCTTTCTTGGATATCTTTCCGCCGGAGTCTTTATTCCTGGCTCCCCGTTCTTATGGCAACCGGACGATTGTCTCCCCGAATGATTTTCTCCGGAATCTTCCTCAGGATTTCTGGCCCTATTCCTGGCTCCCCCTTCTCACGGCGACCGAATGATTGCCTCCTGGGGACCCAATTCCCGGCTCCCCGTTCTCACGGAAAGCAGATGATTGTCTCCCAGAGAAGTTACGCATTTCTCAGACATTTCTTTCCCGGAGACCCAATTCCCGGCTCCCCGTTCTCACGGCGACCGGACGATCGTCTCCCAGGAAGCTCGCCTCCGGAAATCTCATCGGGTTTTCTTGGGTTTCTTCCACACGAGGCCTTATTCCCGGCTCCCTGTTCTCATGGCGAGCATATGTTGTCTCCTGGAAGGTCTTTCTCTTGGAAACCTCATTCTAGAATTTTCTAACTTAGAAAAATTCTTATGCTACAGGTTATCTTCACCCCGGGGGCCTTGCTACCCCCACAGCGCGCGGAGCTACCCTCCGGCCCGCTGGGGCGGGGGGGATAACGAACCCCCGGGTGTCGACCACACCGACCACGAGCAAATTTAGCTCATTCTTATTAAGAGGAGTCGTCCAGACCATCGAAGAAAAAACAAAAGAAAACTCTCAAAGAAGAAAGTGCACAGCTTTATTGATCATTCAGCCCGGAGGACATCTTCCCCCTCCGGTGGGCATCGAAAAAGGTACAACCCCGGGTCAAAACCCGGAAGCTCTCTGCATCCTAAGGCTCGTACGCCAAATACTCCCGGAGGCCCTCCGCTAGCTCCCGGGCTAGGTCCCGGTACAATGCGCGTACGCGGCGCCGAGCTTTTCGGAGCACATCTTTGGGCCAGTACTCGTAGCCCGCCGGGGGAAGTATCCGAAGTGGGGGGACCATCCGGAACCTCGGACGCGGAGGGGACAATTCGGCGCGATGATTGTCAAAATTGTCCAAGTGCCACTCTGGATGCCACCTTAACCGGATCGGCTCCCGGACGGCGTCCCCACTGCGCTTCCCGGAGATGAGGCTTAGCAAGATCAAAGCCGCTTGGGCGTCCCCCGGAGAGTCCCACCTGGACCTTCGCCCGGGAGTAACCTCCCGGTAACCCTGGTAACAATGCATTCAATTCAAGACTTAGAAAAATTTATAACTCTATTTCATTCCAAAATATCTTTTTACAAGTGTCCGGGGCTTCTTCTAAGAAGCTACCGGGATCAAAATCCTAAGAAAACAAAAGGGTCCTATCTAAGACCCGGGGGGAGGCTCATACTCTCTCATTGGCGTCCTACCCCCGGGGGGCTTCCACCGGGGCCGGGGCCGGGACCGGGCCATCCGCTGCCGGAGTCACCGGTGCCGGGAATCTCACCCGGACGATCCGATCGTAGAAGCCCCTGGCGAGCTGCTCGACCTCCCGACACGAGGGCTCGAAGAACTCGGGGAAGCTCCGAGGGATGCGGCTCCCGATCTCTCGGGCACCGACCCCCCGGTGCTCAACGAGCCTCGCCGCGGCCGCAACCACGGGGATCGCCTGGCCCCGCGCCCGGGTGTCGGCAGCCTTCGGGATGACGGAGACTTGTGCGTTGAGAAAATGCACGGCCTCCGCGAGGGTCGCCGGGGGCACCTCTGAGCTGCTCCCGGAGCCTAGGCTCACGCCAAGGCTCTCGAGGGCCGAGCGGACAGAGCGGCCCGCGTCCGTCACCGCCCGGACGCTTGAGCCTTCGAGCTCCCGGAACGCCTCCTCCCTAACCTTGGCCTCCCGCCGAAGGCTGCCGTTGACGGTCTCGGAGACGTGGACCTGGGCCCGGACCAGGGCCAGCTCCTGGTGGGCTTTGTCGCGTTGCCCCAGGTAAGTCGCGGCCCTGTCCTCCGCGTCCTTAAGCAGCCGGCCGATCCGCTGCTCGAGGCCCCAGGTAATGGCCGCCACCTACAAACTAGAGTTAGAAAAAATTCAAGTGCAGGGCACGAAAGAAGGCGTTACCAACTCAGGTTACCTAGGCCTGGAGAGATTGAAGCCCCCGGAAATGCTCATTGAGCGTCCCCTCCACAACGAAGGCCTGCACCTTCTGGGTCTGCAGGCCCTCCGTATAGCGGGTGACCTCACCCGTGGAAAGTAGGGGGGTCTCCGGCCCTGTGCCGGTCCCGTCGCGGCCGGTGAGGGGGCCCCGGACCTTGGCGTCCAGCAGCGTGGTCGGCGTCTTCGTCGCCGAGGAGGTGGCCTCTGTGGAAGTGGCCGGGGAGTTCTCGGAAGAGGTCCCCGCCCGGGGAGGGACCACCAGTCCTTTCCCCTTCCCGGGCGGGAAGGCCCCCGGGGCCTCTATTTCTGGAGGGACCTCGAAGACTGAGGGGCTCCCCCTTTCGTCCACTGGCCACTCCATCCGTGGAGGCGAGGCCTCCGCGAACCTCACCTCTAGTTTCTCCGGCTCCAAGGGGGCCGGGGGTGCTGGGAGGGCCGCTACCGAAGGCGGCGATGGGGCGTAGTTCGCCGAGTCAGACGCCGCCCCGCCCGCGGCCGGTTCCTTCCCCCGGGCCTCAGCGGGGCTCTTCGGGGGAGGGGGAGTTACTTCCTTTCGAGCCGGCTCCAGTTCGCGCCCGGTCCTGGGGGTCTCGTCCCAGGGCTTCGCCGGTGTCGCCGCCGGCGTCATCGACCAGCCGGGGGCTTTTTGAACCCTGGCCTACTTAGGCTTAGAGCCCCCGGCGGCGTCTTTCCCCCGCTTGTGCGACCCGGGGGTGGGGAGGGGTTTCCTCTCCAGCAGCTTCAGCCCGTAGGCCTCAGCCACCAAGTTCTGGGGAGGGCCCTCCCCCACGAGGCGCACGACGCGGTCGTGCTCGTCGGCAAAGTACCTCCCCAGGAGGTTCTCCGCCCTCTCCCGCGCCGCCGGGTACGGCCGGACTACAAAAGGTAAAGAGTTAGTCCAATTTCCAAAAATTTGTAACTGCAATGCATCAAGTAACCGGGACTTACGTCGGGTCACGGGCTTGACCGGGGGCCGCTGCTCCGGGCCCATGCCAATCCCCCTTCTCCCGCATGAGAAGGGGGATATCCTCAGGAGCATCATCTCCTCGGCGGCGTCCCGCATAGAGCGGGTGCTCCGGGAGATGATCACCTTGCCGAGGAGCTTAAGCTCCTCGTCCGTCCACACCGGAGGCTTCGGCGCGGACGACCTGCTGTAAGAGGGGGGCTCCGGGGCGTACGCCACCTCGTTGTCCCGGACCAGGAGGTAGAACCACCTCCGGATCCAGTCGCCCCAATGGTCCCAGGAGGCCGCCGCCGGGTAATCGGCCACCCGGGACGGCAGCATCTGCACCATCACCGAGCCAAAGGGGGACTTGGGTCCCCCCTTCACCAGGTGGGAGCTCCTCGCCGCCGGTTCGTAGAAGTACCGTAAGGCACGTAGGGTGGGCTCAAGCCCGGTCGCCGTCTCATAGAGCCAGATGGAGGCCCATCCGGACGATCACGTTCGGGGTGAGGTGGTTTAGGGCCACCCCATACTCCTTCAAAAACTCCCGGAGCAAGGGATGCATCGGGAGCCGGAGCCCCGCCTCCAAGAAGGCCTCGAAGGCCACGATCTCTCCGGTCCTGGGGTGGGGGGCTCCGTCCTTCCTCGCGGGGACCCGGATGTCCCCATCCTCAACAACTCCGCATTCGACCATGGACTCCGCGTCCTCGGCCGTGAACTCGGATGCCCAGAGGAAGTCCGGAGTGACCTCCTCCGGGGGCACCTCGGTCGTCTTCGCTCGACCCTTCGGTGCCATCAGGTTGGTTTTTTCTGGTGGCTAATGTTTCAGGAAGCTACATCTAAAAGTTCCGGACACCTGCTACCGGGAGGAAGCTGCCGGGAGAGAGCTACCGGGAGAGCTAAACGCGCTAAGGTTGAGAAGTTTGGAATGAACTCCCCAGGGCCCCCAAGGCCCTATTTATAGGGGCGAGCCATGATCCAGATGGGCGCCACATGGCACTCCGCGGAGCAATGTGGGCCGTTGAAGTTCAAACCGTGCGCGGGAAATGAAGGGACTGGCGGGCAAATCGAGGCACCGATTCGAACCGCGAGCACATTTATGGCGCAGAGGCGCGGTCATAAGCGCGCAGCACAGGAACCGAAGCGTCACGGCTCCGGTGGCTTGGCCCGGAGATTTTCCCGGTGACATGTACCATACCCACCGGGGACTTGAGCATCGTCCCCGGGGGGTATGGGGGGCTGCTGTTGGGGGAAATCTCCGCTGGACTAAGTCCAGGTAAGTTGCGTCACATTTGCCCGGGGACGTGGCCTCTGGTGCCTGCCCCGGGCGCCGCCTTTGGGCTCCCGGGACCTGGCCTCCGGCGCCGGTCCCGGGCGCCGCCATTTGCCCAGGGACATGGCCGCTGGTGCCTGCCCCGGGCGCCGCCTTTTGGCTCCCGGGACCTGGCCTCCGGCGCCGGTCCCGGACGCCGCCATCTGCCCGGGGACGTGGCCTCCGGTGCCTGCCCCGGGCGCCGCCTTTTGGATCCCGGGACCTGGCCTCCGGCACTGATCCCGGGCGCCGCCATTTGCCCGGGGACCTGGTGTCGCGTCCCGAAACTGGGACTATGACTACTCCTGTAGAGACCTAGCTCGCTGCAGCTAGTCCCATACACACACCTTTGACTTCCCAGGATAAATCAAACACAGGAGTATATTACATTGCAACAGAGTACTTACAAAATATTTAAGCAGTGTGGCCTGCTGGCCCTAATATTACATAAAGGATTACAATGCCTACAAGGCATTCAGGGTTTAGCAAAACATTAACTACACAGCAGAAGATAGGTGACCCTCCCACAAAAGAAGTTGACGGTAGAACAACACACATCAGGGCTCCGGCAGAATTGATTCTCCTCCTTCTGGATCCACGAAGTTCTCCATGCCATCATCTTGGTCAAAGAATGCTCCATCTATTGAGTTGAATGTTGCAAGGGTGAGCACTTACGTACTCAGCAAGTCATAGGTAAGAGTAGATACATATAGTAGTGATGATATGAACCTAGACTAGTCAAGAATTATGGATATTTGTAAAATAACCTTTTTCTTTCATACCTCATCTCATCTTATTTCATGACAGCACTTTTCATAAAATAACATCATCATTCATGTTCACTAAATTATAGCACTACCGCGACACGTCGACACACGACAGCCCACGGTAGCACTCCTTATCATGACAACACATGTCATTTGAGTAATCTCACTAGTACAGAAATGCAGTCTACTAACCCCTATCTTCTATCGGTTATTAGCGAAACAGCAGAAAACCGATAGAAAATGTGCCTGGCGGTCATAAAAGCCCGACGGATGTATTTTCCCTATCGGTTTCTAAGAAACTTACCGATAGAATAAATAGTATGATTTACTCTAGCGGTGATGAACATATTTGCCGTTAGAAGAGATGCATAAGTACTGACGGAAGAATGTTGTGCGCCGATAAGATTGGTCGACTTCAATAAGTAGACTTATTCTATCGCTACTGTATGAATATACCAACAGAGTATATTAAAAATTCCTATCGGCAATATGTAGTGCGCCGATAGAATAGTTGGCCTTCTACAAATATTTTTATTCTATCGGTAATGGATTCTTTTACCGTTAGAATATATAGAAAATTGCTTAGAACTGTTCGTCTTCAAATAGTTTTATTCTATCGGTAATGAATGTTTATACCGGTAGAATATTGCAAAAATATCTTAGAACTGTTGGCCTTCTACAACTAGTAATATTCTATCGGCAATGTACGTACAAACCGATAGAGTATGTACAAAAATTCCTATCGGTAATATTTATTGTGCCGATAGAACCATTCGCCTTCTACAGATATTTTTATTACTAACGGTGTTCTGTTTTCATACCGATAGAAAATATATATTTGTATAAGTACACGGGTATGTCTCTTTCATTCTCACAGTACATCTGGGGCTCGTAGTCCTAACTCGTGAGCTCCATGGACGGCCGGCGCACCTCTACAGGGGACCGCTGCACCTCCGCACCTCCATCGACGCCCTCTAGACGTCGGCATCCCAAGGAAGGTACGTAAAATTTCTGCAATATTGTTAGATTATTCTAATCCGATTATGGCAATAATTCTGCTTTTTTTGTATCCTTCATTTTGATGTGTCTTCTTTTCAATATGATTATGATCTGTTTAGGTCCTTGGATGATGCTCGTGAGGGGCAACGTATTTCACGGTTCTTCATCACAGTACGCTGCCTACGTTGGCTTGTTGGCGAAAGAAATGGTGAAGATCACCGTCGAGAGCTGGAACGACGTGAAGGGCGAGATCTTGGTTGGCTCGGTAGAGAAGATGCTTAAGCCCGGCGTGTTTCTCAAATCAGGACCTATAGAAAGCATCTTACATTTTTTTGCATGCACCAGCTTGTGGCCAGATGCTTACCTGCTTGGAGAAGAAGAATTGTTGTTATTTGCACAGCCATTCTACACCATCACTACACAGAACAACATCTTGGAAGGTAGGTTCTTTTTGTTAATGGAGTTGAGTTGAGTTGATCGAGTTTGAGTGCGAGGAAATCACGAATACGTACAAATGTATGTCGACGGCAGTTCCAGCTCCTCGGGCGTCTTCGAACTGAACTCCTATGGTTAAGTCCAATGTGGTTCAGACATTTGCTGTTTTGGATGAATGGATTTGTGATGTATCAGGTCTAACTTGTAGTCGGTAGTTGCATTGTGGCAACCTGCAAAGGTTCCCTTTTATGTAAAATGCATGTATGGGCCACTGGGTCCTCGTCGTGATCTGTTGTTAATTTCAGACGTGGCTTTTCTAATATACATCGAATGTGTGAATTGTTGTATTTGTATATTGTTGTATATTTGTGTATCATGTATTGCTAATTGGGACATGAACTTGAATGTGTAGGGAGTATTTGTGTATTTAATTGTATTGGTAGGTAGGTGTGTACTTGTACTGCTGTTTCAGACATGCACTTGAATTTGTGAACTGGCATGTGTATGTTTGTACCTGAATTTGTATTGGTGAACTGGCATGTGTATGTTTGTACCTGAATTTGTGAACTGGCATGTGTAATTTCTTTGGCAAGATGAAGTCCCAAGTACCTAAGAAAAGTATTTTTGTGTCTCCTAGTTAATCCACAAATTAGCATTTCTTGAAATATATTGCTTTATCTTCTAGTTAAGATCCGTTTGATGTAAGATCTGTTTGATGTAAGATCTGTTTGATGTTACATTGATATGATTCCTTGAATGTGAGAAATGGCATGTGCATGTTTGTCCCAGTTTGGTACCATAACCTCCTCTAACGGTAAGTACACATATTTACCGATAGGAAAACACATATATTTGCTCAGTCATGCATATTCTAACGGTAAATACACATATTTACCGATAAAAAAACTCTTGCTCGTGTGCCATGCATCATCTAACGGTTCGTACACATATATACCGATAGAAAAACTCATGTACGTGCTGTGTCATGCATGATCTAACGGTCAATACACATATTTACCGAAAGAAGAAGTCCTGTACTTGCTCGGTAATGCACATTCTCTAACGGTATGTGTGTGTTTTTACCGATAGAATATGTGAGCGGCAAATTACCTAAGTTAGTCTGACAGTTATTTCATGTATTTACCGTTAGAAAAATGTCCATTATAAGGAAAACCCCACTCGACCATTGCTGAGCTGCTCTTTAATTTGTTCTGTTGCACTCTGTGTCCCTCTGTTTGTGACGAAAGTTCCAGCTACACTGCTAGGGTGATCAGCGCAGGCTGGAGGGAAGTTGATTGCGCCCCTCTCTTTAAGGTACACTTAATCGTCGACACTTATCTCTCTCTCCCTCTAGATCTCCCTTCCTCTCTACTTGCAAGCTAGCTGTATTGTGTAGTTCCAAGTTTGTAGCTCTAAGCTTGGGAGCTTGGTAGCTGGAAATGCGTCATGTTTTAGGAGCTAACTAGCTTGTATTGTGTAGTTAGCTAGGTTAATTAGTGTTAATTTCGTCAGGCTAGGGTTCAACACATGTATCTGTTGTAAGAGGCTGTACATGTACATATACATAACTTAATCGGGCAGGTTTCATGCATGGCTTACTCGTTAAATTTTGTTAATTGTAGATGGACAGGAAATATTGGATGTATGGAATAAAACGTACTACTCTTGAATATTTGGATGGTGTGAATGAGTTTATTAAATTTGCTGAGCAACAAAATGAGAGGAAGGGAGAGAAAAATATGCTCTGTCCTTGTACAGATTGTATGAACTTGAAGAGGTTTAGCAACTCTGATCAAATTAAGAGTCATTTGATTCGTCGTGGTTTTAACGCGCGATACACCCGTTGGATATGGCATGGCGAAGATCTTGAGGAAACAAGCACCACTACTAACAATCAACACGACTCGGATGTGGATTGCAATAATATCGATGATCATCCCAATTTTGGTAATGTTCATTCCGATGTGCACGTAGATGATGATGATGACAATCTAGATGAGATGTTACGTGATGTAGAGGAAGATTACAACGAAAATGACTTCTGTGAATTTGAGAAACTGATTGCTGACTCTAAGAAGCCTCTGTTCCCTGGATGTGCAACATTTACAAAACTGTCTTCTGTGCTGAGATTATATAACTTGAAGGCAGGAAACGGTTGGAGTGATAAGAGTTTCACGGCACTATTAGATCTTCTAGCGGACATGCTTCCAGAGGGAAATGAGTTGCCAAGATCTACTTACCAAGCCAAAAAACTGTTGTGTCCGTTGGGAATGGAAATCGAAAGAATACACGCATGCCCAAATGATTGTGTGTTGTACCGTAACGAGTACTCCAGTTTGCATGTTTGTCCAAGATGCGGCGCATCGAGGTATACGCGTAGGGACCGGATTGACAGTGAACGTCACGAGGTAAGGAAAGGGCCCCCGGCAAAAACTGTGTGGTACTTGCTTGTGATACCTAGATTGAAGCGGCTGTTTGCAAATCCGAAAGTCGCGAAGCACTTGCGTTGGCATGCTGAAGCCCAGAAACAAGACGGAAAACTGAGACACCCAGCTGATTCTATTCAATGGAGAAACATCAACAGAACATTTGCTGAGTTCGGCGGCGAACTTAGGAATGTAAGGTTCGGGCTGAGTACAGATGGTATGAACCCACATGGTAATATGAGCAGCCGGCACAGCACTTGGCCGATTCTTTTATGCATCTACAATCTTCCTCCTTGGTTATGCATGAAGCGCAAGTACATCATGATGGCGTTACTAATCTCAGGACCCAGACAACCCGGAAATGATATTGACGTGTTTCTAGCGCCTTTAATCGAGGACTTACAGAAATTGTGGAGCGAGGGTGTGCAGGTGTGGGATGCATACAAGAAAGAGAATTTCATCTTGCGGGCCCTGATATTTTGCACCATAAATGATTTTCCTGCCTACGGCAATTTGTCAGGGTATAGTACGAAAGGAGCCAAGGCTTGCCCTATTTGCCTAGATGAAACTGAGAGCATGTGGCTGCGAAACTGCCGAAAAACAGTGTACATGGGTCACCGCAGGTTTCTTCCGGTGCATCACACGTACCGTAAGAAGAGGAAATCATTTAACTGGAAGCCTGAGAAGGGATCAGCTCCAGTGTTTCTGACTGGTAAGGAGATTTACTCGCGCGTGAACGACATCAAAGTTGAGTTTGGTAAGCATTCTAAACCTCGAGAAAAAAATGTTTGGAACAAGAGATCGATTCTCGGGGATCTAACGTACTGGGAGCACTTACAAGTTCGACATTGCATTGATGTCATGCATGTAGAGAAAAATGTCTGTGACAGTTTGATTGGTTTGTTGTTGAACATTCCGGGAAAGACAAAGGATGGTGTGAAAGCTCGTCGTGACATGGTGGAAATGTGGATAAGGACTGAGCTTGCACCTTTAGAGAATGGAAAGCGTACATACCTCCCCCCGGCCTGCTATACGTTGTCCAAGAGCGAAAAAACAGAACTCTGTCGGTGCCTGCACGGTGTTAAAGTTCCATGTGGGTACTCCGCGAACTTGAAAAAACTTGTGTCTATGAAGGACCTAAGACTGGTTGGCATGAAGTCCCACGACTGTCATGTCTTGATGTCACAGATGCTTCCCATTGCTATCAGAGGCATTCTCCCAGTTAAAGTCAGAGAGTCAATCACAAACCTATGTTATTTCTTCAACGCAATATCTTGCAAGGTAAGTACGTGCACTCGTACTATAAGTTCACTACCTCCATTTGTGGAGCTTAATTAGAAGATTTTTCTGATATGAATATTTGGCGCAACTGTGTCCTCGTAGGTAATTGATCCCGATGGACTGGACGCTTTGCAACGCGACGTGGTTACAACTCTTTGTCAGCTCGAGATGTATTTCCCTCCATCCTTTTTTGATGTTATGGTCCATCTGATTGTTCACCTTATCAGAGAAATTAAGTTTTGTGGACCCGTGTGCCTGCGCTACATGTATCCATTTGAGAGATTTATGGGTGTATTGAAGGGATACGTAAGGACTCGTCGTCGACCCGAGGGGAGTATCATGGAAGGTTATGCCGCCGAGGAGGTGATTGAATTTTGCACAGATTATATGGCCGGGGTTGACCCAATTGGTGTTCCTAGGTCCCGACACGAGGGTAGGCTTGAGGGAATCGGAACGATTGGATTCAAAGCTATCGTCCCCGCTCGTGATGTGTACGCAAAATCACATTTTTGGGTCTTACAACACATGACGGAGGTCGAGCCATACATACACGAGCACAAGGTAATGTTACGGTCACAGAATCCTTCGAAGTTAGACGTTTGGGTAAGCAGAGAACATAACAGGAAATTTGCTGAGTGGATCCAAGAAAGAGTCACGCGAGCTGCCGAGGGCTCCGTAAGTGAAACTGTGACATGGTTGGCTAGAGGCCCAAGATTCACTGTAGGGACTTGGCAGGGGTACGACATCAATGGGTATTCATTTTACACAAGAGCTCAAGACGCCAAGAGTAGCACGCAATGTAGCGGAGTGACACTGTTTGCTATTTCCGAGGATGCCAGGTCAGTAAGGGCGCTGAACTCATATTACGGTGTTATTGACGAAATATGGGAGCTCGATTACGGATTACTTAAGATTCCCCTGTTTCGATGCCAATGGATCGAAATCCCTCGAGGTGTTCAAGTTGACAGTTACGGGTTTACTCTCGTCGATCTTGGTAGAGTCGGACACCAAGATGATCCATTCATACTTGCAAAGCAAGCCACACAGGTATTCTACATCGTTCACCGGGCCAATCCAAACTTGCATATTGTCCTCCACAGCAAGAGACGTATTGTTGGGGTCGAAGATGTTGTCGACGAAGAGGAGTATAACCAATTCGATGAAATACCTCCATTTTTAGAGGACATTCAATCTATCCGTACTGAAGATATCGACGAAACAACGTATCTGCGAGATGACCACGAAGAAGGATTATGGGTTGAGAACCATTGATGATTAATTTCTATTTCAGGGATAAATGCCAAGCAAACAGCCCACAAGTTCTGCAGCAAGGTGAGGAACTTATCATTAATACATCAGGCAGTACATTTTTCTTTAGAATTTAATGATAAGCTAGTTCACAGCATTAATACATCTCAATTTTACTCCACAGCATGAGTTCTAACATGTACAGTACCTTTATCCTGTAAATATTTAATTCTTCCCTTCAAATAGCACTTGCAAAAATCTCATCGCAGCCTCTTCAAATTAAGTTCTGCAAAAATCCCTTTTTTCTGACGGTATTTTGTTATTTATACCGATAGAGAAGGACATCTTCTCTCAGGCACTTCAAAACGTTTTCTATCGGTATTGTTCTATTTTACCGTTAGAATAAATTCGTTAGTCTCACGGTATTTGTTGTCTGACGGTTTTTTCCTGTTTTTAGCGATAGAAGAATACTCTGCCGCTTTGAATTCTCAACCGTGTCGCCATGCGTTGCCTTGGAAACTCTATAAGTACCTCGCCATGCGTCGCGGTATTTTGTTGTTTTTCTAATTCTCGAACGGTTCGACTCCTCATCTTCTCTTTCACAATGTCAACCTCCATGGGATCGTCATCCACGCCCTCCCCGGTAAGAACTCTAAATCTCCTCGGTTTACCCCTGTATTGTTAATCCATGTTCAGTTCATTCTTGACCTGTTGATTTGCACAGGGAATGGTAGCCGTGGAAGACACTGCCAAAGTGAAGGCTGACCTGAGGGCCCTCCAGGAGGAGCACAAGCTCCTTACAGACAAGCACACTCAGCTACGGCTTGACCTTGACGATCTCTTCCAGCGCATTAAGCGCATGAAGACGGATGGTGACAATGCTAGGGCGAGGACGAGGCGTCTTCGCGAGGAGAAGAAAGCCGCGGATATGACCATCGCTGGCTGCGGTTTGACTATGAAGGATACCATAGCGAAGCTGAGGGAGGTCGCAGGCCTTCTCGACGCGGTAGTAGTTGATCCTAGGGACAACTTGTCGCTAGAGGAGTCCTGCGTCCTGGCTGCAAGTCTAACTGACTCTATGCTACATGTAGCCAAGGCTAAGACCACCCCTTGACCTAGCATTTTGGGTTTTATTTTTTTTTGTAAGTGATAAAACAACAATGAATGAACAATTTCTTTTTATGTCAATTTTCCAATTTTCCGGCTATCTTCCCTCTTTCTTTAACATTCTGCAGCTTTCAACCACGGTCTGTTTGATGTTAAATTGTGTACTTTTCTTTACTCTGACGGTATTTTGTTGTTTTTACCGATAGAAAAAGGGCACACAATACTATATCTCAAGCACTTAATCAAAAAAATTTTCTGGGGAAAATTGGTCTCACGGGATTTTATTGTTTATATCGATAGAAAAAGGCACTTTTCATTACTCTCACGGTATTTTGTTGTTTTTACCGATAGAAACTATAATCTCAAGCACTTCAAAAAAAATTTCTGGGGAAAATTGGTCTCACGGGAATTTTTTATTTATACCGATAAAAAAAGGCACTTTTCATTACTCTCACGGTATTTTGTTGTTTTTACCGATAGAAAAATGGCACCCAATACTATAATCTCAAGCACTTTAAAAAAATTTTCTGTGGAAAATTGGTCTCACGGGATTTTATTGTTTATACCGATAGAAAAAGGCATCCACTAATTCAAATATTTTTCCGGGAAATTTACTTGTTCTATCGGTATTATTTTGTTGTTTCGATAGAAAAGTAAATAAGTCTATCGGTATCATTTTGTTATACCGATAGAAAAGTTCCTCCGCTACTTTATTACTCGTACACGGTCCTTTAGTTTCCCTCCACTCGAACAGTTCCACCTTAGAGCACTGCGTCTCTTCGAGAGCGAAGAAAACCCCAACCTTCGCCGTGACCACTCACTTCCTCTCTCCCACAAGACGATCGCCGGCTGGACACTGGTTCGCCACTGCCACCGGTTCTTATTTTCGTCCTTCGCCGGCCGCCGCTGCGTTCTACACCACCTCTCCATCACCAGAACTGATCGCCGCCGTAAATACCCTAATTCGTCGTTCTATTTCCAGCATCTTCTTTATTTGATCCTAGTGTTTTGCACGTACTAATTCTTCGAGTTTTGCAATTACACTAGGGTTCCCTATTGTGTTGGCTTATGTACATTCCGCAGGCAATGTTGATTTTAATTAGGGTTTACATAATATGTTCCAGTGCTGTAATGAACCTGTTTTGAGATTTTAACTTATCTATACTACTGTATGTGTGATCAATTGTATCCAACTGCCATGTAATGCAGATTATATGTTGGAGGTGTTTTACACATATTCTATCGGCAGCTCATGTGTTTACCGATAGAAAATTTTTCTGCACAAGTAGTAAAACTTAATTTGGATTTGGAAGGACATGAGCCATGCAATGTACTAGTTTGGTTGGGAATTTTTACTCACTTCGTATGAATATATGGCAATGTGGATGGGTCTTCGATGTATATGTTTCAAATGCCTATATACACATGACTTTTCCCAACCTAATAGATGTGAAGTCTTGATGACTCACATACAGGCTAGGCTAAAGATTATGCACAGTGGCACTTAGATGCTTGTGTGCATATTTACGTGTGAAATAATAATGCTGGCCCATGAATATTAGTGTAGCAAATCATCGAGAATGTTATGTGATGACAGTGAATGGTGGCTTGTCAACAAAATTCCATATGTAGAGAACATTGTTATGTTCTATCGGTATCTCACGTGTTTGCCGATAGAAAAATTGTCTTCTGTGGAGGTAATTGTTATGGTCTATCGGCAGCTCATGTGTTTACCGATAGAAAATATTTCTGAACAGTTCAGGAAGTAATTTATGCATGTCTTTCTTTTTGTATTATTTTCCCTTTTGCCGCCCTAGTTAGTCTCCAGTCCTGGGCTGAGTTATGGAACTCCAAGGCGAATTAATTGCCATATATATGGTTTGTTGAAGGTTTTGTAGGCGAAGACATGTCGTCGTCTTCATCGGATGGTACTAGTGGTTCGACTAGGGCCAACCCCATCGTAACTACTGAAGATGCAGCTGTTACATCCCAGCGCAAGAGGGTGGGGCAAGGCGCGACGACGTTGGGGCGTTTGGCCAAACGCACGGATCTTTCTTGTGAGTTCAACCAATTTGGGAGACCGATTGGAAAGAATGCTGGGAGGTACGCGGCCTACGTTGGGCTGTTGGCGAAAGAAAGGGTGAAGATCATCATCCAGAGCTGGAAGGACGTGACGGTGGACGAGAGGGATAGGTTGTGGGCGGAAGTGAAGGTTAAATGAACTGAAATCGCTGAACTCTTTCGTAATCACGTTCTCTTGGCTTATACTAAAGTTTAACTAACTCGTGATTAATTGTATGCATTTTTCGGAAACAGGCTAAGTGGAACATCCCCGACGATACACCTAGGACTTCCTGCTTGAAGGACATGAACGGAACATGGAAAACCTTTAAGAGCTGGCTCGTCTGTAACTTCCTCACTGCGGGGAAATCTCCTTGCGAGAAGTACCCCTTCATATCGGAGGAGGTATGGGAGGAATTCACCAAGCAGAAGGGGACTGAGGAGTTCAAGGCCCTTAGCGAGAAGAATAGGGCGATCCAGAAGAGGAACGACCACCCGCATCGGCTCGGATCCCGGGGCTATGCGGGGAAGGAGGAGCAGTGGAAGAAGGAAGACGAGCAAAATCCTTTCATCGACACCCCTGAGTTGCCGCTCTCCGAGATCCGGGATGAGAGGTGCAAGCGATGGTGGAGGGGGAGGGGGTCCGTGTCGTCCACGGGGTCTGTGCAGTTCGCAACCCCTGGGGACGCCGACGTTGTGAGGCGAATGGTAAGTTGGCTAACCTCGTAAACTGTGTGCGCACAAGTGTATATAAGGCAATTTGTCTCACAAGGTACCTTCAAATATAACAGATCTCTTTTGAGAAGGAGGCAGCGGAGGGATTGTTTACCCCGCAGAGGGAGAACGACATCCTCACCCGGGCTCTAGGAAATAAGGAGCATCCCGGGCGGACACGGGCCGTGGGAGCCATTTTGTCGTGGAAGGCCGGTTTCGTAGATCCGGCTCCACCGAGGAAGAAGGCCCGCACCTGGAAGGAAAAGGAAGCTGACCTCTCCGATAAGATACGGGCTGAGGTACGGGAGGAGTTACGGGCGGAGATGCGGGCTGAGATACGGGCTGAGGTACAGTCTGAGGTGCAGACCGAGGTCGCACAAATGAGGGAAGAGTTTGCACGGTTGAGAGAAGCATTGCTAGCCAAGAGTGCAGATGCGGATCCCCAGGACGACGGTACCCCGCGAGGTCGGATAAGCTGTTGCGCTTCGAAGGTACTCGCGGATCCAGTGGATCTACTTGAGGTACTGCAAGCCTTCATCTGTGCACTTAATTGTTACAAATTTGCAGGGGCCGGAGGGCTGCATCCTACAGAATCACGTAGGCGCCGGGCAGGAAGTGGTTGGACACGGCTTCGTATATCCGTCTGGGCCGGATGTCCGGGTCCACTGTGTACCTCTGCGGTTGGGTTTCGCAAAGGTACAGGTGGACATGGCCATGCCGGGCTACAACGATTCTCCGTTGCCAGTCCCAACAGAGGAACTGCAGACACTTGCTGAGGCAGTGGGCTCCTACGTACAGTGGCCCAAGAAGTGTCTTGTAATACAACCGGTAAATCCTACACATTTTAGATTACATCCTACTCAGTACACTCAACTTGCATAATCTAACATACGTGCTCATTAATTGAAGTGGCCTGCTCGGGGCTACCAGGGGACTGCGCCCCCAGCTCGGGGCATGAGGGCCGATCTCGTGCGAACCTGGACACATCAAAGACGGCCTCGACCCCACCCAGCGCATCCACACCTCCACCTCGGAAGAAAGCCGCCATCACCTCGCCCTTGCCTTCGAAGGTACGCGCTCAGTCCCCGGCAAAAGGCAAGGGCGGCAAAGGCAAGGGCAAAGGGCGACAGGGACTGCCGCGGACGTTCACGAACGCGCTCCCACTCATGTCGGAGGCATCTTTGCGGAAATTGGATCGATCAACCAGAGACCTCCACGACTGGTACCTACATCGAGCTCGGCGTAGCCTGAACTTCTTAGTTCCCTACAGGCCTGGGCAGTTCCACCGTGAGCCCGGGACTATATCCGTGGCACACGAGGATCTGTTCGACCTCTACAACTGGCGGGAGCTCGATATGTCCATCATACGGACTGGAGTCCTGTGAGTTTGTTGATGCTATGTATTGTTGTTTTCTAACTCTGTTTGCTAACTCTGCATTAATGTTGCAGTTCATTTCAATACTGAGTAACTTTCTGTGAAATTAATATTAATCTCGTCCTTCGCATGCAGGTGCATGTACAGGCTAGCATCGGAGGCGGCGTGTGACAAGGTGGGTTTCCTCGACCCAGAGAAAATAAGCCTCACGATGCTAGAGCAGGACGCCGCGCACGCTGAGCAGTACATATCTAGCGCGCTGATGGCGCAGCAGGACAGGGACTTCATTCTGGTGCCGTACCACCAAAGGTTAGTGCATTTCGTACTAATTTAACTCAATCTTGTATGTTACACCTGAGATGTACTTTGAGCTAGCGGTCCTCTTTTACGTACAATGCAGGGGCCACTGGATCCTCATCGTGATCTGTCCGCCGAGGAACGAGGTGTACTACCTCGATTCGATGCGTGACAGATTATCGATGGAATATGTGCTCAAGGGGAATATGGAGGCGTAAGTAACTTATATGTTTGATTTAAATTTTGACCTCACTAGCTAATGATAATACATTAACTGGCAATACTAACTGAAATGCAGGGCTTTTGATAAATATGTGTCCGCTGGAGGGAGGCATGCCGCACCGCAGGGCTCCGTACTAGCTTGGAAAGAATATGAGGTACTCACGAGACTTTTTGTTTATGCTTAATTAGTTTATGGAAACAATATATAGCTAACATGTCTTCGCATATGCAATTATCTCAGTGCCATCAGCAGCCGCAATCGTGGGAATGCGGGTTTTATGTACTGCGCTACATGTACGACCTAGTGCGGACAAACTTTTCCCGATTCCCCCAGGTAAGCATCGATAGCTAACTCAAATTTCAAAAATGGGTGTCACGTTCTAAATTAGGATCGAAGTTAGTTACTCAGTATGCACACATGCTTGCAGATCGCCATGTCGAAAGACCAATATGAAAATGCAAAGATTATATATCTTCGACAAATCTGGGCACAATATGTCATGGAGGAAGTAGCGCCCAACCATCCAGCATGACAATTTTCTCCTTTTCGTGTACTCTGCATAGACTGTTTATATACATGTGAATAAATATATATATGTGAATAAATGTCCACATTGGATTGCAATCTGTATTTGTATATACATATGTGAATAAATGTGAATAACTGCCTAATGTGTCAATTTGTTCTGTGAATTTACCTTGCATCTGTACTGTATTGTGTATCCAATCTATACTGTATTGCATTTGTACTGTATATGTGAATGTACTGTATTGTGAATGCAAATAAAGTATTGTATATGTGAATGCTCTATCGGTAAATTCATCAACAACCGAGAGACTACTGTACTTTTTTCTATCGGTACAATCAAAATTAACCGTTAGAAGAGTGTGACCTTTCCTGCCGGTGAACTCATACATATCCGATAGAGTACTAAGCTTTTTTCTGTCGGTAATCTTGTAGTTAACCGTTAGAATAGTGGTACTTTTCAAACCGCTAGCGACGAGTTTTCTATCGGTAAACTTGTAAGATGCCGATAGGATAGTATGATTTTTCCTATCGGTAAACTTATAATTAGCCGTTAGAATAGTGGTACTTTTCCAACCGCTGACGACGAGTTTTCTATCGGTACACTCCTAATATGCCGATAGAATATTATGATTTTTTCTGTCGGTAATCTTGTAGTTAACCGTTAGAATAGTGGTACTTTTCCAACCGCTGACGACGAGTTTTCTATCGGTACACTCCAAATATACCGATAGAATATTATGCTTTTTTCTATCGGTAATCTTGTAGTTAACCGTTAGAATAGTGGAACTTTTCCAACCGCTGACGACGAGTTTTCTATCGGTACACTCCTAATATGCCGATAGAATATTATGATTTTTTCTGTCGGTAATCTTGTAATTAACCGTTAGAATAGTTGTACTTTCCCTGCCACTGGACGTAAGATTACGACGGGTTTTCTATCGGTAGATTCATAATATGCCGATAGAATAGTGAACTTCTTCTGTCGGTTATTTACCGATAGAAAATGTCCAGTCTTGTTCTATCGTGTCTATCTCTATCGGTACAAAAACCGATAGTAGAAGGGTGTTTTTTACCGATAGAAGACTGCATTTCTGTACTAGTGTCTTGATTTAACACATTTTATTTAGAAAATAATACTTGTGTCACACCCCATGGATTTAATCCACCGCAGCAGACTCCTATAAACCCGGGAGCTCGGAGTATTCGAATATGTTTTTAACTCTACAGAGAGGTACCAATTTACCCGCAAGATATTCCACTTTCAAGCCCTTCCTATCATAACAAAATGATTGGACCCCTGACTCACTTCATACTGTGAGCGGCAAGGTGGAGATAACAAGAACTTTTGTTATGTATCACTCACAATTCACCCCCGACCCTGTGGCTCTCCGCGAACCACAGTTGTGGCAGGTTGCATCCAAACCTCCACCCCTTTGCGTATCCCCATTACTGGGTCAGCGTGCTTGATCACCTTCAGTGATATGTGTGGGAGCCATTCTCCGTGCTTATCGTGCATCAGTACACACCTCATGCAGGGGTTTCATGTGCGATCCACATAAGTACTTGTTCAGGCCTGTCCCATACCAGGCTTGCGGTTAGCACGTTGTTCATGCCACTAGACGCACAACACAAGGTTCTAGTCCTTATATGCCAGTGACCAGACCATCCACAACCCTGCACCTTCAGTGCCTGCACATCCTTTGCAGTTTAGCACCTCCAGTGCTACCACCATTCCATACCATTTTTCTGGTCACGGCTAGGGGTTTTATTTCATGAATATAAATATATACATACATATAATAGTTCATGGCTCAAAACTTGTTTATTTCACATTTCACAGATAACCAGTCTAGTACTGCCAATTCATAAATCAACAATTCTCAATCTTTCTCATGCAGTATTATCTATATTCAAGGTAATGTTTTAGCAACGTTTAAAATATAGGTTCAAGATGACCAAGGATATGACTTGCCTTCCGCGTCGTAAGATACAGCAGTTGATGATGGGTCAACAGTAAAATCTTCAAAGTCAGCTTCTGGATCTGCTCGACGACAAACAAACACACGATGATTACTTATAATATTAAAATTTTTTATGACTTATATGCAGAAATGCTCAACAAGAATGATTGAACTATACTGGAGATAATTGAATTCAAGCTGATCTGAGTCGAGATTCTAGGGTTTCAAGGAATCTGGGCTAAGGATGGTGATTAGGTAATCTTAGGGTTTCAGGATTATAACAAGGATAACAATTTTGTGGCTGGTTTACTCAAAACAGCGAATGTCAGCAGATTGACATTCAGATCAAGGCTCTGACATAGCTTTAAGAAAAGCTAGAGTGTTTATCTCAAGTTGTGGTAGTAGAAGAAAATGTAGATCACAACTCTACAAATTCAGTGGACAAAGTGGTTCTCAATTTGCACAACCAGAAGTGGGTAAACAAGGCCAATGCCACTGGCTGACAAGCTCTGGCAGAAGGCTGACAATGCCAAAAACTAGGGCTTAGCATAAAATGCTGTTCAAGGGCTCAACTGATGTGCTAACTTTGTCTAGGAGGTAGGCTTGAGTAACAGGAACAAAAGTTACAATAGGATCTATGGCTGAAGATGGCTGGACAGCAAGAAATCTGATGATGAACTGAGGTGAACACACTGCACTAGATCATTTCTGGACAAAATCTTGGCAAAGCTATAACTTTTGATCTAGGCCGATCTAGGTGTCGGGCTAGAAGACAAAAATGCTCAGGAGGTCAAAGCACACATACTGGACAAAGTTTCGAGGGCTGAAATGGCTAGGAAAAGTTTTCCGGTGATCGGCGCCGGAGAAGAAGCTTTGGATTTGGGCATTTTCAATACAGGCCGAATGAACTTAATTCCTTGCTGTAGGAGTGATAGAAGGGTATAAGTAAGCTACTGGAGACGTCAATTTGGCCGGAGGATCACCGGTGTGGCTTGGCGATGTGAGCCAGCGACTGTCAATTTGCAAAATCGGGTATAGCTTCAAATTGGGATCAATTGATGATTCTAAGTTCACAGGCATGCTTAAAATGGTTCACTGATCAATTTAGATTACAAATTCGAAAGCTAAAACGAATTGAATCGGGCTGCATTGCCGGAACAGGGCATTTTGCAATCCCGGCGATCACCGGCGTTAGGGTCCACCGGAGAGCAATTAGATAGTACTACACAGAGAGGATGAGTAGGGGAACTCACTGATGGCTTTAATTCGAAGTTTGGTGCAGCAGGGCGTCCTGGCACCGTGAGCCTCCTCGACGGCTCGCCGGAGAAGAAAGCTAAAGCAGCAATTTCTGGGACTTGGCTGATTTCCAGTGAGGTGTGAAAGAGCTACTGAGTACAGGGATGCTTAAATAGGCCGGCGAAGCTTGCGAAGAGGGGACAATGAAGTGATTGGCAGCTGGGGATGAGACTGGTTGCGTGCTGAACAACAGCAGCGAAGACACAGCGAAGAACGGTGATTGCGACGACGACAAGTTTGCAGCTAATCACAGTGTCGTCTCATCGGGACTTGGCAAAGCTGTAGCAAGCGGTGGCGACAACAACTGGCGCAGCAAGGCGACGTGGCGGGGAGTTGCTGACAAAAGGTTGCTGGTCGCGCGCGGGAGTAGGCACTGGTCGTCGACGTTGCAACGACGTTGCCACGGCATTGTCACGTCTGCCACGACAGTGACATCACCTGTGAGGAGCCCAGCTCGGTGCAGCTGGCCCTTTAACCACTTGACTTCCCAGGATGAGTCAATCACAGGATTACATTGCAGCAGCAAAATAGTACAATAGTCATAATTGTATGGCCATCAGGCCTTAGTACAAAACGAGGTACAGTGCCGTACAAGGCACAAGGGTCTAACAAAATAATACATCTAGTCGGCGGAAGCTAGGCCCAAAAGCAATCCACAGGAAACAGAGGTTGACAGCAAAACAGCACCATATTAGGGCTCCGAAGGAAACTGCTCATCTTCTCCTGGGTCCGCAGCATCTTCGGGGTATCCTCCAAGGTCGTAGAATGCTCCATCTATTGATGAGTTGTTGCAAGGGTGAGTACTTACGTACTCAGCAAGTCATAGGGAAGGTAGAGATACATACATATATATATGACATGAATCTATGCTATTGGGGAAAGAGTGGAAGGTTTTTCCAAAATACATTTCTTTCTCAATTCTTACTCAACTTCTGATCATACCCATGGCAGTAAATAAATCATATTGATGGTGATACATATATCCCATATCCAAGGCGATATATCCTCATATCACACTACTCTTATTCAAGTCTTTCAATCATATGCTCTTAGCAGTATTTCATAACTTAGGGCATAAACCACATGCCTCTTAATTATCATATGATCTCTATATTATGGTATTACCGCGACACGTCAACACATGACAGCCCATGGCAACGCCCCTTATCATGACAACACATGCCACTTGGGTAATCTTGAGCTAACAAATTTTAGTTTATAAACAATACTTGTGTCACACCCCATGGATTTAATCCACCGCAGCATACTCCTAGAACTCGGGAGCACGAAGTATTCGAATACATTTTTAAACTCTGCAGAGATGTACCTCTTTTTAAATCCACTTTTTCACTCGACTTCCAAGTCGGGCCAACTCCATGCGACTTATACGCATGTGACAAGGCCGAGATCACACAACGTTTTTGCAGTCTAGTAATAACAGTATCCCTGCCCGGTAAATGGACAACACCATCCCAAGTACCGTTGTGGGTCCTCCCCACTGCCTTACTTCCTAGCCTGGGTCTATGTTCCCGCAGGACACATAACCTCTTTTGATTACAGTCGCGCACGACTTAATCTGGCGTAGGGCGTCTTCCTTCTTTACACCTTATCCTCTCATAATTTTTCTGATCTCACATCACTCATGGACGAACTGCGTCCCACCAGTTTCCACGCGAGAAACCGGATCGACAAGCCATGCAGGGAACTGGTAATACTAAGAAAGCTACTAGGTTGCGCCTGTCCCAAACCAGGTAAGTGGTTGGTACGTTTTTCATGCCACTAGACGCATAACACAAGGTTCTAGTCCTTACATGCCAGTGACCAGATCATACCACAACCATGCACCTTCAGTGCTTGCACATCCAGTGCAGCCAAGCACCTCCAGTGCTACCACCATCCCATACCAAAATACTGGTCACGGCTAGGGGTTCTATTTCATGAATATAAATGTACATGTTTATACTTTTATTAGTTCGAGGCTTGCTATCTTATCAAGTTCACATTTCTCAAGTATTCAATCTATCACTGCCATGATATCATTGATCTCAACATGTGCAATATTAATGAAATATCTACTCATGGAATAGCATAGCAATTCATAAAATATGGGTTTCAATATGTTCAAAGTATGACTTGCCTTCCGCGTCGTAAGTATCAGCAGTCGACGACGGTTCAGCGACAAGATCTTCAACCCCGGACTCTTGCTCTGAACAAGATCAAACAAGCAAACAGGCATTACAATCAATCCTATTCTTGCTAATCCACTACATGCAAAGATGCAAGGAGAAAATACTCTGGCAATACAAGGTTTGAAAGCGATGTGGTTTTAATTATGGAAACCAGGGTTAAAGTTAGCTATTAAGGTTTACAAGGTTCCAAAATATCAGGGTAATATCAAGGTGGTGACTGGTTCGCCCAAAAACAGCGAATGTCTTTAGGTTGGCATTCGGTTTAAGGCATCGACATAAGGTCGATGGGTGATGGAGGGCTCAACTCAAGTTGTGACAGTAGAGAAAAGTGTAGATCACAACATCAGGAGTCTAAGGGACAAAGTTATTTTCAAAGTGCATGGCTGGAAGTGGGTGAAAAGGCTCAATGCCACTGGCTGACACAGGCTGGCATAGGCTTGACACGGCCAGAAACTAGGGTTAGCCATATCTTTTGACTCAGGACTCCAAATGATGCACCACTTTGTCTGGTGGTTAGGCATTTGTAACAGGAACAAATGTCTCAACAGGACCTAGGGCAGGAGATGGCCGGAAAGTGATGAAAACCGGCGAAGAAGTTGGCTGGCCTGGAGCACATGCAGTGTGAACAGTACAGCAAACTAGGGCATAGCTATATCTCACAATCTAGGCCGAATTAGGAGTCGTGATAGAAGACAAAGTTGCTCAGAATGGTCCAAAACATCTAGATGGCAAGGTTTCTATGGCTGGATTGGCTGGATTTAGGGGATATTGGCCGGGGAAAAGATTAACTCAAGCCTGATTTGGGCATTTTTGATCTAGGGCAAATAAACTTAATTCCTTGCTTGTGGATGGTCTCTGGGGCATAAGTAAGCTACTGGTGAAGTTAGATTAACTAGAAATGCACCAGAAAAGCTTGAACAGCAAGCTCAGTTCACAAGCAAAGTCCCAATTTGGGGTTTTTCGTATTTCAGCATGTCTGTCGATTTTGGCTGCTTAGGGATGTTAAGCAAGGTCTAGTGAGCATATTTGATTATTAGTTCAAAGGTTGAATCGATCTGGTTGAGGATTAATTGCTCGCCGGAGTTGCTGGAGAGAAATGGAAATTGCCGGCGACCGGAGAGGTTTGAAGTCAATTACATGCTCGAGTACGATGAGGGAGGTAAGAGGAGCCTACTGGAGTAGCTGGAATCGAGGAAGAAGCAGTGTAGAGGCTTGGCACCGTGAGCCTCTTCTCGAGCTCGCCGAAGAAGAAGAAGACACGGTGGAGGGTGGCGATTTCTGGTGCTTTGCTATGTGGTGGAGTTGGCTAAGTCCTGAGGGCTATTTATAGGCGAATTGGGGAGGCTGCAACGGCTGGAAAATGCCTGGAGACTTGGAGCGGCGAATTGACCGGCCGGGCGGGACAGCAGCGAAGCGACGTGCTCCAGCGGCCGTGCCGGCTTTGCAGGCAGGCGTGCGCTGTCCCGGGTGATGCAGCGGCGAATTGATGGGCTCCTCCGGCATGCTTGCAACGTGGCATCGATCTTCTGCAGTGGCTGCAGCGATGGCGTGCGCGCGCGGGCAAAATCGGCGATGCTGGTGCGGCCGCGGTGGCTCCACGGTGGCGAACGGCGTGCGCACACGTGGCAGGGACGCAGTGGCAAGGGTGGCGACCACGGGGCTTCACCGGCGATGAAGTTCCTGGCGTGGCAGCGCGGTGGTCGCGGTGGTCGTGCACGGCTGCTGGTCGCGCACAGTGCCTCTGGTCGAACCAGGGACCAAAATGCAAGGATTCTTATTTGAAATCTGGACTGATTTGTAATTTCTGTCTTAGAGGTGGTTAATTTGAGAATTGATTTCATGGCTGAGTATAACATTTCTATTAGTACTCATCCAACTCAATTTTAGAGAAAATTTGATAAGATTTGGGGGATTTCACCTATTTTCGAAAATAGGGTAAAATTAGGGTAAAATAGATCTGGATTTTGTCAAACTCGAATTCTGGTAATTAGGGTGAGATTTTGAAGTTTAAACAGAAGGGAAATATGTATCAAATAGTATTTGGGAGGTGTTTCCTGAAGAAATTCTGAAGTTGGAATTGATTTGCAGATTTTAGCCTTTTCAGGCTTCCAGGTAAACAGAAAAGGACTTATTCGCAGTAAAACTTGGACTAAACTGCGAAAAGTGTTTAGATGAATTAATTTGGCTCCCAACTTTTTGAAGTGAGCTGAGGATAAACCTAGGAATATATTCCAGGGGTTACTTGAGTCTGAATAGGGTTAAATTAAAATAATTCAATCATCTGAAAACTGGGGTACTTAGGGTAAATCTGAATTTTCTCTGTTTTCGAAAACGGAGAGAAGCTTAGGTACTGAGAGTTAGGTTCAGAATTTGATCTGGCTCCTGAAGACTTTTATCTTCAGGGTAACTGGTAGGCTAAATCTGGATGGTCAGATCTTGATCTGGAACTAGAGAATAGATTTGGAGATTTTTAGGGTTTGGGAGAGATTAGAGTTCAACTGATCTGGCTACTACTACAGGGATACATGCATGCAGGATTTTCATGCAAAACTTTTCACCCCCAAAACTAGGGTGTTACAGGCATGGGCTGAAGCGAGGACATGTACACACAACATGCACGGTCACGAGCGCGGGCGAAGCCTCACCGTCGACGAACAGCCACGGCGCACAGGCACGGTGAGCTCTGGTCATGCGCACAGTAAATGGCCTGGTCAAAATTTGGACTGAACTGCAGTCTCAAATCTTGAATTTTGGACTGTTCTGTAAATCTGGAATTCTGGAAGGTTTAAACTGAATTTGCTTTCGCTAATCTGGCAGATATATTCAACAAAATGTTTGGCAAAGATGTTTGATATAATCTGGCACATTTGAATAGTTTTTTATATGAACTAAAAATAGGGTATTTTTGGGTAATTGAAATCTGAATTTCAATTGATTACGAATTCTGGCACTTAGGATGAGATTTTGCAATCTGAACAGAAGAGAAACTTGTGACAAATAGCATTTAGAAAAGATTTGCTGAAGAGATTTTGAGTTTGAAGTTAATCTGGAGATTTTAGACTTTTTGGGTTTCCAGATATCAGATAAAGGACTAATTTGCAATAACTCTTGGAGTGATTTGTGAAAAGAGTCTAGATGATAAAATCTGCTGCCAACTTTCTGGTTTAAGGTATTGGCATACCCATGATCATATTTCAAGAATAATTTGATCTGAACTTGGTCAAGATTTTGATTAAATTTGAATTTCTGGGACTTAGGGTATTTGAGTAATTAATATAAGGTATTTCTGTTTTCGAAAACAGAAAGGAGTTGATAAATTTGGGATTTACAGATGGAATTGAATCTGGTTTCTAAAGACTTTTAGATTCAGGATAACTGATAGATCACATCTGAACAATCTGATCTTGATTTGAGGTCACAGGTTAGATTTGGAGATTTTAGGGCTTAAGATAGATACTGATCTGGCTACTACTACTGATGCTATTTATGAAAAAGGAAATTTCCACCCCTAAACTCAGGGTGTTACACCTGGCCTCTGGCGCCGGTCCCGGGCGCCGTCGTTTGCCCAGGGACGTGGCCTCCGGTGCCTGCCCGGGGCGCCACCTTTTGGCTCCCGGGACCTGGCCTCCGGCGCCGGTCCCGGGCGCCGCCGTTTGCCCGGGGACGTGGCCTCCAGTGCCTTCCCCGGGCGCCACCTTTTGGCTGCCGGGACTTGGCCTCCGGGGCCAGTCCTGGGCGCCGCCATTATCCGGGGGACACGGCCTCCGGTGCCCACCCCTGGCACCACCATTTGCCCGAAGACGTGGCCTCCGGTGCCTGCCCCGGGCGCCGCCTCTTGGCTCCTGGGACCTGGACTCCAGGGCCTGTCCCAGGCGCCGCCATCTGGCTTCCGGGACCTGGCCTCCGGCATCGGTCCCGGGAGCCGCCTCTGGCCCAGGGACCTGGCCTGCGGTGCATGTCCCAGGCCTAGTCGCCCTTCTAAAGGTAAAGACTCTGGTTGTTAATCACGTGCAGGTCACGCGAGGAGCGCCTCGGGAATCAGCGACCACCTGTCAAGCATCCAAGGGCGCTTGGCCGGGAGAAGGACGTTGCAACCACTCAATCCGACGGTGGCTTCCGGGGTAGTTTAGACTTTTTGCTTCTTTTTGGGGCTATAAATAGCCCTTGTACCCCTCTGTTGTAAGACAGGTGATTCATTTTATTGGAATAGCCAAAACTCACAGGTGTGCTCCGGAAGCCTCTCCCCCGGAGAGAGCCTCCCCAGCCGACTCCGGTCGGGAGCACGCCGACAGGACTAGGGCACCTACCAGGATCCGAACCTGTATAAATCCTCGTGCCAATTCTTGTTTGTCCGGCGGGGGAGGACCGGTCACCCGGTCAGCTCGCGTCGCGTTCTCTTCGCTAGGATCGTCCACAAAACCTGTCGAGGTATTCGCAATACCACGACACTTCGATATATGGGATTCTCGTAGCCATTGAATTCAAGGTGCTCTACGAGGTATACAAAGTAAATTTCCCTTATACAAGAGTCGTTCTCGACGAACGAACTCTGTAGGTTTTCCTATTTCGAGCTCAATCAATGCTGATCGAAAATCAGGATCTTCACTGGGCATCATGGCTTAGTCATCATGGCATGAGGGCTCGAGTTGCATAAACACTGATAATGAGAGGGTCGTAACTGGTGGTCGTGACAACAATCCAGCCAATTTATTGTGTACACCCTTCATGTACTTAATCACTAGATTAAACTGCTTCATATATGATATCCACTTCATATGTTGAGATTGCTATAGCTTTTTTTGAGGGAGACTATGGGGTACTACCGATTCGGCCCTATAGGAATAAATGGTTGAGGTGGGGAGTAGAACTCAAGACCTCTAGCTTTCCACCTTGCTGTAGCTTCAATTGATTCTGCAAATATTGCAAAGGTTGATGGTCAATGTGGACAACAGTCTCTTTACCCAAAAGGTAACACAGCCAATGATTTATGGCCAAATGCAGTGCACATAACTCCCTGTCGTAAGTCGGATAGTTCTTCTGAGCTCCCTAGAATAACTCGGAGTGATATGCTACTGGTCGACCTTCTTGCATGAGCACTACGCCCATGGCATAACCTGAGGCATCTGATTCTAGCTCGAATGGTTTTTGTAGATTCAGCAAAGCTAACACAGGAACTTCACTGATCTTCTTCTTTAGCAAGAGAAACGTGTCCTCATGTTTCCCAATCCACTCGAACCTCTGGTTGATCCTGGTTAATGCATCTAATGCAGAAGCCACTATCGAGAAGTGTCATATGAAATTCTAAAGATATTGGCATGCTCCCACAAAACTGCGCACTTCCGTAACTATTCGCGGTCGAGGCCACTCGCGAATCACTTTTACTTCATCCGAGTCGATTTGCAACATACCGTTGCCGACCATGAATCCTAGGTACAATAGAGTTTGCTGGCCGAACTCACACTTATTTCGGTTGAGGTGAAGTCGATGTTCCCGAAGCTGTTCGAACACCTTTTTGACATGAATGAGGTGCTCGTCCCACGAACAACTATAGACCAGTATGTCATCGAGGTAAACGATCACAAAGTCGTCGATGAACTATCGCAATACATCATTCATGAGACGCATGAAAGTAGCCGAGGCATTTCAGAGGCCAAACGGCATGACCAGACATTATAACAAATCTTGCCGCGTTATGAACACGGTTTTCCAACTATCCTCTTCTCGGATGCTTACTTGATGATACCCTAAGTTTAGATCCAATATCGAGAAGATAGTAGCATGCTTCAATTGGTCTATCAGGTCGTCAATACGAGGAAGGGCGTACCGGTTTTTGATGGTGATCTTGTTAAGTGCTCGGTTGTCAATGCACATATGTCAAGACTCATCTTTCTTTGGTACTAATAGCACAGGAGATCCACAAGGTGAACTACTTGGTCGAATGACACCATCATTCAACAACTCACCAAGTTGTCTTTTGATCTCTTAATTCTCCAATACTAAGTTTCGATACATACTCAGATTGGGAAATATCGCAACGAACACGAGCTGAATTTCGTGCCCAACTGGACATTTCGGTGTACAACCCTGGGTACTTTTGAACAGATCACTGTATTTCTCCAACAGTCCCGACAAACGACCAGAATCTTCTCGGCACGCCAATGGCAACACTGGTTGTAACACCCTGAGTTAGGGGTGAAAATTTCCTTTTTCATCAATAGCATGCATGCATGTATCTGTAGTAATAGCCAGATCAGTATCTATCTCAAGCCCTAAAATCTCCAAAATCTATCCTGTGACCTCAAATCAAGATCAGATTGTTCAGATGTCATCTATCAGTTACTCTGAACTTAAAAGTCTTCAGAACCCAGATCCAATTCTATCTCTAACTTCCAGAATTATCAACTCCTTCTGTTTTCGAAAACAGAAATATCCTATATTACCTAAATACCCTAAGTTTCAGAAATCCAGATTTAATCAAAATCTTGACCAAGTTCAGACCAGATTATTCCTGGAATATGATCATGGGTATGTCAATACCTTAATCTAAAAAGTTGACAGCCAGATTTCACCATCTAGACTCTTTTCACAAATCAGTCCAAGAGTTATCGCAAATTAGTCCTTATCTGAGATCTGAAAACCCAAAAAGGCTAAAATCTCCAGATTAACTCCAAATTCAGAATTTCTTCAGCAAATCTTCTCAAAATGCTATTTGCCACAAGTTTCTCTTCTGTGCAGATATCAAAATCGAACCCTAAATGCCAGAATTCGAAATCGACAAAACTCAAATCCTACTTTACCCTAATTTACCCTATTTTCAGTTTGTATCGAAAACTATTCAGATGTGCCAAACCTTATCAATTACCTTTGCCAAATATCCTGTTGAATATGATCTACCAGATTAGTGAAATCAATTTCAGTCTAAACCTTCCAGAATTCCAGATTTACATTTCAGTCCAAAACTCAAAGAATTGAAACTGCAGTTCAGTCCATTTTCGACCAGGACAGCAGCAAGCATACGACCAGAAACCGTCGTGCCTGTGCGCCGTGGTTGCTCATCGCCAGTGAAGCTTTGCCGCACTTGTGACCGTGCATGCCAGTGCGCACGTGTCCTTGCTCCAGCCAGTGCCGTGGCAAGGTTGTTGCTACGTCGACGACCAGTGCCTGCTCCCGCGCGCGATCAACGGCTTTTGTCAGCAATTCATCGCCACGTCGCTGCGCCGCGCCAGTACTTGTCGCCACCGCTTGCTACAAGCTTTGCCAGGTACCGATGAGGCGACATTGTGATCAGCTGAAAGCTTGTCGCCGTCGCATCACCGCTCTTGCTGTTTCTTCGCCACTACTGCTCCAGCACGCAAACAATCTCATCACAGCAGCCAATCACTTCATTGTCCTCTTCGCAATCTTCGCCTGGCCTATTTAAACGCTCCTGTGTGCAGCAGCTTCTCCATACTTCACCAGAAACTAGCCAAATTCCAAATCTCGCTGTTTCAGTCATCTTCTCCGGCGAGCCGTCGAGGAAGCTCACGGTGCCAGCTCACTTCACTGCATCTCCTGCCAAATTGAAGCTAGCAGTGAGTACCTCTCATCCTCCTGATTGTACTGTTGCACCGAATTGCTCTCCGGTGGACCCTAACGCAGGTGATCGCCGTAATTGCTAAATGCCCTGTTCCGGCAATGCAGCCCGATTCAATTCGAATTAGCTTTCGTTTCTGTAAACAAAATTGATCAGTGAGTTATTTCAAGCAAGCCTATAAGCTTAGAATCCCCAATTAAGCAAGAATCGAAACTTTTCCCTAAACCAAGCTTCACCAGACCGGCGATCGTCGCCAGGCTTCTCCAGTGATCCTCCGGCCAATCTAATTATACCAGAAGCTTTCTTATACCTCCTAGATGCTCTCCAAGCAAGGAATTAAGTTCTTTTGGCCTGTAGCAGAAACCCCCAATTAGCAGTGTTTCTTCTCCGGCGCCGATCACCGGAAAGCTTGTTCCAGCCGTTTCAGCCCAAATCACTTTGTCCAGTGTGTGTGCCTTAGCCTCCTGAGCATTTTTGTCTTCTAGCCCGACACCTAAATCAGCCTAGATCAAAAGTTATAGCTTTGCCAAGTTTTTGTCCAGAACTGCTCCAGTGCAGCCAGTTCATCTCAGTTCATCATCAAATTTCTTGCTTTCCAGCCATTTTCTGCCCTAGATCCTGTTGACTTAATTGTTCCTGTTACTCAAGCCTACCTCCCAGACAAAGTGGTGCATCATTTGGAGCTCCAGATCAAAAGTTATGCTAAGCCCTAGTTTTTGGCATTGTCAGCTCTATGCCAGAGCTTGTCAGCCAGTGGCATTGACCTTGTTTACCCACTTCTGGATGTGTAATTTGAAATCCACTTTGTCCACTGAATTTGTAGAGTTGTGATCTACATTTTCTTCTACTACCACAACTTGAGATAAGCATCCTAGCTTTCTTAAAGCTATGTCCAAGTCTTGATCCGAATGTCGATCTGTTGACATTCGCTGTTTTGATTAAACCAGCCACAAAATTGTTATCCCTATTGTAATCCTCAAACCCTAAGACTATCTAATCACCATCCTTAGCCCAAATTCCTTGAAACCCTAGAATCTCGCCTCAGTTCAGTTGCAGTTCAAATTATCTCCAGTATAGTTCAATCATTCTTGTTGAGCATTTCTGCATATAAGTCATAAAACATTTTAATATTATAAGTAATCATTGTGTGTTGTTTGTCGTCGAGCAGATTCAGAAGCTGACTTTGAAGATTTTGCTGTTGACCCGTCATCGACTGCTGTATTTTACGACGCGGAAGGCAAGTCATATCCTTGGTCATCTTGAACCTATATTTTAAATGTTGCTATAATATAACCTTGAATATAGGCAATATTGCATGTGAAAGATTGAGAATGGTTGATTTATGAATTGGCAGTACTAGACTGGTTATCTGTGAAATGTGAAATAAACAAGTTTTGAGCCATGAACTATTATATGTATGTATATACTTATATTCATGAAATAAAACCCCTAGCCGTGACCAGAAAAATGGTATGGATGGTTGTAGCACTGGAGGTGCTAGACTGCAAAGGAATGCAGGCACTGAAGTTGCAGGGTTGTGGATGGTCTGGTCACTGGCATATAAGGACTAGAACCATGTGTTGTGCGTCTAGTGGCATGAACAACGTGCTAACCACAAGCCTGGTATGGGACAGGCCTGAACAAGTAATTATGTGGATCGCACATGAAACCCCTGCATGAGATGTGTAGTGATGCACGATAAACACGGAGCGCGGCTCCCACACATATCACTGAAGGTGATCAAGCACGCTGACCCAGTAATGGGAATAAGCAAAGGGGTGGAGGTTTGGATACAACCTGCCACAACTGTGCCTCGTTGAGAGCCACAGGGTCGGGGGTGAATTGTAAGTGATGCATAACAAAAGTTCTTGTTATCTCCACCTTGCCACTCACACATGGTTGTGAGGAGGGGTCTAATCATTTTGATAGGATGGGCTTGAAAGTGGAATATCTTGCGAGTAAATTGGTACCTCTCTGCAGAGTTAAAAACGTATTCGAATACTCCGAGCTCCCGGGTTTATAGGAGTCTGCTGCGGTGGATTAAATCCACGGGGTGTGACACAAGTACTATTTTCTAAATAAAACATGATTAATCAACATTACCCAAATGACATGTGTTGTCATGATAAGGAGTGCTGCCGTGGGCTGTCATGTGTCGACGTGTCGCGGTAGTGCTATAATCTAGTGAACATAAATGATGACGTTATATTATGAAAAGTGCTGCCATGAGCTGAAATAAGATGAGATGAGAAAGGAAAAGATTATTTTACAAATATCCATAATTCTTGACTAGTCTAGGTTCATATCATCACTACTATATGTATCTACTCTTACCTATGACTTGCTGAGTACGTAAGTGCTCACCCTTGCAACATTCAACTCAATAGATGGAGCCTACCTTGATCAAGATGATGGCCTGGAGTACTTCGTGGATCCAGAAGGAGGAGAATCAGTTCCGCCAGAACCCTGAAGTGTGTTGTTCTGCCGTCAACTTCTTTTGTGGGAGGGTCACCTATCTTCTGCTGTGTAGTTAAATATTTTGCTAAACCCTGAATGCCTTGTAGGCATTGTAATCCTCTTTATGTAATATTAAGGCCAGCAGGCCACACAACTTAATATTTTGTTAGTACTCAGTTGCAATGTAATATACTCCTGTGTTTGACTCATGCTGGGAAGTCAAAGGTTTGTGAGAATGGGACTAGCTGCAGCGAGCTAAGTCTCTACAGGAGTAGTCGTTGTCCCAGTTTCGGGGCGCGACACTGGTCGAGTATTGTCACTTCAACCAACTGGTCGAATCATCACAAGCACGTATTTATGACATGCATTGATGATTCGCTTGGCCTGATTTAAGGTAATCAAGTTCGAAGTGTTGATGTGGACGTCTCTAATGATCAAAAACTTAACTCCATCTTTAGTGACCTCGTAGTCTTGTGCGCATCGATGCAAGTGAGTGTCTTGATCATACCGATACGGACTCCCAAAGATCACCTAACAGATATCGATATGAACAACGTTGCATTGAACCTCATCCATATATCGAGCAGAGATGGCAAACATCAGCACACATTGACTTGTAATCTGTTGGTTCATGTCGGATGTAAAGCAACCCAGCAGATACGATCGCGGATGTGTGGTCATCTTCAAACCAAGTCATCTAAACAGTCTAGCGAAAACAAAATTCTTCTGACTTCTAGGATTGAATATTGCTATGACCACTTCGTGCTTCACCTGGATGTTGATAGTGAACAAGTCCTCTTTTGAGTGAAGGTCGTCAGATGAATCCAAACCCTTCTCCTTCGGCATTACCATCAGAGACAAGGTCGTATCTGCCTCATCGACCGAAGTCACTAAGACAACTCCTTCTTCAGGTGGAGCAGTAGTAGCTGTAGCTGTTCTTTTCCCTGGTCCGTTTCTCTTTATTCGAAGCTCAGGATAGAGCTTATAACACTTATCCTTTGTATGACTAGCAACATGACAGTGTTCACACGAGATGCTCATACCAAATTTCAAAGTGCTTTCTTTGGACTCAACATTCCTTTGGACAAGGTCGAATTCTCTTTCTTGTCGTTGCGGGATTTATTTTTCTTCTTGATCACCATAGCAGTCGTGCTCGCGGTTGTGATATCCTCGACGCCAAACAGGCTTAGCTTAGCACTAATCGACTTCTGAAGTCCAGATGTGTAGTTTCGGAACACCTGAGGATCAGAGAGTGAGATGACAATGATCATTGCTTATCTCTGAAATTATGTCGTATAATCCTAGACGGATTGATCGTGCCGTTAGTATAATCTATGCCAACGATCTCATCTCTCATCGAGATAACCCATCGGGTAGAATTCTTGTCTTAGGAGTCAGTTGAACTGACTCTATGCAAGGTAGTCAACTTCACCACTAGCGACAAGGGTCTTCGACCATGTCTTGGCGTGGTCCTCCAGCTTCAAAAGGTGTGAACTTCACCTTTTGAGCGCTACTAAACCCTCGTAGGTCAAAGTAGGTCTCAAGCTAGTGATCCAAGAATCCAGCTTCTCGGTATCAATCACCCCATCGTATGTGGGTATATCAACCTTAGCTTCAACCTTGAAATATCCGAAACTAAGGAGGTGTTGGCGAGGTCGTCGGCCTTATGGTTGTTTTTGTCTTCATCTTCGCTGACCTGCGCAAGTCTTCACCAATCTTCACACCCTTAACCTTGCCTTTTGAAGCATCAACTTTAAAAGGTACAGCCATGGCCTGCTGCTTAATCCAGGCAAGCACGGTATCCACGTCGGTGGAGAGTTTAGCCAATTGTTCGGCTAGGTTAGCTTGAATTGAGGTATCATCAGATATCTTCGGACACACGACTGTAGGAACCATCGGATGATCTCCTTCTTTTGCAAGAACCTCTTATGGAGTTTCACTAGAAGTTTTGTAACCCCGGTGACTCTTCGCCATCCACAGGACATGATAGTTTCTCTAATACCATCTTCATCTGATTATGGTATAGCCCAAGTGTTGGCTATACTCGATTGGATACTAACTTTCTTTGATTGAGATATAGATGGGCTTCAACTATACTCGATTGAATGCTAATATGTGGAATAACGGGAGCTTGCTCGATGTTACCGAAACCAAGCTGATCAAAAAGACAGTTCAAAAGACAGCAAAACTCTTTATTGAAAAGAGGGATCTTGTACACGTCGAACAATAGGACGCACTCGCCTAAGTCGATGAACTATGTTTCTAAGACTTAAATAAGTTCTATGACTATTCGATTATGTAAACTAGAACTATTAAAAAGTATTTATAGTCCAATCGTATGAATACGTATCAGACTGAATAACCGATTAACCTAAACGTATTAGACTCAAACAACTAACTAAACCTAATCATATAGGACTCAGTTATACATGGATTAGAATACAATCCAACCAGAGATCAAATCCTTCCCAAGGTCATGAACCCTTTCCCAGCTTGCGGATCCTTTCCGACGTTGTGAACCCTTTCTGAACTCTACCTGAAGTATTCGACCTGAAGGACCCGAAGATCCTCCCAAATCATCAGAAGAGCTCAAGAGGCTGCTAATAGGGCTTTGGTAGAGCAACCACCCGTAGATGAGTGTTGGGGTCAGCGGGAGTTGGAGCGGGTGAACCAGCTCTACTCTGCTCCTTGGATGCCTCCGCAACTAGCTCTACAACATGCTTAGGGGGCATCTTCGGGTCAGCCATCAGAGCAAACAATACATGTGCCACAGGGGGTTGTGGCTGAGTGGGTGGCACAACAGAGGGAGCATGACGATTGGGTGTCCAACATTCTATGGATGGATAATCCCTATGCACATCTGCACTACACGTCTGGACAAGTGGGGTTGTTTGTTTCATGAACCCACATGTCAGATTTAAAAATTTGTGAGTAAGGTTAGACGGTTTTAATTTTTGTGGGGCCCACAAAAATGCATTACAAAGCATTGCCTTCGTCTCCAACAGCGACGCGCTAGTTGACGCGTGCTCACCCGCCACTCGCCTAAGCCTAAAGAACACATGTGTCCCATCACACAAAGCAAGCGGCGAGCACATGGTCGCCTACCTGCACAATTGGTGATAGAGCCCCTTGCATCAACCCAACATAGCATGCGGTGTGGAAAAGCAGGGAGGCTCATGGCGGTGATTCATCAATTTGGCCTCTAAGCTGGTTCGGCCTCTGAGCTAGCGGTGGGTTTGGTGCTGGCCCATTGATGGCTAACTGCGGTAATTCACAGATTCAACATATTAGTTGGCCGCGAGACCAAGGTGATGGCACACTAACAGTAGTTGTGGAGGCGCCGTTCTGAAAGACCAGCGTAGTGAACTAAGAGAGGGGTGATTCGGTTTTTCAAATTTAAGGTAAAAAAAAGCGATAATATGGATACTAGGGGTACTCGAATACGTCAAGTATAACTATTTTCAATCATATAATCAAAAATCTCCAAATAACTACAATAAAAGAAGAAACAACAAGGGAAACAAAGCATAAAAAAATAACTTATGAACATTTAAACAATCAATTTTTTTTGAAGAAAACACTAGAAAGGCCTATTGAAATGAATATATTATTGAGAAGATAAAGTAAATTACAAGGAAGAGAATGAAGAAAAGATAATTACAAAAGATCAATCCATCATTCCAAGGAAGATTTCTTAAGTTAATTCTAACTACTAATAATCTTAAGTCATTCATGTAATCTCGCAATCAATCCGAAGTAGTTCCCAAGTTATTTTGAAAAATAATCTTGTTTCGGAATTTCCAAATATTCTAGAAGGCTGTGATAATGGCTTCCCAGTAAAATGTTGCAATTGCCGTATTTGTAGTTTTTCCTCTCATGATCATATCCCTTTTAGATTGGTCATTGGTCCAAGAGATGCCAATGCATCTCCAACATGACACAGCAAAAAGGCAATCAAAGAATAAATAAGCTTCTGTCTCTCATTCTCCAACTAAACAGCAAACAAACTCATGATTATCCAAATTAAAGTGTTTCCTGACAAGCAAATCTCAGTATTCAGTCTTTTTTGAAGAAAGATGCAAAAGAAAACCTTTTGTTTCGGTAGGCATCTATTCTTCCAACACTTCTTGAAAAAAGCATGATCTTCAATATGACCAGTAAGAGCATTATAAATTTTCTTGGTATTAAATTCAGAGTTTTGAGATCCCATAAGGCCCCAAAAATTTTTGATCAACCTATATCCTGTTCGGATCTTTGATAGAGATGTGATAATAAAATAAATTGTTGATGAGCTATTGATGAGAGAGGAAACTCAAATAAATCTATCATGGTATAAAATATACCACCAATAGGTTTCTCGGACGTGTGCAACACGCGTACAACGACGCGAGCTGACTGAGTGACTGGTCACTTTCCGCCGGGCAACATAGAGATTTACATGGTGAATTTCATACAGGTTCGGGTCCCGGTGGGGGACCTAGTCCTGTCGGCACCCTTTGGACGTGAGTCTGCTGGGGAGGTGCTCTCTCGAGGAGAGGTCTCCAAAGGATGCCTGTTGTTTGTGTGTGTAAAATGAAATTCGGATCTGTTACAAATGAGATACAAGGGGGTATATATAGACCCCAAAAGAAGCAAAAAGACTAAAAAACCCTAGCTACAGCTGTCGGATCGAGGGGCATTGATGCCACTCCACCAGCCAAAGGGCTTGGATGCTTGATAAGTGTCCTCACTAGTTCCCGAGGCACTCTTGATGTCACCCGCACATGACCCTGCACGGGAGACCTCCGTGGCTTTTCCCGGGAGGCCTCCTTGATATTTCACGGGAGGCATCCGGGGTTTGCCACGGGGGGCGTCCAGAGCTCAGAGAGGAGCCCGTGGCCTTCTATGAGAGCCCTTCGTGGCTTTTCCCGGGAGGCCTTCATGAAATTTCACTGGAGGTGATGACGACATCACTCCTATGGATGCGTCAACTTCTCCAACACCGCTTGTGCAAGGACCAATTACAAGGGCACGCGCATGTCAGCTAAACTACCAGGTGAACTCGTTCCTAAGTTTATGTGAAACTACCGTAGAGGGTGGGTTACTACCTAATCATATTGTTCTTGTACTTAGGAATCATAGTTTGGATTAGCGAGGATGTCACGACGTACCGAGACGAGCCAAGGTTCGAGTTGATCCCGAGATGGACGCCGGTTCGGACTGCAGTGACACGTCTGTCTTCAAACGGATGTCCAGGCCACGTATGTAGTCCGTTTTCGACGTTCTACCAGTTCACGGAAAGCTTAGGAGACAAGCTTTCCAACGCATCTGATACTACCGCTAAAAACTTTCCAAGTCATCAGGAATTGTCCAAACATTGTACACCAGATAGAGCCAGACTGGTGCTGCGTCACCTCTTTTTGGGCCTTCGGCCCATGTATCTTAGTTAGGCTGTGACCTAAACCCTAGCCACCGCCTCTCTCTCTCTCTCATATACATACTTCGTAGTCATCACAGGGAGACTGGGGTTTTGCTTAGATTATTCTTCCTTTGCAGTTTCGCCGTAGATCGGTTTGTGGAACCCCACCTTGTGAGCTTAATTCAATTTGATTTGCAATTTCCAGATTGCTTCTTCTACGTTTTTGCTTGTGCTATCGATTCGCTTGCAAGAATTAGCCTCCTTGGTGAGGTCAACCGCGTCTTGGCACGGTTGATAACCAACAGAGCAGTGGTGTAGCGATTGCTGGGTTCGATCAATTTTGATCGGAAGCCGGATCGTCAACATTGAGATCTCCACGAAATCGACTTATCATCTACCTGACGGAAGATCGGGCACCCCGTGTTTCATCAAGTGCTCACATCCTCAAACTTCTGCAAAAGGTTAATAACAGCAGGGGGCAAAGAGCTAGGAATATTATCAAATGAAAATAAAGCCTCTTTGCAAACCAAAGCGTAGCACAAAGCATCTTCATCATTAATTTCGGCAATATCGTATTTTGTAGCAAGCATAACACCACCCTTTAATTTAATTTCCGCTGACCTAGAACTCGTGTTCTTATCTTTTCTAGGTGGAAAAATAGTTTTATCTACTTGCTGATTTTCAGATTCAAGCATGTTTTCTTTCTTCTCATTTTCAGCTCTCTCCCTATCACTTTGAACAATTTCAGCAGGGGTCATAGGAAGCAAAGTGATTTTCTTTCCTTTATGCACAAGAGTGTATCTATTACTTCTACCAAGATGGGTTGCATCAGTATCAAATTCCCATGGACGGCATAACAACAGTGAACAAGCTTGCATAGGCACTACATCGAAATCAGCTGAATCATGGTATGATCCAATCCAAAAGTGAATTTTTGTAATTTGTGTTACCTTTACCTTACCGCTTTGTTGAACCATTGAATATTGTAAGGATGAGTATGATCACGTGTGGTCAAGCTAAGCTTCTTGACCATATCTGAACTTACCAAGTTGTTGCAAGTTCCTCCTTCAATAATAACACGAACACGTCGATCATTGACAACAAGATACGTTTGAAAAAAATTGTGGCATTGTATCTTCTCAGCCTACTCCATTTGGGTGCTCAACACCCACTGTACAATGAGGGTCCTATGATCTTCCGTGGCGTCAATCCCAAGAAACTCCTCCACATTGTTGTCAGTATCAAAATCGCTACCTGCATAGTTAGTTGCAAGAACAAATTCTTCTTCTACATCAGATGCACTAACGTACCCACCGTCGGCCGTCGCGATGTAGGCTCACTGACTTGGGCAATCCTTCATGACATGGCCCATTCCTTTGCAACGGTGGCACACTACACTTGTAGATCGTCCCGTGGAGGCTACAGAAGAAGCCGACTTTGCCAGTGTCTACCCATTAGAAGATTTGCTCACATCGGATGCTCGCGGTGGTGGTGATGGTGCTACTGAATGCGCCCTACTTGCCGATGCGGCAGTAGACCAAAAAGCAGGAGCTGGTGCTGAGTTGGTTGGCGCCGACGTCTGCCTCTGAGTGAAGGAGTTACCAAAGCTGTTCCTTGACCGTTGTTGCCATCCCTGCAATTCTTTTTCAGCCAAAACAGCAAGTTGGAACAACCTATTCACATTGTTGTAGTCCTTGTAATCAACAATATCCTGGATTTCACATCTTAACCCAGCATACAAGTGAGCCATTTTATCCTCCTCACCCTCTACTACCTCACAACGCAACATGCCTTTCTGAAGCTCTTGATAGTACTCCTCTACCGACTTGCTACCCTGTTCTAGGCGCTGTAATTTTTTACGCAAGTCACTCTTAAAGGAAGGAGGAACAAATCTATTGTGCATATGTCTCTTAAGCATCTCCCAAGTTTCAGGTTGTATGCCAGCATTTACTAGTTCGTTCCACCAGATAATTGCAAAGTCTTTGAACTCACTAGTCGCTTGTCTAACTCAATGAATTTCAGGAACTAAATGGGAGTTAAATTTTGGTTCCACGGTCATTTCCCAATCTAGGTATGTTTCAGCATCATATAAACCGGAAAAAGAAGCTATGGTGAACTTAACCTTAGCGAAAGGATCATCATTGCGAATGTGATTGTTACCATTATTATCTCACATACCTTGATGATTGGGGCTCCGTCGCTCCTGTAATTGTGCATCTCGTGCAACTCGTCGCATGGCGGCGTCGTTGCGGAGAACCCCCACATTGGACTCCTCATCGACTTCATTGTCTTGTTGGATCATTGTTCCATTAGAAGGTTGTCGTTTCTCCACATTCTCCACCCTGCCAGCAAGATTAGAGATACGACGATCTAGCCTCTCGATACTTATCTGATTGTCTTGTTTGGCCTTCGTGAAATTGTCCGTGAGCTCTTGGATGCACTTGTTGAGGGCCTCGTTCATATCAAGAATGAGCTTATGAAGGTCATCGTCCTCAGCAGCAGCTCGAGCTCTGGTTTACGATCCTGTCATGGTTAGTAGGAACAAAGATAACACAAAGTATTATCCCTATAAAATACTAGGTGGTGGTATGTGGATTCACTCGCCCTCAAGCGTCTTACCACGCTCTTGCAAGGATCTTACCAACACTGCAGAAGGTACAACTGGTGGTTGGTTCGTGATACCGTGGGGCGTGAGTGAGGCGATTGCAAGGCTGAATCTTGTCCTGATAAGCAGAAGGTGGAGCTCGAAAGGCAATTGTATATAAGCAAAGGATTAACAAGAACCGAAATCAGATAACAAAGCTGAATAAATGTCCAAAGTACGAGTCAAAGTTGCTGGCCTAAACGCATTCCTAAAACTAGTTCAAGCAAGTGAAATGATCAGTACAGGCGATAGACATGAAAGGATGCAAGAACTTCTGATCTTTTTTTTTTTGTTAATCTTTCTTTTCTTCTTTTTTTCTTTTTTTTTCACAAGAGTGCTGCAAAGGATGGATTACAGCTCAAAATTTAAGAATTACGGACAAAACCTATCACAATACTCTCGGCAGTTTAGGAAAGATGCTCTGCAGAAACTTCGAATAATAATTTGGGGCTCTTAGAGACCTCAAACGCAAAAACGTATAACTAGGCAGTTGTAGATCCTTTCTTTCTCATCAATTTGAATATATGAAACACCCAATTTGGAGTTTGGAACTAGGAGATATCCCCCCCGAAATACAGGCTGTACAGATTACTCCGAGATGAAACAGATTAACTTCCAACGCAATTTTGGCCACGAATATGCCGTTTTTGGAATTTGGTGCAATGAACAAAGTTGTAGATATCTTCGAGGGATACAACTTAGACTATTTAATTGCCCAAATTGGTGTACAGAAGACTAAGATATTGTCTTTAGAAAAACAGCAATGCAGAAGGGAAATCCGAACCGATTGCGACTCGAATTTGGTTTCGGTTTAGGATTGGGATTTGAGATTCGACACTAGACCAAGAACATGAATTGACCAGAAATACGACGATGACCACGGACACAAATTCAACAATGCAAAACTGAAAACGAAAATTGCGAAAGGCTGAAAGTGGTTTGGACAGTGGAAGACTATGATCACAATTTTTTTTTGGCTTTTTCTGGACTCTAGGTAGAAGATGAACGACGAACAGAAGGGATACCTGATGGGCAACCTTGGCTCTGATACCACTTGATGAAACACGGGGTGCCCGATCTTCCTTCAAGTAGATGATAAGTCGATTTGGTGGAGATCTCAACGTTGACGATCCAGCTTCTGATCAGAACTGATCGAACACAGCAATCGCTACACCACTGCTCCGTTGGTTATCAACCGTGCCAAGATGCGGTTGACCTTGCCAAGAAGGCTAATTCCTACAAGTGAATCGAGAGCACAAGCAAAAATGTCGAAGAAGCAATCTGGAAATTGCAAATCAAATTGAATTAAGCTCACAAGTTGGGGTTCCACAAACCGATCTATGGCGAAACTGCGAAGGCAGAATAATCTAAGCAAAAACCCAGTCTCCCTGTGGCGGCTACGGAGTATGTATATGAGCGAGAGAGAGAGAGAGGCGGCGGCTCGGGTTTTGGTCACAGCCTAACTAAGATACATGGGCCGAAGGCCCAATAAGAGGTGACGCAGCACCAATCTGACTCTATCTCATGCGCACTCTTTGGACGATTCCTGGTGACTTAGAAAGAGTTTGGAGGCCGGACCAGATGCGTTGGAAAGCTTATCTCCTAAGATTTTCGTGAAGTGGTAGAACGTCGAAAACGGACTTCGTACATGGCTTGGGCGTCTGTTTGAAGACAGACGTGTCGCTGCAGTCCGAACCGGCGTCTATCTCGGAATTAACTCGAACCTTGGCTCATCTCGGTGCGTCGTGACATCCTCGCTGATCCAAACCATGATTCCTAAGTACAAGAACAATATCATTAGGTAGTAACTAGCCCTCTACGGTAGTTTCACATAAACTTAGGAACGAGCTCAGCTGGTAATTTAGCTGACGTGCGCGTACCTTTGTAATTGGTCCTTGCACAAGTGGTGTTGGAGAAGTTGACGCATCCATAGGAGTGATGTCCTCATCAGGAGGCATCCGGGCTTTGCCAAGGAAGGCGTCTGGGGCTCGGAGAGATGCTCGCGGCCTTCTACAAGAGCTCTCTATGACATTTCACGGGAGGCATCCGGGGCATCCAGCGCTCGGAGAGATGCCCGTGGCCTTCTACGAGAGCCATCCGTGTTGTCTCCTGGGAGGCGCCCGTGACATTTCACAGGAGGTGTCCGGGGTTTGTTGTGGGACCCTCATTTGAGGAATCCGGTGGCAATCGCCCAGGTGGGTTGATCTCAGAAAGGTACAATGAAAGCTCAAAACAACAACATAATTACATAAACTGCAGTAGAAGTAATTAAACAGGTACGAGGTCGCAAGCACCAATATTACAATAATATAACGCCAACAATGACGTTAAGTAGAGTTGTTACAAATATAGTGAGTTTCTCAAAGCAAGAGTCGCTATCAAGGTACCGAACACAGAGAACAACCTAGAAAGCAACAACGAAGATCTTTGCTTCAATCCACAGCAGCTGGGGAAGAGCTTTCTCCAAATCTGACTCAACTCGGCGCATCACCCTCCTAGAATGAAGATTCATCTGGAGCGTTTCCCTCTTCTTCATGGTACTCATAAGCAAAAGAATCGGGATCGACAAGTCCCTCTTCTGAAGTTGATTAATGGCAAGGGTGAGCACGCTTTTACACGATGCTCAGCAAATCTCATTACAAGAATGCAGATATACAGATGAGGGGTTCTCAAGAGATGAGGTCTTTGTTTTATATGTAAGAATAGCATAGATTCTCATTCTATGGTTGTAAGAAAAAGGTATTTTAGCTTTTAAAAGTGATACTTTGAAAGCTTAAATTATACTTTAGAGAATGTTAGGTATGATGGTCTCCCATGAGACATCACTTTTATTAACCCATATTCTGTAAATATTCCAAAATTTACTTGTGCTGAACTACATGGATAAAAATCCACAATGATATGACTCCATGACCTGGGAGTATAGAGTATCCGATACTTCTTTGACACTTTGCAAAGGTGTACCTCTTTTTAAATCCACTTCTTCACTCAACTTTCAAGTCGGGACAACTCCATGCGACTTTTACACATGTGACAAGCCAGATCACACAACGATTTTACAGTCCAGTATTAGCAGTATCCCTGCCCGGTAAATTGACAATTAAGTCTAGAATACTGTTGTGGGTCCTCCTCACTGTCTTTCTTCCTAGCCTTGGCCTATGTCCTCGCAAGACATATGACCTATGGTTGCAGTCGCGCACGACTCAATCCAGGCTTAGGGCGACTTCCTACCTTTACCCCTTATCCTCTCAATATTTTTCTGATCTCACACCACTCACGGCCATCTGCGGCCCACCAGTTTCCACGCGAGAAACCGGATCGACATACCATACAGGGAACGGTTAATACCAACCAAGCTACTAAATTGTGCCTGTCCCATACCAGGCAAGTGGTTGGTACGTTTTCATGTCGCATAGAGGCACAACACAAGGTTCTTGTCCTTATGAATCAATAGTGAGGAGACATTCACATACCCGATGCGCACACAGTGGCCAACCAATCAAACCATCCTCACTATCAATTCCTATTTCACATTTTTTTCCCAAAAAGGGTTTTCAAGCATGTTCATCATACAATTGACCATTTAACACTCAACACATGTATTTAAGTGTAAGAATAATCTAAACATAATCTCCTATGGTGACAAGGGTTCATGAGAATACAAACATGAGGGGCTTCACAACGATTTAGGTCATATCTATCCATATTCTTCCAATATAGTTCTTACTTGAACATAAAGCATGCATATACTTGGAAAACAATTAATCTAATTCATTTTCAAATTATTGGGAGAGACATGATCAAGGGGTGGAGAATTGCCTTGGAAAGAGGGGTCTAACTAATCTGTTAGGTCTTCGAAAGTTCCTTCTGGTCCTTCTACTTCTGGCTCTACTCTCGCAACAAAGAAACAACATGACACATCACACTACATAATCATACAGAAAATACTTGCTAAAGACAATAATAAGTAGAATGTAAACATGCATGCAAGTGAGGTCATCTGGTTGAATATACAAGGGTTTGGCTCAAAGAATTTGGCTCAGAAGCATCGAATGTCTAAGGACTGAAATTCGGTTCACGGCCAGACAAAGTCTGAGAATGGCATAGAGCCAATTTGGGGCCTCCAAAAGATCAAAAAGGAAACAAAAGGATACACCAGGTGCCAAACACAGTGAGGCATCTATTTGACAAAGTGGTTTTGACAGAAAAGTCCAGGAATTAAGGAAAATTGCAGCAAAGTCCTTGCCACAGGAAAATTGCATGCCACTATACTGCAGTGATCTAGGGATGCGCATCTGGACGATACACTCATGCGCTGCTCCGCCAACCTTGCCAAATGCACAGGCGGGATTGAGACAAAGCTGCTAGTGAAGTGAATTGCGCTGAGGTGGCTTGGCGGTGGCGAACGACGAGTTACAAATTGTCGGCCACTGGAGACGAAGACGTGCTACAACGACAGGGCTTTGCAGCTAAAGAATCCAGATATTGGCTGAGGGGTTTAGATCCTGGCACGATACTAACTGTGCTGGAGTGAGGAATTTGGCTGACGTTGAGTTTTGAAGCTCGCCGGTGTTGACGCCGGGCTCGGGAACGACGGTGAAAGAGGCATCACCGATACACCACAATGCTGGAAAATTGTCTCGAGCTACACCATCTACGGGACACAAGAAAGGTGCAGATGGGGTTAATTTGATTGGAGGAACAATAGAGGGTGTCGGCTACGTGAACCACTCACGGCGGCGCACGAAGAAACAGGGAACCAACAATTCGGGCTTGAATTTGAAAACTGGCTTCATAGTCCTGTTAAGGATTTGCTAAGGATCAAATTGTTCTATAGAAAGGATGGGTGAAAAGGATTGGAGAAAGTTTAATTTTGGGAACAAAGAGTTTGGCTTTCCACGGCGATCACCGGCGATGGGGATCACCGGAGCTCAATTGGTTGCTAAGACACAGGGAGATAAACATAGGGAGATAGACCTGGTGTCGGTGTCGCACTCGATGACTCCCTTTCCTTTGCCTTCTGGAACTCCTTTCCTTCCTACAGTGATGGGACACTAAGGTGCCTGAGAGTTGATTACAATGCTACGCAACGCAGGTGTGAAAAAGACAAGGTAATCCCTAGGCCTTCCCACACTTTTGTTGGCAGTAACCCTTGTTCTTGGACGGCTTTTCTTGTTCACGGACTCTGAGGCTTCAAGGTCTCGTCTTCTACTTGGTCCAATCAACTCTTGATTCCATTTCTCCTTCTCTTGTAGGTTTGCACGGGACTTTGCAAACATACCCTCGAGATAATGGCAATCATCACGAGCACACTCACGCTCATGCAGCAAGCGAGTATAACCCGTCTCTAAGGCTTGAACGATATCTCTGGTCTTCATCAGGATGGCATCTTTCTGGTCACTGGAACTGCCGAATGGTGCGTACAGCGTGACGGGCAGCATCCAGAATAGCATCTTCCTCCTCTGCTCTACGAGCTTCTTGCCTTACCGAGCCTTTCCCATGTTCTGGAATCTCATAGACTATGACTGAAGTGTGAAAGCCATAAGGTCTACCATCCACTTCCTCTTTCTGAACACAATAGACTGGTCTCTGGCTATCCAATGCTCTGAGAAATTGTAGCATCATCCATAGTAGTAATGCCCACGATCCAAGCTCGTCACTGTGAATGAGTTTCTTGCCGGAAACCATCTGAGGAGACCGAACGCAAATTACCTAGAAGTTAAAATAATGTTTAAAAATTTTCAAGCAAACAAAGAATATGCTACATAATATGTTTTTCTTAGAAAAATTAGGTTTTAGCAATTAGTTTTAGCCAAATAATCTAATGATTTTATACTTTAGAGACGCCAACATCTATCTAAGGGTCACGACCTACAGTCGAGCCTTGAGCTCTGATACCATCTGCTGTGGGACCCTCATTTGAGGAATCCAGTGGCTACCGCCCAGGTGGGTTGCACTCAAAGGTACAACGAAAGCTCAAAACAACAACATAATTACATAAACAGCAGTAGAAGTAATTAAATAGGTACAAGGTCTCAAGGACCAATATTACAATAACATAACGCCAAGAATGACGTTAAGTAGAGTTGTTACAAAAATAGTCAGTTTCTCAAAGCAAGAGTCAGTATCAAGGTATTGAACACAGAGAACAACATAGAAAGCAACAACGAAGATCTTTGCTTCAATCGGTAGCGGCTGAGGAAGGGCTTTCTCCACATCTGACTCAACTTGGCGCATGACCCTCCTAGAACGAAGATTCATCTGGAGCGTTTCCCTCTTCTTCATGGTACTCATAACCAAAAGAATCGGGATTGACAAGTCCCTCTTCTGAAGATGATTAAAGGCAAGGGTGAGCACGCTTTTACACGATGCTCAGCAAATCTCATTACAAGAATGCAGATATACAGATGAGGGGTTCTCAAGAGATGAGGTATTTGTTTTATATGTAAGAATAGAATAGATTCTCATTCTAGGGTTGTAAGAAAAAGGGATTTTAGCTTTCAAAAGCGATACTTTAAAATATTAAATTATACTTTAGAGAATGTTAGGTTTGATGGTCTCCCATGAGACATCATTTTTATTAACCCATATTCTATAAATATTCCAAAATTTACTTGTGCTGAACTACATGGATAAAAATCCACCGCGATAAGACTCCATGACCTGGCAGTACAGAGTATCTGATACTTCTTTTACAGTTTGCAAAGGTGTACCTCTTTTTAAATCCACTTCTTCACTCGACATACAAGTCGGGCCAACTCCAGGTGACTTTTACACATGTGACAAGGCCGTGATCACACAAAGATTTTGCAGTCCAGTATTAACAGTATCCCTGCCCGATAAATAGACAAGTAAGTCTATAATACCATTGTGGGTCCTCCCCACTGCCTTTCTTCCTAGCCTTCGCCTATGTCCTCGCAAGACATATGACCTATGGTTGCAGTCGCGCAAGACTCAATCCAAGCTTAGGGTGACTTCGTACCTTTACTCCTTATCCTCTCATTATTTTTCTGATCTCACACCACTCATGGCCATCTACGGCCCACCAGTTTCCACGTGAGAAACTGTATCGACATACCATGCAGGGAACGGTTAATACCAAGAAAACTACTAAGTTGTGCCTGTCCCATACTAGGCAAGTGGTTGGTACATTTTCATGTCGCATAGAGCCACGACACCATATTCTTGTCGTTTTGAATCAATAGTGAGGAGACATTCACATACCCGATGCACACACAGCAGCCAACCAATCAAACCATTCTCACTATCAATTCCTATTTCACATTTTCTTTCACAAAAAGGGTTTCCAAACATGTTCATCATACAATTGACCATTTAACACTCAACGCATGTATTTAAATGTAAGCATAATCTTAGCATAATCTCCTAGGGTGACAGGGGTGCATGAGAATACAAACATGATGGGGTCTAACTGATCTGTTAGCTCTTCGAAAGTTCCTTCCGCTCCTTCCTCTTCTGGCTCTGGTCTCGCAACAAAGAAACAACACGACACATTGCACTACATAAGCATACAGTAAATACTTGCTATAAAAAACAATAAGTAGAATGTAAACATGCATGCAAGCAAGGTCATTTGGTTGAAGATACAAGGGTTTGGCTCAATGGATTTGGCTAAGAAGCATCAAAAGTCTAAGGACTAAAATTTGGTTCACGGCCAAACAAAATCTGAGAATGGCATAGAGCCAATTTGGGGCTTCCAAAAGGTCAAAAAGGAAACAAAAGGATACACCAGGTGCCAAACACAGTGAGGCATCTATTTGACAATGTGGTTTTGATAGAAAAGTCCAGGAATTAAACAAAATTGTAGCAAAGTCCATGGCACAGGAAAATTTCAAGCCACTGTACTGCAGCGAGCTAGGGCACGTGCGACTGGATGGTACACGCATGCGCTGCTTCGCCAACCTTGCCAAATGCACAGGCGGGATTGAGACAAAGCTGCTGGTGAAGTTAATTGCGCTGAGGTGGCTTGGTGGTGGCGAACGATGAGTTACAATTTGTCGCCCACTGGAGACGAAGACGTGCTACGACAACAGGGCTCTGGAGCTAAAGATTCCAGAAATTGGCTAAGGAGTTTTGATCCTGGCACGATACTTGTCGTGGTATTGCGAATACCCCGGCAGGTTTTGTGAACGATCTTAGCGAAGATTACGCGGCGCGGGTTGACCGGGTGACCGGTCCTCCCCCGTCGGACAAACACAAGAAATGACACGAGGATTTATACAGGTTCAGGTCCCGGTGGGGGCCCTATTCCTGTCGGTGCACTCCCGACCGGAGTCGGCTGGGGAGGCTCTCTCCGGGGGAGAGGCTTCCGGAGCACACCTGTGAGTTTAGCTATTCCAATCAATATGAATCACCTGCTTACAACTGAGCGGTACAAGGGCTATTTATAGCCCCAAAACGAAGCAAAAAGACCTATCTACCACGGAAGCCACCATCGGATCGAGGGGTAGCAACGTCCTTCTCCCGGTCAAACGTCTTGGATGCTTGACAGGTGGTCGCTGATTCCCGAGGCGCTCCTCGCGTGACCTGCACGTGATCAACAACCAGGGACTTTCTATTTGGAAGGGCGACGAGGCCCGGGACACGCACCGGAGGCCAGGTCCCCGGGCTCAAGGTGGCTCCCGGGACCGGCGCCGGAGGCCAGGTCTCGGGAGCCAAAAGGCGGCGCCCGGGACCGGCGCCGGAGGCCAGGTCCTGGGGGCCAAAAAGGCGGCACCCGGGGAGGCACCGGAGGCCACGTCCCCGGGCAAATGGTGGCGCTCGGGACCGGCGCCGGAGGCCAGGTCCCGAGGGCCAAAAGGCGGCGCCCGGGGAGGCACCGGAGGCCACGTCCCCGGGCAAATGGCGGCGCCCGGGACTGGCGCCGGAGGCCAGGTCCCGGGGGCCAAAAAGGCGGCGCCCGGGGAGGCACCGGAGGCCACGTCTGTAGCTTCTAGGCCCCTATAGAATGTTTTAATAATTAATGACAACTACAAATGCTATACTAACGTTACCTGTCTAGTTGTGTCAAAGAAGGAACTTAAAAGACAGGTCAATGAAAGGCAAAGAAAGAGCATCATGGTGAAGAAAGGGCAGTGATCAAAAGGGCAAAGGTACGAAATAGGATCTTTTCCATTTTTACCGGTCTAAGGTGATTAGAGAAGAATTTTGACCGGATTTCAGGATAGTTGCCGTACTATTAAGAGGAGCATGTGGTGTATCACAAAATACTTCATCTATGTGCCACAAATCATAAAATCCACTTGCATTGCATGCTAGAAGGTCACATCCTTTGAGAATGCTTATTTCAGCTCATGTCTGTCTCAGTCGGTCTGACCGTGTGTTAGACCGGTCTGACCGATTTATCGGACTAACCGTTTAAGATCTCGGACTGACCGATGGTGTGTCTATGCTTAGTGTATTCCTTTTTTTTAAGGTCGGTCTGTCCGTAGTTAGATTCTCGGTCAGACTCCTGGAACCTCTTGTTTTATCCTTCTGGCATTTTGAGCTATTACGGTCTGACCGTTTGTTATACCGGTCTGACCGTGAAATCGGTCTGACCGTGTTTTTGATCTGCGGTCTGACCGTTTGGCCGGTCTGTCCGTATATATCGGCCTGACCGTATAAGGTGTCCAGAAACTATGTCGTCTCTGGACAGTTTCACGGTCTGACCGAAATAGGCTCCGGTCCGACCGTATGTGTGCCTGACAAGGGCAGTTGAGCATTTATTGCGCCTGTTTAATGCCGTTGCAATTGCGGCGGTCTGACCGAGCTTGTGCCTGCGGTCTGACCGCCAGGTGATCTTTTTCTCCCAACGGCCTGTAACGGCTATATTAATTGTGGGGGGTATATATACTCCCATGCACGGGCCTGTTCAGGACTTTTGGCATAATCTTGAGCATTGTCATCATCCTTGAGAGCCTAAGCTTGTTTCATACACTCTAGGTTTCAAATTCTCAAATTTGTGAGAGTGTGCATTTGAGATCTTCTAGTGCATTGCATTTAGATCATTGAATCAATCGTGTGGCACTAGAAGAAGGCAAGGTGATCATCACCGGCTTGTTACTCTTGGAGTTTGCCAGCTCCTAGACGGCTAGGAGAAAGGTTTTGAAGAGCTCTTCAAGGAAGATTGTGAAGAAGCTTCAAAACGTCTTGTGAAAGGTTGAGCACGCCTTGCCGGAGCGGTAAAGTGCATCCTTAGTGAAATCGAGGTTTGGATAACTCATCACACTAGTCCGGCTCAAGATCTAGGTCACTTCTCGAGAGAAGGTTGACTAGATAGAGGAGCGGTTAGAGATTTGAGTTTGCCTCAACGTGGATTAGGGGTGATCGGCAAATCACCGAGACCACGGGATATATCCTTGTGTTGAAATTGTTCATTGTTCATCTTGTGTTACTTAAATTGCTCTCATTTATTACAAATTGTTTGATTTATTGTAATTTGCTAAAATCGCCTATTCACCCCCCCTCTAGTCGATATCCTAGATCCCTTTTCAATTGGTATCAGAGCAAGGACTCCTTTTTAGAGGATTTAACCATCCCGGAGTAGGATAAAGATGGCTAGTGAGGGTCGGATCAATATTGGTAAACCACCACTCTTTGATGGATCTAACTATACTTATTGGAAAACTAGAATGATGGTCTATCTTAAAGCCATGGGTGGAAAGATTTGGAAAGTGGTGGATGAGGGGTTTGCAATTCTTGATGATGATGACATGACCAACTTAGATAGAGATAATGCCTTAGCAAATGCTCAAGCCATGAATGTTCTTTATAGTGCTCTAAATCTAGGTGAATTTAATAGAATTTGTAAACTTGAAACGGCCCATGATATTTGGAGAAATCTTATGGATATTCATGAAGGAACCTCGATGGTCAAGGATGCTAAACTATTTATCCATAAGGGCCAATTTGAAAAGTTTGCCATGTTGCCAAATGAAGATGTATCGGAGATGTTTAACCGATTAAATAACATCGTAAATGAGTTAAAAGGGCTTGGTATGGATGTCACAAACGTGGAGTTTTGTCATAAGTTTCTTAGAGCTTTACCTTCTAAATATGATACAATTGTAACCTTACTTGTGCGTTCGAACTTGAAGAGTGTGACTCCGTTGGAAGTCTTGAGTGAGATTCTCACTCATGATATATTCAAGAAGTCTCAAGAAGAAGTGAAAGATGAGGCTTCTGACTCCAAGAAGAAGAACATTGCACTCAAAGCTCAAGTCTCCAAAAGGGAAGACAATGAAGAGGAAAGCGATGTGTTACACCCTAGTTTTGGGGGTGAAAAGTTTTGCATGAAAATCTTGCATGCATGTATCCCTGAAGTAGTAGCCAGATCAGTTGAACTCTAATCTCTCCCAAACCCTAAAAATCTCCAAATCTATTCTCTAGATCCAGATCAAGATCTGACCATCCAGATTTAACCTATCAGTTAACCTGAAGATAAAAGTCTTCAGGAGCCAGATCAAATTCTGACCCTAACTCTCAGTACCTAAGCCCCTCTCTGTTTTCGAAAACAGGAAAATTCAGATTTACCCTAAGTACCCCAGTTTCCAGATGATTGAATTATTTTGATTTAACCCTATTCAGACTCAAGTAACCCCTGGAATATGTTCCTAGGTTCATCCTCAACTCACTCCAAAAAGTTGGGAGCCAAATTAATCCATCTAAACACTTTTCGCAGTTTAGTCCAAATTTTACTGCAAATAAGTCCTTTTCTGTTTACCTGGAAGCCTGAAAGGGCTAAAATCTGCAAATTAATTCCAACTCCAGAATTTCTTCAGGAAACACCTTCCAAATACTATTTGATACAGATCTCCCTTTTGATCAGACTTCAAAATCTCTCTCCAATCACCAGAATTCGAAATCGACAAAATCCAGCCTTATTTTACCCTAATTTTACCCTATTTTCGAAAATAGGTGAAATCCCTCAAATCTTGTCAAATTTTCGCTAAATTTGAGCTGGATGAGTACTAATAGAAATGTTATACTCAGCCATGAAATCAATTCTCAAATTAACCATCTCTAAGACAGAAATTACAAATCAGTCCAGATTTCAAATAAGAATCCTTGCATTTTGGTCCCTGGTTCGACCAGAGACGCTGTGCACGACCAGCAGCCGTGCACGACCGCGACCACCGCGCTGCCACGCCAGGAACTTCGTCGCCGGTGAAGTCCCGTGGTCGCCACCCTTGCCACTGCGTTCCTGCCACGTGTGCGCACGCCGTTCGCCACCGTGGAGCCACCGCGGCCGCACCAGCATCGCCAATTTTGCCCGCGCGCGCACGCCATCGCTGCAGCCACGGCAGAAGCACGATGCCACGTTGCAAGCATGCCGGAGGAGCCCATCAGTTCGCCGTTGCATCACCCGGGACAGCGCACGCCAGCCTGCAAAGCCGGCACGGCCGCTGGAGCGCGTCACTTCGCTGCTGTCCCGCCCGGCCGGTCAATTCGCCGCTCCAAGTCTCCAAGCATTTTCCAGCCGTTGCAGCCTCGCCAAATCGCCTATAAATAACCCTCAGGACTTAGCCAACTTCACCACTTAACGAAGCACCAGAAATCGCCACACTCCACCGTGTCTTCGTCTTCTTCGGCGAGCTCGAGAAGAGGCTCACGGTGCCAAGCCTCTACACTGCTTCTTCCTCGATTCCAGCTACTCCAGTAAGCTCCTCTTACCTCCCTCATCATACTCGAGCGGGTAATTGACTTCAAACCTCTCCAGTCGCCGGCAATTCCCGTTTCTCTCCAGCAACTCCGGCGAGCAATTAAACTCTAACCAGAGTGAATTAGCTCTCGAGCCTGTAATCAAACATGATCAGTAGACTGATTAGAACACATCTAAGCAACCAGAATCGAAGAATTTGCTAAAATGTGAAAAACCCCAAATTGGAACCTTGCATATGAACTGGAGCTCGCTGTTAAGCTTTTCTGGTGCATCTCTAGTCAAACTAACTTCACCAGTAGCTTACTTATGCCCCAGAGACCCTCCTCAAGCAAGGAATTAAGTTTATTTGCCCTAAATCAAAAATGCCCAAATCAGGTTTGAGTTAATCTTTTCTCCGGCCAATATTCCCTAAATCCAGCCAATCCAGCCATGGAAACCTTGCCATCTAGATGTTTTGGACCATTCTGAGCAACTTTGTCTTCTATCACGACTTCTAATTCGGCCTAGATTGTGAGATATAGCTATGCCCTAGTTTGCTGTACTGTTCACACTGCATGTGCTCCAGGCCAGCCAACTTCTTCGCCGGTTTTCATCACTTTCCGGCCATCTCCTGCCCTAGGTCCTGTTGAGACATTTGTTCCTGTTACAGATGCCTAACCACCAGACAAAGTGGTGCATCATTTGGAGCCCTGAGTCAAAAGATATGGCTAACCCTAGTTTCTGGCCGTGTCAAGCCTATGCCAGCCCGTGTCAGCCAGTGGCATTGAGCCTTTTCACCCACTTCCAGCCATGAACTTTGAAAATAACTTTGTCCCTTAGACTCCTGATGTTGTGATCTACACTTTTCTCTACTGTCACAACTTGAGTTGAGCCCTCTATCACCCATCGACCTTATGTCGATGCCTTGAACCGAATGCCAACCTAAAGACATTCGCTGTTTTTGAGCGAACCAGTCACCACCTTGATATTACCCTGATATTTTGGAACCTTGTAAACCTTAACAGCTAATTTTAACCCTGGTTTCCATAATTAAACCCACATCGCTTTCAAACCTTGTATCACCAGAGTATTTTCTCCTTGCATCTTTGCATGCAGTGAATTAGTAAGAATAGAATTGATTGTAATGCCTGTTTGCTTGTTTGATCTTGTTCAGAGCAAGAGTCCAGGGTTGAAGATCTTGTCGCTGAACCGTCATCGACTGCGGATACTTACGACGCGGAAGGCAAGTCATACTTTGATCATATTGAACCTATATTTTATGAATTGCTATGCTATTCCATGAGTAGATATCTCATTAATATTGCATGTGTTGAGATCAATGATATTATGGCAGTGATTGATTGAATACTTGATGAATGTGAACTTGTTAAGATAGCAAGCCATGAACTAATAAAGGTATAAACATGTACATTTATATTCATGAAATAGAACCCTTAGCCGTGACCAGTATTTTGGTATGGAATGGTGGAAGCACTGGAGGTGCTTGGCTGCACTGGATGTGCAGGCACTGAAGGTGCATGGTTTGTGGTATGATCTGGTCACTGGCATGTAAGGACTAGAACCTTGTGTTATGCGTCGAGTGGCATGAAAAACGTACCAACCACTTACCTGGTATGGGACAGGCGCAACCTAGTAGCTTTCTTAGTATTTTCAGTTCCCTGCATGGCTTGTCGATCCGGTTTCTCGCATGGAAACTGGTGGGACGCAGTTCGTCCATGAGTGATGTGAGATCAGAAAAATTATGAGAGGATAAGGTGTAAAGAAGGAAGACGCCCTACGCCAGATTAAGTCGTGCGCGACTGTAATCAAAAGAGGTTATGTGTCCTGCGGGAACATAGACCCAGGCTAGGAAGTAAGGCAGTGGGGAGGACCCACAACGGTACTTGGGACGGTATTGTCCATTTACCGGGCAGGGATACTGTTAATACTAGACTGCAAAAACGTTGTGTGATCTCGGCCTTGTCACATGCGTATAAGTCGCATGGAGTTGGCCCGACTTGGAAGTCGAGTGAAAAAGTGGATTTAAAAAGAGGTACATCTCTGCAGAGTTTAAAAATGTATTCGAATACTTCGTACTCCCGAGTTTTAGGAGTATGCCGCGGTGGATTAAATCCATGGGGTGTGACACAAGTATTGTTTTATAAACTAAAATTTGTTAGCTCAAGATTACCCAAGTGGCATGTGTTGTCATGATAAGGGGCGTTGCCGTGGGCTGTCATGTGTTGACGTGTCGCGGTAATACCATAATCTAGCAAACATATGATATTTAAGAGGCATGTGGTTTATGTCCTAAGTTATGAGATATTGCTAAGAGTATATGATTGAAAGGCTTGAATGAAAATAATGTGATATGAGGATATATCGCCTTGGATATGGGATATATGTATCACCATCAATACGATTTATTTACTGCCATGGGTACGATCAATAGTTGAGTAAGAATTGAGAAAGAAATGTATTTTGGGAAAAACCTCTCACTCTTTCCCCAATAGCATAGGTTCATGTTATATATATATATGTATCTCTACCTTCCCTATGACTTGCTGAGTACGTAAGTACTCACCCTTGCAACAACTCATCAATAGATGGAGCGTTCTACGACCTTGGAGGATACCCTGAAGATGCTGCGGACCCAGGAGATGACGAGCAGTTTCCTCCGGAGCCCTGATGTGGTGCTGTCTGCTGTCAACCTCTGTTTCCTGTGGATTGCTTTTGGGCCTAGCTTCCGCCGACTAGATGTATTATTTTGTTAGATCCTTGTGCCTTGTACGGCACTGTACCTCGTTTTGTGCTAAGGCCTGATGGCCATACAATTATGACTATTGTACTATTTTGCTGCTGCAATGTAATCCTGTGATTGACTCATCCTGGGAAGTCAAGTGGTTTATGGGACCAGCTGCACCGAGCTGGGCCCCTCACAGGTAATGTCACAGTCGTGGCGGACGTGACATAAAATAGTGGTATCAGAGCAGCACAGACCTTGACTGTAGGACGGTACCCTTAGGGCTTGGTAGCGCCAGGACATCATAAATTATTTAAAAAAATTATTTCTGAAAAATTTTATTTTTGCAAAAGGTTGTTTTTGCTCTTATAAAAATGTTGATTTCAAAATCTTATTTTGCTTCCAAAATTTCTCGGCAGGATGGCCAAGGAACGTTTCAGCTACATCGAGCGTCTCGGAGGATGGGCCACATTGCTGTGGCATATGGCTCAGTTCCTAGGGATTGATGAGCGGCCGATCTGCGAGACCATTTGGGACTATTATGAGGGGCGTCGCTATGGCTTCAAGGCCAAAGTGCTGGTGCACGCTCTCGATAGTCGTGAGGGAGAGGTGATCAGGGTGGAGGCCAGCAGGGCAAGCCGACTGGATGCTATCCAGGACGCAGCTCGAGAGGCGGTGCATCGGGTACGCCAGGTGTACTCATGTCGGCTCCAGGAGTCACCTTTCCGTCACGTGCCTTCATCTCCCTCTGGGTTGCCACCCATCGTGGAGTACCCGGACCCGTGTCTGGCAGGCACCGTAGGTCTGTTGAGGACCCTCGACTCGCGCTACTCTACTTTGCTTGCTGAGCATCAGGAGCTCCGCAAGGAGTTGGAGGAGCAGAAGAAACGTGACCGAACCGCTTCCCCGTCGTTGACTTCTCAGCCTGCAGCTCAGAGACGCCGCGCAGTTGAGGAGGTTGCTCCGACAGTTGTCTCCCCAGCTCGTACCTTTGGACCCAGTGCGGGACCTAGCTTGATTCCTCGGAGGGTTGCTAATGCAGCTGGGTACCGACGCTCGTTCTCTACCCCTAGCACCCGCCGGGCAGAGGGCAGTGGGTCTGCTCTGCTGTTCCATGAGTCTGGACCACCCAGGTTTGTTACTCTGGAGGAGTCCGACGACGAGATGGAGCCGGAGGAGGTTGAGCCCTGTGGGAGCAGTTAGTTGCCTGTTCTTTTAGATCCTCAGGCCAGGGTAGATCTTCTAGGTTTGGTGATGCTTTTGGTTGTTATCATCACCATTACTTGTATTTTGATTGTATCAGACTAAGGCGTTTAGCCGCTTTTGTATCAACTACTTGTGCATTAATGAATCAGTTTCGCATTTATTTCCGCATTAGTACCTTAAGTCTCTCTAGTTAGTTAGACCTGTCTGCTTCTCTCTTCAGAAGATCAGAATGGTCAACACAAGGAGAAGGACCCAAGATGACCAAGAGGGCCAAGACCCAGTTACACCACGAAGAGGAACCACACCTCATCCAGGATCGCAGAGCTCACTACCACCACAAGAAGACTCACCAAGTCTCCAGGAAATTCTTCTTTCAATGGAGAGGAGCCGCCAAGAAGCCCAGGCTGCACATACCCAATTGCTAGCTCAAGTCATTCAGAAAATGCCAGGGACTGCTGAAGGTACTGCCGTCGGAACTCGACTCTCAGACTTCCAGAAGACGCGACCGCCAACCTTCGCAAGCGCGACCGACCCAATCGTCGCAGACGACTGGCTGCGGGACATTGAAAGGAAACTGGACACTGTTCGTTGCAATGATCGAGAGAAGGTGTTATTCGGATCACACCAACTCACTGGAGCAGCAGCTGCTTGGTGGATGAATTATCAAGAAGCACACATGGACAAAGACAACATCACTTTGACGGAATTTAAGGATCAGTTCCGAAAATTCCATATCCCTACAGGCGTTATGGCAGCTAAACGCCGAGAATTCCGGAACTTGACCCAAGGGAACCGGACTGTCACTGAGTACCTGCACCAATTCCACCATCTAGCTCGGTATGCGTCCAACGACATCGACACGGAAGAGAAGAAGATTGAACGCTTCACCGAAGGACTTCAGCACTATTTGCAGTATCAGATTGCCTCCCATGAGTTCACAGAATTCCAGACTCTGGTGAATCGAGTATTAAAGATAGAAGAAAAGCGAGGCCTCGGAGAAGAAAATCGGAAGAGAAAAATGATGCAACAGTCGCGACTGCCAGCCAGCTCATCTAGGGGAAGGGCCCCAACATCTCCAAATTTTCGTCCGCCCTACCCGGCGCCAAGACCACAATTCACGCCGACATGCCCCAACTGCAGAGGAGCACACTATCAAAGGGATTGCCCTCAATCAAGGACTCAATGCTATCATTGCGGACAGATGGGACACCGCAAAGACAGTTGCCCGTGGATCCAACTCCCAACGGTGATAGCAAGATCGCAAGCTGGAACACAAGCGATGGCACCTAGAACCACGGCTTCACCACCATTGCAGAGCCCCAGAGGAGGGTTGCCCAACAGAGGGGGAAATGCAGCAGGCCGAGGACGAGGGCGAGGAGGAAGACCAATGGCAGGCCGAGGAGGCCGACTGAACTTCACCTCCCTTCAAGAAGCAGACAATGCCTCTGACATTCTCCTAGGTCGATTCTTGATCCAATCTGCATCTGCTTTAATACTGTTTGATCCTGGAGCTACAAACTCATTCATATCAGAAGATTTTGCATTTAAAGTGGGAATACCTATGGTACCTCTAAAGTACCCTATGGCTATACAGACCCCAGGAGCTAAGCTGCCTGTATATTCAGCTTGTCGTCATATAACATTCAGAATAGATGGGATAGAGTTCTTGGCTAATCTATTAGTCCTAAAACTGTAAGGCCTAGACATTATAATAGGAATGGATTGGTTATCCCAGCATAAAGGTCTAGTGGATTGTGAGAAGAAAACTCTAAGCCTTGTTAGTAACCAAGGGAAGGAAGTCCTATTCCACGCAGAAAGATCATCGGTCGAAAAATTGCAAGGATCAGTCCATGCACTTCAGGAAGTATGCTTGGATCAAGTGCCCACAGTACAAGAATACCCGGATGTATTCCCAGAAGAACTCCCAGGGATGCCACCTGACAGGGAGATAGAGTTTACCATTGAGCTTAAACCAGGAGCGGCACCTATAGCTAAGAGACCATATAGGATGCCGGTGACGGACTTAGAAGAGTTGAAAAATCAGTTAGAGTAACTGGAGGGTAAAGGATTTATCCGACCCAGTGCTTCACCTTGGGGAGCTCCAGTTTTGTTTGTAAGGAAGAAAGATGGAACCTTACGAATGTGTGTAGATTACCGAGCTTTGAACGAAGTCACCATTAAGAACAAGTACCCATTGCCAAGAATTGATGACTTGTTCGACCAACTTCGAGGAGCCAAAGTATTTTCCAAGATAGATTTGAAATCTGGATATCATCAGCTGAAGATCAAGAAGGAAGATATATCGAAGACTGCTTTCACTACCAGATATGGTTTATACGAGTTTACAGTAGTACCCTTTGGATTAACCAATGCTCCGGCAGCTTTCATGAACATCATGAACAGTACGTTTATGGATTATCTTGACAAGTTTGTCATAGTATTCATAGACGACATTCTGATATATTCCAAGAGTACGGAGGAACATGAGCAACATTTACACCTAGTCTTGGGAAGGCTACGAGAGAGGCAATTTTATGCCAAGTTTGATAAATGTGAATTTTGGATGACAAGAATTTCATTTCTTGGACATGTGTTGACAGCAGAAGGAATTTCAGTAGATTCAGCTAAAATCTCTGCAATCAAGGAGTGGAAGCAACCTACCTCAGTTTCAGAGATTAGAAGTTTCTTGGGATTAGCAGGATATTATAGGAGATTCATTGAAGGATTTTCCCAAATAGCCAAACCTCTTACGAACCTGCTAAAGAAGGATGTTGCATTTGAATGGACCATCAAGTGTGAAGAAAGTTTTCAGAAGCTGAAGCAGAAATTGACAACAACACCGGTCCTCACCTTACCGGACAGCAAAGAAGATTTTGTAGTTTACTGTGATGCTTCAAAGCAAGGAATAGGCTGTGTGTTAATGCAACAAGGTCGAGTGGTGGCTTATGCTTCACGCCAATGGAGACCTCATGAGGAAAATTATCCGACTCATGATTTGGAGTTAGCAGCAGTGGTTCACGCCTTAAAGATATGGCGGCATTATCTCATTGGACATAAGTGTGAGATCTTTACAGATCATAAAAGCCTCAAGTATATCTTCACACAGACAGAGCTCAATATGCGTCAGCGCCGATGGCTCGAACTGATCAAGGACTACGACCTCAACATACTCTACCATCCAGGGAAAGCCAACGTAGTGGCAGATGCCTTGAGCAGGAAGGCTTATACCCTACAAGGAGCTACACCTAAGAACCCGTGCTTACAGCAGGAATTTCAGAATCTTGAAGTAACCATAGTGCCATCTGGGATGTTAGCTACATTGACTATGGAGTCTCAACTCCAAAAGCAGATTGAGGATGCTCAGAAAGAAGATGAGGAGATACATAAGATCAAGAGCCGCATCAGGTCAGGAAAAACCCAGGAATTCACTGAAGATCATCAAGGAATCGTATGGTATCGGGGAAGGATTTGTGTGCCCCGAAATACAGACCTTAAGGAACTAATTCTTTTCGAAGCCCATAAAACCCCATATTCACTACACCCTGGAAACACCAAGATGTACAAGGATCTGAAGACGCAATTCTGGTGGAATGGAATGAAGAGGGAAATCGCGGAATATGTCGCAAGATGTGACACTTGCCAAAGGATTAAGGCCGATCATCAGAAGATAGCCGGAAAACTGCAACACTTACCAGTGCCAACTTGGAAATGGGAAGAGATTGGTATGGATTTTATCACAGGACTTCCCAGAACACAAGGGGGATATGATTCCATATGGGTCGTTGTGGACAGACTCACGAAAGTTGCTCATTTTATACCAGTCAAGAAAACGTATGATGGCAACAAATTAGCGGAGCTATACCTGCAGCGAATAGTGACACTGCATGGTATCCCGAAAAAGATCGTTTCAGATCGAGGAACACAACTCACATCCAAATTCTGGAACCGACTCCACGAAGCTTTGGGAACCCAATTGCAGTTTAGCACTGCATATCATCCACAGACAGGAGGACAGACGGAGCGGGTAAATCAAATCTTGGAAGACCTTCTCAGAGCTTGCATCTTAGAGTACGGAACCTCTTGGGAAAAGTGCTTACCATTTGCGGAGTTTACTTATAACAACAGTTACCAAGCTAGTCTGCAAATGGCACCCTTTGAAGCTTTGTATGGGCGCAAGTGCAGAACTCCACTACATTGGGACGAGCCAGGAGAAAGCCAAGTCATTGGACCCGAACTCATCGAAGAAGCTGAAGCACACGTCAAGCTCATCAGAGAACGATTAAAAGCAGCACAGTCACGCCAGAAGAGCTATGCCGACAACCGAAGAAGGGAATTGTCGTTTGCACCAGGCGAATCAGTTTATCTCAAGGTTACGCCGTTAAAAGGGATGAGAAGATTCCATCAGAGAGGAAAACTGTCCCCAAGGTACATTGGACCATTCAAAGTCCTTAAGAGGAAAGGAGAGGTATCTTACAAACTGGATTTACCATCAGATCTTGGAGAAATTCATGACGTGTTTCATGTCTCGCAACTCCGTAAGTGCCTCAAGGAACCAACGGATCAGATAGAACACCAGGGGATTCCGCTTCAGAAGAATCTCACCTATCTCACTCAACCGCTGCAAATACTGGCCAGTGATGAGCGTCAACTCAGGAGAAAGAAAATCAAGCTTTGCCAGGTTCAATGGGAAGATCACTCAAAGGAAGAAGCGACTTGGGAGAAAGAGGATGATCTGCGGCAGGCTTATCCCTACCTCTTCCCTTCTCTAGGTAAATCTCGGGGCGAGATTCTTTAAGGAGGGTAGGCTTGTAACACCCTAGTTTTGGGGGTGAAAAGTTTTGCATGAAAATCCTGCATGCATGTATCCCTGTAGTAGTAGCCAGATCAGTTGAACTCTAATCTCTCCCAAACCCTAAAAATCTCCAAATCTATTCTCTAGATCCAGATCAAGATCTGACCATCCAGATTTAACCTATCAGTTACCCTGAAGATAAAAGTCTTCAGGAGCCAGATCAAATTCTGACCCTAACTCTCAGTACCTAAGCCCCTCTCTGTTTTCGAAAACAGGAAAATTCAGATTTACCCTAAGTACCCCAGTTTCCAGATGATTGAATTATTTTGATTTAACCCTATTCAGACTCAAGTAACCCCTGGAATATGTTCCTAGGTTCATCCTCAACTCACTCCAAAAAGTTGGGAGCCAAATTAATCCATCTAAACACTTTTCGCAGTTTAGTCCAAATTTTACTGCAAATAAGTCCTTTTCTGTTTACCTGGAAGCCTGAAAGGGCTAAAATCTGCAAATTAATTCCAACTCCAGAATTTCTTCAGGAAACACCTTCCAAATACTATTTGATACAGATCTCCCTTTTGATCAGACTTCAAAATCTCTCTCCAATCACCAGAATTCGAAATCGACAAAATCCAGACTTATTTTACCCTAATTTTACCCTATTTTCGAAAATAGGTGAAATCCCTCAAATCTTGTCAAATTTTCGCTAAATTTGAGCTGGATGAGTACTAATAGAAATGTTATACTCAGCCATGAAATCAATTCTCAAATTAACCATCTCTAAGACAGAAATTACAAATCAGTCCAGATTTCAAATAAGAATCCTTGCATTTTGGTCCCTGGTTCGACCAGAGACGCTGTGCACGACCAGCAGCCGTGCACGACCGCGACCACCGCGCTGCCACGCCAGGAACTTCGTCGCCGGTGAAGTCCCGTGGTCGCCACCCTTGCCACTGCGTTCCTGCCACGTGTGCGCACGCCGTTCGCCACCGTGGAGCCACCGCGGCCGCACCAGCATCGCCAATTTTGCCCGCGCGCGCACGCCATCGCTGCAGCCACGGCAGAAGCACGATGCCACGTTGCAAGCATGCCGGAGGAGCCCATCAGTTCGCCGTTGCATCACCCGGGACAGCGCACGCCAGCCTGCAAAGCCGGCACGGCCGCTGGAGCGCGTCACTTCGCTGCTGTCCCGCCCGGCCGGTCAATTCGCCGCTCCAAGTCTCCAAGCATTTTCCAGCCGTTGCAGCCTCGCCAAATCGCCTATAAATAACCCTCAGGACTTAGCCAACTTCACCACTTAACGAAGCACCAGAAATCGCCACACTCCACCGTGTCTTCGTCTTCTTCGGCGAGCTCGAGAAGAGGCTCACGGTGCCAAGCCTCTACACTGCTTCTTCCTCGATTCCAGCTACTCCAGTAAGCTCCTCTTACCTCCCTCATCATACTCGAGCGGGTAATTGACTTCAAACCTCTCCAGTCGCCGGCAATTCCCGTTTCTCTCCAGCAACTCCGGCGAGCAATTAAACTCTAACCAGAGTGAATTAGCTCTCGAGCCTGTAATCAAACATGATCAGTAGACTGATTAGAACACATCTAAGCAACCAGAATCGAAGAATTTGCTAAAATGTGAAAAACCCCAAATTGGAACCTTGCATATGAACTGGAGCTCGCTGTTAAGCTTTTCTGGTGCATCTCTAGTCAAACTAACTTCACCAGTAGCTTACTTATGCCCCAGAGACCCTCCTCAAGCAAGGAATTAAGTTTATTTGCCCTAAATCAAAAATGCCCAAATCAGGTTTGAGTTAATCTTTTCTCCGGCCAATATTCCCTAAATCCAGCCAATCCAGCCATGGAAACCTTGCCATCTAGATGTTTTGGACCATTCTGAGCAACTTTGTCTTCTATCACGACTTCTAATTCGGCCTAGATTGTGAGATATAGCTATGCCCTAGTTTGCTGTACTGTTCACACTGCATGTGCTCCAGGCCAGCCAACTTCTTCGCCGGTTTTCATCACTTTCCGGCCATCTCCTGCCCTAGGTCCTGTTGAGACATTTGTTCCTGTTACAGATGCCTAACCACCAGACAAAGTGGTGCATCATTTGGAGCCCTGAGTCAAAAGATATGGCTAACCCTAGTTTCTGGCCGTGTCAAGCCTATGCCAGCCCGTGTCAGCCAGTGGCATTGAGCCTTTTCACCCACTTCCAGCCATGAACTTTGAAAATAACTTTGTCCCTTAGACTCCTGATGTTGTGATCTACACTTTTCTCTACTGTCACAACTTGAGTTGAGCCCTCTATCACCCATCGACCTTATGTCGATGCCTTGAACCGAATGCCAACCTAAAGACATTCGCTGTTTTTGAGCGAACCAGTCACCACCTTGATATTACCCTGATATTTTGGAACCTTGTAAACCTTAACAGCTAATTTTAACCCTGGTTTCCATAATTAAACCCACATCGCTTTCAAACCTTGTATCACCAGAGTATTTTCTCCTTGCATCTTTGCATGCAGTGAATTAGTAAGAATAGAATTGATTGTAATGCCTGTTTGCTTGTTTGATCTTGTTCAGAGCAAGAGTCCAGGGTTGAAGATCTTGTCGCTGAACCGTCATCGACTGCGGATACTTACGACGCGGAAGGCAAGTCATACTTTGATCATATTGAACCTATATTTTATGAATTGCTATGCTATTCCATGAGTAGATATCTCATTAATATTGCATGTGTTGAGATCAATGATATTATGGCAGTGATTGATTGAATACTTGATGAATGTGAACTTGTTAAGATAGCAAGCCATGAACTAATAAAGGTATAAACATGTACATTTATATTCATGAAATAGAACCCTTAGCCGTGACCAGTATTTTGGTATGGAATGGTGGAAGCACTGGAGGTGCTTGGCTGCACTGGATGTGCAGGCACTGAAGGTGCATGGTTTGTGGTATGATCTGGTCACTGGCATGTAAGGACTAGAACCTTGTGTTATGCGTCGAGTGGCATGAAAAACGTACCAACCACTTACCTGGTATGGGACAGGCGCAACCTAGTAGCTTTCTTAGTATTTTCAGTTCCCTGCATGGCTTGTCGATCCGGTTT